>CM043715.1:29175454-30375454 GCA_023969325.1 Oryzias curvinotus | reverse complement strand
ATAGCAAAGGAGGCGCCAGGATGTGACCACTGCCACACTTCTTAATGTGTCCCACTTTAATGATTTAGATCATTCTCCTTATCTGGAGCAGTAAAACAGCTTTGGTTTGGAGAGGGTGTGCAGGCTCTTACGCTGATGAGCTCCCACTTTTCGTTGTATTTTTCTCTGAGTTCTGGAGCAGCGAGGATGAGAGCGTTAAAGAGGTGGACGTCACCTGCAGAGAGACAGAAGTTGAGGACCGACAACAAAAACGTGAGCTGCAGTTCCATCATTTTGAAGCTTCAAGAGGTTGAAAAGCTAGCAGGTTCTTATTTTTAGCAGAAAAAACAAAAAAAGTGAACAACCTCAGTGACACAAAAGGAGATTTTTCTGTCTCTAAAGCTCCTGCTGCCATAGTATGTGGACTTGAAATTTATCCGAGTGCCTTTTCTGTCTACTTTACACACAAACCAATGGATTGTTGAACAAAACATGCTCTCCAGCACCATCTACTGGAATTACAAAGCATTACAAGTGAATTACTAAGAAAGTGTTTTTTTTTTCTTTTTTAAAAATCAATCACAGAGTTCGTGGAAGAATAAACGTTAATATGATTAAAGTTAAATTAGAAATTACAAAAGTCCTTTTTTTTTTTTACTTCAGAGAATGATCAGGAGATATGATAGTAAAGATCTACTTAAAAAGGAAACGTGTGTTGAGGTAAAAGTTTGGAATTCTCAATGAACGGACAAATAACCTTTTATTGAAGAAAATATTTATTAAAAAGAAACTTGAGGACTATGTGGTGTGTAGTTAGTGTTCTTAAGCAGTAAAGGCTATCTAAAACGGTCTATTTTTTTCCTTTTAAAATTCTACTCCGATCATTTGTTAATCTATTTTTGTAAAGCATTCCAAGCGGTCTTTTAATTCTGATTATGCCATTGTCCTAGTATATGCAGAGTGGCAGTAGTTTATCAGAAATTCGCCTCCGAGTTGTGGGCGGGACCGTTAACGCTGAGCAACCCCGCCCCCTTCCCCTCCCCATCAGTGAGAGCTCTAAGTGGGGAACTTGCGGCCCGTCGGGCAGATTCTCTACGTTGTTTTTTGTTTTTTTTTGTTTTTCAAACAGCAAAAAACAAAAAAGAAATCCTCAGAAATACAATTTTAAGTCAGATTTTCTATACACATGTCCTCCATCATCAGAAAACTGCCGCAAGAACATATTAAAAAAGACCAAAAACATGATTTATTAATATTTTTGGTGAATGTCTTGGCTTTTGCATTTTTTCGTAGAAAATGATTTTGTAATCTAAAGTAATCTTTAATCTTTGTTACCAATGTATGAAAAGTGCTTTATAAATAAAGTTTGACTTGATCTATTTTTCAGCAAGAAAGCCTCATTTTTGCTAAATCAAACCCATTTTTTTTCCCCCTCACCTGTCAGTCTGTCGTTGAGCAGATCTGTATACAAACTGAAAGCCTTTGCATAAGCTCCATGCTATGGATAAACAAACAAACAAACAAACAGTTTACTGCAAAAACAGGCAGGATTTTTGACGCTGCGTCCTGAAGGTAGACCTTCTATGATGCATAGAGTCAAGCGGCGTCACGTGTTCATACCTTCACCATGCCTCTGATCAGAGCCGAGTAGCAGCGCGAGTCTCTTTCTGGCAGCAGGTTGAAGATTCTCTCAGCGTTGTTGTTTTCTTTCCAGGGAGTCTTGGGGTTATCTCGTCTCGTCCTCCCTCTCCTTCCTTTCGCCTCCTCTCCTGCCTCCTCCTTCACAGAAAAGTCCCCTCACTCATTTTTACGTCACTTTGGAGCAGAACCAGGACGCCTCGATGGATTGTGGACTCACCGCTTCCTCCGCCTGCGGCCCCCCCTCCTGCACGGGGTTCCTGTCGCAGTACAGACAGATTAGGTCCAGCAGGTCGTGCGTGGTTTCCATGGAAACGGCTGTGCCTGCAGGGAGGCAGAGCAGGAAGTGGTGGCTGCAGAGGCACAGCGGGACGATGCGCTGAAGACAGGATGTTCAGCGTGGGGCCTCACCCGCCTGCAGGAGTTGATCGTACATGTCGACGGCAGCCGTCACTTTCCTCAGGCTGATGCGCTCCTTCAGGGCCTCCTCGCTCACCTCCTCCAGACGCAGCGACACGCTCTCTGGCATCAGGCACTATAACACACGTCCGCAGACAGTCAGGAACAGCATTTTGGTGACCATCTGCTTTGAGCGTGCTCCTCCTACAGGGATGTGGGGTTCCGCGAAGTCTTTGGTGAAGAACTTTGGATTGTTGTCGACAAAGAACTTCGCTGCAGAGCGACCAGACTCCTGGGAGAGAGAGAACAGCTTCTGCAGAGAGAAAAGTAGACAAGTGTGAGGAGGAGGTCAAAGCAGAGCTCTGTGAACCCCTTCACTTCAGTCTGACTTATGAACATGTTAATACATGTGAATGTTAATACTATGTTAATACTTATCTTCATTTGCAAACATCTGACTTCTTTTTGTTTAAAGACTCCCTCAGATGAAAGCTCTGTTTTGTGGTTCAACATGTTCCTGTGGCATTATACTGATGATGGAGGAAATTAATAAAGAAAATTCAGCTTAAAATGGCATTTCTGAGGATTTCTTTGCTCAAATAGTTCCAAATCAGGAGCAGGCAAAAATATGCCATGAAAGAGGATATTTGTGACCCAGAAAATACGCTGGTACCTCCCTGCTCTGAGCTCTGGTGAGAGAAAAGGGGGGGCGGGGTTGCTCCGCACCAACAGTTTAAGGTGATTCAGGGGCGAATTTCCAATGAACTCCTGCTGCTCTGCAGAAACTATGTCCTAAAAACCACACAGGTTTTTTTTTTTTATTTTGGCTAAAAAGACATAATCCTAACTAAAAGACCCAAGAATGCCTTGAAAATAGACCCGATGAGTGGGAAATTCTCTGGAGATAAACTATTTAAGGTGCAAAATCACAGAGATTTTCCTATTTTCTGGCGGAGGTGAAAGAAAACACCAAGAACAAACGTTCATCTATTTCAGTTTGAAAGAAAAATCCAAACTAGCATTGATATATCGCAAAAAAAAAACATTTTTACTTCAACTTTAAATGTTATTTTTTTCTGTCAAATAAAATCTTATAATTAACTATGCACTATAACACAGTTAAATGAACTATATTTGTTATACTTGTCAGCATGTAGTTGTTTAAAAATGTAGCATTGTTGTGCTGAAGTAGATTTACTTTTAAACTACCCTAGTTTTAGAAAAACCTGATAAAGTAGTCCTAATATTAAAGATTTGAATGTAACAGGAAAGTAGTGACACTAAATGTGTTCAAAACACTAAACCTGTTATTTGAAAAAAACAAAAAAAGTTTAGAAAGGATGACACAACCATAACTGTGGCAAATACAGTCGGCGTTTCCAGTAACCTAACTCTAAAGGTCCAAACTCTGTGTTGTTGTTTTTTTCTTTGCTTATCTCAACAGTCTCTCAATAAAAACTGATGTTTTAGAAATCAAATGAATTAAATTTAAATCCAGAGAAAGTTTAAAGTCATTACAGAGATTGTTTGAACATACAAACTCAGAAGATGTCCTGGGAGAAAGGTAGGGATCATCCTGGAACTGGTATGGATAGGCTGTAGGATCCTGGAGGGGAGACGCAATAGACTAAATAACTTCATGAAGAAGAAGAAGAAAAAAATAAATAAAAACTAAAGAGGAACATCTCACCCTGTCCACAGTTGATGCCAGGGCCTCCAGAACCGCGATTTTGCTCCTGTTTTTCCAGGTATAAACATTGATAAACTATTTAAAGATCCACACTCACTCCTAGATTTGGAAACCACATCAATATGAACAGAAATAAACATGTCCGACAGAGAAATGCCAAACTTCACCTACCATGTTTTCTTCCTTGGGATGACAATTGACTCTGATGCATCTGGAAAACAGTAAAGATAACAATGCTGGCTTAAATATCTGCCATAAGTCTCAGCACCCCAGCTGGGTTCATAATGCTGTAAGTTTATTTCACTGATTTCATCTCCTCAAATTTGACTTCAGAAGGTTTTTGATATCACGGATCGGATATAAAATAAATTGATGGGATAAATTTGTCATTTAAAAAAATGCAATCTAAAGAATTTGTTAAGAGAAGTTTGTGTTGTTGGTATTTAATTCCCAGTAGTTAATCTCTGTGACTCTGGTTACAATACAAACACAAAGGATTGGGCTTTAAAACTGCAGAAAGGCTGTTTAAACAAACGTTTAAACACTGTAACTTAAACTGTAATTTTCATTTATTGGGTTGTTTCCAAAAAGTATTTTGTAAATTCCAGGAATTATGCAGGAAAAGCATCTTTACTGCATGAAAGTGTTTTGAAGTTATTCCTACTGGAACAGAATAAACCTGCATCATTTTTGTCAGAATCCTCTTAGGTTGTGATCAAAGTTTCAAAAGTTCTTTTCTTACCTTTTTTAGCTTCTGGAGCTTGTTGTTGCAGCGCAGAGGTCCATCCAAAACTCCTGATAAGAGACAGAAATACAAAATAAGTTTCAGCAAACATGTGATCCCTGAAACATCTCACTAATGTCATGTTAGACGAACTAACGTCACAGAATATGCTAATTTATAAAAGCAAAGCTGTTATTTTATAACAAAAATAAAAACATTTCATGGACACAATGTTTACTTATTGAAAACACATTGTTATACTTAGACTTAACAAAAAATGCTTAATTATTTAATTCTCATTTTTGTCATGCAAATATAATACATTGCATGGCCTCCTGTCAGCTGCTCCTGACAGAAATACGTATAACTAAGCATCATCAGGATTAAAAAAAACAGATTATATTCATGTGTTCACTCCTCGTACCTGTTTGACCATAAACGTTCAGGGTTAACCCGAAGAAACCGTCCGTTTCTCTGGATGTAACGTCCTACGTGCCTACCGGACGCCGCCATATTGCTACGAACGGAAGAAGAAACAAACCATCGGCTAAAAAAATAGGGGGGAGTGAGAGATTCAATATTTTTATTCCAGATAAAAAAATAAAATATTTCTATTTTTTGTTATATATAAACATATGTTTATTTGTAATACAAACCGAATATATAGTATTTCAAAATGCAGCAATTAAAACAACCCAAATGAGAACACTTTGGTCCCCCCCCTCTGATCTGAGGTTTGGTCTTCCGATCCCACGTGTAGGTCAGGAGGAATCCACAGAGGAGCATGCTTCCACCATGCCTCGTGTTTCGTGGTTTTAAACGCGCATAAAGTTTACAGGTAGCTTTTACAGTGTCCAAAATGATGTTTGGAAAGGACGTGCCATGGCGGCGTTTAAGCGGCATCTCGTTTGGAATGTACTCCGCCGAAGAAATAAGGTGAGACTAAACCTCCTACTAGCTTTGTTTGTTCTAGCTAAATGCTAACTAACTCAGTTTGTAAAATGAAATAGTATAAAATAGAAATACAAAAAGTTTACTCTCTTTTTCCCCCTAAGATATTAATGGAGAATGAATGAAAGGATTTATGTGATGTTGTGGAAGAAGTTTCTATTATTGTGTGTGGTTTATTTTGTAGAAAGTTGAGCGTGAAGGCAATCACAAACCCAAAGTTTCTTGATGCAGTTGGAAATGTGGCCCCCAACAGTCTGTATGATCTGGCTCTGGGGCCAGCAGACTTTAAAGAGGTACATAACTGGATTTGACGTCATGAATCCACTATTCTGGATGGTTTGTTTACCTTTTTGTGTTCCAAACGCAATAATAATTGTGTTTTCTCCTACATTTATTTTCACCTAGGTCTGTTCAACCTGCTGTCAGGATTTCAACAACTGCCCTGGACACTTTGGGCACATAGAATTGCCTCTACCTGTATACAACCCGCTGTTTTTTGATGTAAGTCCACAAAACACATACAGAGAGAGAGATGTTCCCTCCATGATGAAACTGGATGTTCTGACCTTTTCTCACTTGAATATGTTGTTTTTTGATATATTTATTTAGTTATTGACCCTTTTCCGCTTGCTTTTTCAGAAACTGTACCTGCTGATCCGCGGCTCCTGCCTGTCGTGTCACATGCTAACCTGTCCTCGGGCTGCCATCCACCTGCTGCTGAACCAGCTGAAGTTAGTGGACCATGGAGCAATCCGGGAGGTCTACCAGATCGAACACGTTCTCAACCAGGTGGGCTCACTCTGCAGCAAAGGCCACATTTTAGGCACCATTGGAAATTTAAATTGTACCACGATCTAAATTCTGGTGCCTGTGACTTGCTGAAGCGTTATTCCTGTTTATCTGTGTGGTAGCACCTGGAGGAGAATCCCAAAGCTACAGGGGATGAAATTGAGGAGCTGCTGCGCCACTATACGAATGAAACTATTGACACGAGCGTCAACATTTCTGAAAACTTCAAACCTGTGAGTTCCGGTTTACAGAAACACAAAAGATACACATCTGGGGGTCCCACTAATGAAGGAAAAAATGCTTTTCTGTGCTCATGTCAGACTAAACATGTGGTGGAAAAGAAGGCTTGTTTGATAAATGACTTCTGGAAGATTCACATGAAAACCAGGAAGTGTCCTTACTGTAGGTGAGCTCATAACCACTTTTTTTTTTTTTTTTTTTTTATCAGAACATTTTCACAACATCTTTTATGCCAAACCTTGCTGTAAACTTTTCATCTGGTCGTGTTTAAAGGAGCGGCAGGACTCTTGTGCGGCGTGAACACAACAGTAAGCTGATCATCACATCTCCATCAGGCGCACAGACCAATGAAAACGCTAATGGTGAGTTTGTTTGTGCATAAATGAGCAAACTGGCAAAAGAAATTAGCTCTCTTCAAAGACACACTTTGGTGAAAATTGCATTTTTTTGGGGGGGTGATTTTTACATGTTCTTGTGGCTTTTTTTTTTCTGATAATTTAGGACAGATATTAGAAAAATTCAACCTAAAATTACATTCCTGAGTTTTTCTTTATTCAAACTGTTGTGAAAAAGGACCAGATGATAAAAATGCAGTTTGAAAAAGCAAACGGTCCCTTCCGAAGCGGTTGCGCGGCACCAACGGCCCCACCCACAATATAAAGTCGAACTTCTAATCAACTACTGCTGCTCTGCAGAAACTATGACCTAGAAAACGACACAAACTTTTGGATTTTGACTTAAATCGACATAATCATAATTAAAAGACTACTGGAAGCGCTTTTACAATTTAAAAAAAAATGATTGGAGTGTGACTTTAAACCTAGAGCTGTGACGGTGCCGGATTTTACGTCACCGCGCTGATGAACCACCAGGGGGCGCGGTGTCGCGGTTAACCGCCCCCCCCCCCCCCCCCCCAAAAAAAAACAAAACAAAACAAACACACACACTTAATACCCCCGCGGCTGCATCATAAATACATACAGTTACAACGTAGTATTCTTTATTAACAAATAACAGTAACAACTGACTACTACCTAACGAAGCACACCCCCCCCCCCCCCCAACACAAAATCCTCCGACGGGCGGCCGTGTCGCGCACTCAAGAACGCACGCAGCTTAATGGAAATGAACAATTAGAACGCAGTAAAATTTGTCGTATTTCCTCGCAAGACAGAAACTTCTTTTGTAGAATCAGGATGTGTGTGTGCTTCTAAAACAGCGCACGTGTGTCTGTAAGTAGAGAACGCACGTGCCCCGTGCTTCTCTAAGAGACAGCTACAGCGCCACGCGCGCGCGCAGGCGGGTGCGACGAGGAAAGGAGAAGAGTGATAAAACTTTAAGTCTGAACACAGGACTAGCAGAAAAAGTAAATTATCAGCAAACATTAATGTGTTTATTATAGTTCCAATCACGCACCATATGCAAAACTTAAAAAAATAAAAATAAAAAAAACTTTAAAAATAAAAGTGCGGTGATGCGGTTATCGTCACAGCCCTATTTAAACCAAGTACTTAAATGTTTGCTAACACAAACGCATATTTTTGATTGTCTCTGTGTATTTATCAATTTCAAAATGTAATTATTTTTAAGGTGGTGGATTTAAAAATAAAGCTTCTTTCTGTCTTCTCACAGAGAATGTCATGGCTGGAAGGAGAGTCTACCTGACAGCCAGTACAGCCAAAGACCATATCATAAAAATCTGGGAGAAAGAAGGTGGGTTGTTATTGAAGGAGGGGGGTCAGAATCCTCACCTTATCAGAGCAAGTTTAGTCGTTATAGCTGAAAAGAAAGTGGAGTAAACTAGTTTTAAATTCTTTTTTTTTTTTTTAGGACTATAAAATAATTTCCACTTTGACTTTTTAGTGGGCTTTGTTGTTAAAACATTTTATTTTGAAAAAAATATTTTAGCATTAACAGAAAAAGATAAAAATAATCAATTATTTGTCTCAGGGATTAAAGCTCAGCATCAAAAGTGACAACTATTTCTTTGTGGGTGTTTAGGTTTCTTCCTCAGCTGCCTCTTCCCTGGGCTGGAAGAGACGGCGAGTCCTGCAGGCGGACAGGGGGGCTTTTATCCGGACCTCTTCTTCACGGAGCTGCTGGTGGTGCCACCATGCAGGTAGATGGATGTTCTGCACATGCAATGATTGGTTTAATCCGGTATGGTACAGCCCAAACCATCAGTCTAATCTGCATTTTCTGCCCTCTCCGTCAAGGTTTCGTCCCATCAACAGACTTGGTGACCAGATGTTTACAAATGGTCAGACTGTCAACATGCAGGCTGTGATGAAGGACTCTGAAATCATCCGAAAACTCCTGGCTCTCATGGCGGGAGAGAAAAACGCGGAAGGGGAAGAGGTGAGATGAAGGAAACGTGTGTCACCTTTACAGAATAAAGTTGATCTCATCTCATACTGAGGCATCTATAACTTTTGTTTTTATTTCTTCTTTCTGTCTGCTGTGATTTAAAGCGATGGCTGCTGTCCTGATTACTTGTGAGACACTTTTTGAAATTCCGCTTTGTCAAATCTTCCAGGCTCCTGATCAGATGGATCAGACGTTCCTGTCAGGAATCACCGGGTTGACGTTAACAGATAAACTCTACAACATGTGGATCCGCCTTCAGAGCCACGTTAACATTGTTTTTGACAGCGACATGGACAAACTGATGACGGAGAAATACCCCGGAGTCAGACAGGTATGAATTTTTTAGTTTTTAGGACCTGGTCAGCTCTTTTATAAAACTTTGGATTCCCCAAGGCCGTGTCAAACAGCCACTACAAACATTTTGTGCATTTTCCACGTATGAACCATCGGTCTTTTGTGAGTATTGCGTTACATACGGAATTGATAGGTGTTTCTTGCGTTTGTCATTCATTTATATGCACAGATGTCCATCAAGGGTTTTAGCCTACGGGTTTTGCAATTGTGTGTGAATCTTTTTTTTTTGCCGGATGCATATGCAAATTTGTGGCTTTCATTTGATCTTTTGGTGGTACAATTGTGACATCTAGTGGTGACGAAAATGTACTACAGATACAAAAGTATTGTCACCATAGATTCTGGATAATTTTTAAAAACAGATTTATTTGGATTTTTAGAATATACTAATGGAAAAAAAAGATTTTTTTAGGATTAAATGAATATTTTATTAAAAATAATATAATTCAACAAAAGTTTAGTTGTAAATGCATTATGAAATCCACTTCTCACTCCTCACTTTAAACAGTTTTGGTTGCATATTTGTGCCAAATGTTTCCTGATGCAGCAGTATTACTTTATAAAATCCTCCCCTAGTGATTTTATTCATCGCTTGTTTCAGCTTCTTTTTCCCCCCAAATTTTTTTAAACAAAGCCTGCTCTAGAACTATAGTTTAAAAATGTTTAACTCCATTATTAAAGTTTATATCTGATTATTGGGATTGAGCAGCCGTTATTCTGCATTTCCAATCTTTTTTTTTGTCTTTAGTTTGATATTTAATATCCTAAAGTCGTTATAAATAATAATAAAACAATAAAGCTTCCTTTTATAATTCACATGTGGAAAGACGAGAGGGAAAAACCTTCAATTGTTTTAACATCTGTTTCCATAGTAACAAGACTCAGTGGCCCACAGATGTGCCTGTCGGCTTTTTTCCTATTTGTTCCATGTTTTTAACTGGTTGATGGCACAAAATAGAACAACTCCATATCAAAGCAAGTTTTCTTCTCCTTTCAGATTCTAGAGAAAAAGGAGGGCTTGTTCCGGAAGCACATGATGGGCAAACGCGTGGACTACGCCGCCCGGTCCGTCATCTGTCCTGACATGTACATAGAAACCAACGAGATTGGAATACCAATGGTACGTTTAATCCAAGAAGAAAGTACTCGAAAAGGGGGCGGGACCTTAACGGACTCCGTTTTTATAAACTTCCTGCAGGTTTTTGCCACCAAGCTGACCTACCCTCAGCCAGTCACCCCGTGGAACGTGAAGGAACTCCGCCAGGCCGTCCTCAACGGGCCCAACGTCCATCCTGGAGCTTCCATGGTGATAAATGAGGATGGCAGGAAAACCATTTTATCGCCCACCAACTTCACGCAAAGGGAGGCGGTTGCTAAGCAGCTGCTGACGCCCTCTCTGGGTCCTCACAAGATGTCCATGAAAATCGTAAGCTGTACTCGGGGATACGAAGCAGCTGTTTAAACGCTTTTTTAAAAACTCTTCTTTATGTTTTTGCGTGTGTCTCAGGTGAATCGCCACATAAAGAATGGAGATGTTTTGCTGCTCAACAGACAGCCGACTTTGCACAGACCGTCCATACAAGCTCACTGTGCGCGCATCTTACCGGGAGAAAAGGTTGACATCATTTCTCATTTTCACTTCCATGCATCCAACCTTTGTCGGGCCCCGTATAATGTCACAAGATTTTCTGTACATGGCTGAAGTCGGCGTCCATTTTTTTTCTTTCTTTCTTTATTAACTTTTGAGTTATTCTCTGTAAAATTAATGCAGCTGGTTTAAATTGTATTTGTACACGAGTGTTCATGTACGAATCATTAAATGTGATGAGATTTTCTCTTAGTTGGCTACTAACTGTCATATTTGAAGCTAAAAAATATCAGGCGCAAACTTTACCCTCGTATAACTTTTAAGGTGCAACAAATAAATAAAAAAAGTAACATTTTCTAAATATATTAATAAACATGAATCCACCGTTTGAACAACTTTATTGGCAGCATCCTTGTAGCCGAATATTATACATAATTACCATGGTGTGTGGGAACAGCTGTCACAATAAATCTACATTTTCCGTTTTGTCTGTTAAATGCAGCTTTCTTTTTTTAAGGGTTACTCCTGTTTTCAAATATGTTTTTTTTTTGTTTACTTCGCTAGTGTGTGTGTTTTAATTGAGCAGTCAGTGCATTCGCTTTCAACAAAGTAGTGGATGGATTTTAAACACGTTAGCGGCGTGTTAGTCGGGTGTGGTGGGAAGAATCCAGTCACTTCTTTAAAAATTAGTTTGTAAATCAAAAAATGTTGGGGATCACTCTTCTAGATTGTTACTACTTCTGATTTTTTTTTTTTAATATGAAAACGACACATTTTTCAGGTTTATTTGCAGCCACATTTTTTTAACCTAGATTTTTTTTTTTAATAACGTTTGTAAAGTTTTCTTAATATTTTTCAATATAAAGTTGTTAATAGAGTCCTTTAAAGAAAAAATATGTACTAACATAAATCTACATAAAAGTAATTCAAATCAGGTAAAAAAAAAAAAAAGGAAATGTTTTAAAAATAAATTAAACATTTTTGTCAAATGAAACTCTGGAGATTTTTTTAACGTGATTCTTTTGCTTCACCATAGAATTTTTAAATTCTCAGGTTCTGAGGCTCCATTACGCAAACTGCAAGGCGTACAACGCAGATTTTGACGGAGATGAAATGAACGCCCACTTCCCTCAGAGTGAGCTGGGCAGAGCGGAGGCCTACACATTAGTCAGCACCAACCAGCAGTACCTCGTTCCTAAGGTGGGTCGCTCTAAATGAATCCCATTTCTGCTCTTCGTTCTTTGGAGAGGAGTAGGAGTTGACTACGTTTGTTATTACAAAGAATAGGCCTGCACAATATACCGCAAATTTATCGTCATCGCAATATCAAGCTGTGCAATATGCATATCGCAAAAGTCAGCAAAAATCGCAATAAATGGTTACCTTAAATGTGCTAAAACAATCTGTGAGGAAACTGGATTTTCTAGAAAGGACTGTATTAATAAAAAATATTAGGTTGGTTCGTTCCCCTTCAGTTTCCAGCACACAGAAATAAATGAATAAGGACTCAGAGACAATACTTATCTTTGTGGAAGTTTTACTTCGTACAAACAACACAGACATTTTGTACGAAGGGTTACAGACAGATGAACAGGCTGCTGCATCCAAAGTCTGAACAAAGACAGTCAGAAAAGGGTTTGGTATATATACCTGGTATTTACATATTCAGAAGATGGTCCGAGGGTCTATGGTGTGAAAAACCCACCCACATGCTGTTGCAGGCTGGATACTTGAAGGTCATAAAGCTTCAAGTATCAGATCTTTCTGATGTTCTCACAGACATTTGCCAGAGCACAAACACCAGAACACACAAAAAGTAAAAAGGGAGGATGAGGAGAAACTGTGAGGACAATAGTTTGGTTGTGCTGTATTAGGATGCAATATGATTTTGAGATAATAATACATGTTCAGTGAATGAAGTTTAAACCATTAGTGTACTAAAAGGTACAAGTAAATGTAATAAAAGTAATAAGGGCGTTTCTAACTATTCTATTTCTAATTATTCCTAACACAATCTTATAGCAGCTTGAAGTATTTAACTAATCAAATAAATCCATTTACGCATTTGACCAATTGGATGGACCCTTTGACGTTGTTGACCAATCAGATGAGCTCTTTTATGCTGGATGTTTGCCTCCTACGTCAACGAGGGTCCTTTGGAGTATAATTTTTAAATTGTTGCAATGAAACGGTAATTATGTTTTTGGTTGTTTTGTTATTTGTGTATATACCGCAAATTATATCGTTATCGCAACATTGATCACTCATATCGCATATCGCAAGTTTTGCTCATATCGTGCAGCCCTAACAAAGAAGGATTAGTATTAAATCCTCACTCCAATCATCTTTAGATCTGATTTTAAACCTCCCTAATAGTCCTTTAATTATGCCTGTGCTGTTTTTGTTGTTTTCTAGGACATAGTTTCTGCAGAGCAGCAGTTCATTAGAAAGTCGCCTCCGAGTTGTGGGCGGGACCTCCCTTTCCGCTTTATTTTGGCTAAAAACGGCACAATCAAAAGACCCGTGGGAACTCTTTGAAAATCGATTTAAAAGATGATCGGAGTGAGACTATAAAGCTTTATTTAAGAGTGACTTGGGTTTCGTTAAATCCACCCATAGAGACGTTCAAGTGTCAAATTAAAATGCGTTTTCTTCCAGGACGGGAAACCTCTGGCGGGTTTGATCCAGGACCACATGGTTTCAGGAACCAGGATGACGATCCGAGGCTGTTTCTTCACCAGAGACCAGTACACGGAGTTGGTGTTCAGAGGTCTGACTGACAAACGAGGCAGAGTGAAGCTGCTGCCTCCAGCCATACTCAAACCGCAGCACCTGTGGACGGGAAAGCAGGTACGCAGGCCTTTTTTTTTTTATCTTAACCTGAACGCACATCAGATGTTTAGGAGAATGTGTGTTTTTCAGGTCGTGTCCACACTCCTGCTGAATGTAATCCCTGAGAAGGCGGTGCCTCTGAACTTGATTGGCAGGTCCAAAATCCCCAGTAAGGCGTGGATCAAGCATCCGCCGCGCGCTGCCCCCGGATACCAACCGGAAAGCATGTGCGACTCACAGGTATGAGCGCTCAAAATGCATCTCCACTGCAATGTGGGCAAACGTCAACCACGCCAACAATTAGAGGTCGTAATGTAAGGATAATTATCTATAATCTGTGAGAAACGATAAAGCAACATGTTGTTTTTTCCAACAGAAATAAAAGTTCTTCAATTCTGTTCAACCTTTTTTAAATTTTCTTCATCACAAAAGTGTTTTGAGCGTCAAGTTTATTTACATCGATTGCTGCAGCTGGTTTTAACTTTATTTGTACACTAGAGTTTGAAACAGGAATCACTATAAGAAATGTATTAATAAGTTCTGGCTACCTATTGTTAAAAAAAAGGTGAAGTTAGAAATGGGCTGCACCAGGTTTTTCTCTGAAATCAGCATTTTTAGGATCTGCCTTCAAGTTTTTAATAATTTAAATGTTGGATTATTAAAGTGGGCAGTTTCGGGGGATTTTCCCATTAAAAAAAAAAAAAAAACACTCCAATCATCCTTTTTTTGAACCATTGTAAAAGTCGTCCCACCTGTCTTTTAATTATGATTATGGCATTTTTAGCCTAAAGGAGAAAAAAAAGGTTGTTGGTGGGCGTGTTGGCGCAGAGCAACCCCGTCCCCTCTTCCCCTCCCTGTTGCTGACAGCTCAGAGCAGGGAGCTTGAGCGTATTTTCTACACTCTTTTTCAAACAACATTGTTTCTTCTGCTCCTGATTTACAGGAAAGACTAAAGAGACATAGTGAGAAACTCAGAATGATGTATTTCTTTGAACACATGTCCTCCATCATATTTAAACATGTAGTTGTAGAGTCAGATAAGCTAATTCTTCTCTATGAGTTCTGGTACATCGTCTGTCTGTCCTGGGGAGGATCCCTCCTTCATGTGGACACCCCTGAGGTTATTCCTTTTTTTTTCTTACTTCCTGGAATCTGTTTTTTTTAGGAGTTTTTCCTTACTGAGAAGGAGGGTCTAAGGGCAGTTTAGTCTGTTTTTATTAGACAGTTAGTCTGTTTAGTTTAGTTTAGTTTAGCGATTACCTACTGTGCTTTAGAACCGATTTTATGTTTTGTACAATTAGTGAAGCCCTTTGAGACTGTTGTGTTGTCATATAGGGCTATAGAAATAAACATCATCAGACAAACCCCACGTTAAAAACCCGGCGGGGCGGCCGTGGTGCAGCGGTAGGGCGGTCGACCCATGATCGTAAGATTGCAGGTTCGATTACCGCCTTGCACGCCCTCGTGTCGAAGTGTCCTTGGGCAAGACACTGAACCCCACCTTGCCTCTGGTGGGAGGTTGGCGCCAGTGTTCGGCAGCGGAGCTGTGACTGGGACTGTGACTTTAATGTGCTTTTGGCCTTCGAAAGAGGGTAGAGAAGCGCTATATAAGTATACGCCATTTACCATTTACCCCAAAAACACATTTTTCATCGGAGTGAGTCAATAATTAAAAAAACTGTGGTTCCCTTTAGAGCAAATATGACCTAAAATTGTCCTAAAATCAACTACAAAGCCTTGAAAATCTGCAGAGCTGCTTCCATTCTCTGTAGGCAGTGGCACTGATTTTATGAGTCAATATTAAACAGGTGTTGAACGTTCTAGTAAAGGAAAACACGAGAATTGACCCCCTTTCCTTTGTCTTGCAGGTGGTGATTCGACAGGGGGAGCTGTTAGTCGGGGTTCTGGACAAAGCTCACTACGGCTCCTCTGCTTACGGTTTGGTCCACTGCTGCTACGAGCTGTACGGCGGGGAGACCAGCGGCAAACTGCTGGGCTGTCTGGCTCGACTCTTCACCGCCTACCTGCAGCTGTACCGAGGCTTCACTCTAGGTGCAACACCCAGATATATATAAAAAAAAAAAACAACAACTCACTTTTCCTCCCCCCGTCTTCTGGAGTCCCATTTCAAACATGGCTGTTTCGTTTTCCCCGTTAGGTGTGGAGGACATCCTGGTGAAGCCGGGCGCCAACAAGAGGAGGAAAAAAATCATAGAAAGTTCCCGAAGCGTCGGCTCCCAGGTGAGTCAAAGCAGCACCTGCTGGAAGGAATGAACCCCGACCAGAAGTTCAGGTGATGGAAATGGCAGCTTTGTCAAATTCAGTGCCTCCTCCTTCATGGATGTCACTGGCCAAAAGGGCTGCTACAGTGAAGATGTAGCTTATGGGCCCCAGCGTGCCTCCACGCAGCAGCTGGGGATAAATAGTGCTACAAACACTTGAATGTTCTTCCTGAATGCTAACATCATTGCAGTTGAAGGGTATTCAAAAAGGTCTAAACGATTATT
Organism: Oryzias curvinotus; assembly: GCA_023969325.1. NCBI lineage: Eukaryota > Metazoa > Chordata > Actinopteri > Beloniformes > Adrianichthyidae > Oryzias > Oryzias curvinotus. The sequence goes on along the minus strand of CM043715.1, from coordinate 30,359,396 downwards.
TTAGACACAAGAGTGGAAGAAAAGATTACTGCTATCTATTCCCTGGAATGATTAGTGAGAATAACTGCAGGAAACGAGGGACAAATGTGAGGAAAAGATACACCAACAAAGACATGAATGGACGGAAATAGCTTCCTCAGAACCGCCGTGGTATAAATGTGACATTTCCCCTCTAGATTTTGTATAGTTTGCTCATTTCTCAAATGCGTTTAATATGTTTGTGTAAAAGATGGAAAGAAGTCCTAACCTGATCAACCGAGACCCCATAAATCAGTGTTTGTTAAAATGCAAAACACTGAAGCCTTCAACCGCCCTTCATGACCTGCTATCGATCAAGGCGGCTCGACCACAGCTGATTTGTTTGCAGTTTTCCAGACTTTTGGCAGAGTGATGCAAAAGCCCTGTCAGGTCATTAGAAGGTTAAAGACTTTGTTGTTGTGTTACCTGTGGCAGGTGTGGAAAAATGCTGTAATGATTGTTTATTTTATTATTACTAAAATGCAAAGTTAGCAAATGAAAGCATTAAATCAAGTGAACACATGGTGGTTCTCTATTCCAGCATCAGTTTCTGTAGATACACCTGCACAAAGGTTTTTTTTTTTTTTAGGATTATATTCAGGCGTTTGATCGACCAAATATGGCAAACGGGCGTTATAACCAGGAGGTTGAAGGGAAATGGAAAGTCCACTGACGGGTCTTTATGGGAATTCGGTTTGGAGCTTTTCAAAGCTTTTGGTCGGTAGAGAATTATGTAGTTTATTCACAATTATTACGTAAATCTTACGCAATTGAGTGTGATTTTTTTTCATGAGATGCAAATTTGTATCTTTTCAAGACCGTTTCACGTATGTCTAACAGGCTTTTCACGCAGCAACATATAACGTCCTGTTAAAATGACATATTTGACAAATCACTGATGTTTTATATATAAACCGTGCAATAACCACGCACGGTTCATGTTGATTTACGCGTTCTTTGCGTGGTTTATTTGTGATCTGTGAATGTTTGTCTTTCCCAGACAAAGATTGTTCTTCTTCTTGAACATCAACCAAAATTTAAAAAAAAAACTTGGGTCGTTTTCGAGGACAGAGCAGCAGGATTTCATTAGAAAGTCGCCTCTGAGTTGAGAGCCGGGCAGTTGGAGCCCCCCTTCCCGTCACCCATAGCCGAGAACTATTTGTTTGCATGCGCGTCCGCCAGCTGACAGCCCCTCACACCTCCAATGTAATATTTGATATTGATTTATTTATTTGTACACATTTGCTAAAATCCTAGAATTTTCATATTAAATATAACCAAATAAATATAATAAATTGAAATAAAACAGACGTTGTTTTAAATTTTCACTTTGATATATGTTAAAAGACAAGATTTAAAGGTACATGAATCGAGGTGAGGACAGGGAGAGGTAAAACAATTGACAAATAGAAATTCCACAAAATGTGCCGAATATATCTGTGAGCTTTCTTTGACATCAGTCTATCATTGTACAGTTTTGAGCCGGATGCCAGTTCAGATGAGATGAACGAGAAATATAGATCTGCATCCACTTGCAGATCTATTTGTCTGCATTCTGTGTCTCAGAATGGAGTGGAACAGGGATCCTTTCTTTATGTTTTTTTTTATCTGCTCCTTATTCTCACTATTTAAATAAAGAAAAATACTTAGAAATGCAATTTTGAGCTTAATTTTCTTTATATATGTCCTCCATCATCAGAAAAATACCACAAGAACGTATTAAAAACACTATTTTCATCAGAATAGGTCTTTAAGCAGTTGATCTTCATATTTATAAACAGATATTTTTCCACAAACTGTTTTTTAAGAATATTTCTTTGCTTAATAAACACACTTTTAATACTCAGTAGGTCTCTAATTTTCTTTTACTTGTTGTATTACGTGACCTGAGGAACGTGGCTAAACTGAAGACAGTGTTACCCAGATCTGACCTTGAGCTGATCATCCATGCTTTTATCTCCTCTCGTTTAGACTATTGTAATTCTCTTTTTACTTGTTTTAGCAAAAAGTCTCTTAAACGTCTCCAACTGGTCCAGAACTCTGCTGCCAGGCTTTTAACTGGAACCAATCAGCGCACTCATACCACCCCTCTGCTTTTATCTCTACATTGGCTTCCTGTTAAATTTAGAATAGATTTTGATTTTAGTTTTTTAGGCCTTGCACGGACAAACCCCGATCTATATTATCTATATTTCTGACCTTTTAACTCCCTACACTCCTGCACGTTCTTTGAGGTCCACTGATAAAAATCTTTTATGTGTTCCGAAAACTCATTTTAAAACTAGGGGAGACCTCGCCTTTCTTTACTTGCGTTCACTTTTGCCTGCTTGTTTGTTTATATGCCTGTGTGCGTTTTATTGGGTGTCGCTACTGATTTTATATTGTTTTAACATTGTGAAGCACTTTGTGAGTCGCTCTCTGTGAAAGGTGCTGTATAAATAAAAATTACTTACTTACTTACTTGCATTTTCTTTTGTCTGCCTTTCATGTATTTATATTTTTTCAGATCTTCTTTTTTATCAATTTCAATTGCGAAGCACGTTGGCACATTGTAAAGTGCTATAGAACTAAAGATTCGTTCTTTCAAACTCACATCTACGCTGTGTTGAAGTGACAGAACTGCCATTCTCTGCATCACTCAGGCCCTACAGGCGGCGTTCAACCTGCCGCCCGGCGTGGATCCAGCTGAGGCCCGCAGCCGATGGCAGGACGCCCACCTCAACCCCGACCAGAGGGACTTCAGCACGGCCGACCACAAATTCAAGGAAGTCGCAAACCAAGTGAACAACGACATCAACAAGGTGGATTTGACCTGCTGACGCCAAACGTCTCAGGAAAAACACGGACAGTCGGCTGATTCTCCTGCTTTTTATTTGAAGGTGTGCATGCCGGTCGGACTCCACACCTCCTTCCCAGACAACAACCTGCAGCTGATGGTCCAGTCTGGAGCCAAGGGTTCTACAGTCAACACCATGCAGGTTCCCCCCAGCCTCCTTCACACACGCAGCAGGAAGGGGTGATTAGCATACAAAAATACAAGGAAATTCTAATATAGCCTTTCTCTTCGTCCTCAGATCTCCTGTCTGCTCGGTCAGATTGAGCTGGAAGGCCGCAGACCTCCTCTGATGCCCTCAGGGAAGTTTCTACCCTGCTTCCAGCCGTACGACCCCTCGCCCGGCGCGGGGGGGTTCGTTTCCGGAAGATTTCTCACAGGCATCAAGCCTCAGGTACAGGAATGCGTGAAAGTCCTGTAATTTTTAATCACAAACTGAACAATTAAGGGTTTTATAGCAGAAGCCGGTCTGTCCGTCATGCTTTTGTTTTCCCAAATAGCCTGAGGCTCAGTTTGAATCATGAATATTTGATTCTTTGAGGCTTTTGTTGAAGTTTGTGTTGGACATGTTCGTGTGGCTTTTTCTTATGAAAGAGAACAAATGTAATAAAAATCATTTCCTTTTAGCATTTCTACATATTTCTCCTTTTAACTCGCTCTCAGTCAAAGTGTCACTCTGTCTGAATTAATGAGGCGTTGTGATGTCACAACATTTTCATAGGTAACAGAAGGTGACCTTGCGTTTTATGACTTAGGTTTATGGACCAGTTCTTACCACGAGTTATCAGACCATAAAAAGTACATTTTACTGCAGATAACAGGATAGCAACTTGTTAAAGCAGAGATTTATATCCATGTCCTACTCAGCTAAGCACCAATGGCCACGCCCATGTGGAGTTGATTGACAGAGTGACATGAAATATGGCTTTTAAGACATTTAAGTTGTGGGATTTAGATTAAACCTCAAATTTATCATGAAAACACCACCCTTTTTGTTTTTAATTCTCATGGGGGACTTTGAACTTTGAAGGACAGCTCAGTCGGATTTTAGTTTTTCACTTTTTGCAAAGCGTAAATGCTAAAATGAGTGACTAAGCACAGTTGAAGTCCATCTGACTGACAGCAACTACAAATTAAGTAAAAAATTAAAGTACTTTTTTTTTTTTTCTAAATCTGGTTCATAAATGGCCATATACTTCACCTAGAATACCTTAAAATCCAAAGATTATTGTCAAATTAATTTATATTATTTAGTAGTATTTTCCAAGTAGGAAACACCACACTAGTAAATTACCAAGTAAAGTACTGGTCAATACTTTTATTTTGTAAATTACAAAAAAAAGTATTTTGTATTATTGTATCTCGCAACTGGGTGTAAAATTGTTTTTCCAATAAATTTTCTGTTTTATTTTTAAAGCATCAAACCCAATAGTCTATTTCCCTTTTTACTCATTATTTGTGGGTTTTTTTGTGTTTATTTACGTGAAAATTCCAAAGCATTCCACCTTTATGTAGTTTATATAACTATTAATAAAATTAGTTTTTGTTTTGTTTTGAATATATGTGAAATATTAATTAAATTAGAGGCAGTTTTGTACTTTGACAGGAATATTTAGCAGGAAAATGTTTTATTTCCAGGAAGTATTTTTTGTGGTATTTAATTGTTGTCAGAGGTGATGTGCATTCATTTTCCTGGAAAACAAAACATTCTTTCACTGTAGGTCATCATTGAAAATGATCAAATCAAAGAAAGAAGCTAACTGTGTGCAGTCCCAGGCATCTCAGGGTTTTTACGGGTTTGAAACCTTTTTAGATTTTATTATAAAGTGCTCGACAATGCATTAGGTTTAAGTTATCCAATAGTTTTTTGAGCGGCTTAAATTTCCCTGTCAGAAAAAGAAAACAAAGACTTTTCTTAAATTGATATTTTCTTTTAGGGTTTTGTTTTACATTTGTCTTTGTGTCTCTTTGCCATAAGGAGTTTTTCTTCCACTGCATGGCCGGCAGAGAAGGCCTCGTTGACACGGCTGTCAAAACCTCAAGGTCTGGATATCTGCAAAGGTACCATAACACCATTTTTGTTTTTTTGTAATCCGCATAGTGCAGACAAGTTTGAGTTAACCAGAAATTGAAGAATGAAATCCTTAAATAAGTGCAGAAAAACATTCTGTTTTGCGAAAATAAAAAGCCTTCAATTCTCAAATTTGTGCTGATTCTAACAATCACCCTGCCAATTCCTGGCTGTGGTCTGGGCTTTTAATGACTTTCGAGGTTGCTGGAGCCTATCCCAGCTACTGTTGGGTAAAGTCAGGGTACAACCTGAGCAGGTTGCCAGTCTGCTGCACATAAGGAACTATTTTAGAATCACCAATTAACCTAAAAAGCCTGTTTTTTGGACTGTGGGAGGAAACTAGAGTGTCTGAAAAAACCCACCATGCAAACTCCACACAGAGAGGGATTTGAACAAGGACCTTCTTGCTGTGAGGCGAGATCGCCATTAAAGGAGCACCTCTGAGTCAAGGCAGGGTGGATAGCACTATGTTTTCTTCTCCAATCGGTCACATTTTGTTTGCAGATGTATCATAAAGCATCTGGAGGGTCTGGTGGTCCAGTATGATCTGACTGTGCGGGACAGCGATGGGTCTGTGGTTCAGTTCCTGTACGGTGAAGATGGCCTGGACATTCCCAAAACTCCCTTTCTGCAGCCGAGACAGTTTCCCTTCATAGAGGACAACTTTGAGGTATGGTAAAAGTTGGCGTCGCGCTCCTGAGCAGCTGGCGTTTCACTGCAGCCTCGTCAAATTCAGTGCATCCTCCTGTGTGGGTGTCACTGGCCCAAAGGGCTGCCACAGCCACTGTGTAGCGCTTGGGCCCCACGGAGCCGCTCAGTGGCCCCTGGGGATAAATTGCGCTACGTACAAACATAAAATCTTTGAGTTGCTTAGTGCGTGAGGAAAGGTTCCGCTGTTTTTTTTTTGTGTGCCTCTTTTAACGAAACACGTCCATCCATCAGGTCATCAGGAGGTCCCAGAGTTTGGACAGCGTTCTGGCGCGGCTTGACCTTCAGACGGCCAGTCAACACTTTGCCGCCATACGGCGCTGGAAAGCAAAGAGAGAGATGCCGAGTCCTCGCAGAGGTGTGCAAACTTTAGCCAAATTACAGGTTGACTGGGGTCATTGCGTTCTGTGGGCATCCGTTTTACTGATTTGTTACAAAAAAATGTTGTAGTTCAAAAGTAGAACAAAGGGAAGCTGAGTTAATTTCATCACAAATATATAGCATTTCATTTAAGAAATGTTTTAGAGATTATTGTAACACATTGGGATCAAAATGTAGTATAAAACAAACACCAACTAATAATTTTGTTTGTTTAGAAAACAATACATTTAAAAGTAGGAAAGACATAACTCCCAGAAGTGCGGATGGATGGATGGATGGATGGACATGGTTAGAGGCGATGCTGATGTACTAGCATATGTCCTAGCAGTATTTTTCTTCACCAACATTACTAACCAGATGTACTTTTTTTCTTTCTTAATCTGCTTTTGCCATAATTATTTATCCGATGTTGATAACTGTAGTTTCATTTGTCTGAAAATAATCCCCCACAGGGTGATCATTTTGGGATTTGCGTCCTCTTACGCGTCTGCGTGTGAATTTCGGTGTTGTGATATCGTTTTCTCTCTCTCTTTCTTAAAGTTGTTGTTTTTGTGTTTTTGTTTGTGTCAGGAGGGTTCCTGCTGTTTTCCAAGAAAAAGTTGGCAAAGTTGAAGGATTCCACTGCAGGAGCAGATCTCGTTTCCACCAGAAGTCCTGCTGTTCTGCAGGTATTGATTCGCAAAAGAAAGTGTTATTACCCCAGAGGTCGCCTCATCTGAGCCAAGCTGACATTAAATCTCCTCCCTTTATTCAGCTCGTAGGGCAGTGGCATTCTCTGGATGAAGCAGGCCGAGCAAAATACCTCAAAAAGGCCTCGCGTTGCCCGGAGCCCTCCCTGAACCTGTTTAGGCCCGATGTGTGCTTGGGATCGGTGTCTGAAAGCTTTCACAGCATCACAGAGAAATACCTGCAGAACAGGAGCAGCGCACGATCTGTGGACACCAACAGGTTGTTTTTCCTCCAACTAAAGCCATTACAGTTTATCGTCCGAGTTACGTTCCATTAACAACCGGCAATAGGTGAAAACTGTCAAGTAGGATTACAGGGGATTAAAGGCTGTAAAACCCCTCACTAAACACACTTTTCTTAGACATGCAGATTCTTCAAACCAAGCTCAGATTGGTTGTCAAGGTCAACAGTCAGAATGCAGAACCAAAACTAAAAAAAAAAATGGCACTGACAACTATCTGCAAAAGACTGCGAAAGGCTCACCATAATACAGCGAGGGAACGTTGTGTGCCACATCCTTAAAGAGGCTGTGTTGTTTAAGAAACGTGGGATTTTTTTGTGCCATTCTGCTCTCTCTATGGATCACATGAAACTAGAATCTTTGCAGAGAAGTAGTAGTACACCAATGTGGGATTTAAAAGCTGCCGTTTGTGTTCCCTCTTCATTTAGCATGTAGAAAAGTCATAAAGTTGTTTTTGCACTGTAGTTCTTGTTTTTTTGGGGGGGGGATGCTGTCATGCTGAACCAGCTTCTGCTGTGAATGACATATTAAAAAAAAAACAAAACGTGCACCTGTTGAGATGCAGCAGAGCAGAACACAACACTTGTGTTGCCGTAGAGGAGTAACCCGAGCGTGAAGGTTTTGACAGTGGCGTTTGTTTGACTGTGTGCCTCTCCTCTGTCAGTCTCAGGCAGCTGCTGCAATATAAGTGGCAGCGATCGCTGTGCGATCCAGGAGAGGCTGTGGGGCTGCTGGCAGCTCAGTCCATAGGCGAACCCTCCACACAGATGACCCTCAACACCTTCCACTTTGCTGGCAGAGGAGAGATGAATGTCACCTTGGGGATCCCCCGGTAACGCCGCGCCAGCAGCACTTTCACCCAAAACCTTCTGGGCACAAAATGTGAATGACATAAACAGTCGGTCAAACTTGATTTAAAAAAAACATTTGATCAACTGTTTGGATTAACAGAGACTAAAAACATAGTTTTAATAAATTAAAATATACCTTAAACATATTAGATACTGTCCAATAGTTTTTTTTGTTTGTTTGTATTTTATTTCCAAACTGTGTTTTTCTGCTTGTAAACTTGTGTTTAAAGTAGATTATTAGCAAGATTAATATAGTAAAAGCTTATGGTTCAGTTCTTTCACATTCCTGCTTCTCTGACAGCAAACATAATTGAACTGAACTTCTGTTCCAAAAGACGATTGTTTGACAGGAACAGTTGCTGTTCATAACCTTCAATATTAATTTGTTTTTATGCTCGCTCTAGCTTAAAAGAGAACACTGTAACTGTAGAGGGGAGGAGATTAATTTTTTATTTGACAGGCAGAAGTTTGGCAAATTTCTCTGAAACAGGCAGTGAACTCAGATTACTGTCCCAGTTTCCATTATTGCCCAAGGATGAAATGAAATCCTACAGGCTCAACCAGACTATGTTTACATTCCCCGAGGGTCTGCAGAATGTTATCAGATACGGAGACCTGCAGCTTCATTTTCAGATAAAAGTGCAGATAAAACACTTTTAGCCCTTTAAATAAAAGAAAACGTATCCACAATTTCATCATCTTTACCCGCTTTACCGGCCAGGAATGGCGGTTCAAGGCTCCGTTCGTCTGATGCGTGTTCATTCCTGACAGACTGAGAGAGATCCTGATGGTTGCCAGTTCCAACATTAAAACCCCCATGATGAGCATACCGGTCCAGCACACCAAGAGAGCCCTAAGGAAGGCCAAAATGCTGCGCAGGAAGCTGGCGCGCGTCTGTCTGTCTGAGGTGAGGAAGACCTCTTCATGTTTTATTGTCATCAACTCTTTAACACAGTTGTGTGTGTTTGCTTGTGTAGGTCTTGCAGAAGGTGGATGTAGTTGAGACTCTGCAAGTTAAACATTTACAAAAGTTTCGAGCGTTCAAAGTGACCTTCCATCTCCTGCCTCCTGACCGCTACAACGAGGATAAACTGTTGACCCCCAGCCAGATCCTCCACTATATGGAAACCAGGTGGCTTTCTGGATTTTTTCGTTTGTTTCCTGAGCTGCAGTTCCCATTTGAATTTACGTTTTTCCATCCGTTCTCCCAGATTTTTCCACCTCCTCCTTGATGCCGTCAAGAAGCGAACCGCCAGGCTGTCCTCCATCGCCGTGGAAACCAGAAAAGCCACCTCCAGGGATAAAGACACTGATGGAGATGGAACAGCTGGAACCTCGAGGGTCTGTTTTCTTTTTTTCTTTGCTCGTTATATGATTTAGACTTTATTTTGAAGCGATGAATAACAACAGCATTTGAAATGTGTTGAATTTTCCTTTAAATGCTTTGTGTAGGAACAAATTCCTGGAAAAGTCTCAGAAAATCTTCATCCTTGTAAAACTTTGTTTTATTTGTAGAATAACGTCAAGAGTAGTGACATCTACTGGCGAATTGAGGCCATAGCAGCCTTTATCGATCGCAAATTCACCTGATTTCTGACACCAGTATGATAATAAAAAGGAAGAAAAAATGTGTCTTCCTTTTAACCTGCTGATGTTTTCTTTTAAATCTTCTATTTAATCACATTTTCTTTCTCTGTTCATCACGGAGGTCACGTTCTATAAATGGATAATATATAATGAAACCGAAGATCTGCACGCAATTCAAGATTTATGTCGATTTGAGAGGAGACACGACACGGAGGAGATTGACTGAAAAGGCTCTGTAGCCAATCAGGACGAAGAACACCATGTGCTGGAAATAAATAGGCATGCAAAAATTGAACCGCAAGAATCAAATAAACTACAATGTTAAACTAATTGTAACCTGAAACTTGAAAACTATACAAAATACTTTGTTAAAAGAAGTAAAATATGTGTTAAAACATGTGTTGATTTAAATGTTTCTTTAGCTTCATTCAGAAAACTTCACTGCATGAAAAAACTGAAGCTACGCAGCTAAAAATTCACTCAAAGTAAACAATCTTTTTTTTTAAAAAAGTACATTTTAAATCAGAACGACAAGTTCAAACTGTTGTACTTTGAATCGTTTTTGAGGTGCTTGGTTGTGTTGAACCTAAGCTATTTCTTTTTTGTTCATGTGAAAAACGTTTAGTTGGATGACGGAGAAGCAGAAGAAGACGAGAAGATTGTTGATGACCAAGAGAATGAAGGAGATGCGGATGCGTCGGATGCCAAGAGAAAAGGCAAACAAGAGGAAGAGGTAGCAACGAGAGGACATGTTTTTGTGCTTTTCTCTTCCTCCTGTGTTCATGTTCATGATCCAACTCTGAACTCGCTTATATGCTTATGGAATCGATGTCGTTCCCATATTTTGGAAGGGGTCTAATTGTCTCTCTTTCATTTGCAGGTGGACTATGAAAGTGAGGATGAACAAGGGGATAATGAAGCAGAAGAAAACGATGACGAGGGAGAGGCGGAGGCGGAGGAGAACGCAGAAGCACATTCCACAGAGGAATCTCAGCCGGAGTCTTCTGGAATGAGATTGGAGGCCAGGAAGAAGCAAAAGAAAAAAGTGACGAAAGAGTCGGAGCTCCAGATGAGAGTCAACTCAGTTCTGGATTTGAACTCAGCGATAGAAGGCTATCGCTTCGACCAGCAGGATGAGCTCTGGTGTGAGGCGAGTCTGAAGCTGCCATTCGTGCGTCAGGGGCGTCCGGTTCCATCGATGAGTCGATGTACCGACTCAGTCACATGTCCAATGTGTGCGCTTTCAGCGGCAGGACGCAATCTTTCCAAAGTTATAAAATCTCTAAACTTTGGCGAGGAAAACATGTTGCATTGACCGACTTTATCATATTTTTTCCTGTTTGTATGGAGACAATAAGAAAAAGTTCATCTAATTTTATTCTTAGTTATATTTTAACTAATGCGGGACCGCAAGTCTTTAACTGGGTCACAGAGAGACAGAAGTACCGCTGAAAGGATTGCATTTTTGTGCATGTTGTGCACATAGACGGAAAGCGCAGAGAAAGTGTGTGTGCGCGTGTGTTAACCTGGGGGTGCCACAATGTGAGAACCCGGCCACAGCGCAGGTTTTTAGAGGAATACTCAGAAATGCAGGATCGGATCGACACACAGCTTTGGTGTTGTTGAGGAATTCACATTATAATACACTTAAAAGCGGAAAAAAGTCGATTTTGCATGATGTAAACCCTTTAATTCATTTTGTGCATGAAGGCTGTGGTGCAGATGTAGATTTGGTTCCTGCCCCTCCCTGCACGTGTCGTAGGGCAAAACACAGGAAGCCACATTGCTCCTAATGGTTATAGGTTGGCGCCAGTGTGTGAATGTGTGTGTGTGCATGGGTAATTAGGACAGTGAGTTTATACACTCTACTAGTATACACCATTTACCATTTAATGTTAGAGGTCATTCTGGAAAAAAAGCTGCTGTAAAAGCCTGGTTTCTTTTTTCAAACTTCCCTTCTAAAAACACTTTAGCACGTTTTCAGGAAGGTTCTTCTTTAAATCCTGTAGACCGTAAGTAGCCTCCTCCGAGTCACTTTTATTTTCTTTACGGTTGACAAAGTTTTACAGAAATGAAGCTTTTAAAATGTTTTTTTTACATTGTGTTTGCTTTAAAGACACACTCTGATGAACGTTGTGCTTTTGGGGATATTATTAACATGTACTAACATGTTCCTGTGACATTTGTCTGTCTAAAAACTGCATTTGCGGCGTAACAGAACTACTAAACCACTAGGAAACGCATTTACTTTTTATCTGTTCTGCTGTATTGGCCGCAGCAAACGGCTTTATTTATTGCCTATTTGTATCTGTATTAATACAGTTTAAATAATGTTATTTATTAGATTAGATAAGTGGGATAAGTTTGTCTTTGTTGTGTGAACATTCGGCATAAACGCTGGAAACACAGGTTAATGCATCACCGCAAATAGGCTTGGGGGGGTGGGGCGGTGTTTAAACTGCTTCCCCACATCCTCCCACATGTTTCAGTGTGTTAGCAGCTTTTGCATTAACACCCCCCCCCCCCCCTCTTGTTTTTTGACAGGTTGATCTGGCCTTTCCGGTGAACAAGGTCCACTTTGACCTGACGGCCATCCTGTCGACTGTGGCCCAGAACGCTGTCGTCATGGAAACCAGGGGCCTGGCACGCTGCCTGCTGAGCGAAACCACGACCAAATCTGGGGAGAAGGAAACGGTCCTCAACACAGAGGGCATCAACATGCACGAAATGTTCAAGTACGGCGAGGTGCGTATGCGGCGCCGCACCGTTCCCCGTCAGCGCTTGGGGCGTTTCCAGAATCATGCGCACACGTCACATGGTCTTTAGTCAAAACAGCGGTGCTATTTTGAAGACCTCCATCACAGTTCTTCTTGGTTCTGTGTTCTCTAAAGTTCCTCTCTGGAAAAAGACTAGCCGTAAATCCTTTTTTAGAATCTCTATAAATGTCATTTTAATGACTCGGCATTAAACTTCTGGTGTACTTTTTTTTTTGTATCCTCTTCAAATAAAAGATGCCACGGCCCTTTTCAGCCACAATTATTAACAAAATGTCAGCATTTAGACCAATTTGCTGCTTTGTGGTTGTAAAAGCAGTTGAAGAAAAAGTGGGATTACTTTTTTGTCCAACCAACCAAACTTTGGTGCTTGTTTTTTTTTTCCAGATCTTGGATCTCAACAGACTGTACTCCAATGAAGTCCACGCCATGGCCAACACGTACGGGATCGAAGTGGCCCTGAAGGTCATTGAGAAGGAGATCAAAGATGTCTTTGCAGTTTATGGTACATGCGTGCACAAACGCGCCAAAGGGCTTTCAAATGGGGCCCAGAGCGTGACGTGGTGTGTTTCTGCGTCCAGGTATTGAGGTGGATCCCCGACATTTGTCTCTGGTGGCAGACTACATGTGTTTCGAAGGTGTTTATAAGCCTCTGAATCGCCATGCCATCAGATCCAACTCGTCTCCTCTGCAGCAGATGACCTTTGAGACCAGCTACAAGTTCCTCAAACAGGCCACCATGCTGGGTGAGAAACCACAAGGACTCTAGTGTCTCTGCTTCTGTGGAGGCATGTCCATTTGTCTGTCTTTTACAAACGTTCTCGACGCTAAAAGACCCACTCCGATAATGTTTGATTTTTTTCCAAGTGTTCCCAGTGTTTTTTTTTTTTTTTTTTAATTATGATTATGATCTTTTTGCCAAAATAAGAGCCTAAGTTTTCTAGGACATAGTTTCTGCAGAGCAGCAGCAGTTCACTAGGAATTTGCCTCTGAGTTTTGGGCGTTGGTGAGGAACAACCCTGCCACCCCTTCCCCCTCCACGTTGCTGAGAGCTCTCTGTTTCCACTCTAGCTTACAGCTCCTCACTTCAGCAACCTAACATTAGCGGTACAACAAAAATGGCGAACAACACAAGAGCTATCCTTACAGTTTAGATCCAGATGGCGGCTCAGACGAGGAAAACGAAGGCGTTCGTGGATCTAGTCGTCTGCAAGTGCATGCATCGGAATAAAGCAGAGCAGGGAGCTTGTGACCCCCCCCATTATAGTTTCTGTGTCACAAATACGATGTTTTTTAAACTGCGCTGTTTTCCATTTGCTTCGGATTCACTGCGATTTGAATGAAGAAGTACTCAGAAATGCAAATGTAAGCTTAATTTCCTCTATCATCCCATGTTCCAAACACCAGAAACAAAAGTTTCATCGGAGTGGGTCTTCTAAAGACGGTGGTTGTTTGAGGTTCTCACAATGACTGTTTGTGATCCTCAGGGTCACATGATCAGCTGGAGTCGCCCTCCGCCTGCCTGGTGGTCGGGAAAGTGGTCAAAGGAGGCACAGGACTGTTTGAACTGAAGCAACCCCTGCAGCACATTAAGAGTCAGTCTTAGATGTCAGATCATAGAAAATCCTCTGGTTTTTATGCTGCTTGTGAATTAAACAGTGACTTCAAGATCGCCTTTAAAGATCTTCTGATATAAGAAGAGGCTGATCGGGTTTTTGTCTGTATTTATAGATGAATGTGTAAAACAATAAAACATATATTTGATTATTTTTTGCCTTTTGTTTGTTGTTTTTTTTCTAATTTTTATTTTTTACTATTGAGTGTTCGTGACTCTATATGGCAAAGAGAAAGTTTTGCTTTTCTGATGTTTTAGCAATCGAGATTGAGTCCAGTTTTGTTTTTGCAATCTTTCAGCAATTACAGATACAGGCATCTGCCTTCAAAACAAAATAAATGGGGGAAGTGAGAAACTCCAGCTGCACCATAAAGATGACTAAAGCAGCAGAGTATGAAGTACAGAACAATAAAAAACACATCTGTCATGCACTCTGGGTGTCTTCATTTTTACGAAAGACATTTTTTTTTTTTTAATTTGTCGACACCAAATCCTGACCTGGCAGACGGAGTCTGAGATTTTAATGACGGCGTATGAAGATTATACGTCCAACAAAAAAGTAGCACGGCTGCATCATCAAAAAAAAAAAAAAAGAATATCTGCTTGGAGAAAATCAACAGACACAAAGTAAACGCACGAGTTCTGATCTTGTTTCCATTTTCCTTGTGACGCATATATATATATATATATAATATATATATATATATATATATATATATATATATATATATATATATATATATATATTGAACTCTCATATGTCTAAGTTTGAGCCGGTGAATATGCTAATTTTTATAACAATAAAAAGACGGAAAAAATGCACGGAGTGCAAAAATTAATTAAATAATTTCCCATCATTGAACTTGCAGAAATGTTGTGTAGGGGTGCTATAAAACTCGTCATCCTCTCCTTCGCTCTCACTCGTGGTGCTGTGACATAAGCACAGTAGGACAAAATAACTCGACAAAACACGGCAAAACACAGTAAAACAGCTAAACAACTAAACATATTTAGTCAAAAAGCCACACTTCAACCCAAATCCGTCCAGACAGGCAAAGGGAATGATATCCCAGAATCCCTTGCGGTGCCGATCTAACAGCAGCACCAAAGTTACGCCTACTTAATTGAATTAATTTGAATGAAAGTAAAATAATTGTCTGAAAATTATGTGTTATTTTTAAGGTGACTTAACAAAAAAATGATTTCTCTTAACTGAAGCAAATAATTAAGTTAGATCAAAGTAAACAAGTTTAATTTTCCAACATCCATATGTGGTCCTATCACCCTCTCACTGTGGAAAAAGTATTATCTGGGCTTCTTCATCCACTAAATCATCTTCAAATGGACACGCCATGCTGCTTCACCTCTCTTAAAACAAACTAAGCTTCAACTAAGCCTGCTCCGGACCAGGTTATGTTCAGAGCATGAGTTGCCGTGGCAACTTGACCTACCCTGAGACATACCTCCATTTCTGGAACCGAATGCTGAGGTTATCAACTTCCTTAGCCTCAAACTTATCGTGGGAGCTAGCATAACCTGCTTTCTGGAATACCCCCCTGGCCAGATTTTACTTTTCGTAATCTGGTTGTAAACAAATGTATTCGTTAAACATTGCTGCAGAGTTTGTACTCTGCACCCTTCCTGTGTTGTCTGTTCTGCACAGCTTTACCTCAAACAGATGTGCACACACTTGAATATTGTACTTCCCCCCCTGGGATAGGAAATGGAAATGCATAAACAGCAGAGACGAAATGGAAAATGCTAAATTAAAAATGAATGAAAAATTGAAAAGAAAAAGGTAAAAAGACCTTTTTTTCTTTTTAAAGGTAAATGTATCTTGCAAGAAACAAAAATCTTATCAAGAATGCTTTTCAGCAACAAAATACTCCTAGAAAGCAAGTACATAAAACCAGAATTTTTGTTAAAAAATATGAACTAAGACAATTTTTCTTACCCCATTGACAGATTTTTTGTTCTTATTCTAGGAAAACAGTTAAAATTTTAAGAATTTTTAACTTCTTTCCAGGTGGCCCACTTTTGCAGTGCAGGAGTCAATTTTTGCATGACATAATAAAAGAAGATGAGCTTGAATTAAAATGGTTTGATTCAAGGACGCATTTGTAAAATCTTAGAAGCTATTGGAAAAAAAATAAAAAAAACAAATATAACTTTAAATTAGATTAAGTCTTAAATATGATGAAACAGCAGCTTTGAGGAATGCTGGTATTTTCTAAATATCACGACATACATGCACGTGTCAAAATATTTTTTTTTAAAGCGAAACTGTTATCAAGCAAGGCAATGACAGACGTTGACCGCAAAATAGGTTAACTGCTAAAATACATGAGAATTTCTTTTGAAAAAATGGAAATGAAAAAAAAAATCAAATTGGGTGGATTTCTGCAAAAAATAAAAAATAAAACGTTTGTAGTCGTTGAAAAATGGATCGGTCGAGATTTACCAATAAAAAAAATCGCAAAAAGCAATAGTTCATTAAGAAAGAAATGTGCGAAGCACAATGAGAGAGCTTGTCCCAGCATTTCTAATCCCAGCATGCACCACGGCGTGGCGTAGCTTCTCTTAAATTCCGATTATTTTCTTTTCATATTTTTCTTTTTATGTATATATATTCTAACGTCTTTCTTACAATAGATTTTTTCCCCTTCAGCCACGCAAAAAAGACCAAAAAAAAAAGCGTTATTTACTTAAACGTTCTAGATAATTCCTGTTCAGCTTCTGTGGTGGAGAGAACGAAAGGGTTAATAGCGCGAGACGGCTTTGATTGGTCAGCGAGTCCTCGGACTGGCCCTCATATAACAGAGTGGGAAAAATTCTCCATCGGTCTCGCGATGAAGAGCCTGGAAAGCTGACGAAAGGGTGAGTCTACGATTAAAACCACATATTTCTGAAAGGTTTTCTGAAAGGAACCGATGTAAGGGCAGGTAAGCTTGAGCGCCTTTTGCTTATTACATAAGTGGAGAGCTCCAGTAAATGTTCTAAGGCTAACGCAGAATAACAGTTTGTTTATTATGTCACTGTGTATGTGTGTGGGCTAGCCCACTCCTGTCTCAGCTTTATCTCACAACAGCTGGCGTTTTTGTCGGTGAACACCCTTAAATTTCGCAAATATACCAGCAAAAAAAACTTGAATTAAAAATAAATAAATAACTAAATAAAAGCTTCTCGTGGGAGTAAATAAATAGTCCTACATTTTTGGGCTACTTCATCAGAAAATCCCTCAAAATACAAAAGGGTTAAACTTTAGGCTCCTCTTTAGCTATAAACGACGCATCAGTTACAATGGCGAAACGTGCCTCTCTCTTCCGAACATATTTGGGTCTGTTTGCCTTTTTTCTTTGGACCCAGGATGCTCATGATCGATGATGAAAAATTTGTACAACATTTCTCTATCCTCTGAGTCACAATGACACATCAAATTGCCTGATCTTCGCTGATGTAGAAACCGGAATCACTATGAAATCGATTTATTTATTATATTATTTATAACGGATATCCGCTTTTCTGAATCTTGAGACCGGTCAGATAGCGTTTCTGCCCTGTGCGCTTATTAATGTAAAGCCGCGTTTTGCTGCTACGGTGGCCGTTTTGGTCAGCCTCGTTCCACTGACTGACTGACTTTCTACTGGCATGCACCCTCAAGAAAGAGTAGGCCAGCTTCTTTTCAGCAGGTGCCTGCATATCTGTTTTTCAAACAGACTCATCGAGGTTACATCTCTTTTTCAATCTGGCAATCTGGTCAAGAGATCAGCGGCACTCAGTACGATTGACCAATAAGATTGCAACCAGAAATCAGTTAGTTTATTGCAGCAGCAAAACAGAAAATGTGGAATCAGCAGCATCATGTGGATAGTTAGGCATAAAAAGAGTAAAGAATTTCATCACACTGGTTGAATTATTGGCTACAAATGTCTTGGATCGATCTTGGGGTCAGTGAATCGGATCAAAATGAACCAACTAGAAATATCCAATCGTTGCTAAAAGGAACCGTTACACCTCTGGGGCTGTACATATGTTGATATAGATGAATAGAAATAAAGAGCCATTCGGACCACAACCCAATAGGAGCCACAAAGTCTCAATTCACCCTTTAGCAAATGAAGACGCTGCTTTTTATTTATGGTACTGTTACTATCATGATAAATACAGAGAAACTGTTGTGTTTTTTGGCATAAATGAAACTTGGAGAAAATACACTTTTTGTCAAAATATGAAATAGTGTGACTTTTGACAAGAAGCTCTTATGACGTCCTTTCAAAATAAGACATCCTGTGTCTCAAAGGATTATCTTAACACAGCAAATGTACTGAAGTCGTAGTAGGTAGTATAGTGTCAGCAGGGGAAAAAAAAAAAGTTTATTTTACTGTTATGTGTGCATCTCAGCCAGAAACTTGTAAATATAACTGACCCAAATTGAATCCAAGCTCATTTAGTGACCTGTATCATACTTTTTGCAACCATAACATACTCTTAGAATGCTCCGATTTGTTTAAAAATAGAAAATCTATTTAATAATCTATTGTGCCTGTATTCTAGTTGTAAACTGAGCTCCAACTGATTTTCTCTGGTACACAGTGCTCAAAATTAGTCAACTTCGACTTGTGATGCGTACAATCCTTCAACTGTTTGTGAATGAGCTGAATAAAGTTTAAATTACTTTACTTTTTTGTATTACTTCAGTACACTTTAGTTTACTTGTTGATAAGAAATCTTTATTATTTTTTTCCTAAACCAGAGCGCAACAGTGTAGGGCATTTGGCTCCACACACAGTAGATGAAAAGACACATTAAAAGTGAAATATGTTGTGTAGTGAGCTGTGAAGTCGTGTTGCTGTGTGGAGGAACGAACGCCAATGTGCACGGAATCGTCCGGTACTAAACATGGTGCTCCACACTGTGGTGCTGGCGGTGGGAGGGCGTTTCCATGATACATGTCACCTTCATCCTACTGTAGGACTCTTCCTCAAAAGAGCTAGTTAAGGATCTTCCTGTTTATGCTCCCGCCAGCACAGCCTAAACATAGAACTGATGAGGGCCACCTACAAAACCTGTACCTGCACACTTCACAGGGAACTCGAACCCTTTTGGTACCAAGTAAATAAATAGAAATTAACACTATATAACAAAAAAAAAAATACTTATCCTGCATAAAACAGTTATTTAAGAGTAGAATAGTTAAGAAACAGACACGTAAAAACTTGGAAACATAAGCACTTTTAAAAGAGTTTTGTACTAAAATTAGATTTTTTAGAGTGTTCCAGGCAGAATATGCAGCAGAACTGAAAACCTCGTTTCCTAAACGTCCTGAAACGCGGAACGGTTAAATAAGTCACTTGAACAAAGAGCAATTCTTGACGCATATAGAAGAAAAACCTAAGGAACCTCAGTGAGAGATTTTACATAATTGCATCCATCAATAGACTCCTAAGTTGTTGAACCTGCTAAACCTGTGTGTACCATCATCTAATGAGTCTTTACTTTTGTATCAGCATTTCTAGTTAAAGCTTCAGATCTTTGGACTCGCCGTGGACGATAACGATGTAAAAGCTCAGAAAAAGAATCTGAGGTGCCAGACCATTCAAACATTTAAAAGCCTAAAGTCAAATCTTAAAAAGGTGAAGTGAGTGTACTTTTGGAGTTATGTGCTCACACCGTTAAGTAACAAAGTAACAAAAACGTCACTTAAATCACATTTGCTTAATTAATTAATTACAGTGATCATTAACTGAAGTATAAGTAGAATTTGATTTATTGCTTGAAAAGGAGTGAGAAGAAGCAAGTTTATATAATCCCACCCCCACTGAGTTCATTCATTTGATAGTTTTACAGAGTTTTAAATCCGGTTCTGGTCAGATAATATTCTCTTCAAGTAACAAAGTCCAGTGCCTAGTAATGATTGATGATCTTCAGAAAACATTCATTCATGATTTCAGTAAACAGTAACTGTACTGATATGTAATAATAATCAGTTATCATTAGAACACATTAAACCAGTAATTATTGCTACACATTGCAGATCAAGTAAACAAAATCAATAGCTTATTGGTTGTAATTCAAACCTTTCAGTAATCATTATTGCACATTACAATGTAACACTCAGTGGTTGTAATTAAAAAAGCTTTGATTATTTCACCACAATCAAGTTCACACATGTATTTGGAATTATTCAAACACCTAAGTGGGATTGGGGGCCGGCCTTACCGCCTGGTCCTCTCAGGGCGGCCTGGCTTGTGGGGATCCTGTAGGCCGGGGCGTTGGCCAGGCGTGCGGCGCTGGGGGCTTGGTCGGCTGGCAGGGATTACACAGTAACCCCCTGAATGTGTGTGTGTGCATGGGTGGGGACAGGCCTATAGGCCACCTCGCTGGGGCTCACCTTCCCTGGTTTTGGGTGAGGGGGTGGTAGAGGATAGTGTAGTGTATGGGGGGTAGGGGTGGAGCTGTGGCTGCGTCAGGATCTTTGGGCTGCTTGGGTCGAGCGTCGGGGCTGACCTGCGGTGACGCTGTGTGAAAAAAAGAAAAAAAAGTATATTTAAAACCTAAAATGTAATAAATAAATTAAAAAAAGGGGCTTATGCAAATATCCACCGTGGCTGTCCACAGAGGCATAACCTCTTGTTGTAATATTTAAAACCGTCCAACACAAAAGGCCTTCAGCTCTCATCTGTTTGCTCAGTTGTTGGACAGAACAAGATTAAAACAAAAACCACAAATGATTTTGGACAATAGGTTGTATTCAGAAAACTGTCATAAAGCTAGATCAGTGTTTACAGGTGTGGTCTTTGCTTTGCAGTGGTTATTATTTTCCCATCCTTCCCTGAATGTTCAGGACGGGATCCCTGAGGACCAGATGGATCCAGGTGTCGGTAGAAAGCTCACAGAACTCGACTGGATCTAGAGTTAATGAGACCAGCATGACGCTGCTGCGACAGCTCAGGTAATCATTACCCAGCGCACACACACACACACACACACTTACATGGACTTCGTTTGACTTATCTCTGATCGGGTGGCATAGTAGTAAACTTTCCAGTACCGACGCTACTTTATCACTATTTCTGTACTTTATTGTAACAATATTTGCAGGATGGTAGACTAAATGTTCCAGCTATCTGACTTTATAGTTGGTCTTCATGTGGAAGTAAAACTGAAGAAGCGCAGAATAGTTAGCATAAACTCCAAAAATAGCTGGTCTATTGTTCCATCATGGAACAGACATGATGTGGCTATTTGAAATATTTTCTCATTATTATAATATTTATAATATTTACTCATTTTGATTTGACCAAAGTGAGAAAATCAGCTTCTTGACGAACCATAATGAAAATCAGGATTGTATAATTTATATTTTACTTTTTAAGGTGATAGTCAGTCCAAAGTATTTCCTCTCAAAGTTTTTTAAGGAACACCTTTTGGGGGGGAAAAAAAGCAAAAATAGGGAAAAAGAAAACTTTTAGGTTTGTAGCAAAGGATCAGTCCATTTAGCGTGGCTCGGTACCAGGCTAGAACCGTGCTATCATGTTCACACACTGCATTGACTATAAACACATTGTTGTTTTTTTGTCTCCAGGCCACGGCTGTTCCTTTTGGTTGGTTTAGCCCTGGCTTGTCTAGTAATGGCATCTCTGGTGCTGATAAGCAACGAACCGAGTAAACCTGTGGAGTGGCACCATGTCAGTGCTGAGCATAAACAGGTGCTGCGAAGAGAGAATTTGCTTTTTGTTCGGTATCTTAAATGACGATCATGCAAACTAGTTTCTCTTCTTGATGTAGTAGCACGCACAAATTACATTTGCTTATCTCCGTTCATGAGACTGAAATGCAGAACAAAAGAATCCGCTTTTTAAGAAGTATTTAACAAAACCGTTTCTGGAGTTGAGCAGATATTCTTTAACTGAAAACGTTGTGTTGGTTATTGAAAATAAAAATTCTCTAAACATGGCTGGCCTGTTTTTTTTTTTAGCAAGTGCACAAGTACGTGCAGAAAGTTCTGGAGGGAGAATGTCGCCTCAGAGGCTCCAGGCAGAGTCTGCTGGCTTTACTTCCTGCCTCCAGCCGAGCGATGCAGCCCTTCCTGTGGAGAGATAAGGTGTTACCCGACAACCTCTTCCAGTACCCTCCACCGTTTGGCTTCAGAGGGCTGGAAGGCAAAGTGGAAGACCTTCTAGACCAGGTAAAAAAAAACAAAAATACGCTGCGGTTTGTGTGTGTTTTAAGGCTGCAAGGTTTTTCTGTTTAATAACTTTTAGTCTTGGCAAAGTTTGAGTCTGACAGTTTAGTGAAGTAGATCAGAAAAAGTTCTGCTCTGCATATTATTTTGAAATGTATGTTTTTTTTTTTAATGCATATTGCATATTGAGCACTAAAAAGTCTGCGCAGATCTTTTTTTTTTAAAGTGTTCCCACTGGTCTCTTAATGATAAATGTGGCGTTTTTAGCCGGGCCCCCACAGCGCTGTCATTTGGCCGGGGCTGGACGGGGGCTTGAGCTCTCCGTGCCCCCCTCACTCTCTCTGAAGTCTTTTTAGATTCCATCATCCACCTCAGTGGACACACCCTCACCTCTGCACAGATCGTATGCGTGAGAAAAGAATGCTCGCTCTACATGTTTGTGCGTGTGAGCTGTGTGGGCGTACGTGGTAACATGTTTGCATGTGAAGGTTTATTTTGAGCTATTTATTTATGTTACAAATAAACAGGAGCTGCCCTTTTGACTAACATTTACACCTGATAGGAAAAATCTCATGTAACTTGTGGCTTCGTCATTCTGCCGCCTTCTTCGTCCTCCAACTTCCTCAACCCCCCCTATTCTCCCCTCTTTCGTAGTCGTATCCCCGTCTCTAACATCCTTTTCTTTTCTTTTCTTTTCTCCGTCCAGTCCAACAAGAAATGAATAGAAACAAAGTTTACCCTCAAATACTACAGGGGTTTATACAAATATACACCTCTGGTGTCAGAGAGTCATAACCCCCCCACTGTAACGGGTAACTCTGTCCAACACTAGAGGGCTTCAGCTCTGATCTGCTCAGCTGCTGGACAGGACGAGTTAGAACAAGAAAAGTTCCAAATTGTGCTGCAAAGAGAGTCTGACAGTTGTGTATTTGAAAAAATACACAACATTTTCAGGGTCTTTTATCATTGTTATTTTGCTTGATTGTCTATATAAATATAACATTTGTGTTTGCAGCTGCCGGCTGAGTCCGAATCCCAGTCAGAGGAGTCGGCGGGAAGATGTCGCCGTTGCGTGGTCGTGGGGAACGGCGGCATTCTTAAAGGCCTGCAGCTCGGTCCTCTAATTGATCGTTTTGATACAATTATCAGGTTGGAACTCAGGGATTTTCTCTGTGTGCGTTTATAAGCAGGATTCCTCTGAGAAACATTTAAACCCTTCTTTATATCTGTTCTTCTTCCTCAGGTTGAACAGTGGACCTCTGGGAGAGTTTGCCACCGACGTTGGAAATCGAACCAGCTTCAGGATGAGTTACCCCGAAGGCACCCCCATCCACTGGGTCGATAGGGACCCACACACTCTGTTTGTAGCGGTGGTGTATAAAAGTGTCGACCTCAGCTGGATTTCTGCCATGGTCAACAAGCTCGCCGTGGTGAGGGCCAGCAGTTAGTCTCTTCAGGTCAAACCGTCCTTGCAGGAGGTCCTTTCACTTCTAGAGCTGTAATGAATATCCGAATTACTGGGTATTCACAATCTGTTCCAAAAAATGTTAATCTAAATATGTGATGTCAGAGATCCATCTTTGTTTTTTATCTCTTTGTTGGTTAATGATCTCCTAAAAAAGGTATAAACGAATGGAGATTAAACGCATAGTAATCAAACAAAAGATATTGAATGTTGGAGCGTGTTTTGATCTGTGAATCGTTGATCTTGATTTGTGGACCAAATCAGGTTGCTAAGCAACGATTCACAGCCCTATAATTCTCTCCCCTTGTCAGAGAACGAGTGAGCAAACATTGACTTGCTGCATGTAACAGAGGTCAGTGAGAGAGCTGTTACTAAAGGCCGTGTCACACAGCCACCACGTACAGTTTGCACGGTTTCCACTTATTAAAGTTTGGTCTTTCGTGATACATTTGTGATAGATATTCTGTACGTAATTCCTTGTTTAGGCACTTAAGCCTAAACAGTGAAAAGGGTTTTAAATGTTTGTCAGCAGCAATATTTATTAGTCAGTTTGGAAAATTGTTCCGTTTCTGTTCAGAAAAACCTTCATTAATTTGAATCTCGGGGAAGTACAGTAGACTTCCCCCGTTTACCACTCGCCTGAAATGGCTGAATCTACTACTTCTACTTTTGGTTTTAAACTGTACTTCAGTGTTTTTATAATCTGTATGTTCTCTGTTGCAGTCTCTGTGGGACTGGTTGTTCTTCTGGCAGAAGGTTCCAAAGGAAATCCCTCTTGATCCTCACAGGTTCCGACTGCTGAACCCGCTCGTCATTAAAGAGACTGCATTGGATCTCCTGAACTATCCAACCCCAAGACCTCTGCTGTGGGGCTGGGACCAGGTAAGGCTCTCAGGTGGATGTGAACGGGAGGCAAACTGCCAAAAAGAAAGCCTTTGAAGTGCGCTTTTCATGCAGAAATCCAAGTAATCCAAAAAAATAAGACAATTTGTCCCGTATATAGACACTTCCTTAGAGTAAAGCTAGTGTCTTTTGTACAAATAGCATTTTTATTACTGTTAAAGTCTCCATTGGTTACCATTTTACCTTTGAGTAATGTAGTGCTGTTTGGTTTCCGTTCCATTTTATAAGCTGTTTAATCAGGATGCACTTCCGTACTGTCATGACACAGCAGAACTACAATGACTGTGCGGTTTACAGACTCCGCTCTCAATGAGTGCAGCCGCTGAACGGATGAAGATCAATCTGAGTCACAGTCAACTGTCGAATTCTTACAAATCTCTGAATTCTAAAACTCAGATGATTAACCATCACGTTTGTTTTAGAGCTTTTTGATTTATGTTCTAATGCATGCTGTCATTTTATAACGAAGAAAATGGAGAAAGACGTCCTGCTCGTCTTAAAAAAAACAAAAAACCCAAAAAACTAGAAGACATTCCTGAGTGACGGTGGGTGTGGACAACAGAGAGACACAAAGAAACCAAACGTGGTTTGAGTTTCTTCATTATTACAGACACCTTAAAGGTCGGGGATCCGGTCTGATCGTTAAAATGTCTGATGACTTCATGCTGCGAGGAGGGACTTGCACACATCCTGTTGGCTCAGATGTTTTCTCAGGCAATAATTTAGGAAAAAAAAAATGGTGGAGCTGCAGAAACGCGTACGTGCTCTGAAGGGGAAGGCTTCCTTCTTTGACTGCAGAACTGTGTGACGCACAGAAATAAACAAACGGATTTGGGTTCATTGATTCAAATGGATTCAACCTGTTTTACACCAGTTAGTTTGTGCCCGTCATCTGCTGACGGGAGCGAAGCGCTGGAATGCGGCGCCGACGTTCGAACGTTCAGCTCCCAAAGTTACCGTCCGAGATACTTCTGGACAAAACCATTGAGTTGAAAATCAAATCTGGCGTGTGAGAACTGCGTTGAGTTTGTAACCCGACACCCATTAAGCAAATGAAACGAGGTGAGCTTTTATGGCGCAAACATGCATGTTTGCACATGCAAACCAGGCATGCTGTTTCACACGCTGTCTTCTGTCATGTTGAAAACGATACGACAGAATCTTTTAAAATGGTCATGTTGTTTGTTTTTACTGAATATAAAGTTTGCACTTAGGCAAGAAAGGTAAGGAAAAGACAAATGAGGTTTGGAAAGGTTAGTATTATTTATTTATTTGTATAAAATGGAGACAGACAGTTGTGATTTAGATCCATCAGTTCAGACCGTTTACATCATTTTAGATTTGCCAGTAGGCCCATGATTAGGAGTTGCAGAGCATGTTTGCTCATGTCTGACACACGCTTTGTTCATGTCTGTAAGCTTACCACAGTAAGGCGGGGGGAGAAAATAATTATTCCTTTAGGAAAAACACAATAGACAGAATTTTTGTGGGGGTGTTCTGGGTTTTGTTTTCTTAAAAAAAGCAAAATCAACATTTTAGCTTTTTTTATTTTTGCATTGTAATCTTAATTCCTCAGGAAAAACAACCCCAAAGTTGTTTTTGGATTTCTAAGCATTTCTCTAAAATCTCCTCTGTGAACACCAGCCCCTCCCAAGGTTGACGCCATGAAATGGGCGGCACGCAGAAGAAACGAAAGGCGGAGCCTCAGAGATCGAGTTGTGTTACTTCCTGAGCTGACGACAACAGTCGGGAAGAAGTGAACGGGAAAGGTTCATAAAAATAATTTAAATAAACAAAAACTAACGGGCTGAATATTAGGGAAAAAAAAATCTAAATGTAGACATTTTCTAAGTAAAGTTATATTTGACCTTCGACCTGCGTCCCCGCCACGACTCCCGCTGGCGTGTAATCCAGAACAACGATGGAGAAATGAGAAATGAGAGAAAATTGAAGTTCCTGAAGAAAACAGTACGTTTATTGGCGCCTGGGCAGATTTGTTTGCCTTCAACGACTTTACCAGTATGATTAATATATAATGAGGAAGTAGAAAACAACAGTCTGAAATGTGGCGAGACAAAACCAGAAGAAACTCACAGCTTTTGCCCAAAAACATCCTGATCCAGATCACAAAAAACGCAGTTTGTGGACAAAAGTCAATTGGAGAAGCGGAGTGACTGCTAGGTAATTACCACATGTTTGCTAGTTTTGTGGCCTCTCTGGAAATAGATGCCATTCAATGGAAACACCGGGTTTTCCAAAGGGTGTTTGTTGCAGCTCCCAGCAGTTTAATTTCTGTGGGAATCTGATCCAAATGGCTCTTTGAGCGGTAAAGGTTGCCGACACTTGATCTATGCAGTTTTAAATGCTGCCGTTCCTTGGTGGGCAGCTTGAGGGTGACTTAAAGGAGGTAGAAAAGTGCTACTATACAAGTATGCGCCATTTACCATTTGGTCCATGTAGTGTATTCTCTTGTTTAGAGAATACACTACATGGACACATACAGGATGTAGACCACTAGATCCATGAACGTCTTTGTTTTCCTCGTCTGAGCTGGAGTCTGGCTGTAAGCTTTCCGTTCCATCAAAGGAAAGCTTTTGAAATCCATTAAGGCTGTGTCCAAATTCCCACCAAAACCCCTAACTACTAAAAATATATATATATATACATTGCGGGACTATGTAGTGCCCTTGGATTTTAAAAGCAACTCGGACACCAAGCTCACTACTTTATTTTCTTTTATTTATGACGTCATCGATTTCATGAAATAAAAATCTCATTGATATGAGCGTTTTTTTTGCGACGACCATTTATGAATCCACTGAAGATGAAAACATTGATATTTTATTTAAATAACACATTGACATACATTTTCTGTGCAAAAGTTGTCCAGACGCAATGCATTGTGGTCTATATTCGCCAAACACACTGGTTTTTTTGCAGAGACTTCTGGGAAATTGTAGATTGGGACAGCACTACAAAATGGCGAACGCGATCCAAATAGATCAGAGTGACTCTTTAAAGTGTAATATGATACAATTCTTGACTAAAATGAGTTGTTTTGTGAATGTATTCTTTCCTTTTTACAAGATGCTTGAATAAAATGTTTCCATGTCTTGCAGAATGTGCCCACTCTGGGAGTATCAGCTCTGAATTTGGCGAGCTTGCTTTGTGACGAGGTCAGCTTGGCGGGTTTTGGCTACAACCTGCCCCATCAGAATGTCCCACTCCACTACTACGACCACCAGCCCATAGGTGTCATGCAAAAGCAAACGATGCATAACGTGGACACAGAGACTCAGCTTCTGCAGAGCCTGGTCAAAGGGCACACCATCACTGACCTGACGGGAGGAATCTACTGCAGCTTCTGCTCCAGCTGACCCCTGCCCACTCCCCACTGTTCCCACCGCCAGCCGGACCTTTTATTCCTAACTTATTTTTGTATCCTAATTTATAGCATCGTCTTTTTTTTTTTTTTTTTTTTTAGCAAAACATCAAAATTTTACTCTGCAAATATTCTAATAAAGAAAGGAAGGTGGTATAAATAATTGGGACCAGGGAAATAAATGAAAGAAATGCAAATTTGTTGTTGTATGATAATGAGCCACACGTCAAACGTAGGTTTAATATAATGTGTTGTGTAAATAAAGTTGTTTTTATTTGTATTTTCTGAATGTCAAGATCTGAGAGCCTGGCTACTTTTTAGCTCATATGAAGTGCACAGTATTTTACAGTTTAACATTTCAAATGAGCATGTTTTTACCCAGACAGAAGGACACTGGCATGAAACTCTGTTCTTGTTTATCATGTATGTTAAGTGTGAAAATGCTTAAAATCCTCAAACTTGATCATTAGTTTATATGTATATCAGTTAAGTTGGTTTATTTATGTAGCATTATTTATACACTGCTGACTAAAATTCTTTATACTTTAGGGGAGTGAGTCATTCTGGAGCAGTAATTGTTAGATTTTTGTTTTTTAAAACATGTTATTTGCAGCTGTATTTGTTCTTACTTTTTTTTTTCCAAAATGTGTCATCTGTTAAAGTCTGAAGGATATACAAATAATTAATGAAGTCATTTGTTTTTATTTAATAAATTCAATGTTATGGTTTTTGTTGTATTTATGTGGTACTAATGAACAGTAAAAAAAAAGTGTCTGTTGTTTAGCTTTGGTCTTTGGTAGAGAAGTTATGAAGTCATATGAATATCATACATATTTATACCTCTGGAAGCCATTAACAAAACAATTGTTTTTAGGAATGGCCCACAATGTGAGGTTCCAAGACCGGAAGTCGGTCGTTTTTTTCGAATTTAGGTGAAGAAAATATAACTTCAACTTTGCGCAGCACTATAAAAAGGGATCACATGGTCTTTAAAAAAAAAAGAAGTAATCCCCCCAAACATATATTTTAATTTATTTAGGATAATAGCGGATATATTTTTAACGGTCTTGACATTTATTTTTGAAGCACCAAACCGGAAGTCGACCTCCAACCCTGTGTATGGAATTTCGCACGGGTAGTGCAAGGCTATTAAAGTTTTACATTACAGTCTTAGTGTGTAAGCCCTTTTATTCTCTTAGTGTCTTTAAAATATAAACATATATATACTTCGAATTAATACTTAAAACAAAAGCAAACATGTGTTTTTTTGTATTTGATTACGTTTAATTTAATGGTTTCCTTTATCAATAGCAACTTATTTTAATTGATTATTCAATTAAACACTAGCAAAGTGAAATTGTGTTAGCGCATGTTTCCTATGTGCACATGCGCTCCTTTTGCACACAGACTTCTGCCTTTTGTGCAATGCTCTGCTTGTTAATCATTTGCCTTATGTCACAGAAAGTCTCTAAATAAACATATGTGACATTTGGAGATTCTTGGTGAAATATGTTCCCAGTTGCATGGGGGAAATGGAGACTTTTGTTGTGTCTGAAAACTTACCTTGTTTTTCTCATTTTTGTGAATATTGCAGACATCACCTTCATGCGCGGTTTATGATTTGTGACGTCATTCCGGCATTTAAACAGGATTCTGCATGGTTAGTGTTCATAAGGATGCATGGAGATGTTTGCATGGTTGAAAGTGTTGGAAGAAGCTTCAGGAACATGGAAGTGACCCTCTAGACTTGCACTGGGACCCCTGCAGGGTTTCAGGTGAAAGGTTGCTTGTCTGGTATTAACTTGCACCCACAATCCCATGCTGCATTTATTGCTTGTGTCAAACAAACGAGCTCTCCTAAAAAGCCTGTCCTTGCATTTGAGAGCATATGTTGTTCCCACAGCCCTGATAAGACGGGGTGGAGTTGGCATCAAACCTAAGACCCAACCGCCACACAAATGCCAAACAATTTAACAGATTGTCTGTGGTTTAGGCTCCATAAACCCCATTCATGTCTATTTTTCTTCAATTTCTATACATTTAATAGGATAAGAGTTTGGAATGTTTTACTTTCAAGCAAGTATTTTCAAAGCTTTGCTTAGTTAACATCAACAAATTTGAGTAAAATATCATTTTTCTGCATTAATAAGATCTTTTTAAGTAAAACAATCTATAAGTGTGTCAAGTTTTCATAAAATACAATTGATGCTCAGTTGAACTGGACTCTGAAGCGCAAATTGGGTTGTTGTAAAAAAAAATAAAATTAAGGTTTCTCTACACAGAATTGCAACATAACTGTTTATAAACCAAGAGGTCATGCTACTCTTGATCCCTACCTGCCAGGTTATTATTACTTCAGAAGTACTGTTTGTTCTTTTTGTTCTCTCTTTGAGTTTTATATGTCTGATGATTTATTGCTTTGTGACTTATTATATTATTATATTGCTGCAAAAAAAAAGTATATATCTGAAGAACATTTTAACCAGCTGGTTAAATTTTAACATTATGGTTGTTTGGTATGATGGTGCCTTACATGACTGGTTTGGAAAAACGTTCAATTCTCATAGAAAACAAAAACAAAAACTATAACTTTGTTATTTGTTAAATGTATGATTACAGAGACTCCAGGAGCAGCAGTGTGTCTTCTGAGGTGCTAAGGTTTTTTCTTTCTTGATAACAGTAATTGATTCTGCTCATCTTTAATTAGTTGCAGTAAATAAATAAACAGAACAAAGGTCTTTGTCACCAAAGCAGGACTCTGCAATCTGAGGCTCCGGAGTTTCATTTATCCTTCTTTTGTGGCTCTTTGGCCTTAAAAAAAATGCTTTTGATTTGAAAATCGAAAAAGTTTTTTAGTTTTGGTTATTTTGTTTTAATCAATTAAGTTTTGTTATTTATATTTATCTTTGGGATAGCTCCGAAAAATGATGGTAAAATGTTTAATCATTTATTTATTCATAATTATATGTGATCTTGTGCTGCTAAACAGTGTTTAGTTGCTTTTAAGAGACAAAAAAAATTGCATTTACATATTTATATTAGGAAAATTGATTTTACACAAATGTTTTCATGTTCATATTATATAGTGAAAGGAGGAAAATAGATGAAGACGCATTAAATTCATAATGATAAAAAAAAATATCATGTGTGACCTTTTTTGAATTTCTAATTGACATAAATCTGCTGTAGAAGGAGGATCTTATTTGAACCCGGTTGCCTTTTATTTTGAAAGGATATAAGGCAATAGACTGCATAAAAACCACTGGATCCCAAAACTCTCATTTAAGATTTGTACAAAAACCGGAATGATGGTAAAATCAGTTCAGAAAATTTCAAACGAGGAAAAATAAACAGACAAAAAATCAAAACAGTCATGAAAAACCATCAATGCTCAGTCTGGCGTCTTTTTAGAACTTTGTCTCTTTTTTGAAGCAGATTCTCACAGAAGTTTTGAACCTTTGAAACATTTTATTAAGTCCCAGCAGCAGACCTGGACTGTAAGGACCATATTGTTCTTGCGACTCTTCCTTCTCACTGCACATTTTAAGGATCAACAGGATCCGACAGGTCGTTCAAAAGGGGGCAACACAACCTTAAACACAACCTGGAGCACTCAGCAGATTATCTGGACTCCCTCTGTGGACTCACCTCTACT
This sequence comes from Oryzias curvinotus, assembly GCA_023969325.1. Lineage (NCBI taxonomy): Eukaryota > Metazoa > Chordata > Actinopteri > Beloniformes > Adrianichthyidae > Oryzias > Oryzias curvinotus. The sequence continues at coordinate 30,327,998 of CM043715.1, read as the reverse complement.
TCTAACCTTTTACCTTTTTGATAAGTGTTACCTTCAGTGACCTCCGCTCTACTCTCTTTGTCTCCCACTCTCCTTCAGCTGAGATTGTAAGGACAGTCTATGTAATCAATCAAGGACTTATTTTCCCTGAACGTATCAGAATTCTTTGGTAACTCCCATCTTTATTCAAATGGTGTTGACATCTTATTTGTTTTTTGTGTTGAACAATAGTTTAATGTTCTGGATCTTTAGAACAGGAAACAAAAAATGTAAAGGATTAACTTCTAAAAATAGTAAAATGACATGAATGAAACTGTCACAGCACTTTTTGGGACGCAGCAGCAGTCCCCCCCCCCCTCTGATCCCCCTTTACAGATGCTTAAAACGTCTTAGAAGGTCTTGAATTGAATTATATTAGGCCTTAAAATTGCCTTAAATTCTATGTGTGGGAGTCTTTTTTTGTTTTTTGTTTTTTCAACTCGATGTGACCTCCTGTCTCCAAAAACAAAAACATTTCCAGGTTGCGTTGGTCGTGAACTGGTGGTAAATCGTTTAACCTCAATTAGCTCATGCGTGTTGGTGTGGGAACATGTCAATTCATGGAGAAATGATGCAAAAATATGAATTACTTGTAGTGGTAAAAAGTGGAAACCCTTATGAATTGAACTGTGTGGTCTTTAAAAGGACATCTAAATCGACGGGGATCAAGGCAATCAAATGGCATGTGCAGAGCAACAGCAGGCTGTTTGCTTCCTCTCTACTCCTTCCAGTTCTGCAATTGATGCGACCTGTGGTCCAACAAAGGATGTACCATGTGGAACAAAACCTGCCTCTGATATCCGCACAAGTCAGAGGGGATCTGGGTGCTGAGGATGGGGACGAGCAGCAATGATGAACAGTTGCTTGATGGCATTTTAAAGACTGTTAGAAGTCGTTGTTGCTTCCTACTTATTTGTTGCCTTGCAACGTTTTTGTTAAAGTTAAGGAAGTTGTGATAAGTTTAAAAAGTACTTGTGATTTGTGACCAAGGCAACAAAATGACACATGTGAATTTGGAAAGATTTAGTGGTTCAGGGTGTTTTCAGACTGGACACATTTGATGCGCTTAAAGTGAACCAGAGTTTGTTTATCCCGATAATATGGAATACATTTTCAGTCTGATTACACCCAAGCAGTCCTCGGTTCGGGTTCAGGAACCGCCCTTTGATCCATCTTTCCAGGTGGTCTCGGTTGGTTTCCAATCGGAATAAACTCTGGTTTGCTCTGAGATTCCTCAGTCTGAATACAATCTGTCGTTGGAGCGGAACAACTGGACCCAAACGGCCACCGTAGTAAGTCATTACAGGATGTAAACACAGCAGGACCGTGAATCACGGTCCATGACAATGAGACTCATTGAATGTGGTTGGATGGATGCAGGCTTGTGAAAACAACTTCTAGCGTGATCCACATTGCTTCTCACGCCGTTTTCCTTCAGCTTACCTTCTTAGCCGACGCCTCCTCAGTTTGTGCCGTACCAAAGTAAAAAGTGTTGGCGTTGATACAGACGTTCAAAAATGGTCAGTGAAGTATAAAGTTTAAATAAGTGAACTGTCCCGACAAGGATTGCAAAGCGCAGGACTTCCATTATTTTTACTTTCGTTGCTTTGCTCCGCCCTCATGATTCCTGGCCAATGACTGAAGAAATCTTCAGTCATGTGCTCTGGTGTACAAGCTTTGATTCGCAGCAGAAGTGTCTTATTACAGACCAAACGTAAGGTTTAGGACTCGGTCAGGACCAATAGACTTTTCTAGTCCGAATACACCCTTAGATTAAAACATTTTCTGGAGTAGTTTGCTTAAAAACACTATTTTGATGATACTTTTATTAATTCATGCTCGGAACGACAATAATAGTGGATGATTTCTAATATTTAACAATCTAGTTTGTTGTTTTGGCTTTTTCCTAAATTATTTAGTGTTTGCATGTATGTTTGCTAAACTAGACATGCTGTTTATTTTCTTTGTCCATATGGTCTTAAATTCAAATGTCTTGAATTTGACTACTCCAAATCTGTAGACACCCTGTTTATCTGTTCTTGTGTAATCATGTCAGTCGACCACCGCGGGCTGGCGGGGTCATAGATCACCCGGGTCCTGTAGGACCTTCACTGCAACACACTTTCAAATTCTATGAAAGAAGTTTGTGATTTTATAAAAAAAAGGGTACTGATGATTTTGTGTCTGATCTGCCTCGTCAGCAACAGAGGTTGTTGACTTTTCAGACAAGACAATCCGACTGTCCTTTTCTGCAGCCAGCCAATCGGAGGTCTCCTGCCTGACCTTTGACTGGAAAACTATCTGAGCTCAAACATCACTTTTGAACAGAATTGGTATGAGAGCATTCAGCAGGTGATCAGCTGGGAGTCGACTACCACGCCAGGATCTCGTCTGGTGCAGATCAGAAGGGAGGAAACTGAATAAAGAACTACAGGTATCTATTTGATTTGTCCCTGTAGAAAGTAAAATACATGTGGAGTTATCCTGTTATCTACGTTCAGTAGTTTATTTTCTTAATTTTGGGGGGATTTTAACAACGTCTATTGTTCATGCTCTACTGTACTTCAGAGTATGAGTCGTCGTTATTGTTTCCCTATGGGGGTTGTGGGTTTTTTTTATATCTTTTTACATCAGTTTATGTCTATCCTTCCATATAAAGTTTGTATTTTCTGATATTTTGCTGCAGTTTAGTCCTCAGTACTCTCTGAGCACACTGCTGAGTTTGCCCATTACAACAACTGTTAATAGTGATGTAGAAATTTGCATAGTTTTCATTCAGAACTTAACGCGTAGGTTCCAAAAAATGTTCTTTAGCTTTAAAATTTAAGGTTTACACCACAAAACAAAAGTTTTTATAATAACTTTAAAAAAATCCTTGAAGCATTTAGTTAAGTGAAGCTTTACCTGGTTTATTTATACAATTTTATTGTTGTCTTTGCTTTGTTTTTTTATTTATACACTTTTATTTTGTCTCTAGGTGTTTTTTTTTAATAAAACATAAAAAAAATGGTGAGATCAAATTTTTTGTGATTTTTGCAGTAACAAAACGATTTACTATTTGGAATTGACTTTTTGTGCAGTTTCAGAGTCATAGTAGATTTATTGTGTAAGACGATAAAAACTATCTGTAAAAACATAGAAGAAGCTGGGGTTGTTCAAAAAAGCCCTTGATTACTCAGGGTTAATGATTTTAAACCCAAACTCCTCCACGAGGAGAAAATCAATGACCTACCCTGAAATGCCATCTCAATGCAGAGGAGATTTCTGAAGTATTTCACCAAAGTCTCTCCTGCATGAAAAATGTCCTTTTTGGTCGTTTAGCAGAAGCCTGATGGTGACAGTCATCAAAGACAGATGTGTTTAAAAAAATGCAGGACACTGTTCCCCAAGGACCAGGGTTGGGAAACTCTGATCTATCGAATTAAATCAAAGTCATTTGTGTCATCATGGTATTTTAGTACTATTTCCTACACTATTACTTACTCTGTTTGTGTCTCTATTGCTGCCAAACAAACGTTAAATGAAGGTTTTTTTTTTATTGTGTATCTATGTGGGGTGACTATATTTGTGTCCAAATTTACACACTACTTAGTGCACCATATAGTGTGTTCACCATTTCTATTTTGGGTGTCAGAACCTACAGTTCCAAAATCCAGTGCTCTGGAAATTTCCCAGAAGTGTTTGCAAAAAACCAGTGTGCATCCGCACGCTCACTAGACTGAAGTATGTAGACCAGTTTGAACCATGTGTCCTTTGAAAACATGTATGTAACTAGACTTTTTAATTAAAACACCCCAGTTTTCCTCATCAGAACATCAGTGCATCATAATAAGTCTTTGTAAAGTTAGCGTATATTTATTAGGTTATTACTTAAGCAAATGGCTGACGTCATATATAAAACGAAAAGTATGTTTAAATATAGGACACTGGATGTTTCCACAATACATAGGGTTTTATGGGTTAAGAAGTAGAAAGGGAATTCAGACATAACCTAAGTCATGTTGGTTGAGATGCAATCCGATGAAAATTGTGTTTTTGATGTTTTAAAACATGTTCTTGTTTTTTGTTTTAATAGGATCTATATCTCCACCTTAGTTAGCGTTTGATCTACTCTTTCTTAAAAAAGCGGCAGAGTTCTGCTTTTGTGTAAATGAAATCTCTTTTAGTTTTCTGGGGAAATCCTCCTCACCTGTGTGTGAAACACACCTGTAGCCTCACCTCAGAGCCATCACGGTGTCATCAGACGCCCTCCCCTGCTACCGTCTCAGGGGATCCCCCCTTGCAGCAGCAGTACCAGCAGTACCAGCAGCATCATGCCCAGTCAGGATTTCTTACGAAGGCTGAATCTGCCTGATCTGGAGGAAATGAGCCAGTGCATCAGAAATGCTTCCGCCCCCTTGCTGGTCAGCGTGGGCGCCGTAGCTGCAGCAACGACCTACTACCTTGCAACTCGGCCCAGGGCCCTGCCGCCCATCTGCGACCCTCACAGGCAGTCAGTCGAAGTGGAGGTAGGTTGATTTATAAATCATTAATAACTGAATCTGGTAAAGACGTCTCCTCTTATCACTGAGATATTGCACTTTATCAGAGGCTTGAAAGCAATAGACGGCCGTTCTGTAAATAAAGGACATTTGAGAAGATTAGGATGCTTTGAACTCTTACATCTCCATCACCAGGGGGAAGGTTTGGCTCGGGGGTCTGTTCTCATGAACAATGGCAGTTTCCTGACTCACATTTACGATGATGCCAAAACGATGTACGAGTCCTTCCTCAGAGGGATTAAACTCTCCCGTAAGCCCATCTGATTGACGCTTTCTCTGACTTCATCCTGTCTGTGCAGCTCCTTAAGTTTCCGATTCCTTTCCTTTCTTTAAGAAAACGGTCCGTGTTTGGGCTCCAGGAAACCGAAGCAGCCGTACGAGTGGATATCCTACGGCGAGGTGAGCTTCACAGCAGCTGTAGCAGCAGTTCCTGCGCAGCAGCTAAAGAAATTATTTCCATAGTGGTAAAATAGGTGAGAAAAAACTGTAGTTTGACATAAAGATGAAGAGGAAGCACGTGTATAGAAAAGTCAGCACACAACACCATCAACACCCAATCAACATCCTATTCTCTTTTTAGTCAATAAAGTGATGTTTTTAAAATATATTTTCTGATACCTTTTGTTAAACCGTACTAACTGTATTGCATTTAATTTAAAAACTTTTTTTTCGTGTATAAAAAAAAAAAAACGTGGGATTTTTGTTCAAATCTTTTCTGTTATTTTCCTTCTGATATTTTCAAGAACAAGAAAAACCAAGACCTACTGGAAACGTATCTGCTATTGAAAGCTATAAGATGAGCTACAATTAAAAAAGTCTCAATGTATCTATCACAGACATAAGCCGTTTTGTCCATGTGCTTGTTACAATATCACCTGTCTGTTTAGTTCTTCCTACTTACTCTATCCCCCAACATTACAGAAAAAAAAACGTTGGATGTAGTTCTCATGAGTAAACAGTATGAACTGTTGATCTTTGATTGTTATCACTGGTGCAGAAAATGTGTTACAGGTACAGGCATGTACTTTACATCAGTAAACAATATCAGTTTCTCAGTAACTCACCAGAAATAATCTCAAAAACATCACAAGTATTCATTATTGTAACAAAACAAAACAAAAAAAAAAACTCCACAGAAGCCCCTAATATCATTACTCTTTCTCTTAGAGTGTTCGTTGTAGACACGTCCTTATCTCCTACAACTGTGCCAGTCCTACAAAAGATTATCGCAAATTCTGAAAAAATTTTTTTAAATTAATTAAAATAAAAAAGAATATAGCAAGAATTAGAAAAAAAATGAAAAGGAAAATTAAAAATATTATAGTGAAATTCAGAAAATTATAGCGACAATCAGAAAATTATTACGAAAAATAGAACAAAATTAAAGTGTAATTCAGAAAAATGATAGCAAATTTAGAAAATGATTGTAGTGAATTCTGGAAAAAAAATTATCGCAAATTCAGAAAAAAATTATTGCGAAAATCAGAAAAATTATAGAGAAAATTACAAAACATTTATAGTAAAATATAGAAAAAAATGTAAAAAAAAAATTCGAAAAAAAGTTCTAGCAAATTCTGAATATTTATAGCAAAAATTAGAAAAAAAATTACAGCGAAATTCAGAGAAAAAAAAGAGAGTTCTAAAAAAATTATAGCAAATTCTGAAAATTTTTTAGCCAATTCTGACAAAATTTTAGTGAAAATGAAAAGAAGTTAGCTTGAAATTCAGAAAGAAATTAAAGTGAAATTTAGAGAAAAAATTAGAACAAAGATCACCCTTTTTTATTGAATGCAATATGCTTCCATAACATACTGTTCTTATATTTCTTTTTTTTTACTTAGTCAGCTTTTTATTTTATTGTAATGTTTTGTTTTAATGCAACAAATGCTACAATATTTATTACATCTTTGAGGGAAGGCTTAGAGGGAAACCTGACTTCAGTACGCCCAAAAATCATTTTCACTGGGTACCAGGTGAGAACAATTTTTGGTAAGTTTTTGAGCATGTGGCGCAGCAGAGTTTGACTCAGAGGTGCAAGAATAGAAAAAAGAAGAATTGCAAAAACAACAGCTAAAAACCTTTTTTCTTAAAACACTTAACAAAATTAATATAACTTTATACTTCTTTGAGAAACAACACTGGTCTTATATCTTTCATCTCTGTATGAGAATAATTATAAATTCTATTCTGTTCTGTTTGCGGGAAAACAAAGACTGAAATGAAAATAAGGACCCAATTAAGGCATTGGATTGTCTCTGTCGATAAAGAAAACAAGCAAAAAAAATGTTTGACGCAGTGCTGTCATGGTATGAAAGCTTCGCTGCGCCACGTTTTTTTCTAATCTGCAGCTTGTTTGAACATGCCCAGTCCCTGGTAAGGGAAGCGCTAAGTTTAAGGTCATCTGTGTCTTTTTAGGTCAAACAAAGAAGTGAGAACCTGGGCTCAGCTTTTCTCCATAAAGGACATTCAAAGAGTGTGGATCCCCACATCGGCATCTTCTCTCAGAACAGGCCTGAGGTGCATATAGGCTTTCTAAACACACTAAAACAGACTTATATCCGCTGCATCAAGCTTTTTTGTGTGTGTGTAGTGGACCATGACTGAGTTGGCATGCTACACGTACTCGCTGGTGTCGGTCCCTCTGTATGACACGTTGGGAACGGAGGCCATTGCTCACATCTTAGACAAAGGTAACATATGGGAAGTTTCTCACTCTCCTTACCTCAGAGGGTGCTCACGTGTTTGTCTATTTTTTTGGCTTCTGCAGCATCCATCTCCACCGTGGTGTGTGACGTGAAGGATAAAGTCAACGTCATCCTGGACTGTTTCAATGACTCAAAGCATTTCCTAAAAACCATAGTTTTAATGGAGGAGCCGAGTGAAAGCCTGGTGGAAAGGGGGAGGCGAGCTGGTATCCAGATCCTGACCCTGCAGGAGATGGAGGTCAAAAGCATTCACACACACATGCTATCTAAGATCTAAGCTGTGAAGAGTTCTTTCAATTTTGCATCAACATCACCTCGTTTACATACTGTACACTACTCACAATAAGTAAGGGAGATATTTTCACCATTTACTGCAGTGAGTGCTTGACAGTGACGTCTCATGTTCCTCACCGAGCATATGATGTTGTTCTGAGGCTCTTTCACAAGTACTACATGCAGTTCTGCCAGGTCACTTGGGGTCTGATCATCAAGTCTCTACTTCAGATGGTCCCAGACGTGCTCTATGGGGTTCAGGTTAGAGGTCATTGTTGGCCAAACCATATGAGACACTCCCACTTTCTGAAATCCAGCTGTGACAATTCTGGCACCATGTGGTAGAGCATTATAATCCATGAATAGAAAGTTGGGGGGACGATGATGATGTCTCTGAGGTAAGAAGATGCAGTGACTGGATCATCCACAATAAATGGGTTTTGGAGTGGCTAGTGATGCCTGTCCGGACTGTCGCACCTCCTCCACCAACACTGGGGACCATGTTGACATTGGCATATCGCTCACCTCACTTTCTCCAGCTACTGTGATGACCATCACTTCTGAGCAAGATGACCCGACACTTATCAGTGAACAGGACAGTAAACCATTGCTGCACTGTCCAGGTCACTTGGTCTTGTTCTGCAAACATTCACGGTGGTGTCTTGGTGTCAGGGGAGCCATCTGCAACAGCCCTATGGTCAAGTCAAAGCGTTGAAGTTGGTTGTGAATGGTTTGCCAGGTGGTGCTGCCTGTCCATTAAACAACGTTGCATATTCATGGCTGTTTGAATGATGAACTTGGAATTACTTACTGTCAAAATCCGCTTTTTCTACCCACAGAGCTTGAAATTGATGGCACATTGAAAAGGGTTTTCTTTTGCTAATTTTTGGTTTTGTCCCCAATAACTCTAAGGCACACTGAACACAGTGAGATCATTCCATGTAAAACTTAAAATATAGTGTGTCTATCGCCCTAACACAATTTCGTTCCTATTCCGAAAATCTGGGAAGTTAAACAAAAACTGTGTAGATGACATCCACTGAGTTTTTTGCAATATCACTAAGTAATTGAGTAGTGTAATCCATGTGGTTCAAGCTTTTTTTTCCTTGATCCCATGAACGTATTACATGTTTTTTTTTGTATTATTGTTTTTATTTTAATTTTTTGGTACATTATTAAACATAATTACAAGCTTTACACTTAATTTGTACATGTAAAAAAAACAGAAAAAGAAAAACAACTAAACAATAACAAGAAGAACAAAAACAGATCAACCTCTACTGGTCAGGAAATGAAAGGAAAGCCATCCTTTGATACATTTTTGAAATACAAATCCTTTTTTTATTTTTTAAATAGTGAAGGTTTACAGAGTATTCTTAGATAGTCTTGGTTATCCACAGATCCATTCTCCAAATTAAGACTCCTCACAATTTTTTATAGGGGATCCCATATGTTTTCGAACAATTCCAACTTTCCTTTCCTAATACATGTAATCCTTCCTAATGGGAAAACTATGAGCATCTGTTTCACCCAGTGAGTTAACTTGGGCCTACAGGTTTTCTTCCAAAACATTGCAATGGTTCTTTTTGCTTGTAAAAAACATGCGTCAATCATAATTTGTTCGCTTTTAGCAAACTTGTGATTTGAAGGATATATACCTAAAATAAGCATAGCAGGATTTGTTGGAACAGTTTTTGAAACAATCCTCTCCACTGCTTTTCTAACCTCCTCCCAAAAAAGTGTAATCTCAGGACATTGCCACATGCTGTGGTATCAGCACACTTACAACAGATATCTGGGATATTATTGTTATATCGATTCAGTTGGACTGGTGTTATGTATGTTCTCATAAGCCACTTGTATTGCGGAAGCCTAAACCGAGTACTGATTATTTGTTTGTGAAGGTTACAAGGTTTTTTTGAGATCCTCATTCCAGGCCTTAAGTTTAAAATCAGATTTTTCATTTGAATTGGACAACAAATGGTCATGAAGTTCTGATATGACGCCTTTATCCCGGCTATTTTTAGAAAGCATTCTTTCAAGTTGGAGTTTTTTTTTGGCTTAGTTAATTGATTACCCTGTCTTTCTCTAATAAAACTCCTTAGTTGAAGGAATGTAAAGAAAAATGTCCTATCAATGTTATACTTCTATGTCAGTTCGTCAAAGGACATTAGTAATTCTGAATTTGGTAGATATAGATCCTGTATTGACTTCAATCCTCTCGAAAACCAGTCTTGAAAGACAATATCTGTCCGCCCTTGGATAAAATACTGGTTTCCCCAAATTGGGGTGTACAAAGATAAGTTATTAGTCTCATTAGTATGTTTGTATACCCTAGACCAGATTCTTATCATGTATTTAACAATTCGATTTGTAGTTTTCTTAATCAAGTTGAAAATCGTATCTGAGTAAAGGTAATATGGCAATGGTAAATCTAGACCAACAGATTCCATTTTTTTCCACTGGGTGGGCTCAATAGTTTCAAAATAACATTTTATTGATCTTAATTGTGTAGCCCAATGATACCAAATTATATTTGGACATTTTAACCCATCCTGGTTATACGGCAGTTGCATTAAAGATAACCAAATTTGTGCTTTATCATTTTTCCAAAACAATGCAACAAATTGTTTTTTTATTTTTGAAAAAAAAATCATCAGGTGGTGGCAGTGGCAAGTTCTGAAACACATACAAAATTTTGGGGAGAATATTCATTTTTTTAATAACATTGATTCTTCCAATCAAGGACAGAGGTGAGGACATCCACCTATCAACAGACACTGTTGTGTCATTTATCAAAGATTCATAGCTAACAACATTGTTTAGTTTACGTCTTATTTCTATATCTAAATATGTAAAATGATCCACGAGTTTAAATGAAAGAGCCTGTGAGTTAGGATTTCTAGCTTGTTTTTCATCAAGTACTAGAATAGATGTATTATTGACTGTATAACCAGAGATCTTGCCAAAGTCTTCTATTAATTTTTAAGATAATTGGAATTGTTTTACTTATGTTTGAGATGAATAGGATAACATCATCTGCATACAATGCAATTTTGTGTTCTTCGTGCCAGATCGTTATTTCTATATCCTTATATATGGCATCCTTATCCTTATGGCAATTGCTAAAGGTTCTATTGCCAAAGTGAAAAGGAGGGGCGACAAAGGGCAACCTTGTCTACATCCTATCTTTATCGTAATCAGCTGTGAGACGTTTTTGTTCATCACCACCTCAGCAGTAGAATTCAAGTACAGCAAGCTATTACATGTTACTGTGACAATCCCACCCAGGCCGGGAGCGTCACACCTGACATGACGAAATAATGGAGCCACTAAAGGAGCCTCTAGGTCTTCATGTTGGCTGGGACTCAAAATATGTGATCATGCTGCCATGGCAACTCATGAAACCTGCGATTAGAGAGGAGGGAGGAGTATTTAGCTGCACCTACAGACAACAAACGTCTTTATCCAGTTGATGCAGCTGTGAGAAAAGGTGGACCCTGAATATGACAGAAATGAAAAAAACAATTTTCTGCAGAGGTGAGAAAAGATTTTGAAACATTGTTTTTATTCCTGCTGTTCATTGAAACTGTGGAAAGGAAAATGCTTTGCTTGTGTTACCAAAGCAAGCAAGTACCAAAAACTGGTACTTGGTTTATTGCAGCTGATCCCAATGTATCCCAAGTGAAGGGATTGCCATTATTAGTCTTAACTACTTTATTTTGGTTAAATATCCTCAGTTTTATGTTAATTCCAGCTACTATTGTCTTTAACCTGTTTTTCTTCTATTTTTTTTGTACAGCAGTTGTCATTGAAGGGACATGTTTTTTTTAGATTGTGACAGTGTTCATATTTCTGTTCCCAGGCTTTAGGGAAGGTCAACCATCAGCAGCCGATTGTAAGTCATCTCTGAGCCTCAAACCTCCTCTTATCAGTTAAAGCGCTCCCTGCTCTGTTTGAACATCATCTCCTCTGCCCCCTCCAGCCTCCACAACCCGAAGACCTGGCAGTGATTTGTTTCACCAGCGGAACAACAGGTGATGCCAGCTTTCTCTAAACTTGATTCCAAATACGACCGGCACAGAAACCCAGAATAGACGTTGGCTTTTCAGGAAACCCTAAAGGAGCCATGCTGACTCATGGAAATATCATGTCTAACTGCTCCGCCTTCGTCAAACTGACAGAGGTGAGCACCAAGGCTGTATTTGCAATGACAAATGTATTTAAGTCAAGAAATAAAACAGTGCAAATAATGTAAATGTTTTCATCTGTCTGTTTTTCTTCATCTTGTTGTTCATGGACACCATGTGTGATGTAGGTACGGTGTCCCATTACTCACACAGACGTCCACATTTCCTACCTGCCTCTGGCTCATATGTTTGAGAGAGTAGTCCAGGTACGTTGTCCCGTAGCTTTAGTTTCAGCTGCCTGGCTGTCGTTGCACGCCTTCACGCTTTCCTTTCGTCCGACAGGGATGCATGCTGCTGCACGGAGCCCAGATCGGCTTTTTTCAGGGAGACATTCGACGGCTGTTGGACGATATGCACACCTTGAAACCCACTTTTTTTCCGGCCGTTCCTCGACTCCTCACCAGAATTTATGACAAGGTGTGGTGGGCTTTTAATGTGCTTGTATATGAAACGATTAAAGCGTGGAGAGGCGGTTCTGGTGAGGCCTTGTGTGCGTCTCTGCAGGTCTTTGGGCAGGCGGACACCTCTTTGAAGCGCTGGCTGCTGCAGTTCGCCTACAGTAGGAAGGAAGTTGAGCTGAGGAAAGGTATCGTGAGGAAAGACAGCATCTGGGATTACCTCATCTTCAAGAAGGTCCAGGTACATCCCCACCTCAATGACAACTGCTTATTATTGCACTTTTGCTGTTTAACATCCAACATTTTGATGGGTAGATGTCACTAGAGATGTGTTGACAATAATATTACAATACCATACATATATATACATAAATTTCAAATTGTGATATACCTATCACAATGGGATAGGTATCGCGCTACATCCCAAGTGTCACTCGTTCTCATCTGGGGCCAACTACAAAGCAGCACAATCCACATTTTTAAATAGTACTGGCAGCAACGTGGCACTGAGTTTTAGCTTGGTACCCATGCCAAACATAAACTCAAAGGTATATGTCTCCATCCATCCGTCTTCCTCCGCTTACCCAAGACCGGGTCACAGGGGGAGCAGTCAAAGCAAAAATGCCCAGACTTCCCGCGCCCTGGCCATTTCCTCCAGCTCCTCTGGGGTGTCCCCGAGGCATTCTCAGGCCAGCCAAGAGACGTAGTCTCTCCAGCGTGTCCTGGGTCTTCCCTGGGGACATGCCCTGAACCCCTCCCTAGGGAGGCGTCCAGGAGGCATCCGGACTAGATGCCCAAGTCACCTTCCTTGTCTCCTTTCGAGCCAGTTGAGGTGTACATGTCTCATAATAACAAAAACTGCGAGGCTGACTGAACATTTAGCATTTTAACACAAGATCATTCTCGTGTCATCTTTTTGTTTTGGTGCACTGCTCAAAGAGGCTCAGTGTGCTGTGCTGGCAACAAGCGTTGGGGGGTTTAAGTGGAAAACAAGAGTCAGACGCTGAAGAATGCTGATGAATAATTAAATAAATGTCGTCTTGACAGCATTTTAAATCGATACAAATACAGCAAAATCAATTTTTGCATAAACCCCTAAACACTAGGGATGTGGATCCTTACTTAGACGATGATTTGATTTGATTTATGAATCAAGATCAACGATTCACAGATCAAACTACAATTCTTTCTAATATACAGTGAGGCAAACACATTTTTGAACCCCCTGTGATTTTGCAAGTTCTCCCACTTAGAAATCATGAAGAAGTCTGACATAAAAAAAAAACAGAAAATCACATTGCGGGATTTTTAAATAACGTATTTCTATGCTACTGCTGCAAATAAGCATTTGAACACATCAATTTTAATATTTGACACAGTAGCCTTTGTTTGCGATTCCACAGGTCAAACGTTTTCTGCAGTTTTTCACCAGGTTTGCCAACACTACAGGAGGGATTTTGACCCTCTCATCCACACTGATCTTCTGTAGATCAGTCAGGTTTCTGAACCGTCGCTGAGAAACACAGTTTGAGCTCCCGCCAAAGATTTTCTATTGGGTTGAGCTCTTAAGACTGACTAGGCAACTCCAGAACCTTGATATGCTTCTAACAGGGCCACTCTTTGGTTATCCTGGCTTTATGCGTTGGGGTCATAGTCATGTTGGAGGCCATGACCCATCTTCAATGCTCAAACTCTAAGAAATAAACGCACAAAGATTTGAAAAGAAAGATATGGTGTTTATCTCTTTGAACAATGTCAAACTCAAAAGTTTTTCTGTCAACTTCCTGGTTCACTTCAGCAGTAAATGAAACATAAACGTCTCGGTTACTTTGGATCATTTTACAACAAATGCTGAAAACGTTCTCCACATTTTTCCATCCTCACACTTGACAGACACAGCAACATCTCAATCAAACATAACAACTAGAAAACACTCACAAGCTGCGTTTCCATTACAAATGTGCTTTATCAAAATTTGAGAAATGTCGAAAAAAAACAATTTCACATTTACACTATTTCAATTAAATCCTAATTATGATTGTAAACCAACTCACACCATAAGTCATATAAAAACATGGCGACGGATGTAAAAAATACTTTGATTTACAGCAGATGCATTCAAATTTCTGCCATGGCTCTAGCGCTCATCATCTATCAAAAGAGACGTTGGCGTCTTCTTCAGGCAATGGAGCGGCGAGCTCCTTACTCTTGGGAGCGGCTACGGATGAAGCGGTTTTTTGGAAATCGTGGTTTGTGATTTTACGGAGGAGCTGTGGATCAAATAATTCCAGATGAAAGAAGAAAGCCTGACTTTTGTAACAAAAACCAAAAAATGGCTTCAGATGAGCATTTTGCAGACACATTCCAGTGCAGCTTCTCCACTACGCTAGCGGACAGTCACACCACCTCACATAATTCATAAAGGGATTTTTGTCATATTCCTAAATTCATATTCATGAAAATTTTAAATTGTGGAGTGTTTTTTAAAACAAAATCTTGTTTTTCCAAACTAATCGCAGTCAATATAAATCAGAACTTTCACCAACACTTTACTTTGAACATGTATTTACTTCCTGTGACAGAAGCCTATTTGGTTTGTTTAGTTTATATACTTAAACAACCTTATTTTGCTTTTTCAGAGTTTTAATTACATTGTCTGAGGTTTATTTTTTACTGTACTCTACTATATGTATAAAGATTCAGACTTCCAGGTTCAGGGATATGTTTTTTCAGAAATCCTTACCCCCCCCTCTCTCAGCCGATCACCTGGATCAGGTTTTTCCGGCCAATCGGAGTTTGAAAGCAGAGTAATGTCAGGAATGCAGCCCGCCGTTCAAACCCCCACTGAAAGTGAAACAAAGCCTGGAGCCAAATTCTGTTTTTTTTGGTTGGTGTTGCATTAGACAGAGAATAATTATTTTTTTGAGATGCTTTAAAAACAAGTTAAAGGAGAATTTATTGTAACATAAAAGCCTGAAAGTCTAACAAAATACTTTTTTATTGAATAGAAAAAAATAAATA
The DNA here is from genome assembly GCA_023969325.1 of Oryzias curvinotus. Classification (NCBI taxonomy): domain Eukaryota; kingdom Metazoa; phylum Chordata; class Actinopteri; order Beloniformes; family Adrianichthyidae; genus Oryzias; species Oryzias curvinotus. The sequence goes on along the minus strand of CM043715.1, from coordinate 30,312,852 downwards.
AATTCAATGCCTTTTGATCTATGTCAGCTGTTCCAATGGTTAGGTTTGGGGTAAAATTGAAATGGAGTGACTTTTCTTAAAGTAGACTTAATGTATAAAGCTGGTTTACCCTATCACCTTTAGGGATAGCATTAAATCCCACTCCAATCAACCTTGAATCTATTTGAAAGCGTTCCCAGTTGTCTTTTACTATGTTGGTGCTGTTTTTAGTCAAAATAAAAAAAAAGTGTTTTTTTCTAGGACATATCTGCAGAGTGGCAGTAATTCGGTTGTGACCCACCAATTGGAGTTTCTACATTACTACAAGCTTTTTCAAACAGCATTCTGCTCCTGTTTCAAAACAATTTAAATATGCAAACACTCATTAATGCAGTTGTAAGCTTAATTTTCTTAATATATGTTGTGAGAAAATGCTACACGTTAATAGCACCATTTTCATTGGAGTGGCTCTTTCCGAAACTCTCATTGTCATTCCTGCTGAAAATGTGAGTTTAAATGAGGTGCTGTGCTGCCCCCTACAGGCCAGCCTCGGGGGCCGCGTGCGTCTCATGCTGACTGGAGCTGCTCCCATCTCCCCCGCCGTCCTCACCTTCCTCAGAGTTGCAATGGGCTGTCAGGTAAAACAAACAGACGCAGAGGAGCCGTGTTGTCTGACCGATGACAGTTTCCAACATCACTTTTCTTTTTCACCAGCTTTTGCTTTGCACTGATTCTGAACGCCACAAGTCGAGCCAGTAATGGGGGGGGGGGGGGGGGTATATTTTGCTCTCACGAGATTTGATGCACATCTCAATATTGATATATGGTCCACGATGTATAGACGTCCTTTGCAGTGTTGCGATATATAAAAAAGGGTTATCACATGTTTGGTGCACACAATACACCTTTAGCCATCGTAATTGACCTGAACTTGTGGCATCTTGTGACATTTTTTCATTTGTATCATATGTACAAACAAAGGCAAAGACAGTAAAGAGCACAACAGGAAGAGAAACTAACAAAGCTGACCAGAAATCTGCTATTACTTCCTGTTGGATTTTAGACCTTTTTAACATCATAATCTTGTTTGTATCTGTTGTTTTGAACCAATACTGCTGCTCGGTGCGAGATCGGTTTTTCAACATGCATCGGTTATCCTTTACATCCCCGATCAGTACCAAAAGTGCTCTTTATTTCACAGTTCTATGAAGGATATGGACAGACAGAATGCACAGGTGGATGCACCATTACCTTGCCTGGAGACTGGAGCGAAGGTATTATTTCTTAAGACTTTTAAAGATGTCACGTGACTGATGTGGTGAAACCGGACCTAAAGGGGACTTCACATCTGCAGGTCACGTCGGCCCTCCTTTACCCTGTAACATCATTAAACTGATGGATGTGCCGGAGATGAACTACTATGCTGTAAATGGAGAAGGCGAGGTGCAGATGGGCAGACAGTGTTATGAAAGCTGTGGTTGTATCTGAGTTCTCACCTACTCCCTAACCCTAAAAGATCATATATCCAGTGCCCTGGATTTTAACACATGCTCAATCTTTTTTTTCTTTTTTTTTATGGCAAACCTAATAAATATGAACATTTTATGAAGATGAATTATGAATCCCATGTGTTCTGAACATGAACAGTTGGGATGATTTATGAAAAAATACATTTAAACTCTTTTTTTAAAATGACGAATTGTTCAAACGCAATGCATTGTGGTTAATACACGCCGATCTAGACACTAGATTTTGAAATGGCAGATTTGGACACCCTGAAAAATGGCGAGTGCCACATATAGTGCATTAAGTACGTAGTGAGGGAATTCAGACACAAGCTGTGTATTGTGGTGTGGATTTGTACGCAACCGTTATCTGCTGGTTTCCAGGTGTGCGTCAAAGGTCCTAACGTGTTCAAAGGCTACCTGAAAGACCCAGAAAAGACAGCAGAGACGATTGACGCAGACGGTTGGGTTCACACTGGAGATATTGGCAAATGGCTTCCAGTAGGTTCACGCAGCTTAAGCTTACCATCAAGCATTGCCACACTCGCGTTTTCTGAGTTTAGTGGATTCGGCACCAAATGCAGCTGCAGTGTTGTGTGTTTCCAGAACGGCACCCTGAAGATTGTGGACAGGAAAAAGCACATCTTTAAGCTGGCTCAGGGGGAGTACATCGCACCGGAGAAGATAGAGAACATCTACACCAGGAGTGATGCTGTGGCACAGCTCTTTGTTCATGGAGACAGCCTGCAGGTAGAAATTACAACCCATACAGAAGCAAATGTCTTCCTGAAAATATCCCAATGCACTTTATGACAGCACAGTTTCGTAACTTCCAGGCATGTTTGGTAGCAGTGGTGGTGCCGGATCCGGAGTTTCTGTCCGGTTGGGCTGAGAGGAAGCTGGGCCTTCAAGGCAGTTATAAGGAGCTGTGTGGTAATGAGGTAATTCCACCGCACCGATGGCATCAATTCTATCTACCGTTTTAAATGTAAAAGCTTATCGACAAGTTAGCAATTACTCAAAGTAGGAGGAAGTTCAGCTCAGTCTTAAAGTTTTAAATATAAAGACACTGTAGATCTTTCAATCACTGAAAATATGCACCCCATGGTTTTTTTTACTCCTTCTGGCCATGCAAGAACTAATCAAACCCATGTTTCCTCTGTAAACAGACAGTAAAGGCTGCCATCTTGGAGGACATGATTCGTTTGGGGAAAGAAGGAGGTTTAAAGTCTTTTGAGCAGGTGCAGCTTCACTCATAGTTTCAGGATTTCAAGTTTCGATCCTTGAAGATGAAAGCCTTTTCTCCCTTCCCTTTAGGTGAAAGCCATATACCTTCACACCGAGCTGTTCTCCATTGAGAACGGCCTGCTCACTCCAACGCTGAAGAGCAAGAGGAACGAAATGCTTCAACATTTCCGATCTCAGATAGACGAGCTTTACAAAGAAATCCAAATGTAGAACTTTCTTATTTTTTCTCATGAACTGTGACTATCAGAAAAGGAGAGAATGCTTTCAGTTAAAAATAAAGACAAATATCCATGTATTTGTGAAAAAATGTAAAATCTTGCAGAACAAAAAGTACATTTTTGGACAAATGTGCACATTTTGTTTAAATATAAAGAATGAATTAAATGTCAACACCATGCAGGATAAAGCTGTGAGTGTTCTAAATGTATTTATAATCACAAATAAAGGAAAGATGATTACTAAACTAGTCTTTCTGTACCTTAATGAGGAGACTTTCTCTTTTAATCACTGGAATTACAGACGCTTGTATGTTCATTATTGTCATTATTGTCATTTCGTAACATATTTCATTAAAAAAAGAATTAAAAAAATAGTCAAAACTCTGTTTTTTTTCTATATTCTTTAAATTTTCTGTTCTGTTTATTTCATGATGAAATCATCCATTTAAAAGATTAAGATGAATATGTTCAGGAAGGGCAACTAGAGAATAAATAAAATACACCAGTGTTGTGCACTAAAATGATCCCATGCCACAGAATGCCACCTCCCGTACATCATTACATCTTTTCAGTATTATTCACAAATAGAAGCATTATCTGTGACTAGTGGGTATGTACTTTTAGATGCTAAACAGATCTAAATCTAAATAGTTACAATAAATATTAATGTAAATCTAAATGTCAAAAGTTACATGATATGTAAAAAGCTCAATTTAAATATTCAATCTAATCTGATTAAATCTTAACTATAAATGTTTAATCTAAATGTAAACATCAAAAATAAATATTAATCATTAATGTAAAGGTTTGAGTGTAAATGTTATTTTAAATGTCAAATCCAAATGTAAGATATACATTTTAAATGTTAAAGTAAGTGTTAAATATAAATGTTAAATACAAATATAAACTTACATTAAATCTACCTGAATTTACAGACACTTGTCTGAACGCGAATGGAGCGTTGGAGCTGCCACTAATGAACCTTTTGGGTCTCCGTAGGACTAGCTCACTTTAGTTTAGGAGCGGGTAGATGTGTAATTTTTTCTTTTTTTTAAATAAATTGGTAAATTGTGATAGTGGTGATAGATTTATTACTAAATAATATCTATTTTCATCTAATGTGTCGAATGACCAGACATCGCTTTTTTCTTGTTAGGAAAACGGTATGACGCTGTCGTTTTAGAATGGTACGTCTCAAACTCAAACTATTTTGCGGGAAAAGCTTTCCTCCGTAGAGACAAATGTCAACAACGCGTCCGGTGAACTGGTCAAAAAATAGATTTCAATGAGGTAAAACTAGTAAATATTAACAGTTGAGCTGACATATTTCATACTTGTATTTTTGTATATTGTTATTTACAAACTTATGTGGCACTGGTGGGTTTGTGTTGTGATATATTGTCTTTAAATACTTCTATGTTTAACCGTCTGTTACTCTGAACGAGTGAGTCGCTACTACTAGGACTAGAGCTAAATGCGATTCTAGAGACATTAAGAGTGTCATCCTGTTATCTTTACAGTGCCAAAAAGGGACGAAGGCGAACAAAGGTTCTCCCAGAGCCGCAAAAACAAAGCCAAGTGAGTAATGAATAATTTACTACTTTATTGAAAAGAAGGGGTGTAATTTGACACCTCTTTCTGCCCTATAGTCCACTGAATTCACCTTTTTCAGTTGGATGTTTGTATTTCAGGGTCTAATTTTTGACGTTTTGTGGCCAAGTGGTAATTATATTCTTGACATTTTAAGTAAAAACGTTGTGTTTAATTTGTCTTGTGCATATTTAATTCTTTATAACTCTTCAAAAATACACATTTGTGCGTTTTTAAAGTTCAATTTCAGATTTGAATCCTTTGTCAGTCTTTGCTGCATTTTTTTTCTTCATTTTTTTGGAGCACGTTGTGACTCTTCTGATACTCATGTTTAGATGGAGAAGACTTCATCTCTGGATCAGGTGGATTCCTCCACCCTTTCAGGCATAGACAAAGCCAGCTTTATGGAGGGTCTGCAGCGCAGTGTCGGTAAGATTGTTTCTTTACCAATGTTTGAACTTCCTGATTTAAATGATTAAACATGCATTTAAATAAAATACAGCCCTACAATCGTATGCATATGTGACATTTAAGGTCACCAGCTAACCTTTTTGTACAGGTATGCCTCTTCACAGCACCGCCATGGAGGAGGACTTAAATGTTCTGGAAGATGGACAGACCAGCAAAAAAACAAAGCAAAGCAGCTCACAGCCAAACGCGGACAAGAAGAAAAGAAGGAGGACTATAAAAGCTAGGTAAAGTCAAATAAGTGTTTAGTTGGTACCAACATGATGGTTCGATTAACGCCTTTTATGAATTGCTCAGTCCTCAGGGGGCAACAGCAGAGAATGCAGACGTAAGAAAAAAGGAGGACAGTCCAGCCACCTCATCATCACGCTCTCATTCAGTTAGAATTAAACCTGCCAGGAGAAGTGCGGGGCAGGTGGCTGCAGGAAGGTCAGTGCATCATGACACCATATACTTCAGGGCTGCGATTGTGCAATTTGTAACCACACTATGACTAGATCAGCTTTGCTTTATTTATCAAAATGCAAACTCTTAAGTCAGCTCTTTGTGCATCAGGGTTGTTGTTAGTGTGTGTGCAGAAAGTGAAAGAAAAAAGGAAGAAGAAAAAAACACTTTTCCCAAAATGAGAAACACTGCCACCTAGTGTCGGAAACAAGGTTTAAAGCCTACTGTTCACCACTGTTCAGTCTCAGACTTCAAATCGTTACAAAAATAAGAGAGAGACAGATATAGTATTCATTACTTATCAGACCTGCACAATAAATCGCAAATTTATTGTTATTGCAATATCAAGCTGTGCAATATGCATATGGAAAAAGACATAAATGGTTGCCTTAAATGTGCTAAAACAATCTTATGGCTGCTTGAAGTATTTAACGAATCAAATAAATCCATTTATGCATTTGACCAAAAGGAGGGAGCCCTTTTATGTTAGATGTTTGCCTCCTATGTAGACGAGGGTCATATGGAGTATCATTTAAGTTGTGTTGACTCTTGTCTTCACTTAAATCAAACAGTTGAAGTGAAATGGAAATTATGTTTTTGGTTGTTTTGCCATTGCTCATGTATCGCAAGTTATATTGTCATTACAATATTGATGACTAATATGGCAAATCGCGAGTTTTACTCGTATCGTGGCGCCCTACAACTTACCTGTATTTAGACATTGTCTGTTCTTTTACACAACGGCTGTCAAACATCTAATAGACACAGCTTTGTACTTTTTCTCTATTGGGGCAGATTAAAACACTGAACTGATGTAAAGATCTTACATAGTCGTGTCAGCAAATGACCAGATAATAATGACACGCCTAACATATTCCAGGCTCACTTGGTACCCTTTATCACATATACTTGTGATTCCAACGCTGGCATGGATACCATAGGATGAATTGCATTTCTAACATGAAAAGAAGTTTTTGTTCACTATGGCTTTGGTGCTTTTATTTTGTAAGGCTATAGAGGAAACCTTTTCGTTTTGCCCAACTGCTCCTAAAATAAATGTAGCTCTAATGGTTAAAAATATGTTAAAAATGTGTCTGTACTTGTGGAAAATAAAAAATCTTTGGGCTTTTACTTTTGTATTATGTTTTTTATTTTAGACTATTGTTTTTGTTTTATGTTTTATCGTTAAGCACTTTGGTCTGCTTTATAAATAAAGTTGACTTGACTTTAAGGTATTATGGATTTATCTTAATTACATGAGCGACAGACAAAAACTGATTTTATTTTGTTAACTGTTTCCAACCAGCTGTAGGGCTGAAGGTTATTACGGGATGTTTCCAGAAACACGATGGGTCTAAAAACGCTGTCTGGAATAAGCCGACAGTTTTCTTATTCAATCTATTAGCACTTCATCTTTGTTATTTGATATTAGTAACACTTGTTAAACAATGTGTTAAATGATCTGCACTTGGACTGATAAAGTTTAAATACCTCAACAAAGAAGTTAAGAACCCGTTTTTGGGAAATGTGTAAAGATAAACAAAGAAAGGTTAAACATACCAGAAGTTGAATTCTATTCTAAACATAATTAAAAAAAAAACATCTGTCACTGAAATCTGTTGGAATGTAGAGCACAAACAGACAAGCTCCATGTATTTTCATTTGTTCTGCTTTCTCCCTCATGGATTACTTAATTTATTTAAAGAAAGTACTTTAGATTTATTGTTGTTGGTCTGCTTGCAGTTTTTTTTTTTAAAATTGTTCTTGTTTCACCAGAGCTCTGAAAAATCAGCAGATGAGGAACAATAAAGATCCAGAAAGGAAACTAAGCAGTGGAGGAACCAGTGTCGTTCAATCACAGGTAAAACTACGACTGAGACATTCTGAATTATCTACAGGCTTAAACGTTTGCTGAGAAAAATGCATTCTCACAGGATGAATGGGGTTCTGAACCAGCCCAGCGGAGTCGCAGGAGCATCCTGTCATCTGAGGATGAGGGAGAGGAAGATGGTAGCTGGGTATGAAGGAACTACATGTGCTCATTTCTTTGAGTCGCGGTACTCTGCAAGTCTCAATCCCTTCTTTTGTTCAGCAACCAAGTCCCAAGAAGACGAAACGTCCCAGTTTGGGCCGAACCAGGAGGTCTTTACTTGATGGGGCTAAACGTCGAAGGTCTTCTTCAGGTAAACACAACTGGAAACCGCTTCTGATTCCCTTCAAGTTTATGAAACACCACCTCAATGATAAAGGTTTCTCACCTTAAGGTGGAACAGCTAAGGAATTAGAAAAAGTCAACGTTGATGAACCAAAATGGAGACTTGGCAGTGGAGCAGTCACAGACATGGAGGTGGTGCTGGATGCCTTCCTCAACATGTGTGAACACTACAGGTATTTGAGTTTGTTTTAAGGTGATTATCTTTCCCATGCTCTGATGATGTGGGGGGAAAAAAAAAAACTTTCAGGGAGTCTGTGGAGTCTTCAGCAGCCAAGAGGTCCATCACTTGTTTCTCCAACAATGTCAAAGAGCAACTCCTGGAGAAGGTGAGACCTCAGACACAGCAGGTGTCAGCCAGTAAGAAGCTTTTGAAACGCTTACAAAACCTGAACACCGTCTTCAGACGGTCTCTTTTGGAGCCCACTAATTCTTTTTTTTTTCTCTCTTCCAGATCTCTTCCACTAAGGAGCTCCGGGTTCTCAAAAGAGAAAACGCCAAGGTAATGTCTGAAGACTCCAAACGGCTTCTGCGGCTCGATCAGTAAATATGTGTTTGTCTGCTCAGGTGGGCTCCCTGATCCGCACAAAGACGCAGAGACTGCTGGATGCCAAGCACGAGCTGATGAGGTGAGCAGAATCGCAGATGTAGAGCCGCTATCTACGGATAATCGCAATCATCTGGTTTCGGGGACCGGACTTCAGTGGTTCGTCTGGAATTGTTTTCAGCGCTCATCTCCGTACCCTTTTCATTACTCCACAATCAAAGAGATGGGTTTTAATGAACGTTTACAGTCGGTTTCCCCTGAAGAACAGAAGCCTGGGATGAATGATTCAGACATCTAAACTTGTGTATTTTTGGTGTTTGGGCCACAAGCGCAAAAAGACAGGTGGGATTGCTGGAGAAGGAGAAAGCTGAGCTTCAACAAAGATTAGAAGATCTGAGGCGAGGTCAGGTCTTCCTCCGTGACATGAGAGAGCTTACAGGCAGATACCTGCAGTACCGGCGGCAGCATCCCTCTGAGAAGGAGACGGTAACGCTTCAAATGTGCATGTCTCTGTCTGCGTCCGCCCTTTATTTATGTTATTGCTTATTGATCTTGTCATTTTATGCTGTTTTTTTTATTTTTTTTTATTATTTTTGTTCTTAATTTGCCTTATTTTAAACTTTATTTTACTGTAAAGTACTTTGGTACTCCAAAAGAGTCGTTAAGTGCTATATAAATAAAGCTTACATTATTTATTCATTCTTTTATGTTGTTCAATGACTAATTGTCTCTCAGGACCTAAATGTGGATTTCCCTTTACAGTATGGAGCATCCAGTTTACCTGCTCTACTGCTGGAGACAAAGATAATTCAGGCAGAGAAGCATCAGGAGAAGGGAAATCATGACCAACAGGAGGAAAGACGAGCAACAGGACTGAAAGAATAAATTATAGATTATATTCATGTGTCTTTTTTGTTTATTCTTGTTTTTCAATAAACTGTATTGTATAACATCTAGTAAGTAATATTTTAATTTTTAATAAATGCTTTCCTAACCTGTTTTTTTTTAGTATTACAAATAAAATATATTCTTGCATTTTTCGACATAAAAGGAATTATAATATTCTCTACATACATATGTCTTTGGTGTGAAGTGATCGGGTCGCCACAGTGGAGTTTGAGCAACAGACCGAATGGTTTCTGTATTCTCCCTTCACTTCCGCTCCGCTTTTATCTTGCCCCGCCCCCAAAAGGAAAAACGGATGTTGATTGGTGGGTGTTGTCCGGCACATACATAAAAGCGTTAACGTTGAAAATGCCTTTAAGGGCAGAGCGCTCGCACTTTTAAGGAATCGCAGATTAAATGTAAGTAAAAAAAAAAAAAGATCATTTATTTATTCATATATTATTTTTATATAAATTGTGATACTGTTAAGTTGAGGAGCGGAATTAGTCATTTGTTATGTTTTTGGAACTTGGACGTTTTGTACACTAAAGGAAGGACTAGTTTGTCGAGTTTTTGGTCAACTACAGAGGATGTACTTTTAGTTTTAGATTTTTCCATGTAAGGACTGTCCAGCAAATAGATAAAAGTGTAAAGTTGGGTAAAAGCGGATTAATTCTTCTTTTTATTTTGAGCTGTAACTTTATAAGTTTACATGTTGGCACAATTTTTGTAACCTGCGTGACATACATGATCATCATGCACATAACTTACATAACATACATAGAACGAATTGTACAAAAAAGAATCAACACAATTTCCAAAATAAGTTATTACATTATGTTATAATAAAATACTGACAAGTATTTTTCTATACACTAAATGAAAGGTTTTTTGTATAAAATATCCCTCAATTATATGTATGTGTGTGATATATATATAGACACACACATACATATATGTACACATGCATATATGTACATTAAATTGATTGCCTGAAGTTTATTCTCACTGTGGTAATCTTTCACTTTAAATAAAGGCTAACAATTACCAAAGTCACGTGTGTGTGTGTGTGTGTCTATATATATACACACACAAACACACACACACACATATTCAGTCACATTGATATAAGCTTGCACTGGAAAAGCTCTCAGTTTTCTTTATGGTTGTGATTTAGAGAACAGTGTTGACGATTAAACCCAATATCATGTGGGAGATTATCTTAGATAGTTTTTTTTAGTATAAGTAACTTGAGTTAAAGTAGAAAAATCTACAGTATTATTACTCCAAATATAGTTTTGGATCTGGGCAAAGCATGCTTTTATGGCAACCATGAAATCTGACTTGGAATGAATTTAAAAGGGTTATTTGTAAAAGGAAGTTACCGTTACCAAAGTCAAGATGGAAATATGAATGTCTGCCTAAACTATTTTATAGAGGCGTACAATATTATTTAAAAGTTTCTTTCTTTAAAAATGTTTCTTTCTTTTAATTTTATTCAATAGTTTTCTATTTGTAAGCCAACCTTGGGTGTCTAGAAAGGCGCCATATAAATAAAATTCATTATTATTATTATTATTAAAGGTTGGCAAGTTATAATCAAAGCATCTGTTAAAAAACTAACCCCAATCAGAGAAACACAACAGAAATATTCACCTAAAATGTCTTTCTAAAGTTTCATTTTAATTTTATTTGGAAAACCCAGCGAGGAGATCATCTCTGAATTAAAACGTCTACATTTTTCCACTGACTGCAGAATGAGAGGCGTCTAATCACTCCTTATGTTTCCCGTCTTCAAATGTCTGCAGGAACATGGCTGAGTTTGCTGACGAGCTCCCAGACAAGGACCAGGTGGACGCCAAACCTTTGCTTGGCAAGAGGTGATGTGCAGACAGCAGCTCCCAACTGTTCATGCTGGGATTGATGTTAGACCACTGGAATCAACGTCCAGAACAGGAATGATGCAAAGCAGAAAAATGGGCAGTTTGGAGAAGCATAAAAGCTCAACTTTGACCTCAAGCTAAGAATTTTTTGCAGTCAAGTCTGGCATATAAAGCCAGAATCTTTCGAGAAAAGTTTACATACCAGAGTTGGAAATAGAAATCTACTCATGTTTTTGGTTTTAAAGAGGAAGGATTTTTTTTTCCTTTGGCATTAAAAAGAAGCTACCAGGCAAAACTGACATTTGTTCCTCAATCTTGTTCAACAACTTCTCACGTTTGGGGCAAACACCGTTCCTCCTTTTGTCCTTCCTGCCCAGCTGGTTAGCTTTAAATTGTTCTAGTGTCTTCATCAGATTAGAATTTGTTTTACTGCTGCCGTGCTTTGTCTTAGTCATCGTACGTGGAATCTCCTGTCAGAAGCTGGAGCAGCAAACATGCTCTGCCGGTTTGAATCGTTGTTTTTGTCCACAGGTCCTCTGCCGATCGGCCAAATCCCAGGTCTACTGATGTCTGCGTCATAAAACAAGACGTCGACCCTTACCGCTACAGGGTGGACTACCCCAAAATGGGAATCTGCTTGATTATCAACAACAAAAACTTTCACAGGAATACCGGTATGCTGGCCAGTTCGGTGCTTTGCCACTACCCATGCAGGCGCACACTCACAACAACAAAGTATTGTAATAAAAGGCATTTCTGTGGCTGATGACAGGTCTCTGTTTGTTAGTCGTTCTGCTTTTGTTTAGGTTTTTAGAATTGACTTGTGTTAAAGACATTTTTTTATGCTCAAAAATCCAGATTTGGATCACATGACATCCCTGATGATTGTGAACAAACGATAATTTCTGATGGAGCATTGAATTTGCATCTTAGTTTATCTTTAACAGACAAAAAAGGTTAAAGATGTTTTTTTTTTTTTTTTAAATTACATATGGCTCTTCCATGTTTGTTTTGTGGAAGCAAGACAGTTTAACTGGATGAATGCAGGTACGCTTGGCTTGATGCCCAAACAGCTCAAAGCAGCACAGCGGACACAAAACCTTCTTAGGAAGAATATAGGAAATAAAAACATCTTTACAAATGTTGAAATACAATAAAATGTTAAAAAAAATTACATAACTTATTAAGGTAGAGAGGGGAGCACGTCATGTGTCATCGGCAACGTATTAACATAAAAATATGGTAAGAAACCAAATGTCTAGCACAGAAAGTGTAAAAACCTTTTTGAATAATTAATTATATGGAATAATGAAAATAAAAACGAGTCCTTGAGAATAATGTAATTCATAAACTCAAACAGAAAAAATTTATGTTTATTTTTTATAGCAACTTAAACACATCTGAACGAGGACATGTGTTTGAGTTGAGTCCCACTCTGCTTTAAAAGCATTCCCAGTGGTCTGTTGATGATGATGATGATGATGATGATGATGATGATGATGATGATGCAGTTTTTAGCCAAAATCGAAAAACCTGTCGTTTTCTAGGGACATCATTTCTACAGAGCGGCAGACGTTCACTAGAAATTCCCCTTTAAGTTGTGGGCGAGGCCACTGGTGTGGAGTAGACACAACCCCCCTTCCCATCACCCATCTGTTTACGTGCTGTCCTGTTAGTTCACAGCCCCTCCTCACACCCTCTGCCTAACATTTTGGTAAAAATGAAAAATGATGATCAATATCAGAGCCGTACAGTTTAGATCCAGATTCCAGCTCAGACGAGGAAAACAAAGACGTTCATGGATCTGTTAGTCTGACAGTGGATGCATCAGAATGAAGCAGAGCAGGGAGCTTGTGGCTCCGCCCAGCGTATTTTCTACATCACAAAAACACTCTTTTTTTTTTAAACAGCATTTTTTCTTTTTGTATGGTCATGATTTATAGCAATTTTACGCTTAAAAGAATGCATGGGATGGAGTAAAACATGTTTGGTTTATTGTATTATTTCAAGCAATAAAAAAATATAAATATTTAGAAATATCAATCCTGTTTAAGATAGTAATTCATAAATGGTTTAAAAAATAGGGAAAACATTGGAGATAATGCTATCTTCTTGACATTATAATTAGTTCTAATCCTAAATAAACATATTTGCATTGATATACATTACCAACACACTGATGCATTGGATCCATTAAATATAAGGATTGTCAAATAGAGTAAACAGAAGAAGATCAAAGAATAGAAACAAGTTGGATTAGTGTTGATCTGTAACCTGATGGTTGGTGTGAGGTGATCATAGGAAGGTTATTTGTTCTGTTTATTAAAATTCCAGATGCCATATGTTGGAGATGATATCCAAACACTTCTACATGTTGAGTTAACCTGATGACAAAAACGTCCTCTTGATGGAAAACGTGTAGAAACCTTTTCATACAGAGGAAATGATGTCTGTGTTTACATTATTTTTCCATATTTGCTGAAAGTGTCCTGTGTGTGCTTTTGGTTTTCAGGGATGGGTCCTCGTAACGGTACAGACAATGATGCTGCTGCTGCTTGGAAGTCTTTTATGAAGCTAGGCTACCAAATCCAAATGTACAACGACCAGACCGTGGATCAGATGAAGGAGCTGTTTCACCAAAGTACGACATTTCTCTATTCGTTTATTACGCTGATAATAAATCTTTTTACTCCTTTTTAGTTTTGAAATCAGGACTGTGTGCTCACTGACTTCCCCTTAGTAATGAATTCCTTTTACTGAGAAGTCTTTTTCCATGACATACATCCCCATGCCATGATAGTTCCACCACCATGCACACTCACAGCAGCATTGCCCTTTTATTTTTTAGACCTGCCATGGCTTTTTTCTGTAATTCCTACAAACTCTTTTTGTGAATTCTCTTAGTTTTAGTCCTTTCATCCTACTTATTTATTTATTCTTATTGTTTGTTTTCTTATATGAATGAAAATGAACCTAAAAAATTTAAATAATGTCAAACTGTCACCAGAAAAATGTGGGTGGTACAGTAACGACAGTTCCCTTAACTTTATGTTTTGGTGCACAAACTTTTAAAGGCAATCCCTGCATTCAACTGATGGTAATATTTTCATATTTTTGCCCACTCCTCAGAGGAAAACTGCTCCATTTTTTAAAAATTACAGGGTTCCTTCTTCGTGTTGAAGGTCCTTCCACAGATGTTTAACAGGATTTCGATTAGCGTTCATAGAAGACCTATGTTTTTTCTACTTAACTCTGTTTGTGCTTTGAGTCAATATTCTGACCCATAAATGGAAAATGATATTAAGCTTTGGGACACAATGCAGCACATTTGACCCCAGAGTGCCTTAATAGCTTATAGATGTTATTGAACCATCAACAGATTCATGAAACGCTGTCAGATGTAGCAAAGCAGCTCCAGACTTTTATGCTCCTCTTGTCTGGGGGGGCAAGGCATAACATTAAAAAAACAACAACAAATCATTCAACCTTGAAATCACCAAAAAGACGTGAAAACAGTGGAGGAAAGAAGTGTTTCATCCTTTGCTGATTTTGTAGGTTTGCCCACTTAAAGAGAAATGGACAGTCTGTCATCTTTTATTAAAAAAAAAAATCAACTAAAAAGTCTATATAAATGAATTTCTATTTAATTAAGGGAAATAAGTATTTGATCCTCTAGTAACCGTTAAAAGTCCTTGTTCTTACAGACCAGTTAGACAATCAACCTGTCTTCTGAATTGAAGACACCTGTTTGAACTAATCACCTTTAGAAAAGACAGCTGTCCACAGAATCCGTCCATCAGTCAGTCCAAACTCTCCACCATGGAGAGACTTAAGAGCTTTCAGTGGATTTAAGGGACAATATTGTAGACCCGCACAGGACCAGAATTTGACTTCCGACCTCAACGAGAGTCATTTGGAGTATAATTTTTAAATTGTTGCAGTGAAATGGTAATGATGTTTTTGGTTGTTTACTATTTGTGTATATACCGCAAATTATATCGTTATCGCAACATTGATCACTCATATCGCAAGTTTTGCTCATATCATGCAGCCCTACTTCAGAACCATCTTTAAGACGCTGGAGGTTAAGGGGACAACTGTTGGTGCAACATCACCATCAATCCAATATAGGCCTGGGGCTCCAAACCAGATGTGACCTGGTGGAGTAGGCCTAAATCAACACGGCAGGAGTTAGCAGCTGGAACCACAGTCACCAAGAAAACCATTGGGAATACTTTACACCGCGATGGTTTAACAGCTTGCATGATTTAGAGAGTGATCAGGGGAAGACGCTGTGGTCAGACGAGACAAACACCGAGCTCTTTGGTAAGAGAAATGCTGCCTATGACCCCAAGAACACCATCCCCACTGTCAAGCATGGAGGTGGAAACATTCTGCACAGGGCTACCTCACTGTGTGGATGGGAGGATGGGTGGGGTCATGTACCATCAAATCCTGAGTGAGGACCCGGTTTCCTCCATCAGGAGTCTTAAAAAGTGGCCACGGATGGATCTTCCTACAGGATAATGACCCAAAACTTACAGCCAAGGCAACCAGGGAAGGGCTGAGGAAGAAGCAAATCGAGGTCATAGAGTGGTCCAACCAGTATCCCTATGGAAAACCTATGGAGAGAGCTGAAGCTCAAGAAGAGTGGACCAAAATTCCTCCTGACATGTGCAGAAACCTGCTCATCAACTACAAGATAACAAGAGTTTTGCCACAAAGTCCTCGGTCTTTCCGGCAAAAGGGTTCAAGTACTAACTTCCCCCAATAAATGGATGTAAATTCATATAAATTCTTTATATATATTTTTAAATTTCTTTGTGATTTTCTATCTCTCACTGTTCAAACAGACCTACAACGTTCGGATGACAAACTGTCCATTTCTATTTAAGTGAGCAAACTTCAAATCAGCAACCTATTTCCTCTCATGCTAATCATGAGTTTGAACCAACCAAACGGAATGAGAACACTGAGAACAGTATGTCAGCGTCGTGTCTGGGGAAGTGTGAATAATGTTGACATAACAACTAACCAACCCATATCTACATGTTGGTTGGCACTAACTGCGTGTGGATTTTCTTGCCTGCAGTGTCCAAACAAGACCACAGTGAGTTTGCCTCCTTTGCCTGTGTGATTCTCAGTCACGGAGAGGAGGGCGTGATATACGGCACTGATGGTCCTGCAACGTTCAACAAGCTCATAGATTGCTTGAAAGGACGTAGCTGTATGAGTCTTTTGGGGAAACCAAAGCTCTTCTTCATACAGGTCAGCGATTCACCTCTTTTTAAAATGTTCTGTGATTCATATAAGCTGAGCGGTCTGCTCATTTCAGGCGTGCCGTGGCACGCTCTTCGATGAGGGCATAGAGCACGATGCCAGAGACGATACATCAGAGAAGATTCCCCTGGAGGCCGACTTCCTGTTTGCCTACTCCACCGTTGCAGGTAACTAGCGCTGCCTATTTCCTGTTCGTATGTCCCTTTGCTTGAATGCTAACTCTGACCTGACCTGCAGGCTATTACTCGTGGAGGAGCACCGCCAACGGGTCCTGGTTCATCCAGTCGCTGTGTGAGATGCTGGAGAAGTTCAGTAAAACACTGGACCTGATGCAGATTATGACTCGAGTGAACCACAAGGTGGCGATACACTTCGAGTCTTCTTCCAACACGCCTGGATTTAGCGGCAAAAAGCAGATCCCCTGCATTGTCTCCATGTTGACCAAGGACTTTTACTTTCCTTACGAGTCCAAATAATGTCTGCCGTGTTGTTAACACCCACAAGGTCAAACAGAAACACTGTAATGGGAGTTTGAAGGGGTTTTTAGTGGTGCAGCCAGCTTCGATATGGTTATGTCTGTTGATACCTGTTGATACCGAGTTCCGATCCAATACTTTTCTAGAACATTTTAAAAAGTGAACGAATGCAAAATAAACAGATCCAGATTGTCCCCTATTTGTGTCATTGTTCCTTTTCATTTGTATTGTTCATTGAACACTTCAGTGCTTCTGTGAAGTAGCTTGATCAACCACTTAAAATGGAGCAACTATAGTAACTAGGGAAAATAGGTGATCATTTAGATTTGGAAATGGTTTATTTCAAGCAATCAAAGCAACAATAAAAAAAAAAAAAAAAGACAAATTACAGAAATTTATATCTGTGCAACTCTATATCAAACATAGGATGATTAATCATAAATTTGGTTGGAAAAATTTGCATATGTTTTCAGTTATTACTCTTAATGATAAATACCATATTTTGCATATAGTATATGGCATGATGGAACTATTAAGATAGTCAAAAGGAGTTTGAAAAGAGAGTGGGAGGAAGTGAATTTACATAATCCCACCCCTGCTTTGCTGTACTTAACATTATATTTTTAATTTTTTCACATAAATCAATATCAAGTTCTTAACTTATATATACTTTATCAACACTTAGATTCAACTCATTAGAAATCTATAAGTATCAATAAATCACATTACAAAAATAAAGTACCTAATGATTATGTATATCCAGATCAAGCATAAAAAATAATTAGAGCAGATTATTTGTCATTAGGGTAAAAAATATCTATTTAAAACAGAATAATTCAATAAAATATTTTGGCAATTATATGAGTGATATGATTAGAAACCAATAAATTCAATCATCTTTCAGAATTGATTATTTTCTCTTTTTTATTTTATTATTTTATATGTTATATTAGTCGTATGAGAAAGTTTGGAGATTGTAGTATTTTCAGAGCCATTGAACATTTTTGATCAAATGTGATTCACATCTCCATTAAAACATTAAAAACAAATACGTTCTTCCAAAATTGTTGCATGGATATGATGATAAGCATTCAAGACTAGCTCATATCAGCGTAAACATTTATTTATTCCAATTGCTTTTAAGAGATTATTAAAATAATAAGAATTTACAACTTTTTTCCAGAGGTTGCACTTTCTAGACGGTCCCTTGGCAGCTGTTTTAGAATAGAATAGGTAGAACACAATAGAATAGGTCTTTAATAATCCCTAAATTTATGGCTGTCTGTCATTAGAAAGTTAAAAAAAGAGATCTTTTTCCATTTTAAATGCCTTTGAAGGTTTAAGTTAAAACAACCCAACAGAGACGTTCAGTTTGAAACGTTTATTAACAGAGTTATTGAGCCCAGAAATTAGAATCTGAATATATTGCTAACTTCATCCAACTAGTTTTCAAACTAGCACCATATTCTGCTGCACTTTATGGCAATAAAATGTTGTGATCCGTTCATGGTACAAAGACTTCTAGGCTTGAAATATACCAATAATCATAATAATAATAATAAAAGAAATATCCCATCCCTGATCTGGACACGATGTTCAATACTAATCGACAATCACGATTAAATCAAGGCATCCCTAGATTTCTGTTTCATCTTACAAAACATACATATTTTTCAATGTTGTCGAAAATAAATATACTGTGGATTTAAACACTATTCCATGGTTTGCAGAGTTTGTGCTCTGGTTTCCATGGACTGAAATCCAGCATTTTTTCCCAGAACAGTGACATATCAAGTTGGCAATGTTCCGGCATGTTCTCCTAGACATATACTCCCATGATTCATAGGGGTTTTATAGAGATGTGAGCTGCCAAGAAGTTTATAATTCAGCAAATTCCATTCATGTACGGATCTGTTTTAACGTAGAGCAGCCTTGCACTTGTGATTGTACCTCAAGCGCATCCATTCTCACCATGATGAAACACATAGTTTGTAGTGTCACATTCCCTGAAATGTGTTCTCACTCACACTAATTTGCACAATAGACTACAAGATCTAACTAAGTGGGTCTTCTTGGTACAAAAAAATAAAATTCTATTTGTTGTGACAAAAAAAATTGTCTAAGAATATACGTTTAAGCTTAAAAACATCTGTCCACCTACGGGGAAAGTTTCTATTCAAACAGGTTGGCCTTAAAATAAGTCATGCACACACTTGATTACATAGAAGGGACTATAAATACCAACCTGTTTTTCCAAACACGCTATCTAGATCTGCTGCTCGTTCACTAAAAGGAAATGCTCTTCCAGAGAACTGAATTCTAGCAGAAAATTCTTAAAATATTTCACAGTAAGGATCTGCTACACAATTGCGACAGTTCAGGATCAAGGGGAACTTTTGCATCGAATACATTTTTCTGAGCTTTTGCTTAAATCAAATACCAAAAACAGATCAATAGAGCTTTTGTCTTTTATTAGGCGTTATTTTGACGTATGTTTGGTCTTTGATGTCCACTTTTAGAGCATCGTGCTGTTATCATTGGTAATTTTTAAGCTTTCTCAGTTAATACATTTGATTCATTTTTGTGCTTTAAAAGGATAAATTAAAAGTGGTTCATTTGAAATTCTGCAACATAACATACAACCTTCTTGTTAAATATAAAGAAAAAATGATTTTGATTTGAACAAGTAACATATTTTTTGGGATTACATGGCGAATCAAGCAAAACTGAATAGTCAGATAAGTCAAACCTTATTCAACTCATTAACAAGGAGTAGAAGAACTGATTTCTGACTATTTTATCCATAATAGCTTTGTAGTTTACCAAAGTTGTACTAAAACATCAAGGCCAGCTGGATTTTAAGGCGGATTTCCTTTTATTAAAGAATCAAAGGATTTAAGTGTGCCTTTTGGTCCAAGAAATACAATAAAGGTGACTTTTAAACAAATATGATGATTATTATTATTATTATTATTATTATTATTAATAATAATAATAATAATAATAATAATAATAATAATAATAATAATAATAATAATAATAATAATAATAATAATAATAATAATAATAATAACAACAATAATATGGAAGGAGGTATCTTACTTTGAAAGGAAGCTGTGAACCCCCGTCAAAAAACTATTCCATGTTTATAAAAAGGACTACTTTAGGCAAAACAGTTCATTTCTATTTATCATAATAGTAACAATAACATAAATGCCAAGCAGTGTCTTCTTTTTCAATAGAAATCGGCCTAACCTTTGGGCTATGTACACAAACGACCACGAGAGGGAGCCAGAGAAGCAAAAATCGCATTTCTGCAGGCCGTTTATGATTCAGCACTCCTTCACTGTTCCAGGAACTGAAACCACAGTTAACTCTTCACTCTCTGGTGGATTAAAAAAAAAAAAAAAGAATATAGGGAATACATATTAAAAAAATAAACTATCACAAAGTCTTTATCTTTTTTTTTCATATGTAATGTGACCTTGCATTTAATCTGTTATCAATGTATTACTGTCAACAAGGAGGGTTTGGTTTCGTCCTGACTGTTATATTTCAAAGTTTTGTCCAGCTCCCCCCCTCATCCCCAGGTTGGCCTGCAGAACGAGCCTGATAGGAGGAGATAAGCCTGACCCCACGAGATGGGCTGCTCCACAGAATGAGGGGCCTGTTCCTCCAGACAGTTTCCATTTGTGGTTCTTAGGAAATGTGTATCAAACAGCAGGTTTTCTGTTCCTGTATTTGCAGTGTGTGGTGTAACTGAAAGTCTGTTTGTGTGTTTTCACTGCAGAAAAGCATGCCAACTGTTTAAGATTTATTTGAACTTCTTATTGTGAAACTTTTAACAAATACGTGAATGAAGAAGCATGCTTAGAAAATTAATATCTTCTGACAAAATGCAAACAGTCAGTGTAAAATGAAGATTTAAATCAAGACATAAAAATAAACATTGCAAAAAGGATCATTTGGGGCCCTTAGCTCCAAAATAAACGGTTCCCCCCATAAACTGCAGGTGCTTAAACCTTGCACGCATGTGTGCGCTTGTGTGAAGTTTCTGGTTTCGTTTCTGGCAGAAAAGGAGTTGAAAGAAAAAGCTTTGGTGAGAAGGGGAGGGGGGGGGGGATAGGAAGTGAAAATGAAATACAACTCAAAGATCGTCTATTGCCACGAAGAGAGTTCGGAGCGGGAGTCATTTTTAAACGTTTTTGTCCTTTTCTTTTATTTTTAGTCTTGATAGATAGTTTGATACATTGTTATTATTTAAAATAAGAAATAATGTAATGATTTAACAGTAATATAGTTGAATTTTGTGACTCGAAGCTTTTTTTTTATTTTAATAAATACATACATTGGTTTTTTTAAGAGTACATGAGCGAGGTTAATTTGAATTTTAAAATTAAAAACAAACATAAAATGTAGCTTGACCCCACCCAAGCCCACCGCCCTAATGTTCACGGCTCACATGTATAGCGATGAGATTGATGTTGACGACTGCAGGAAAAAGGATCAGAGTGAGATGTCTTAGCGTCATCATTTTCAGGGGGAGCGCTCACAGAGCGATGACGCCGCCCGGGACCGATCCAAAACGAGAGCAGGCGAGCTGAAGGGGGATTTCCATCTCGAACCTTCACTTCCCGGGGCGGCAGTTGTTTTGCTTTCGGTCTGGGTGCAGAAAAAAAAAAAAAGAAAAAGAAAAACGTTGGCCACCTAATCCCCCCCTCCGCCCCGCTTCACTCTTGGAACTACTTTTCTCCAACTTCGGCGGGGTCTTTTCTCCCCCTGTTTTTCGTCCGCAGCGGTGTGAATCGGCTGGCCGTCCAAAGCGAAAAAAGGTAACATTTCATTTCCGCATATTAAACGGCGCTGCCTTCACGGCGCACTCCGACTTCCCACCGGACGACATGACAGACCCGTAGCTGTGTAAGTGAAAGTAGTCTCCTGTAGTTTTCTGACGGTTTGTTGTTAGTTTTGGATTTATTTTCGCTTTTGGGTCAGCACGTTAGTGGTAGACGCGGCTGGTAAATATTGACCTCACCGCTAAACCAAACTTGTAAAATATGTTTATAACTTTCTTTCTTTCCCGGAAGAGTTTTGTTGGCGTGGGTTTTCTTTAGCTAAACGTTGTTTGCTAATTAGCTAAAAAAAAAAGATATGCTAGGTGGAATACTTTGATACTTTTAAAAGTATTTTTGTTCTTTTCGGCTGATTTTATTGTGATGGGGTTTTTTTTCCCTTCTAAACATTTATAACTAAAAATTCCAATTTATATATCAAAAACCTAAGCTAGCTAAATGTACATCCAGATGTAAACTGGACCTAAAAATAAAGAAAATGTCGACTTTTACGTGTTTACAACAATTTAACTAACGCAAACCTATAGAATGTTAACATTTACATTAAGTTTTTTCTTTAAAAAAAATCTGCTAGTTGTGTTACTAAAGTAGTAGTGACGTTAGGTATCGAGCACCGGGGTGACACGGTGCATTCGAAGGCGGATGCAGGTGGAAGTTTTAGGCCTTTTTACGGAGAAGAGCCGAACCGTGGTGGCGTCACCCTGTTTGACCTGTTCGGGAGCTCATTGTTGCAACGAGGCAGCGTGTTGGCACACTAACGTGCAGCAAGCAGGGAGTGTCAGGCCCACCGGACTTTGATCATATCAGACTGCAGGGATCACAACCCCTCTTTTATGTTAAATCTAGCGTGGTGAGTTTTACTCTGCAGGCTTCATTATACTTTAACTTCTGCCTGATTTAACAGAAAATCCTGTGTGTTTTTTGTCCCCTACTATACAAAGAAACATTTGATTTTTTTTTTTCAACCTGTAATGACTAGCAATTGTCTTATCTTTATTACACATGGTTTACAGATTTGACTCCTTTTGTTTTGTCCACAAATGATTGAACCTGTAAAAAAAAAAAGTGACTTGAAGTGGTTGGTTCCTCCTGGGTTAAAAGCAGACCTCACTAGTATTTGTTCACTATAAATATGTTTAAAGTTATGTTATCAAGCACTATTTTTCGAGTTTGCGTCTATACAAAAACAAAAAACCTGACTTGTTTTATTGGAAGATTGGAGTTTAAAAAAAAACGTTATTGGAAACTAAAAGCCTTACAAGTGAAGTTTCATGTTTCAGCTTTCATGTTTTTTTTTAACCTTCTTTTACAGTTTCCTACCGGAGCCCACATGTGTTAGATAAGCTCACGCATTTCGTTCACATGTCAAAGGGAGTTGCCAAATTGTAGTAAGCTTTGTTTTCTGCGTTTGTGCATCTTTAAAATAACAAAAAAAAAAAAAAAAAAAGTCTGTCTAGGTTGGCTGCAGCCCACATTTGCTTGTTTGTAATGTGTAAATAAAAGATGTGAATCTTTAAAGCCTCTTAGTGCTTTAGAGCTTCTCGGGAAGGGGTTTGCCTTTCCATCTGGAATCTGCATCCTGTTACTGTTAAGAAACGTTTCAAGGCTCTGTCTTTCAAGCCGAGTATTTGTTTTGCTCTTCTTGCAGCTGAGTGTTTTTGTCTTTTCTTTATTAGCACATCTTAAAAAGTTCTAGCTGATGTTTAACTGCTGTTGCAGCTGCATGTGGAGCAGCTGACAGTTTTTTTGGGGGCCACTTTTCGAGAACAGAAGCATTGTCATTGGCAAGTTTGTCCTTTCATGACCCACTCCGATGGAAAAAGGTGTTTTTTAGTGTTTCACCACGTTCTAGTTGCATTTTTCTGTTGATGGAGGACATATATGAAGAAAATTATGCTCAAACTTGCATTTCTGTGTATTTCTTTATTCAAATTGTTGCGAATCAGGAGCAGATGGAAAAAAAATGGCGCCACAAGCTCCCTGCTCCGCTTTATTCTAATGCAGTGGTCCCCAACCACCGGGCCGCGGACCGGTACCGGGCCGCGGGACACTTGGCACCGGGCCGCGGGCTGGTAACGGGCCGCGGGAAATTTTGGCACCGGGACGCACAGAAAGAAAAAATAATTTTTATTTTACTGTTTTTTTTTCCGAAAAAGACGTTTTATTTTGAAAAGTGACCGGATTCTCTCTGTTATATCCATCACACTTAACGCACGTCAAAGTCGCGACACCAAACGTCACGTGATACACCCCGATAAAATTAAACCCAAACAACCAAAATGAGCAAAAAACAAACTTCTTTAGAAAGTTGCTTTGACAAGGGGAAACGGTCCAATGAAGGGACAGAAGAGGAACCTGCACCCGCTAAAAAAGGGAAATCTGCCTTTAACAGGCAGTATCAAGAAACCTATTTAAATATGGATTTATCGCCACGGGCAATTCCCACGCACCAACCCCGCTGTGCGCAATATGCGGTGATGGTAGAAACGATGTCGCTCATGTGATGATCTGTTGTTGGTGTGACGTTACGAGGACACCGCTAATAAAGTAATAAAGTTGCACATAATCACACAGTGGATTTACGTTCATTATTATTATTACTAAAGAGAAAATACCACCCCCGGTCCGCGGTAAACGTGCCTTGCGTTGCACCTTACCCCCCCACCCCCCCCCCCCCCAACCGGTCCGCGGTAAACGTGCCTTGCGTTGTACCGGTCCGCAGTGACAAAAAGGTTGGGGACCGCTGTTCTAATGCATCTACTTGTAAACGACTAGATCCATGTTGTTTTCCTTGCCTGAGCTGGAAAACCTGGATCAAAACTGTACGGTTGGATAGCTCCAACATTGCTCGCCGTCTTTGTTGCACCGGTAATAATAGGTTGGGGGGTGTGCAGGGCTCTAAGATAGAAGGGGAGGATGTAAACAGAGAGCTCTCAGGATTGTGGAGAGGAAAGGGGGCATCACGCCAACAAACCCTTCCACAGGTCAGAGGTGAATTTCTAATGATTCACTGCCACTGTGCAGAAACTATGTCCTATAAAACATGTATGTTTTTTTTGGTCATTGAAAGACTACTAGAGACTATTTTACAATGGATCAAAAGATGATCGGAGTCCTTAAACAGGAGCTTTTTGAGCTTGAATAACATGATTTTGTGGATTTGTTCTTAGTAGGATTTTAAGGAATAAAACTCCTACTTTGTTAATGGAGGCTAACTTGGCGAAAGCCATCATCCGCTCGTCAAGAAGTTTGCTGCAGACACTTTGGATAGAGGAGGTTTTTGCTCATGCCAGGCTTTTCTGTGGCCTGCATGGCTACTGGGAACAAAGTTGACCACAAAAATAGGTTACACAACAGCACTGCTTGGTTTACTTCTCTGTTTTGATTCGTGCGCTTCCCCTGCTGCTCGGTGATACTATTGAAAAGTGTCGGCTCCATTTCCCTCTGTGAAGGACGTTAGGCAAGCGTTTACACGGTCAGGCTGAATCCTGCAGATGAGCGCTTTGACTAAATGTTTTCGCATTTCAGAGTGAGAAATCGTTTTGCAACATCTTCAGCAGAATATTGAAATGCAAGCTGACGGCGTGTCCTGGTGTGTCTGTAGGCCACGATGCCAGTTGAAAGAATGCGGATGCGGCCGTGGCTGGAGGAACAGATCAACTCCTGTCAGATCCCGGGGCTGAAATGGGTGAACAAAGTAAGCGTCCATGCTCCAGCGCAGGTGCACGCTCGTGCTGCAGGGGTAGATGCTCACCAACCGCAAACCTTTCCACAGGAGAAAAGGATCTTCCAGATCCCGTGGATGCATGCTGCTCGCCACGGCTGGGACCTGGAGAAAGACGCTCCGCTCTTCATGCGATGGGCCATACACACTGGTGAGCACGTTTAACCTCTGCCCTTCTTGTCAGACGTGGTCTTTTTGATCAAATCAAATCAAATCAGATCAAATCAAAGTAAATCAACTTTATTTATATAGCACTTTTACAACAAGACATGTCACTCAAAGTGCTGTTCATGAAATACAATAAAATTTAAAATCAAGATGTCAAGACAAACAGTGCAGACAACCCCCCCCCCCCCCCCCCAACACACACACACACACAGACACACAGACACACAGCATGATCAAAAAGTGATAAAATGATGGAATGTAGAGACCTGGCTTCCTCCTGAAGTGGGGAAACAATGTTTTGGGGACATGTCCACATCAGCGACACCCCCCCCCCCCCAAGTTCACGGAGCACACTACCACAGGACCCCCAGATCCGATCAAAAGAGTCAGACCCGGGAGATCCCACTGCAGCGACCTCTCTCACTGAGAAGGGTCAGTCACCGATGCGGAGGATCCCTCGGAGGAAAACACTGGAGTTACAAATAAAATGTAAAAGGAATGAAATTAAAATTAAAATATATTTAAAATATGAACAAGAAGCAAATAATTACATAAACCTTAATAGACATATAAAATGGTAAGTGTGACTAAAATAATTAAAAATAAATAAAATAAATACAAATAAATAAATACATGTATATACATACACATAAAAAACTATTAAAAAGAGAAAATAAATAATTAAAATATCTAGTAAATTCCTAAAATTCAACTCAAAGCTAAATTAAAAAGGAAGGTCTTAAGCTTTCCTTTAAAAACATGGACAGTCTCTGCAGCCCTGAGGCTCTCTGGGAGGCTGTTCCACAGGCGAGGTCCGTGGAAACTGAATGAGGCCTCGCCGTATGTTTTTGTTCTAACTTTTGGGATAACCAAAAGGCCGGTATCAGAGGACCTCAGGGTCCGCGAGGGCTCGCCACTCAATTACCTCAATTATCCTTCACTACTCACTAATTAGTGCAACATTTATGCCGTTTGCCATTTATTTTAGGGCGTCCGAATCGACAATTCCAAAATCCACTTCTTAGAGCAGGGGTCGGGAACCTTTTTGGCCGAGAGAGCCATAAACGCCACATATTTATAAATGTAATTTCGAAAGAGCCATACAATAATGTAGCGTCCCTGTCCCACACTGAGGCACGGAGACTTAACTTCTTTTAAGGTTCTTTATTCTGGTTACTACAGACCGCAGCAAACGCCGTAAAATTAATACAGTAACTCCTGAATCTCTCCCGCTGAGTCGAGAGCGCTTCTCCCACTTTATAGTCCCCCCTCCCGCTCCAGCCCTCCTATTTCCCTTATTCGGCCCATAGCTGAACCCCATTGGTCCAAACTACCTAACAACAGGCTGAGCGACAGAACTGAGAGCCAATCAGATCTCTGCTTGATGCGTTTGCTGAACTCCAGAACTTTTAACGCGGTGCAACAGCGGACCCAACTCAGTCCGCAACAATATGTTTAAAACTAAAAATACAAGTGAATGTGAGCATTTGATGTAATTTCAACACTTTTAAAGTACAATAAGTTTGTGGATTCTTTTTAATAACATTGTTATGCTGTTGATAATAAATGATGAGTATTTCTCCTGGTGGTTTTGCTGATGGTCTAGTCTGGTTGATACGTGGTGAGTTTCAGCTTCATGCAGGCGTTGAGACTTTAAACGTGATCGTAGGTCTGAATGTTCTGTAGATGTGACAAAGACTCACATGCAGACGTGGAGACAAACACACACTCACACTGCAGTGAGTGACGTACAGCGTGTTTTACGTTTTTACAATCCCTGCGCGATTCACCTGCTGCCTGTGAGGAAGAAAGCAGAGGGTGGGGGGCACCCCCACCCTCTGCTTTCTTCCTCACATCCCGTCCCCGTATCTGCGCGCTCTTTCTCAGAGACGGGAGCGCGCAGGTTTAGGCACGGCAATTAATAGGTTTCCTGCTGGAATAAACTCTGTGAAATAATAGATAATAGTAAACTGAGTGCTGGCGCAGGTTTTTCTCTCCAAGCACCGCTACTACTGCGCGCCCCTCTGGCATCGCATCGCGCAGGAGAAGGACTGGTCTAATGAAAAAAAAATTGGTATAAATAAAGATTTGTCTGCGAGCCATACGTGACCATCAAAAGAGCCATATGTGGCTCGCGAGCCATAGGTTCCCGACCCCTGTCTTAGAGTGTCTCAGCAAAAAAACAGTGGGCATCAATGCTCATTAAATGGGCAAATATAGACCATTATGTTTACAGTTTATCATTTGAAAACATTTATTTCAATTTTTTTTTTTTTTTTTATAAATCATCCAAGTTTTTAATCCTCAGAACACAGCAGATTCTTGAATAGTCTTCGTAAAAGATTCATATTTTATCAGGTTTTTACACACAAATGAGTGAGAAAGAAGAGAAAAAAGGGAGTATGTGTCTGAATTGTCTTAAAATCCAGGACAGTCCGGGACTATATAGTCTTTTAGGGGTTAGAGAGCAGCGAAGGACACAGCTTGTGTTCAAGATCTGAGACGGATTTAAAAGGACTGTTGAGGCACGCAGGGTACCAGAGGGCTTTATGCTCAAGAACATCCTGCTTCTGCAAAAGTAGACATTCACACAATTTTATTAGGAAACCTGAAAAGAAGAAAATGTCATAAAAAAGTCCCTTTTGCTGTTTGCAGTCAGGTGTCCATGGAAAACGTTTCACTACGATGAAAATAGTTTTAATCAAAGCAAGAACAGTTTGATTTTAAAGATACTGTAAAGAGTTTTTTTTTAAATTATCCTATGGAAAACATCCAGCATGAGACAAATACTCTCATAAACCTCTTTCACACACATTTTTGTAGGCAGGCAGACGACAGTCATCCAACATCCCGCTGGAGTCAGAGCATCTTCACAGATGATTTATTTGCTTCTGGTGTGTGCAGGTAAATACCAACCCGGTATCAACCGTCCGGATCCAAAGACGTGGAAGGCCAACTTCCGCTGTGCCATGAACAGCCTGCCAGACATCCAGGAAGTGAAGGATAAAAGCATAAAAAAGGGAACAAACGCCTTCCGAGTTTATAAAATGCTCTCATATGCAGAGAGAAACCTAAAGAAAGGTGAGTCTGCCTTATCTCTGTTGGATTCTGGGTACATTTATTACCCTACTAGCTTCATGTGTTTTTTTTCTTTTGCATTTAGGAAAGAAAAAGACGGATAAGGAGGGAAAGACAAAGGTAAATAAAAAAAACTGTTGATGCGTCTAGAAAGGTCATGAACAAAGCTTTTTTTTTTTTTTTGTCTTTACTGTGAAAGCTTCAATTGGAGGAGATACAAAACCCGTCTTCCTTGTTAGTCATCACTGGAATAGTTTATTGAGCAACCAGGCTGTGTGTTTTTTTTTTTCTTTTTTTTTCCTAGTAGCACAGAGGGAAAACATTTCTGGTAGTTTTACCCAGCAGAGCCGTGGCGATCTGCCAGTTAATCTGACTGGAACAATGAAATCTGCCTCTTGTTCTCACATGACTCTGCTCTAGAAAGGACAGGGGGTGGTCAGCAGGAGTTGGGCGTCTCTTCAATCACATTCAACCATTAAGTGCTGCTGAGCTAATTCAGCAAAAGTCTTCCTTCTTAAGGCAGCTAACGAGAAATAAAACTGAAGAAGGTAGTTTCAGAACAGAATTCCACATTTTTCTGTGTTGTGTTGTTTTTTTTCATAGATTTTTTTCTAATGGTGCGCTTATATATGGGACTTACATCAAGTATCTCAGAATAAAAGCTGATATTATGCAGATATTTGGTTGTTTACAGTCTAAAGCTGCTGGACAAACGTGGACACTGATAGGATCTTACGTAGAAAATGTGTTTTTAAAAGTAGAAACTCCTTTAAGTCATTAAGTCTGTGTACAGATGTTATTGACCTTCATTAGAGCTTTTATTATTATTAGTATTATTAGGCTCTAAACTGAGGAAAATGTACTGTATTTTTTGTTCTATAAGGCACACACTATATATATTATATATATATGATAATATATATACACACACACACTACTATAAGGCACACAAGCCTAAATTGTTTTTCAAAAAAACAAAAACAAACATACAACCCTCTTTCAAAATGTTTGGATGTCTCAAAAATATATCTAATACAATCTGTTTTTATAGTGACTACAACATCAATAGTATAACAATAACAATATCACAAAGGATGTTTGAAATGGAGCAGACAGAAGCCCTGCTTATTGAAGCACGCCCCTTAAAAAGAAAAGAAAGGAAATATAAATTGTAACAATAATAAAGGGAGAAGAAAGAAAGTAATACTAATAATATCAATAATGATGATGCTAATAATATTTATGCTAACGTGGCTAGTGTGTAGTAGTGTTGGACTGTGTTGTTTCAGTGGAATCAGGCTGTTTTTTAATTGTTACAGGTGCTGTGAGAACGCCAACACGGCTAACGTTTGTGTGGCTAACATGTAGAATGTTACAAACCCGTCCTAGAATGACTGTGAACACAGCCTGACTAACATGGACTTATTGCTTAATTTGGTTTTATAGTTCGGTGCACCTTTAAATGTGACACACGTTTTAATAAAATAGACCATTGATTAGTGCAGAGGATGCAGTAGTTGTTGGTTGATCTTCACTCTTGTCCTCCACAGGCATCTTCACCGTATCCAGATGGAACGAACCTTGAAGCATACGCTGGGCTTGCAGACTCCATCAAGAAGGAGGAGGTGATTGACAGTCCCTCAGGTATTACACCAGCTGGTTTCCCTCTAATGCAGTTTCAGGTTTTTAAATTCTTTTTTAGATGTTTATTTCCGTTTGTTGTTATGAATCGTGTCTGTCTCTCTGCAGAAATTCACAGTCCAGCGGACGACCATTTAGTCAACAGCGAGCAGCTGCCGTATGTCTGTCAGACAATCGAGGTGACCACGGAGAACGAGGAGCAGACAGTCAGCTCCTCCCACTCGTACCCGCTCCAGATCTCCCCTGTGTCCTCCTGCTGCGGTGAGGAAACCCCCCACCTCTCCGGAGGAGCGTGGCGGACCTTTCTGGTTTTTTTATGCTGTCGTGGATGCTCCTCTGCGTTCTGCTCTGCACAACAGAAATCAATAGATTTTGGCGCAAAAGACGATGCGGTTCAGACGGTGACCTGATGAACTGATGGTATCATATCCACCAGAGCCTGCCGGCAGCTCAGTTTTACTCTGCCTCACAGGAAGTGAAAACCCACTGTTGACAAACATCTTACAAGACCCACAAAATGATGTGTTCTTGTTTTTAACATGTTCACGTGGCATTTTTCTGACGATGGAGGACACATGTAAAGAAATGTAAGCTAAAATTGGCATTTCGGAGTATTTCTTAATTCAAGTTGGCGTGAATCCGGAGCGGACAAAACCACGCCATGGGAAAGGGGCGTGTTTGTGACGTAGAAACGCCCACACGCTCCCTGCTCCGCCCCATTCCGATGCGTCCACTAGCAGACTGTAAACCATAGTCTTTCTCGGCTAAGTTGGCGTCTGGATCCAAACTGTACAGCTCCAATATTGCTCGCCATTTTTGTAGCACTGCTAATGTTAGTTTTGGGGGTTGGGAGGAGCTGTAAACAGAGAGCTCTCAGTAACGGGGAAGGAAACACGTTTCTGATGAACTCCTGCCGCCCTGCAGGAACAATGTCCGAGAAATCGACGCAGGTTTTATGTTTTATGGCTAAAAACGTCATTATTAAAAGACCACTGGGAACACTTTTTATAACCGATCAAACCATGATCAGAGTGGGTCTTTAAAGAACACACAGAGCTGCATTGAACGGCTCCAGTTGGAGCGTTTGTGGTTTTTTTTTGTTTGTTTGTACAGCTGGATTTTTGTGGTACTAATAACACCCCCGATTGTTTCACAACCACCTAAAGGAGTCCACATGTCATCACCTTCCCCTCTTTTCTGACTGGTAATTCAGGCACTGCTGCCTCTATCTTTGTCGTTTTCTTGAGTAACACTCCTGCTATGTGTCAGTGGAAAATGAAAGATGTACCTGGCTTCTCTTTCCTGCTTTGATGCAGCAGAAATATGTGATTTGTCGTAGCAAACAGGGTTTTCTTTTTTGGTCTAAATATGTCTTCGTGTCTTTTGTTTCTCCAGGCAGCGACACAGAAAGTGATACCGAAGACATCAAAGAGGTTGGTTTCACGTTTCACCGTCATTAATCGAGCCAATTTGAAGAAAAACAGGTTTTTACCTGCTGCAGTCTAACTGCTGAAGCAGGGTGTGTTTCAGAATGTGATTTCACATTGAATGTTTTTCTTCTTTTGGTTCTGGGGGTTGAGGACACGCCTCAGACGCTCGTGTGTGTGTGTGTGTGTGTGTGTGTGAGGGTTAAGACTTTACTCATGTGTGCTCATTCCTGTAAAAAATACCCGGAAAGAGGAGGGCTTTATTAGGAAATGTTGTCTTCAAACATTAACTTGCTGACACACAAAGCCCTAACTACCTGTTAGCAGAGAGCGAACATCTGCGTGGGGGCATGTGAAGAAACGCTCAAACTCATCTGTGTGAGACGCAAAAAAAAACCAAACAAACCCACTTCTATTTTCTCATCTGTGTGGATTTTTTTCCCCTCCAGAGCGGCGATCCGGCCTGGAAGCGAGACGGCGGCGGCGGCGGCGGCGGCTCGTCGGTTCTCAGGATCCCCTCCTGCTCCCTCCCGGGGATGGTGACTTTCGTGAATCCCAACAAGGCTAACTTCAGGATAACCAGCACCAGGGACCCCAGGCCGCTCATCAGCTACCACATGGACGGATGGGCGCCCACCTACAGCCAAAACGCCCTCACGCCCACCTCCAGCAGCCACGAGATGCGTGCCAGCGTCATTAGGAAAACGTCTGACATCACCTCCTCCTCCTGACCTCCAGTGACGCAGAGGCAGCATGATTTAAAGGAGTGACTGCCCCCTGGGGGGGCGGGCAACGGGATGACAGAACTAGTGGCTTGTCCATCAAAGCAAAAAAAAAAAAAAAAGGGGTGAAAATTTCCAAACTTTTCATTTTTCTCTCCTCTTTTTGTCAAACATCTGTCGGGGTCATCCACCTTCTCCTGTCTTTTCTAGCTGTTGTGCTCCACTACGTGGTGAAAGGTAAAGGACGCCTACACATCCATGTGGCACCGGCACGTCACTTCACCTCACTGCCATGAACACCTGCTGTTTTTAGCAGCTTCAAGTTCTCACCGTCCTTCACTTTATGGATGGATTCTCTGTCAGCTGCAAAAAATATGTTCAATCTAAGATTACTTCTTTTTTTTTTTTTTTAAATTTCAACTATAAACCAAGTGGGGGAAAAAATATGAAAAAATATTTCTGTTTTAATTCATAAAGCTTCAGGTTTGAGCCGCACCCACCGGAACAGTGTGTAACAATTACCGCCATCTAGTGGCGGATTTGGCCCGAGGCTTTAGTCTGTAGTGCTGTTTGGAAGTGGAGGCAGAAGTGAAAGGCGTTCTGAAACCTGGTCGTTTTCTAAATGTTCCTGCTCGTCGCATAACTCAGCCTCGTAATCAGATTCAGATGCTCTCAGATCACTAAACGTTTGCAGATAGAAGAAGACAGTTTTACTTTAAGGGAAATTTGGGAACATCCTATGGAGCTAAATGCTAACGTGAATTAGCGGTTCAAAAAACCTGATTGTGGACGTTTGTTTAAATAATATATTTGATCATGTGTGCCCCTATTGCTGCGTTATAGCTGCTAACGAAACGACGATTTGTTTGTTGTGTAAATTTATGAAGCGTGTGTTCCAGTGTTGTGGAATTCCTGTGATCGGTTGTATGAATTTGTTGTGGTTGTTGTTACATGCTGTTCCTTCAGCGGCTGTGGTAAAGGATTTACCGGGGACACATGGATGTGACAACAAGGGAGTAATCTCTCCTCGTAAACTGCAGATATGAAAGGCCGAGCGGCTCCATGGTGGCAAATCATGGAGGATCTTTGCTTTGTGGCTTTAAACTAACTACCATGAAGAGTTGGCTTTTGTGCCTGGAGACCTCAGGATGCTTCACTTATCAGAGGGACGGACGGACAGAAGTGTAATCGGGGGGGGGGCGACGTTGGCTGGGTCTTTCGTGGAGCCGTATGTGAACGGCTGTGAATTTGGACGAGTCTTGCCTTTAGATGATTCCAGCCGTTACATCTGCGAATGTCCCGTCGCCTAGCAACCGTGAGTCCCAAACAGAGAGGAGTAGCGAACCGGGCATGGAGCTTTCCTTGCTGATTTGATCCAACTTTTAATCTAGGAGGTGTAACTATAAAAAGATTTGATTATCTCCAACTCCGGGCCCCACTTGACAGTCCAATCTGAGTTCGGCCGCAATGCATCTTGGGACGTGGGCAGCATAGCAGGATACGCCAGACCAATCCTTGAAATCGGGGAACAGGAAGCCCGTATTCGTTGGCCGCATTCAAAGGAGCCGTTGAATTTGGAAAGCACTTGTGGCGGCGCTCAAGCAGCCCTCAAACGCCAGCCCAGGAAGAGCGCAGCCCTCCAATGTGTGGACACCGCCCGTGTCTCCCTCCACCTGCACCTCCTGCTGTGGCGTCGCTTCAGCACCCCCCCCTACATCCACTGTTTTAGCCTTTGGGATTGAGAGAGGAGATCACGGCCTCACTGACGTGCCTTTTTAACACGCCTCTAACTCTGTGCTTTAGTCCGCTAACCAGGCTGGTTACGACCCTTCACATGACATGTTCATCTGTAAAACTAAATGTGAGTCTTGTTGCTTTTATTACCAGGGAGAGGGAAGTGTGGGGGTTCTGCTTCAAGCAGAGGTTTTGTTTATTTCTTCTGGTTCTTATCGTGAGTAGAAACTTTTTAAACGCAGGAGAGAACGGACGTCTTTATATCTCGTAAAGTTCGCTGGAGGCTAGCAGGCTAAAGCACGGCGGGCTGGACTCCAGTAGGAACACCTCAGAGACTTTCCTGGAGGACAAGCAGGAGTCTGCATCGCTGTGGGACTGAAGCTTCCTCCAGAACCAAACACTGGACCCCCACTGGATCCAAGGGGCTCGCTTTAGCCTCACACAACAAACCACGCAGCCTGGATTCCTTCTTCTCTTGTGGTTAAATCGTATGTTTTTGCTGTTTTTGAGGCTGGATTTCATTAAGATATTTAATTTGGTATCTATAAACAGCCATTACAATCAAGTCTCTTATTTAAATCGGTTGAAATGTTTTTCATTCTCAGCTGGTGACATGACCAGGTAATGTTTGTGACGTCGTGATTTGAACGACGTGTGGTTTTTAGGTTCAGGCTGACGAGGGCTTCGTGACGGTCCAACACTGACGTGTTCAGCCTTTTTCAACGGACGCTTCGTTTCTGCTCTGTTTATCTCCGTGACATGTCATTTACAAGTGAAAGTTACTAGCAAAGTTGTACAATTCAAGTCATCAAAGTCGGTCTATGGATGAGGTCATCACTGTGCTGAAAACCACATGTCAATCAGCCGAAATAAAATGTTTTTTTGTATTTATGTTAAAGCTCTGGAGTCTGATTTTTTTTCTTCTTCTTCTTCTTTATGGTTCGCACACAAATGTCAATTTATCTTGTGTACTCCAAAAAGATCAGAGTCCACCTTTTTACAGCTTCTGATCCTGCATATCTGCTGCTGTTGAGATAAAGATGCCCAGTAAAAGCAAAGTCCTCTGAAACGGCTGGAAAGAGCCGTCTGGTTAGAGCTGTGCAGGTTAACACATGTACAAGAATGGCAGGTTCTGCTTCTGTGTGCGCTTTGGCTTTTCAGTAAAAGGCCTCTAGATGTGGCTGTGTGCCACGCAAGGCTCATTCAGTTGAACCAAAGCGGCTGTCGTTTCAGTTTCAGTTACTGCTCTCACTTCTCTCTCTGCTTCCTGTTTGTCTCTGCAGATGTCCTGACGACTGCCAAACACCAGCAGCCGTAAAGGCCTCCTGCCCTTTACCGTGGTGAATACTCTAGTTTTTCCCCTTATATTTCCCTTTTTTTAATATCTCCCCTTAATGGCTTAATAGCCTTTAGAAATGTAAAAATGGGACTTGTTTACATGGAGCTGAAAGGTCGGCAATTTGACTTTTCTCTGATGCCACCTAGCGTTCAAATGTGGAACTGCAGCCTTCTACCTTCATCTAACAAATCTGCCATCTGGTGTGGAAAAATACCCACTGCAAATACTTTATAGTATACCACAATAAATATATACAAAAATGATATCTGAAAGAACATTATATACAAAAAATAATTTTACATTTTATTTAGTAAGGTTTCACATCTACTTTAGATTTATGTTTTCTGTTCACTAGTGCCTTATTTTCAGATGCACAAATTTCTAACTTTATTACCAATCCTAAAAACATTCTCAAACACTTCAAATTTAACAGACAGACACTTGAAAAAAGGTAAAACATTTTTTTAATCTTAAACTGTGTATAACAAAAAAATTCTTAATTTTTTTAAGTTGATATTGCTTTGTACATTTTCAATTTTAATGTTTCCCTTATTGGCAGGTTTAAATATATATAAATACATATATATATATATATTTTTTTTTCCTCTGCTACTTTTATCCTTGTCAAGGTTGTTTTTGCCCCCCCCCCTAGTGGAGTCATTTGGATGTCTGAGGAAAAAGGCTCCAGACAGAAGTGAGGGGGTGGGAAAAGGTTTCAGTTTCTTTTATTTATAATGAAAACTTTAGTTTCATCTCTATTCATTTATCGATTTAACAGAAATAGATGTGCTGTCTAAAGAGCCGAAGGGCAGAAAGAGTTTCTCATCTTTGCTGTCACTTTATTTATTTTTTTATATTTATAGTCACCTTATTTGTTCGTCTTATTCTATTTTATTGTGTAATTTGCAGTCAGAGTCCCCGTTTAGACTGGAGTTTAAAGAGAAACGGAATTTCAATTTCTATGTATGTGAAAACATTAGAGATTGACAATAAAGTTTACTTTAGACTTTTGACTTTGAAAAATGCTGAAAGTCTCCATAAAGTCATATAATTTGAGTAAATTTGACCGTTTAGGGCAGCTGTTTCACACTTGCAGTTACTCATATCTGTCGTCTACATTCTTTTAGTTTTGGAATATTGCCTATGAATAATTTCAAAAGTAAAAGCATACATTCTGCCCAATCAATGCCATCTCTTATTGTGGTACTTATTAGTCAAACACATCCTTTGTTTTTCTTTCTTTACTAATTTAGCAGATTCTTTCATTCAAAGCTGCTTACAGGTTTATTTTACAACTAGTTATGCAAAAAATGAAAATTCTTCTGTCTTTTATGCAGTCATTTACATGATAGTCTACCTGTTATGTTACATGAATGTGTGATAGAGGAAACATGGGTAACACGGACAGTGAAGGGCTCTTCTCATTCTCGGCAGAACACCAGATTTTCTTTTTTTACTCCTCTTTCCTTTCATTTCTCATATCCTTATGTTTTTTGTTCTTATGTTTAATGAAATATAGCAAAAGGACTTATTCCTCTATTTTGGCTCTTTGGCTTTGAAAAAAAAATGCAAAGAATTTGAATGAATAGGATTTGTCGTTCATTTTTAGATTTTTGGTCTTACATGAGTAAAAATAATAAATCCCTCTGGGGGCATTGAGAGTTTGTCGGAAAACGGAGCATCAGATGCTAAAAAGTCTGATCTGTTGTCAGAGCGGTTTCTCATTAGAATGAATTTAGGGTCAAATTCTAATCTTATGTCTAGTTGCTGTTCTGAGGCAAAGTTCTTAAAGTTTAATTGCAAATCAGCTGCAACAGGATCTTATTTGACACAGGATGCATTTTATTTTGAAAGGAACTTGACTGTTCTGCTGTTAAAAGTAATATATTTGAAATATATATATAGTTATAATTGAATTATTGCAAATATTCACAAGCTGTATTTGATAAATAATTGTCTTAATGGCCACAAAAATATAAATAAAGTGTATTTTATTTATATTTGCTCTTCTGTTACTTCCTGGTTTTTCCAGCTGCAGAACAGTAAGAGGTTTTGGTGCAGCTCGTCTGTTTTTTTTTGTTTTTTTCATTTTTTGATTTAATTTTAAAATTAAAAGACAAAGAAGCTTCTTTAAATGTGAAACTCAGCTTATTCAGATTCAGATCTGTTTGCTGCAGTTTACCCAGAAACCCCAACCTTTCCACAGAAATGGAAAGGTTTCCATGCATCGTTTTCCTTTGAAAAATGTCAGATTTACTGTACATGTCCTGTTTTCTGCCTCTTCTCCTGCTATGGGACATAGAATTCACTCCTCAGAAAACATTTTGTCTGCTGTTTTCTCTGTTTTTAGGGGTTCGGAAGCAGCAAAATCAACTATTCCTTATTTCTTTTTGATTGGAACACAGACTTAATTTGTTTAAATAATGATAAGAAATACAACATTTCAATTTGAGATCCTAATAAATTACATTTTGATGACTTTTGAAGTGCATCGTGAATTACAAAAACTAAGGATTAGATGAACTGTAGTTGTTTTCTTTTATTGTTTATTTAATCTTGTCCTATTTTTCCTTTAAAACATAAGTCCGAAATAAAATAATATCATATTGAATCACATCATATCTTAGATGCATCAGCAAAAGTGTGGAAGCATAAACATGTATTTTTTGTTATCATGTGTTTAAATTGTTGCTCAACCAGTGACTGATTTCTCGTTGAGAGGTCACAAACATTTCCTTCTTTGACAGTTTTTCCTAAAGCACCACCCGCCGCTTGTTTTCTGAGTCCACTACTGTCACTACTTGATGATGTTTCATAACCGTTTTCTGCTTGATTTGCACCTTTTCATTTGAAAACTCCCTTTAAATGTTCTAATTCTAAGCTAACGTAAATGAATGTCTGAGTGCTGAACGTTTTCTCCAACAGGGTCTGAACAGGGTCTGAATCCCATGGATTCAGAGGAATTTGATTTGAAATGGTTTATTTCAAGCAATCAAATAGAAATAATACACAAAAGCAATACAAACATCAGTTATACATTCATACAATAACTAATCAAACTTAGGATAATTAGACATATTAATAAATATTGCTTGAAAGGGAGTGGAAGGAAGCAAATTTATATAATCCCACCCCTGTTATACTATAACCATTTTATTACATGATTTATCAATATCTGTTTATAGATTATGTTACTTATAAAAGTCATTCATATGATTATAAATAATACTATATCAGTAAAATAGTATCAAAAGTTAAAAACTTGCATAATTATGTTACATTAGGAAAGATTTTTGAATCAATTTATCAATTTTTGGAGCAGGTGAAGTAATCTAGTCTTGAAATTATTTGGTTCTTTGGTTTATTACTGCATGTTGTTTCAGACGACCGTGATCAAACACTTCTCAAAGTCTTTCATGGTGTTCACAACCAGAACCTTGGACCGGTCGGTGGACCGAGTGGTTTGACGTAAATCCTGCAGCCTTTAACCCAAGTGTTCTCAATCTGCTTACTGCTTCCTGAGAAGCTGTGCATGTTTGGAGATTTCAGCATTCCTTCTGGTCAGATGGTCGTTCAGATAAGCAGCAGATCCTGATGGATGATGATAAAGATAATCGTACTGGGATATTAGAACTTTACTTTCACATATGGATTAAATTAATCATAATAATAACGAAAACAAAAAGATTATTTTTGCTTTTAATAAAATATCTAAAACGGACAAAAATTAAAACGACTCAGAAAGAGCAACCAACAAAAATCAGACATGTTTTTTTAAAGTGTTTTTCAGCTTGAATAAAAAAAAAAAAAAAAACAATGATCAAATCATTTTATAAGGAGAACTTCTTTTCCTGTGGCAAGCAATCTTTCCTTTATTGTCAAAGTTTTTGTATGAATGTATAACTGCTGATTGTGTTGTTTTGTGCATTATTCTTGCTTTGATTGCTTGAAATAAATCAAAATTTAATAAAAAATCTGTACATTCACCGGCTACTTTACTGGGCACACCTGTCCAAAAGCTCATTTCTAATCAGCCAATCACATGGCAGCAACGGTTGCCGCAGTTCAAACCGAGCATCAGAACGAGGAAGAGAGGTGCTTGAAGGGACTTTGAATGTGGTCGTTGGTGCCAGACGGGCTGGTCTGAAGGTTTCAGAAAAACTGCTGGGGTTTTTACCCAGAAACATCTTGAGGGTTTACAGAGAAAACATCCAGTTTATGGGCGGAAATGCCGTGTTGATGCTTGAGGTCAGACTGGTTCCAGCTGATAGAAAGACAACAGGAGCTCAAACAACCACTGGTTCCAACCGAGGTCTGCAGAAGAACATCTCTGAACGCACAACAACCTTGAGGTAGATGGACTACAGCGGCAGAAGATCACACCGTGTTCCACCCCTGTCAGCTGAGAACAGGAAACTGCACAATAGAAGATTAGAAAAACACTCTGAAGGCAAAAGACGTCCAGTAGTAGCCGGTGAGTGTGAACTGCTTCTGTTCATCTTTCATTTGTATGATTCTTAATGAACTTTAAATTTCGTCATACTCCTTGTATGATGACAATTCTATTCTATTCTATACAGACCTTTTTGAAAACAATACTGGTGTGCAAACATTTGTTAAAGTTTCTAAAAATATGTATTTTCTTTGCTGCCCTTTAGTTGTGTAGATCCGTATTTTAACGTAAGTTTTTTCTAAACTCTGAATTTTTTAAAATAAGATGATTTAAATCTAGTATAAGTATTTTTAATGTATTTATTTCCATTTATTTGCTGAAATTGCTTGAACTAAACACACTCAATCAAATTGTAACCTATTGATATGAAAAAAAAGTATTTTAATATGGTTTACTTATTTATGAGATATTTAGGATTACAGAGTGGATCACAAATAACTAATTTATCCAAGCATAAGTGAGTAGACTTCAAAATAAATGCATCAAAATTATGTTTCTTTATTTCTACAAAAATGGAGGTTAAATAGCACATTGCCAAATGTAGGAACTTTGGGTTTTATGTTAATAATTATTTATCTGTAAAATGAGCTTCCTTTATTTTTGCTGTCTTTGTTCGGTTAAACAAATCAAAAGAAATTTTTTTTTAATTTACCATGAAAACCGAATACTTGAAGTACACATTTCTGACCACCAGATGGCACTGTTGTTTCATTCTTTTTTTAAACCTACATTTTCTTTAGGGTCTGCATTCCCTCTTTGCCATGATAGAAAGAAAAATGAAAGGTAGCTCGTGCACTTCGCACAATTTAGATGTAAAATAATAATTAGAATGACTTTAAAAGACCTAATTTAAGATTCTGTGTTTAGAAAATATAGCAACAAATACCGAGAAAATGGTCCAATAAAAAACAAAACACAAGGGTTTATATTCAAATTCAAATGTTTCGTCAGCGGTTTTCTTATGTTGCACATTCAAGGAGTCCTGATGAGGCTGATGGAGTGTAGAAGCTCAGTCTGCAGAAATATTTCAGTAAAGGGAATTTGTGTCTTTTGATAAAAATGCCAGCTCGTTCACTCCTAAAGCAGAGCATCATCTGACATCGTGGCTGCACATTTCTAACACCCCATTACAGCGAAGCAGGCGCCCTCTGAAACCATAAACCAGATGACCTGTAGGATGGACGGGCTACTCCGGTCAAGGTGCTGCACCGCAGCTATCAGTCATTATTCCTGCATCACTGCAAACGCATCCATAAATGTCTGTAATCGCCCCTGATGGTGACTCCGGTGCAGCTGCGTGCTGCAGCTGTGCAGTAATGAGGCTGCAGGATGGGGGTCTGGCATGCTCTAACGCACCCAGACACACAAACACACACATCGCAGGAAGTAACCAGGTATTGTGAGTCCTCAGCAAAGGCTAAAATCCTGACTCGGAGAGAGCGTGACACAGATGGGTAGGTGGAAAAAGTGAAACGTATAGGAGGAGGAGGAGGAGGAACGCAGGGGGAGACAGGGGAGCGACTTGGGGAAAACAGATGGGTAGATAGAAAGTGTCACCGAGGGGTGAGTTAAATGACATTAATGATGCTGCGTTGGTGTGAAGTGGCTGTGAATCTCAACAGTCTTTCTCTTCCTCTCAACTTGTTACCATGGTTGCTGCTGCTGACATCCTGATCGCAGATAATGAAGTCAGGTGTATGTGTGTGTGTGTGTGTGTTAGAGGAAGATGCAAAGGAGGGGAGTTGTCTTTTGTGTGTTTGTGTACTATGCTGTGACCTTACACATGTGTGGGCTGATTACATTCTGCCTTTGTTCCATCCCACATTTCATCCTCCTTTTACCGAGACTGCCGAGACTGGCATCAAAACAGTTTCATACTGTAACAACACCGGCTGATTAGGCCGCCACTCCAAAATCTGAGTTGTGAGTATAAAAAAAATAAATAAATAAAAAAAGCCAGGCACTAATCAAAGTTGACAAAAGTTTGAAGCTCCTGCACACATGCAGGTTTGGGATGCACAAACATAAGGAGGCTTGCGGAGGTAAATAGCAATAAGCTGAGCAGTGAATCGATGGCCGTATGAATTAATGTCAGTTACCCTGGCAACCGCTGCCAGAGAAATTAGAGTCAACGGATGAGAGGAAGGAGAGACACTGGAAGGAAGAAGGAAAACACTGGGGTATTAAAAAAAAAAGGGGGGGGGGGTACAAAGGCTTAGAAAGGGAAAACATGAAAAAAAAAATAAAGATGAGTTACGTGCCTTCAGGCTGAGTCACCAAACTGCATTTTGCTCCATCTTTTAGAAATGAAAAGCTCGTCTACCTCATCGCTTTGTCTGGTAGGTGGTGCTGCAAGGACCCCCCTCCCCCAGTTATAATCTGACCAATCAGATGCCTCGATTCGCCTATGTCCCAAACATTTGAAAGATTTAGTGTAGCCCGTTTTCAAGTGGTAGGGACGTGGACTTCCAACAAGCTCACTCCTGATGGGTGACGAGGGTTGCCATAGAAACATTGACTTAGTCCGACTAGGACCAATCACTGCCTACTGACAATTTCTGGCTCCAACATGGCGATGATGTCCGTATCACGAAAAAAGAAAGGCTTTGTTGAAGCCAGAGGTAAACCGTTTTCTATGGATGACATCACACTGACTCAGTCCAGTTCTCATATACAGTCTATGGTCCACATATCGTCCTGGGTACCAGAGAAAAAAAGATGTTGTCCAATAAAAGAAATGTAATTTTTTTGGTCAATTTTATGTTAATACAAATTCTCAGACAAAACAAAACCTGTAATAAATAAGAGGGTGTTGCGTCCCATAAAGATGTATTTATTTAATTGTAAATCATAAAGTTTGATTCATACATATATTTAAGACAATAGACAGAAAAAGATAAAGACGAGAAGCAAAGCTTCATAGGAACTTCCATCTTTAACGTCCACAGCCTGATGAGCTTCTGACAGTTTGCATTTGAATTTGAATTTTGAGACCTGAAGTGCAAAGCTATGCAAATGAAAATGCATTACACCAGGGGGCGCTGTTTTGCATTCCCTTTACTGAAAATTTCACCTGAATTTTGACACAAATAGCATAGCATTTTACACTGCAACCGATTGTTACTTTAAAATGAATTTAAAGCAAACCATCTATTGAAATGTCCCTTTTTTAGTATTGAATTGTAACAATCTCGAAAACTCATCACAATTTAAAATACAATTGATTTTGTTTTTAATACTTTATTTTTTAAATTGACATATTGAATTGTAAATTTTAATATTGTATTCGAAATTGCAAAATGTATTTTTAAATTGCATGACCAAATTGCATTGAATTGTCAATTAAGAAATGCATTTTAATTTGAATTATAACTAATAAAATACTTCCATTGTAAGGTTTTAGCTGCAATATATATTTTTTTAATGTTGGTATAAAAACTGCACGATGCATAAAGTTTTTATTTGTATTTTTTTTAATCCACCAAAGCTACACAACCCAGAGCCCTAAGTCTTCACATCTGGTGTCACTGAAAAGCTCCAAATGTCCTCTGCAGATACCAAAAAGAGTAAATTCGGTGATATGCAGTGTTGGGAGATATTCCGATTCAGAAATATCCTCCATGGAGAAAATATTTGGAGGTTAAGATACTCAAATTTTATATGAATTTGGCTTGACATGACTTTTAAAAGCAAGAAAAAAACATTTCTTCCCTCTGTCATTTTTGTTTTTCTCCTTTTTGTTTTAA
The DNA here is from genome assembly GCA_023969325.1 of Oryzias curvinotus. Classification (NCBI taxonomy): domain Eukaryota; kingdom Metazoa; phylum Chordata; class Actinopteri; order Beloniformes; family Adrianichthyidae; genus Oryzias; species Oryzias curvinotus. The sequence continues at coordinate 30,269,232 of CM043715.1, read as the reverse complement.
TAATCCGTTCCTGCCTCAGTGTTTCAAACTTTTCTGCTTTAGATCCTCCGTTTTGTGCTTTTTTTTCTCTCTTTTCCTACCTTTTATTTTGTTTCAGGCTTAACACTCCTCTAATTTACGCTGACATTTTTAGATGCTGCTGCTTTTTATCCAGCAGCTTACAAAAAGATCCAGCAGATTCCCCCTGCTGGTTTTCATCTGCTCCCAGGCTCCCCTCACCGTTTGAGTCCCAGCATGAGGAAATTAAGAAAACAAAATATTAGCTTTCACCTCAAAATAAAAAAAAACTTGAATCACATATTTAATCTTCTCAAAGCTCTTGCTTTAATTGGATCTTTTCTGCTCAATTAGACACACTTTCTAATTAACTGCTTAACCGAAGAGCACATGCACAGTCCATGAGGAATGTCTTCAGGAGAAATGTATTTATTTTTCTTCAGAAGATAATTTATTGATGTCACTTTGCATCAGTATAAAGGTAAAACTGTGAAAACTGCCTTTATAATTCACTTTTTAAAACAAATTTTATTTTTTTTACATCTCTGCTATCATAACTGTTTTTTGTTTTGTTTAATTACTAACTCTCTGTGGAAATTTCTAAATTTCTATTTTCTATTGCACATTTAGAACCTTTTGCACCTTTGTACATTTTTTGGTACTGGTATATTGTATTCTTCATTTTGTGAAATTATTTTATTATTCTATTATTTCTGTGAAATTATTTCTATGCATGCCAGCACTGAATAGTGAGCAGCTTTTTTCATTTCATTGCATACGAGTATGATGCAAATTGTACATGTGCACAATGACAATAAAGGCATTCTATTCTATTCTATTTTAATTAAAAAGAATAGAACTCAAAGCTTACATTTTTAAACATGGTGGAACTTCTGATGGTTCACAAAACACCCTCCACCTTTACTGCTAGTTTGAGGAGCTGGAGCACAAAAAGTCAAGTTCCTGTCATCGATCCCAACTTTGATCCTTCCTTTTACCTTTCCTGATCCAAGATTCAGAATATCTTTTTCAGGATTCCTTCAGAAACCTAGAAGAAGAAACATTTGACTTGGCTGGATGTGGTGCAAATGTAGAGTGGTTGACCTCTGATCACACACCAAAGGCTCAATTCCCACTCTACCCTTCATGTGCATGTACTTTGATACAAAAAAAAAAGAAAAAAGCTACAACACAAGTTTGTAACACTCAGATGTTTTGACTCTGCAAGGGTAGAGAAAGGGACAGCAACAATGTTAAAGACAATCAAGGTGCAACTACAAATTTAGCACACATGGTCACTTTTTAAACAGAAATCAGAACATTTTAATCAAGTGCAATCAAGTAAAACAAAACGTTTGTTCTTGTGAGGTTTTCTTTATGGCAGATCTGCCAAAAATGTGGTTTTGTATGTACACTCCCTCCATTTTTTTGAAGTCTCAGTGAATATTTCTTATGTCAGATCAATTATTAGATCTGACATGATCTATTGGGTCATGTTAGGAAAGAGTCTTTTTTTTCAGAACAAAATAAATCAACCAGAGACTCATTTCAGTTCATATACAAATCTGATGGCTTATGCCAAGCTGGGCTACGACTGTTTATTTGTTTCAGAGCTGGATCTTTGTAGTTACGCATCATGAAGTAGGAATATCCTTTAAAAACACATTTCTAACCCGCGAATTAAACAGGATTTGATTTCTTTCACTTCTGCTTGGGGACAAATGCAAATGTTTGTTTAATCAGTTTGTTCAAACTAAAGAATAAAATCATAAGAAGTAAAAAAGGCTGAAAATAGGACACCTAAAATACTTTTTCTCTCATACGAGACACATCAGTTTAAAAAAACAAAACAAATAAAAACAAAAACTAATTCTCTACTAAATAACTTTTTTTGTCAGTTTAAAAGGCACTGCAGTTTCAGACAGCTGCAGAGAACTAGCCAGTAAAATGTTTTTTGTCCAGTAATTTTTAAAATGTTACTATTGTAATCATCCTTTTAGCTATGGGAACCACACATATTTTTGTCTTACTTTTCTGAGTTTTCCATTAACCTTACCTCTGAAACTGTATTTCGAAGAAGTCGTATTTGGTATTTTTGAAGAGGTCTTTCATCCAGACGCCTTCTTACAGCGTTCCTCCTGTTTGATTTGATCTGTAATGATTGGTCCCGTTGTTTGCTGAGTGTGTGTGGACTGCAGCACACACACGGACCTGCTGTTCTTTCAGAAAACTTGGTGTTCAAATGCGGTTTTTGAAAGACATGTAAGTCATCAGTTACACTAATGCTGCTGAGCAAAAGTTAAGTCCCCCTCTATGCAAACCAGTGGCATCTGGTCCATTACAAACCCAGCTGTGTGTTTGTGTGTGTGTGTGTGTCTGTGCTCAAATGACTGCACAGTTAGGCAGTAAACCATAGTTGCCTCATTAAGTCACACAGCGTATCACTGGCACGGGTGGGAATGACTGAAGGGTGTGAGTTTAGATGCCAGAACAGGTCATGACGGATTTTGTGGGCTCATAAAGTGTTTTGTTAGGACTTTTACACTCACATGAATTTCATTTCATTGTTCTGTGTTGCACCATAAACTGGCATCGCAATGCATAGAGTTCACAGCACAGCCTCCCTGACAACGAAGCCCCAAAGACCCTTGAGTCACTGACTGGTTAAAGGCACATGTGTCATAAGAATTTAAACGTTACAAAACTATCTATTTGGAACAGATAGTTATCACTGCTGAACTAGTTAATCAATTTTAATTTAAATAACTAATGGCTTAGTTTTCTCAAACAATATTCAAATGTTCTTTCCTAGCAATTTTTTTGTTCGTTTTCCCCGATAATCCAGAACAGATTTTTAGTCTGACTATACCCAAGCAGACCCTGGTCCGGTACCAGGAACTGCTCTCGGACCCATCTTTGGAGTTGGTCTCGGATCGTTTCCAATCCAGTTCGCTCTGAGATTCCTCAGTCCGAATACTCTTTGTGAATACGTAGCCGGGCATTATGGGATGCAATTGGAGTAAGGAAGGTAACAACCCTGACGATAAGACAGCAACTCATTGAAATGTGGTTGGGTGAATGTCATTAAAACAACTTCTAACGTGATCCACATTGCTTCTCACACTGCTCTTTTCCTAACGATCTATACGTCTTAAACACTTATCAGGGTGCCTGTGTTGTACCTGTCATTGAGGCAGACGTTCAAAACTGGTCAGTGAAAAGTTTGAATAAATGATCTTCCATAATTTCTGCCTCTAGTTGCTTTGCCCCATGTGGTTTTGTTTACAAGCTTTTGTTTGAAACAGGAAAGTCCGTTTGACGGCAGTCTGAATACAGACCGAACGCAAGGTTCTGGACTCGATCCGGACACAATTAAGGTCCAGATCGAAGGATTTTTCTGGTCTGTATACACCCCAATAATTCAAAACAAGGTTCTTTGTCTTGTGGCTTCTACCCTTAGGGTTTGTCACAGAAAATCATACAAAAAAAGGATGAACAGTCAATAAAATATTAAAAAATAAAGGTACAAAAATGCTTTTTCTTTTCTTTCCTGACATAACACTAAATAACTGTTTTAAATGAATTCATGGATTTGATGGATCAATATTTCATTTTCAAAATGAGGAGCAATTAAATTAATCCATTTATAAACCCAACCCTCATTATAACCTCTCACATGACAGACCCCAGTGGAACTTGTTAACCAGGAGGATAAAAACAGAAGAAACAACTAAACGGTCTTTATTTGATTTAGATGCATTGTATTTTGTGTTAGAGTTGCTGAAAGCTCAATTCAATTTTTCAATTCAGAATGGACAAAGCCTCCTGGATAAGAAGTGAGACATCTTAAACAAAAAAAAAACTACCTCCACAAGAAAGTTTTAATAAGTTTTTCTGCTATAGCTTATAAAGATTTTCTCTAAACTGGAAAAGAGTGTACTTGCAGTCAGTACATGTTACCAAGAGGGAACCGGTAAACACTAAGCTATCGACTGTATATAAGAACTGGACTGAGCGATCCCCTCTTCCCTGGCATGCCAAACAGGAATCGCCCACCCACTCCTAGAAGCCCAAATCCCATAGACTTCTACTGAGAAATAAGCAGTTGTTACTCATGAATGTCCTCAGCTGAACATCTGCTAGAAAAAAAAGTTTGTGTTTTTGCAGCAAACTGCCAGAGGCAAAGCAGATACTACAATAAGAAAGCTTAACAATTGTGTTCACTTCACCGAGAAGATGTTGTGTGTCAGGATTAACAGTAAATGGGGACCTCGAGACACTGCAATCACAGAAAAAGCTACTAGATGATTACTGAGAAGGAAAAGAAGGAATTTTTACTCCTGAAGTTGTCTACACTTGTCTAGAGATGGACAATACAATCAGACACAAACGGAAAACTTCCAACCCAACTCAACTTGTGGACAGGATCCACACTCTCCCTGTGCCGGGCCGGCCACGTTGACATATTACTGAAACAAAAAAACTAGTTGGGATGGTGGTTATGGAATGGAATATCTATAATTGGCTAGTTTAAAATGGTAACAGGTGTGAGGCAGGGAATTCACAGGAAACCTTTAACCCTCTAACACCGGAGCTTTAGCTCCAGTGTTGACGTTCTTTGGACCTCCGTAACTCTTCAACCGATTACGCAGTCAAAGTAAATCAGCGGATTCTGTCGCAGAGAGAAGGGATTGTTTTCCTTGCCAGAATCAGCTGATTCACCGTTGAAGATTTCATATCATGCAAAATAAACTTTTTGAGCTTGTATTCATAACGTTAATTCCTCCTGAAAAACAACCCCATTCCATTCACAGAATCCATCGATTCCACTTTAATTCATAGTTTTGATGCCTTCAGTGTGAATTTACAATTTTCATAGTCATGAAAATAAAGAAAAGTCTTTGAATGAGAAGGTGTGTCCAAACTTTTGGCCTGTAATGTACGTCCATTTCTCATTCACTCCTCATTCATACTTGGTGATGGTAAGCTACTGATGTAACCACAGCTGCCCTGACACTTTAATAGTCAGATGTGTTCTTCCCCCTCCCAGTTCAACGTTTTGGCTGGAGGGAGTGTGGATCAAACCGCCCATCTTTTGATTTTGACTAATGATGCTAATCAAAGGATTCTGACCATGGTGAAAAAATGGGCAGAGAATTGTCAAAGGCTAAACTGTTTTTGGACTCAGGCACACGAAATTCAGGCATTTATCATCAGATTGCTAAATGAATCATATTTTATATTTAAATTTGTATCCTCCTGATAACCAATCCTTTAGTTTATGCTCCCCGGAAGGGACATTTGTTTTTGGTGTAGGTCATTTGACTCATTTGAAGTACTCTACCACGTACTAATGTATATAAAACAGGAAATCGTGGCTTTTTCATTGATATCTCGTGTTTGGGTACTTTGAATTCTTGGAGAGACAAAGTTGAGATTACATGGAACACGAATAATTGGGCTGGTTCTCAGGAGGATTCTTTCAGCTCTTGTGACTTGTTCCCTACAGCTTTCTGTTTTAGAAATTCAGGATGTGTCCTTCTTTTCTGGCTGGATTTGAGCTTTTTAAATGGCCACTTAGTACTGTACCACAAACACCCTGTTATTTGTAAAGTTAGATATAATTAGAAGGACAGTTAATTATTGCCACTTTTGTATAGAAGCTATTCTTTCTTCATGATAAAGCTGTAAAATAATTTAACTAGTTACAATTTGCTGTGCGAAAGTTTGACTGAGGCAAAAACAAAGGTGCGCATGAAGAGAGCTTCAGGTGTCGCCTCTCTATTCCAGCATTCACTCCATCTGTGGCAGTCATCTAACTTTCAGCCTTTTCTCTCCACTCGTTTTTCTGCTTCACTCATGTTTATTTATTATTATCCATTATTCAACACAATCATTTGTTTTAGATTTGTAAGACAGCCCCGGCGCTTGTTGGGAATAATGAGAAGAAGCTGAGATGAAGTGGGAATGTTTTAATACAGGGACTGAAAGAGGACGCTGTGAGTCACAGCTTCTCGCCGGAGTGTCATTGACTCCTGTGCTCATCAATCATCCTGCGCTCAGTCGTTCATCTCTTGTTGCCATTTCTGTTGGAAGTCAATGCAAGAATGCTCAAACTTACCTGAGTTTCCACTCCTCCACAGTGAGGCCGGTCGTAACAAGATCCATAGAAGAAAAGTGGCTCTGGGACTACAAAGTCTTCACAAGTACCTGCACCTCCAAACAAGAAAAGGCCCCTGCGCAAATCAAAATAACCTGTATCAATGTGTTCTTATTTGGGTAAAACTGCACTAATTGTTCCTTCAGTCTCATCTCACTGCTTCACCTCCGTGCTCTCCATCTCTCACGTACAGAATATTCTGCCTTTTGTGGCCTTACACCAATAAGCTCTTATTCATTTTAGGGATGACATCACTCCTGTGTGAGCTTCTTACCTAAGATACATGGCTTGAAATCTTACTAAAGATCAGTGCAGTATAGATAGAATGATCCACTCCTCAAACTACAGTCAGGATTGTGACGCTAATTGAAAAAGGCAGCTTAGATTTTTATTTGATTTACTTTTACCCTACTTTATCGAATCTGATTCTTTAAGCTGAACTGCTTGTCTGTCTGCACATTCACTTGAGTCATGGATTTAAAGTCCATAAAGAAACAAAACATAGCTTTTTAGCTTTTTAAATTGTAGATAATAAATTTAGAAATGCGTACCAGTTAAGCTCTGGATGTCTCCCACTCAGCTTCACTTTTTGTTATTTCTAATGGAAACTGAATTGAATTGATGTGGCTTTTATCTAATTTGCTGCTGTAAAATCTACTTATGGGACAGCTGTGGTGGAGCGGTCAACCTCTAAACAGAGGATCTCCAGGTTTAATTCTGCAGATATGTTTTGAAGAGACTTTATCAAGGTGCTGAACCTCATATTGGTCTCATTGGTCTGGTTAGTCATCTTGCATGGCAGCTTTGTTTCCATTAGTGTGTGTATTTGTGAATTGTCTGTGAAGCATTTTTGGCCCCGAAGAGCTCTGTAGAAGAACACACCAGTTGCTTTTCAATTTTTCCTCCAAACAGACTGCCGTCCCAACCCACGGCTTTAAAACAAACTCCAATCCCTTTGACCTCACCTCAAATCGTGATGGTGGATTTAAAAAATCTTCTCATTAAAAGCTGCTTTTTAATCGGTGACTTAAATTCTATTTACAAGGTTGTGTAAGATTATCCAATTTGCCATTGTTCTTTGAACAAACCTGCGGTTTGTTGGATAAATTCCTAATTAAAGTAGCACTTTCTCCAGTTCAATTTTGTACTGGACCCCTGCACATCTGACCCCCACTGTCCAGTCTGTTTGGCTAATGTTCATTCATGCGTGGATTTTTAAGTGCACGGTGGGTTCAGCCCTGTGTGGACTTCAAAATTAGAGATGAGACCCTAAGAAAAACATTTTTATTTTTTTAATTTAAGAGCAAAAAAAAAAACAGGTTTGATTTTTTTCAAATCCATTTTTTCACCTTTTATTTCATGTATCTATAAATGTTGGATTTACTAACTAAATATTTACTTAGAAAACGAAATATTTAATTTAAGTTAAATATATTTTGTACTTTTACATTTGGTTTACAAACTAAATGTTATAGTTTGTACGACGGAGCTTAAGTTTAAGTTTTTGAGATTTTAAGTCGTAGCTTTATGAGAAAAAAACTCGTACATTTACGAGAAAAAAACGTGTACATTTACGAGATTTAAGTCAAAGTGAGCATACAGAGCAGCAAGTGAACGCCGCGCAGCAGAGCAGACAGACTAAACTCAATTTAACAGGTGAGCTGAAAGTTTCTTGATAACGTTCCAAATGTTTGGAAGCTCATTTGTTTGATTTACGATTAATAATGTTTTATTCATTGATGGGTGGTTTGCAGGATCTCTGCAGCCCCTTGATGAATACATCGGTATGTCCACCTGAATCCTTTCTTCCTCCATTAAAGACCAGATCTCTAAGTTTCTGTGACGCTTCTGTCTGAGGAGGAGCCCTTTTTGGCATTTTCAATGTTCTAATAATAATATAACAGACTATTTTCATTCCTCTGTATTGTTTTGTGTTGAAACGCAACATTACATCTGGAGGAGGTGGCGTATGTAACACTGTTTACTTCCGTATTGGTGTTTGAATGACAGGTTCATGACGTAAGGGCACAAATAAACTTCAGGGTGTGTGAATGAAAAGGAAAATAAAAGCTGCAGCGGTCTTTTACACCCAAATGTGTCTCTGAGCTCCTTATATTACACATAAAGCTCCGCTATACTGACACTGAACCCCGGAAAGCCGGTTCCACTGAAAATAATCGGATTTTTGAGTCGCCAAATGGTTCAGAATCTCTGTGTTTTTTAAACCTATCCAGAAATAAAGTCTCACAAAAGGTTCCACGTATTTCATCTTCAAGCTAGGCTCTGATAAACGGACAACCTTGGTGTTTTTCCTTCATTAATCTGTGACTTTTTTTCTCATAAATTTACAAGATTTTAAGTCGTGAATTTACGAGAAATAAAACTAGAAAATTTACGAGACTTAAAATCTTGTAATTTAAAAGTTATGACTTTCTTTCTCGTAAATTTACGAATTAAGTCGTAATTAAAAAATTTTTTTGTTTTTGTAAACTGGCCCTAAAACTCTGTAAGTTTGTAACCTAAATATTTGAATTTGTAAAATTAAATATTTTGTTTATAAATGAAATATTTAAATCTCACGTAAATATTTTTCATTAAAACTAAACATTTTAATTTTTTTAACTAAATATTTACAAACAGCACCCCATACAAACTGGGCTCTGTCGTGGCCCAGTTTGGTGGTTTTGGTCCAACAGAACCCACACCAACATGTTACAAAAGAGTAGGGAGTTTGTTCAATCCACAGAGCATTAGAGTTTAGGAGTTTACCACTGAGTAGTGTTCAGGTTTGCACATTTTATCTGAGAACTGAGCAGATTTGACGTTATGAAGCCTGTTCCGACAACTATGTTGTAATATTGGGCTACATGAATAGAGTTGAATTGAAACTGAATTAAATCTTAAAAATGACCTTCTATGCACTGAAGGAAAAATGTACTTTCCCCAACTTGACAAATAATAAAAAAAAACTAAACAAATGAAGTACAAGGACAGGACAAAAATAAATAAATAAATAAAATAAACAAATAAAAGTAATGCTTTTAGAGCCATTGTGTTGGCATTAAGTAGGTTAATGATAATGTTTTAAAATATGTACTTTTTTTATGTACTTTTTTCCACAATTTTTTCCCTCTGTGATACAAGTTAGGGAAAAAAAATGTTGATAAAATCCTCTTGGCTTTATAGTTGTTATCTGTCTAAATCAATTTTCCTCGCCATTGTTTACAAAAAATCTATTTTGCTGGGACACCAAACAGTGTTTCAAGTGTGTCAAACATTGACAAAGAGACAGATAAAAAAAAAAGAGGGAATCAATAAACTGGCACAGGTTCCACTAATGGAGGAAGACCACCTGTGTGTTTGCATCTGTCTGTGTGATTGTTCGCATCCAGATGGAGAGATGACTCTTAAAAGACGGTGGCATACAGAGATCTGAAGTACTGAGCCTCCTAAGTGAGGCAGCCTGCAGGAGCTCTACGGCTGGATCCTCTCTATGGCTTTGTGATTGTAATGACTCGCAGCTGAACCACTCACAACTCTTTAGCTGTTTGCTTGAACTGATTTCTATTAGAGGTGCATGCAAATGGCCAGAGGAATCACCGTCTGATCCAGCAGGACACAAGCCTAAATTTACTAGTTGCTGTCTTTACCGCACTTATAATCATCCTCAGAGATAGAAAACAAGTATTTTAAAATGTTCTCGTTGTTGCCGTTTTTTTTTTCTTCTTTTAATATGGTCAAGACAATCTTTTGACCCATTTTAGCTTTTACCAACCAAAAAGAAAAAAGACAAAACATTTTCAGTTACACAGTATATTGCACTAGTTACATTAAAAAATAACCCGCAATAAGTGGAATAAGCGATTTAGGATTATGGATGTTTTAAGGCTGTAACACCCCCCCCCCCCCCCCACTACAAACTTGATACACTTTTCTCAGACTTTCTCACACTTTTTTCTCTATTAAACTCTCTCAAATTTATAACCTTCACAGAAAAATAGGTTTAGTTTTATCGAATGAAAACAAACAAATATCTGAAAGCGATTTATGTAGATTTAGCAAACTGAACGCATTCTGTACAGGAGACACAGAACGGGGGAGATTGATTGACAATGGTCTACATCCAAACAGGATGCAAAACAAAATGCGCTGTCAAAAAAGCAGGCAAGACTCACTGAAAAAAATCAGCGTAGAACATGATCGATGAACTGCAATAGACCAAGGGAATCCCGTAGACCGAACAGACTGCGTTGGAAAAGTTGCTGCACTCCTGATATGAGCAGACAGGAGGATAAAGTACAGTAGGAGGCGTCATTACAAAGGACCATAACCATCGTACACTTTTTGTTATTTCCATACTGGTCTACAAAAATACTATTTGACCTAAAACACATCAGGAGTTTAAAATACAATTTTGTTTTGGTCTTGCCCTTAAAAGCCTTTTTTCTTTTTGGTTGAAAAGTAGCTTTGTGTTGGGTAAAGGGGAACAGACTTGGTGCTCTTAAAGCTCCACTCCAATCATCTGTTGATCTATTTGCAGAGCGTTCCCAGTGGTCTTTTAGTTGTGATTATGCCGTTTTAATCCTAAAGAAAAAACAAACAAACCCTGTATTGTTTTCTAGGACATAGTTTCTGCAGAGCGGCAGCACTTCATTAGAAATTCACCTCGGAGTTGTGGGCGGGACTGTTGGTGGGGAGTAAGCCTGTGCTCATTTCCCATCATCCCTTTGTTTACACTCCTTTTCGTCAGCTTACAGCCCCTCACAACCCCAACCTGGTGCAAAAAAAAAATGATGAGCATTATTGGAGCTATCCAGCAGTACAGTTTTGGGCCAGATTCCAACTCAGATGAGGAAAACAGAGACGTTCATGTATTTAAATGGATTTGTCTGTGAGTGGATGCATCAGAATGGAGTGGGACAGTGACCTTGTAGTCTGCTGGTTGTAGATTGTGCGTAACGAATACAAGTTTTTTCAAACAGCATTTATATATCTGCTGATTCACAACGATTTGAACAAAGAAATACTAAGAAATGCAGTTTTAATCTTAATTTTCTTTATATATGTCCTCCATCATGAAAATAAAATGCTACAAGAATATGTTAAAAACACCACTTTGATGGGGCTTTAACAGCTTTTTTGATCTTGCTGTCATGCAGACTTTTTTTGTGTGCAATATTTTGCACTTTATCTAGTTATAATTTTATTATTATAATTTTTGTTTTTACAGAAGACTGTTTCTGCTTCCTGATTGACTATAGAACATTGTCAAATAATCTCCTCAGCACCGTGTTTCCTATACAGAATGGCGCAACGACACACAACGTCACAAAGCCGCTTTACACTGCAATGGAATCAGCTGATTAGGTTGACACCTCTCTACTGTAAAGTGTTGCATTACGTAAACTTGTTAAGTTATGGTAGTCTAAGGCAGGAAGGCAGGAATGTCTTTAAAAATCCCTAACTTTAAACTCTACACATGATTTTATTATTCAAATTCCTCACTAATGAACAACATATATTGAGTTTGGCCAGAATTTAACAAAATGACAGGTAAAGAGGTAAAGAAAAGACACAAAATGTCTCCTAAATAAACAACTTTAGTGATTTACCTCTTTGGCCCTGAAAAATAACCTTACCCACCTCCTGGGGGGCAGCCTCCCTCATATTGAGAATTACTACTTTAGAGAAGACTGTTTCAACAAAAACATAATGGAACTCACAGCACTGCTATAAACCAAACTAAACTTCTGTTTTGCTGAGTCTACTACAAGGTGAAATTAGAAATAGAGTTTTACTGGAAGCAATAATCTCTCCATTAGATTTAAAGGGCAGATTTATTGGCATTGCTTTTACTGGTGTATGAAAAGGAGGAGGTACTGAGAACTGTGTGTTTGTGAGTGTGAGGGAAGTTGTGTGTCAAAGCATCGGTTGTGTTTGATTGCTCATTCTTCTTAATAAGAAAAAGCAAAGTTACTGATAAAATTCAAAAAAGCATTTAATGGATCAATGTGTCATAAACTGTATAGGTGCAAATATGTCTATTTATGACTAAAAGTAATTATAATGCTTTAATTTACACATCGATGTGGATGTGCATTTTCTTTTAATTTGAATTTTTCTATCAAATTATGACTAATCATCTTAAATTGCTGACCTGTGGCAGGCTGGGAACACTGAATATGCAATAGGTAAGCGGCTTGGTGTGAAGAAATCAAAGAACTATTTCTTTCTAGTAAATAGGAGTTATTCTCGCAGCTCTTTTTCCTAACTGCAAGTCAGATGACCTGATCTCTGAGGCACCAGCTTTCACTCTTTGTGGGTGCCGATCATTTTGTGATGTCAAGCTAGAGCCAGCAATTTGATCAATTCTTTTGACTGTCTTACTCTTAACTTATAAACAACAATAATAAAAAATTAAAAAAGAAAAGAACATTATTTTGACTGGTGACCCTAACAGTTATGGTTTTTCCCATTGTAAGCTATAATAATACTTTTTTTTCCTACAGTTCTGAACATTTTTAGATGAGGTTTGGTTGTGCTATTTCTTCTTCCGACCAATGATGTCAGGCGCAATCTTGTGTACAGCCATTCCCTCTCAAATGAGATGAAATCTCCATGTGGACAGACGATGCCCCAACTTGGAGTCCGTATGACATAAATGACATTAATGCATTTATGTAATTTGTCTCTTGTGCGTTTGACAGATATGCAGGAAATGCATCTTGAGTACTGATTTTCATGCCTGCAAGGTTCTTTTTGTAGCTTATAGATGCTATATCTACCTATTTATGTCGAAATATTGTTATCAGTGTGAGTAAACACCACTTTAGTCGAACATATTTAGCCATAGAAGAAGCTTTTAATGTCCCTTTAAGCTGCTCCAGTACATTGAGGTGGACTAGTATTCGTCTGAAACTGGATAAACCGAAATAAAGCGGTAGGGGAAAAAAAGGAAAGCAAAGAGCTCAACTAAAACTCAAAATGTGCTATTTTCAGCACTGAGACACACAGACGTGCACAGGATAATTTATTCAATCCAATCTAATCTACTGGTCATTGTTCCAAAGCTTTTTTGAATTGGCGTAGCCACAGTTTGGCGTGTCTCACTAGCGCTTAATATTCTTTTCAGACAAAAGAAACAAAGGTAACCTTTTTGCTCCAACCTTGAGAAGATCTCTTTTTACCCCTGGAGAGCCGTCAGATGGTGCAGTGGTTTGCGTGGACCTCTCAACACAAGGACGCAGCAGTTGAAACCCGTCCAGGGGACCGTCTCGTAAGACATTATAGAACCGAGAACTTAAATTCAGAATGACAGTAAACGGATATTGGAGAAATTTAGCACGATGTGCCAACAAAGTGTTAGCAAGACGTCAGTCGCACTAACACAACCCCTAAAGCTGGGGTGTGTTTCTTGTTCTCTATTTAAAAAAAAAACAAGTCTAGATTGAGACATGACATCTGCAGTTGATGCTTTGGAAATTCCCTCATGAATGTCATTTACACAACAGTTGCAGCTCAGCAGGATACACCCTTTGGGTGATTGCTGATTGCCCTCAGGAGAAAAGTGGTTGAGGTGTTCTGAAAGATACTGTGATTGCCATGACACCTGCAAATCCTGCAAACATGATTCTATGATTCTGAGAAGACGAGCGGCTTTCTTGATAAATTTTTACCTCTAAATAATCCTAAATCTGTTGAAAAATCATTGGAAAATACTAAAATAGACAGGATTAAGCCTCTGAGCTCACTGGTGCATTTGCCAATCATGGTTGTATTTATTTGTGGTAAAGATTTTTTTTATTCGAGATTGAAAACAATACCCCTTGATGGTGTAAAAGTACAGGTTGGAAGTCTCTGGTGCTGAAGGGTTGACTAAGGTTTTTCTTTTAGTCACCAGACCCTTCCAACTCCTACCAAAGGGCATTGTTTTCAATCTCGAACAATAAAAACTTTTTTTTACCACTAACCTCTCTTAAATACCATGACATATAGATTGATGTACCTCATTGCAGAGTTTTAGCATCCGACCCCATTATTTTATAAAAAAACACCTTGATGGGTTTTATTCCTTACACAATAAATAATAGTTGTAAGGTTTCTACAAGTCGCACATTGATGATGTCACAACAGAGACGGGGTTTGAGTTTAAACGAAAGATTTATGCAAGTAAACAGCTGGATCCATGTTTCATATTTGATAACACAACAATAGTTATATATTGAAAAATTAGATAAATGTGATCCAAAAAAACCCAACATGCTCATTTGTCTGTAATTAATTATTCGTGATTAAGTTAACACCCCTAGTGTAAAGCGTTGTATAATTTTGCGAAGCTGTTTTTGTCAGTGACAGAATCGGTTGATTTTACATTAATTGCATAGACTGTAAAGTGTTGCATATTAGCGTGAGACTGCTTTTTTTTCCACTGGAATTATGTCAAAGATGTAAATGGTTATGGAGCTTAAGCCCCAGTGTTGAAGGGTTGAACAAATTCTGACAGCAGAAAAAATAAACACGAAAAGAATTGGAATAAAGTAGGAGAAACTTTCAAAATTTTCCAATGAGACTCCTAATGATAAAACTAAAAGAAAGGAAAGGCCTTTTTTCTGTTCGCTTTTGCTGAATAAGAGACAAACTTATTGTTATTTACTTCACATAAACAAGCAACACATTACAGCCCGGCGAGAGCGGCCTCATGTCTGCAGTCTTTCAGTGAATAAATGACTGCCTCCCTCTGCTCTCTCTGCAGGAAAATGTCTCCATTGGAATGAAAAGCAACTAAAACGCTTTGCTGAGGCGAGAAGTGAAGTATGTGAAGAGTTTACAATTATTTCAGCAATGCTGTCCTTTAAAGAAAAAGGTTGTTTTTGTGTGTACATTGTTAAAAGACAGACCGTAAACCAGGTAAAAAAACTAAAAGGACTTCAACAGCAAGATCCAGCTTTTGCCCTCAAGTTTGTTTAATACAAATAGTTCATTCCTCTTTCCAATGTGATGCAGTTAGTTATGAAACTGCAGAATTGTTGCCCATAATTTCATCCATCAGAGAGTTGTTCATAAAGGCTCAAAATGGCCTTCCTGCTGCTGCAGTGTTTACATCTGTGCTGCCGCGGCGTGCCGGCTCATGGTAATCACCTTCTTAGTGACATAATAGGGCGTCTGTAATGTTTCGCGTCTGATAAATTATGACACGGAAATTACACCGAATGAGCCTCAGCGTGACGCCACAGACGAGCGAGGAGCACAACGTTCCTTCTGTTTGCGTGACGGGGGGATTCATGAGGTATAAGCTGATGATGGAGAAACTTTACAACTAAATCACTTAAATCACATTATCGATTATTTTAGGCAAATATTCATTTAAATATGATGTTAAAAGTGTTATAATCCTGCCCTTTAAAACTTTTTTTTACAATGTACAAGTACTGGAGATAGTACATGGGTATACATTTGCAAAGTTTTTATTTGACATCGCACAAAACCAAAACAAAATTCTAATATTTTCACATTTGTCCTCACATTTCTAAAGCTTAGTGATTGAAGTATTTTTTATCACAATTGTCTAATCTTCTATCCAAATTTTATATATTTATTCAGAATAAAAAATAAAGCTCAAATACAGAAGAAAGTTAAACACTTCGTACGAATTTTCACAAAAACTCATTTTTAATTATATTTTTTATTTAACCTTTATTTTACCAGGAATTGCCATTGCTATAAGAAATCTTTTTTTTCCAAGAAAGAGATGATGAAAACTCATGTTGACCACACATACTTTGTGTGGCCCAAATGCACATTGCCGTAGTGGCCACATGTATTTTAACCCCGACCTAGTTACTTAATCATTAACTATTTCATCAGATCAAAGTGATGTTTGCTCATGTTCTATTAAAGATATTTATTATTGTTGTCATGCTTTTTTGAAAAGATTTCTCACTGTTTTCTAATTTGAACTTCATTTAAATGATGAGTGCATCTTTTATCAATTTAAATCAATTGTTAAATGTGTGTGTTGTTAAATGAAAATATGCTGCACTTTTATACATTTGCAAATGAATTATCAAATGATGCGTTTTTTATTTATTAGTTGCAAATTATTTTCTTTTTTTGTCCTTTTAATGAATAATGAACTAAGTTTAGAGCACTTTGAATTTGTGTTGCACCTGTGACAATAATGGTTTCAGAATACACCTAAAAAATCTGATTTAAATTCAAAAGATACCTCTGCACTGCAAACTATTGATCCATGCAAAGATGTAAAAGCTTTTCTTTAGACATTCAAGGTTTTAAGTTGTTTATCTTTGCTCCCCACTTTTTCGAAGCTTTTCTCATAATCAGCCCAGTGTAGAATTTTTGTCTCATTAAGAGCTGGGATCTAGGAATAGGTAAATTATTATTAAAATTAATCAAAATAATTTTGCTCCAAACTCCTATCAAAGAAAAACTTGATTTAAAACTCAAAAAACCATACATTTTTTAATTCAATTTTAAGGATGTTATTAAAAAGTTTAATTAATGTTGACATGTCAGACTGGCATTCATTGTTATTATTTTGGAGACAAAAAATTCAGATTAATGTTCAAAGAATAAGTGCTACTTTTAGATTTGTGCTACAACTTGTACTAAGATGAGTCATTTCCACCACTAGTTTTTTGTCATTGTAATCAAAATAAACAAATATTTACAAACCATTTGTTTAGAACTAGCAAAAAAAATACTTATTTGGCTGTAAAATATAAAAATGAATTCTATATATATGTCATATATATAGAATATATATATATATATATATATATATGTCATTCTATATTCTATATAGTCTATATATTATAATAGATATATTATATATATTCTATTCTATCTAACAGTTACCTTTTTATTGCTTATTTTCCCATTTTAGGCTTGTGTGGACCTCATTGTTTCTAAATTTTTATATATTGTTTTTAGATTTCCTGTAAAATGGTTTGCTACATGGACAGAATTTGTTTCTACTTTTGAGTGATTATCTTAAGATTAGTGTTCTTTTCCTATTTTCAGTCTACCTCTTTTTGGAGTGTGACATCCAGGTCCAGCAGCACAAATAAATTCAATTTATCTCATCAAGACAACCCAACATTACCTGAATTTAGAGCAAATATGGTAACCAGAAAATTTTTATAGTGTGTGGTCTAACCTTTATTTCATTCGGAGCCCCTAAAGAGACGTCGAATAAAAAAAAAATAAATTGGAAAAAAAAAAATCATGGTTGAAAAAAAAAACTAACTGGTGTGCACAAGTAAGGTTTTTTCCTTTTTTTCCCCCCAGTAAGTAACTGTTGAGCACACAAAAGATGTGCACCAGTTTTGTTTTTTTCTTTCTTTTGACTTTAATTTTTTTCTTTGTTTTCAATGTCCCTCTAGGGGCTCTGTAATTTCACATATAGATGAGTCAGACAAAAAATAATATTAAGTGACGTACAACAAAACCTACTTGTATAACTTTTCCGCATTCCTTTTTGTCCCTGGTTAAGCCACATGTGGAAAAATGAGCAGAAAAATCGAAGGTCAGCCTGGTTATTGATGCCTTTCTATGATAATAAAATCAATTAATGCTGTGATGGAGAGACTAAACCCTGGCAGATGTGATCAGCAAAACTACGGGTAATGTGCAGCTGGCTGGGTTCACTTGCAGGGGGGGTCAGAGAGCTCTCTTCAGCTGCCAAAAGCAGCTCTGCTGGGCAGGTGAGTGTCAAACCACGGTGGCAGACGGAGCTGGTTTGCCCTCATAACTCACATTTCTTCTGTTATGTGGACAGCTGGATGCGTGTGAGCTCTTAACCCGGGGTTTTGATGGCAGCTGAAAACAATTTAGACAAAATCAAAACCCAAACTCTGTGAACCTCTGACTAAAGGTTTGCTGCCTTTGTGTGGATCATATTTACAACACAATTAAAAAAAAACAACAAATTTTGTTCTTGTAATATTTGCCAAAGGACTTAGCTGACTTTTAGGGGACATTTAGGAATAATGTTACTAGTGTGATCAGTTAATCTCAGAAATGCATAAGGATTTGGCAACACATACACATATTTTGTATTTTAAAATTAGATTAAACTCAGATATTGTGACAGGACAACCCCTTTTTTGTAGGCTACTTAAATCACATATGATTTTTATTTAAAAACCAGAGCAATAAGCTTTCAGTTAGACATCAGAGAAGGCATTTTCAGTCCACTTCCAAAAATGTTTTAGTCCTCTGTGGTCACTATAAAAACATTTTCATATTCATATGGAAGCACTGGGGCTAAAATCATAAAAATAATAATAAAGAGAAAGTTAAAATGGATACAGAAAATGTTTTTAAATATGAAAACATGTTTAATATAAAAATATATTAAAGTAAATACAATAAAATAAAAACATATAAATAAATAACCAGGCAAGATTATGTAAGAGACATGTTAAAAAAGTTGGTCTTGGGCCTCTTCTTACAAATCTAATACACATAGATTACATAAATTTAGGGGAATCTATCCTTTGTAAATTAGTTTAATCGGGAAAAAACAAACAGATTTTTTTTCTGATTGTATTTTGTCCCCAATAAAATGAATTAAAAATGTTACATTTTTACATGGCGCAGGTTGTTTTATAGAACGGATTGTCCTCTTGAGTAGACCTTCTGAAAAAGCATGGAGTAACTTTTGTAAATCTTTTTGTTTTAGCTCTGATGAAACGTGGAGAGCTGTATTTTTAACTGAAGGTTTCTCAATTTTACTTTCCCAAAGAGCAAGACTGAAATTGTCAGGCTTGTCTTTTTCTGTATCCTCCATGATTGGATTTTGTCAAAGTGGATGTCTAAGTGTCTGTTTTTTCCGCTCGTGCTCTCAGCAATAAGGGGTTGACCTCTCTTCTTATTTTCTATAACCCCTTTCAGCCTATCCCATCCTCTCAGCCCAACAGAACAGATCAGTGGACAGATAACCCATCTGATCCCTTAACAACAGTTCATCCTTCAGAACTCCCTTTTCTTCCTCTTCGCTCCAATGGGATTTCTTCGTACTTTGGAATCGATTTCTTCTCGAATACCCCTGACAATGTCTTTATTTTCTCACACTCTGCACTGTTGTTGGTGTTACTTTCCTTTTTCCATTAAACTTGTCAATTTATGTCATGAAATCCAAAAAGTGTGGTAGGATGGACAAATTACTTCAAATGAGCTGACAGCAGCAGCAGCCATCTATCCATTTTCTGGATCTGCCTCACCCTGTTTACACTCAGGAGGGGCACTGGAGCCTCCTCCAACAGCCATTGAGCAAACAGCTGGACAGGTATGTCAGTTTACATGATCATAAACCGAGGAAGGCAGAACAAACTAAACATCTTTTGTTATACTTCGAAAAAAAAAACATAGAACAGTGACATTTTCATTGTGAGATGGAGAACCGAAAAACGTTAAAGTACGATTCTCTGAAATTTTAAGGTGTAACGTCACATAGACAATAAAAGTCAAAAATTCTGAACAGCCTTGATATTCTCCTGTACTACTAAACTGTATTTAACGACCCATTCTGATAAAAATTGTGTTTTTCAACATGTTCTTTTGCGGGGGCGGAGCTAATACTTTATATGAGGAGTGGGAGTATTTCTTTATTCAAATCGTTGTGAATCAGGAGCAGACGACAAAATGTAGTAGTGAAAAAACAAAACATCGTATTTGTGATAGGCGATGGGCGGGCCATAACCTACATGTTTTCCAACCAACCTGCCATTGAAGCTCCTTATTGGCTAAACACACCTGATCAAGGTAATCAACAGCAAATACAGCGGGGTTTCTGGAAAATCAGCAGGACACCGACCCTCGAGGCCTGGATTTGGGGACCCCTGCCTTAAGGGGATAAAATAGGTTTAGGAAATGGATGGATAGATTTTTGACCCACCATCTGTGACAGAGGCATGCTCGTCTATGCACTGTATATTAGACAGTTCCTGTCCTTTTCCATTTTAGACTGGCAGAATTTTTAGATCATTACATGATATTTTAGCTTTCATTTAGTCTTTAATTGAATGCCTCCCTAAGTTTTTATTTATATATTTAATCAGATGAATTATTTTTAATTGATTACATGGACTGAGTCAATAAGCGAGACCTAATATAAAATTTGTTCAATTATGAAATGACTCTTTAAATTTGCCCCTTGAGATTATAGATTAAGTAGTAAACCTGAGGTGGTGTCCTCTTATAAAAATGCTCTTAAAAACTGACACTAACTGGATTGAAGACATCGTGCATCTCCAGACTGTTTTTGTTAACCTCAGTTTCCTGGAGGGACCAGAGTCTATACACAAGATCAGAAAGAGGATGAGAGTTAACTTAAATAGTTTTATTATTTTGGTAGGGCCAAATGGGCCAAATAATAATAAATAAAAAACCAACCATATATGCAAAACATTTGGAAAATTGGAAATATTAAAAATTTAACATGACTGGAAAAAAAAAAAACAGAAATTAGGAAGATAAAAAGGGCCAAACTGTGGTGATTAGAAAAGTAAATGACTGAACTTTAAATTAAAATAAAGATGAAAAAATAAGACAAATGAGCAGGTAGAAAATGAATTGGACGGCTGCTTTCTGTTGATTTCTACATAAAGAAATAGTCAAAAGAAATATGCAGAATTTATGAAAAACTTGATGCTCACTTTGACTTTAAATCTTGTAAATTTACAAAAAAAAGTTGTAAAGTTACTTTAAATCTCGTAAAATTGCTTTTTTTTGTCATATGTTTCATAATTATTGTGGTTTTTTTCTAGTCAAACCACATTTTGCATTTGCAAAAAAAACCCAAAAAACCTTTTGTCAGAAGTCAGAACTCTGTCTTTCTCCTGACCCTGACTCTGTTTGCCTGCCGCCTGCCCCGACCCACACCTGAATTTTGATCGTCCTGTCTCTCTGTTGATCTTATGCCTGCTGTCGACTCTTGCCTGCCTGACCCTGATTCAGCCGGCCGTCTGCCTGTTCATGTGACAACTTTAAGACTTCTCAAATATTTTTTTGAGTTAAGAAGTGCCACACACACACACACAAAATCTGATAAGGCAAATTTCTGTAGAAAATTGTTATTGACAGCATCACCATGCCTCCATCTGTTCCTCATATTCTTAGAGACTAGGAGAAGGAGTTTTTAATTTGGCTGATTTATTGCAAAATACGTGAACACAGACAGATGGAATTGAAAAAGAAAAGTTTTAAAATCAGTAAATATCTTTTTTATTATCTGAAAAGTTTTAGTTTCACGACAACTAATGAACAGACGCTCTTTGACATACCATAAATTACAATTATTAAGAAAATGAACACTTGCCACTCGCATACATTTTATCTTCCTTGGCAGGTAAAAGTTAGAGGGTTAGTCGCCACATGGCGACTAAATGTTTGCATAAAATTAGTTTATTAGCCCTCCTTTTGTCTTTTATGCTCCTCCTCTACCGTCGGCACAAAAAGGTGGGCCTAAACAAATGAACCCAACACCAGACACCCCCCGTCACTTCTGTTAATTCATGTGCGTATTGAGTTCAGTTTAAGCTGATGAAGCAGCGGGACATGTGGCTGTTTTTAAAAGGATCCAGTAGTTACGATAGTTAACACTGGATCTAAAGCTCTGGTGATAGTTAAAGGCAAAGCAACAGTTATATTCATAACTTTTAAAAAGTTTTTGTCAGTCTGTATTCCTTTTTCCCTTCATCATGATGATTTTGTCCATAAATGCTTGGTTTGTTGTAGTCATTAAAATAAAGCAAAATAAAACAAACATTTTTCATTCTGTTAAGGCACTTATAGGAGATACTACAGGGTAAAACAAACTTTTTTATTTATTTTTTGGGAAAAATAATTTAACTAAAAGCAGGCAGGAATGTGTTTGAGCCAAGTTGATTTTTTTTAAATCAGAATAAATATAAAAGTCTGAAAATTAAAATGCATTTGTTGCCAATTCTACTGTAGAAAGACAAATGTGTACCTAAAAAGTTGGAAAGAAATTTCTTGAGTGAACTTCACTGTGAATGTTATGCACTTACTAATTAGCCGGCAGAGTTACGTGTCATTTTGTGGCTTTTTCTGTATTTCCCTCTTCTACAGAACATGAAGCCACCATTGCAAAACCTTTCAGCCTAATGACTCCAGCTATACTGCACCTTTTTCTGAGAATTTCACAGAAATATTATGTGAAATTCTATCACTTACCTGTGACCTTTTAGCTGGCTAATGATGTCTTTATGAGCTAGTATGGATCAAACTTTTCTGGAATTAGAAAATACCTGAAGAACTACCATATTTGACAATTAGAATGCCAAGAATTTGTTCCGTCTTGGGGAAATATCTATTATTTTCATGATTTGTTGCCATGTTCAAACATATGACACTTCCTCTGCAGACTGCAGTAGTAAGTCTGTATGCTGAGGCTTTGGCTTGAAGTTGTTTTACACTTACACCCTAACAGGAACAATGCTGACACAGCAAAGGAAATGTCCTCTAAAGCCTTTGCAACAATCAAACCACATCCATTATTAAGCATAACCCCTGTGTCATTGTGTTTGGGACACTGTAGGAAGAGGAGAGAAAGTTGTTAGGCTCCCAATGCAACCAAATCTAATGCGTGTCCAGTTGGTCACATATTTCCTTATTAAAGGTAAAGGCTAACTCCTTTGAGACTAATGAGCTTTTTCTTTTTATTAGTGTATCCCGACACAACAAAGGTTACCTCGCAGCAGGCAGAGAAAATACCTGAGTGAGCAAATATGGCTTGGAAATAATAAAAAAAAAGACTTTTCTTAACTTTTCAAAGGTGTGCGTTTGTTCACAAGGTTTTATTAAACAAGGAATTTGAGGTCTGGTCTAACACTGTATTTGAGGTGGTGGACGATGCATAATGCAGTAACAACTGCTGCTGGTTGTGGGATGTTGCCAAAAAAAGCCCTCAACTGTAAGAGAAATGGCACAAGTGGAAGAAACCTGGTAGGGTGCTGCTCTACAGGGAATCAGGACGTAGAACATAATGTGCTGTTAAAAAAAGCAAAATTCTACTGAAAATATTCCACAAAGCAGCTAGGAATCCCTGTACTGACTGATTCCCTCATCTTTGGATGAATATTTTAACGAACTTAAGAATTCTCTGCTCACAATACCATCTACAGTGAACAACAGCATTGTTAACTTACACGATAAAAAATGTTAACATCCAAAAGTAAGCCTTTCTTTCTTTCTTTCAAACAATCAGGAACTCAGATATGTTGATGATGTGATGATGGTGGAGTTCAAAACCAACATGGTGGAGATTCTGATTGTTCTCCTCCAGAACTTCAATATACCATTCTCACTTTTATCAAGACAAAAATAAAATGATCCCCTTATTTTATTCTTATTTTTTCCCTCCTTGGATTAATGTGGGACGGTAAGTCATCAAACTTGGTCACATAGAGACAGAAGTACAGCAAAAAGCGTCTGTTAGTGGATGATGAACCTCACCATACTGAGAGAGACTCTGAATGACCTCATAAACCCAAACATAGAGACGTTTTTACCGACGCTTTTGTAGAGCTCTTCACAATAAATTAAACTGATCTCTCAACGTCATACGTGCTTTCCATGCGTTGACTGTAAATGAAATACAGTCAATACTTCCATGTGTCACTGAGGCTAAAAACTTTGAATGGTAGCTCCTCCCAAACGCGGTGGAAATGTCATGTTTATGAACACATTTTTGGACAAACATCCAATGGCAAATTTACAGCATGTCTAAACAGAAGTGGAAGATGTAAACTTGCCGCGCTGTGTGAACGCAGCATAAGCTATACGTGTTTTTAGTTATGTATTATGTTTGTGCACAATATTACAGGTTGGCTTAAAAGATGATGAGAGACTTGATTGATAAGTTATTTCCTCATTATTAATGGAAGTGAATGAAGATCAGCAGAAGAATCAGCCTGTCTTCTAACGCGCCCGACCATTGGATTAGCAGGCACATACATCCTATAAACACACAGACCGTTGTGCACAGTGTTTGTTTCATAAGCGACCTGTCCAACGGTCAAACACCTTTAGAAAAATAAAAGAATACTATTAACAAGTACTAATGAACAAAACCCTTTTTGAAGCATTCAGCTTGAATGGGTTTCTGCAAACTGTTGTGACGTCACAGTCAGCTCACTCCAACTTGAAGACACTGAATTGAAATCCATTCAATAGACCCTCCACAGATTTTTGAAGAGGGGTTAGAGAGCCAGAGGCAATTTACTGAAGAGGTGTTTTTCTGCTCGATTTTAGGAAAACGTGTTGGGAGATAGTGGACCAAAAAGGCCACAGGAGACGGCTCTTCCACTTGCATCATGAAGAAAAACGGTTTCTTTCACGGTGCCAAGGTGATGAGATGACTCAAGGGAGTAATGCATTCTTGTTTAATAAAAATCTTAGATATCCAAGTGTAGGCAGAGAATATGAGCTCTGTAACGGGTCGCTCTCACAGGGCTGCTGGAGTCCGTGACCTGGCTTTTTTTAATCTTAGACAAGTACATGCCAGACACTGCTTCTGCAGAAGAGAAATTTTAGCGTGATGGTGAACAGGAAATAGCTTACATGAGGGAGCTTAAACTTCTTTAATTTGCATGAGAAGTGATAAAATACCGATTGAACTGCCCCAAAGAAGCTTTTGTGGCTTAACCTATTGGAACGTTCATGGGGTCGTGTAGTAAAGTTAAGGGAGCCTAGCAGAAAGAAAAGTTAAGCTGGTGAGCAAAAAAATAAATAAAAGCCAGAAAATCTGGACTTTCAACCAGCTCACTCCTGATTGGCAAGAATGGTTGCCATAGAAATATTGACTCAGGCCGACTCGGACCAATCACTGCTCACTGACATCTGACTTCAACATGGAGGCGTCTGTATTGCGAAAAAATGGCGACTGAATTAGCTTCATTTGGTTGGAACCAGAAACGCGTCATAACTTATGGGTGATGACACACTCCATCAGTCCAGTTCTCATATACAGTCAATAGAAAGTCTCTAAAGTCCCTCCACTTCCTCTACACCATGTTTAACTAAGAACGTTTCTCATCGTTTTTGCTGCATTTAAGAACTTGCCTCTGTGAGTGACGGAGAGAAGTAGATTGTTTGGGAAAGATAAACATGTGGCTATTATCAGAATCTAATTATAATTGCAAAGTGTCCGATAAGATGCCTCCAAGCAGAAAATCAGTAATCATCCCAGCTTTCTTTTTCTTTCTCCAAAAAAATAAGATGTTTTTTAAGCTCAGAAAGCAAGAACAAGACAGATGGAGACAACAGATTATTGACAAACACAAAACAGATCTTAACTATCATGCCTGGAGTTACATAAATTTGGCATGTTCAATGTAGAATACTGAGTAAATGTTTAAAAAAATGTAGCCAGTTTTTTTTTTAAATCTTTATTTACTCATGTTTTATGAGGCAGAATTGGCAAGTACTATCCAATAATGCGATTAATTATAAAATAGTTTTTGAGTTACTATACATTTCATGGGATTTCATGAAATTGTTACAAAGATGCATCAATGAAAAACTGAAATTTCATCTGGGTTTAACAATGTTAAAATCATACTAAAATAAATGCAAACGTAAATGCTGACAGCTACAGCTAATTTTCTAAACATTCAGACTGCATGCAAATAGCGTGTACTTATCACGTCAACAGCACTACCGGGGTCCTGGTACAGTACAGGGTACAACATAATCTGTACATCTCACTTACTTTACCCCTACTTACCTTTGGGTGTTGTATAAGTGTTCACTACGACCTGTAGCCCCCGGCATGTCTGTAGAAAAAATGGGGAAGGTACAGGTTTGTGCAGGTTTGCCTTTTTTTGCCAACCACCAGCAGCCTGTATCCACTTGTAAGGGCAGTTGTGACTAGGGGCATGAAGGAGCAGATGTCATCAGGTCCAGCTGTGGACACAGGACTTAAAAATAAAGTAAATAAACTTCTAGAAGTGAGCTGGTTTACAGCTTGTTTATACCCCACGCTGTAAAAGAAAGTGAAAAAAATATTGGACTATTATGTAGACCAGGACCTTCTGATATGCATTTCCTTTTGTGGGGATGTAATGAGCTCACTGACGAGCTAAATGCTACAAGTTCAGATACATTTATCGTGGAAAATTCTTTAAGTCATCAAAACAAATGACAGCGGTAAACCACTATAAAAGAGTTCATTGTTTGCTAAAATTGCCAATTTAAAATGCTAAATTATCTGAAATCTAACATTGCTGAATAGTGATAAAAGTATTCAAATTTATAAATAAACTAAAATAAGTAGAACAAAAGTTAAATTTGGTTTTTTTGTTCATTTTCTGTGTACACTTATGGTTTCCCTTTTGAACTGTCAAACCCCAAACTCTGGATTTCTGACTTAATCATCTGTCATACATTTGACATTTTACGCTATTTTCTTGTTTAAAACTGTTGCTATACGTAGTTAACTGCAGTGATGGGTTTTCTTTTTCTATAGCTTTGAATAGATTTGACCATGACCACATAACTGTTATTCAACAAAAGGGAAAGAAACCTCTTTTCAAAGCAGCTTTTTCCCTCACGCTCCTGCACTTTAAACCAACCCCGTTAAGCAGCCATGAACTCGACTTGCTGTTTGAGCAAAGCAGCACTTTGAGAGCATCATTGACTTACATTGAAAGATGTGAGATGTTATCCACAAAGCTTTGTACCAGTTTTGAGACGTTTCTGTCTGTTAGCTCAAGGTCTCCACATCCGACAAAGAATTTTCAAAGTTACATTAAACTCTGCTTCATTTTTTTGTCTTGTATCTCTTTTAAATAATGTCTTTTGTTGCCTGCTGAGCAGATTGGGACACACTTGTTTGTTAAAAAGTGCACCATAAATACACTTGCCTTGACTCGACTTGAAAGACAAACTGTTCAAATAAAGAGAGTAGAGCTGATGTCTGCAGACCCTTGACAGTCAATCGTTCTCGGGGCTGCCCGTTGCCATGGAAACTCTGTCCTCATTATAAAGTACTGGGAAGACACAATCCAGAAGGGTGGAAGGAAAGGGAGGGCAACAAAGGCGAAAATAAAGTACATGTAAGAAGCAAGACGGTTTAGCTCCAAGCTCAGAAAAGAATGTTTATAACTTACAGTCCATCCATCCATCCATCCATCCATCCATCCATCCATCCATCCATCCATCCATCCATCCATCCATCCATCCATCCATCCATCCATCCATCCATCCATCCATCCATCCATCCATCCATCCATCCATCCATCATCCATCCATCCATCCATCCATCCATCCATCCATCCATCCATCCATCCATCATCCATCCATCCATCCATCCATCCATCCATCCATCCATCCATCCATCCATCCATCCATCCATCCATCCATCCATCCAGAATTTGCATTCCAGCTCTGATAACAAAGAAGAGAAAAGCCTACAAAGATCAGGTCATGATTCAATTATTACTTTTTCACAGAAAGGAAAAAACAAAACAAAATATCTCAAGTTGGCATTTAGACTTGTATCAAATAAGTTTAGTGGTTCTTTCAGGAAATACAATGAAAACTAAATGGTTAAATACGGATCAGTTTAAAGTGAATGAAAAAAAAGACTGTCAATTGAAAAAAGACATTGTAAGTTAGAAAGAAAAAATAAATAAATAAAATTTGAAAACAGTTTTAACGGTGTACATTCTAAACTTGAAAGAAGTATAAAAATTTGAACATTTAAGGCCGGAGTGTCCAAATCCAGGCCTCAAGGGCCGGCCTCCTGCTGGTTTTCCAGAAACCCTGCCTCATCTGCTGTTGATTACCTGAATCAGGTGTGTTTAGCCAATTAGGAGCTTCAACGGCAGGCTGATTGGAAAACATATAGGACACTGGCCCTTGAGACCTGGAATTGGACACCCCTGATTTTAGGTCTTCCAATCAACATCTCTTAAGCTTTCCAAAAACTTTCTTTAGGAGTATAGGACGTATCTCCTTTCAAGTTGTCGCTCCTTGCATCAGATTGACTCAATTGACTGTTGTAAATCCCAGGTCAAGGTGCGTATTTTAGTCCTTGTTTTAGTTAGATCTGAATTTTTCTTTTGACCTTTAGGCCTTGTTAATATTGGATTTCACTACCTCTTTATGTTTGGTTTTGATTTTATTCCGTTTATTTGTAAAGCACTTTGTGAAAAAATGAAACATTAAACCTAAAATTATTGACCAAATTTTAGGACAGCATTATCACTCCTGTACGCCACATCAGAGGAGGGATGAGCCAGGTGGAGTCAACAACAGCCACTGTTTTGGAGCGTAAATAACATCATCATGACCTCTGTCGTGTCAAAGCCTTGCCTCCACATAAAATTAGGCTCAATACTGAAAACGAAACGTCTGAATTTAAAAGATTGAAAGTGAAGAGTGACAGAAATGAAAAAACAAAAGTTAATCAGAGAAAATGGCAGCTGTTACAAATAAACAATTGTTTTTTTTTCATTTTGGATCACATTAAAGTTTACAGACTGTTTATTTATATATATATTTTTAACGTTTTCAGTATTTTGTTTTTTACATTTTCAATATTTCTTTAAGTTTACAATATTTACTATATAGTGCCCATTGATGCAAATATGCATCAAACCACTTTGGCTTTCAAACCACCTTAATGTAGCATTTATGAAAAAAAACAGAAGTGACTTTTTTTTCCTGGCTGGAAATAAATTCAGGTGTTCAAACAGTTTTCAAAATTTCACCTTTTTTTTTTTTCAAATACACAATCTTGTGTACTTTTATTCAGTTAAAAATGCTCCTGATTTGACCCCATAGAAGACATTTAAAGATAAATAGATTAATACAAATATGCTAGACGTCACCTGATTAAAGATTGATTTATCTAAAGTTAACATTCATCTTAACTGCAGGTTTTACATTTGGAGAAGAGTCAACTGATTGGGAAAAAATGCACAAGACCTCATCACTCCAGAAACTAGATGGAAGTTGTTCTTTATAAACAATCAAAAAAGTGTTGAAGGAAGCTCTTTGCATATTTTATAGATCCATACAAAACAAAATGCACACAGACCAGCTGTGTTACAATCACATCTCAGCCACCTCTGAGTTGCACATCGATGTCACCCACAGCTGATTTCCTTAACATCATCAAACACTTTATGCGGCGAGTTCATTACACAGAGCACTCAAGCAAAGATTATAAGTAGTGTAAATTGTGCAACGTTATTGTGTTCACGCATGCCTGTGGGTGTGTGAGCATCCATTTCTGTGTTTTCATATGCATTTGTTTGCTTATTTGACATTCTGCAATCAGACTGAATTAAACAAGGAGATAGATAATGGGACATTTGCGTACACAATTATGCAACTGTGGGTGTGTGCTTTTTGTGGGTGAGCCGGTTCTCCTGTAATTGTTCCAAATGGATGGCAGAGGGGTCATTATAGCGTGGAAAACATCTACGTTGCTGCATTTTAGCTTTTTATGTCACTTAATGTTCAATTATAATAACCAGTGTAGGCACACACATGCATACAGTATATTTAGATACCACAGAGAAGCATTAATTAAAGTTACTGAGACATTAATGCTGGGTCTTTTTTCCTGAGTCAAACCAGGATTTACTTTATCTTAATGTAAAGCTACATTCACAAAATGGCAGCGAAACTCCTGTTCAAGCGGCCACTTTCAAAAAAATGAAAGTTCATTGAAAGTAGGCTTCTGTGTTCAAAATCACGCACCGCTACACAAGTTTTAAAGTCCGTTCTCAGGCTCTACTTTTAAACTGGGTGTTCACAGTTAATTAGAAATTCCATTAATGGTGGGACTGTTGGTGCTGAGCAATCCCGCCACCCTTCCTGTCACCCATTTACACGCTGTCCCGCTAGCCGCTCACAACCTCAACCTAACATTACCCGTATAACAGAGATGGCAAACAGCGTTGGAGGTATCCAGCTGTACAATTTGCATCCAGATTCCAGCTCAGACGAGGAAAACCAAGACCTACATGGATCTATTTGTCTGCAAGTTAATGTGTCAGAATGGAGTGGAGCTTGTGGCTTGCTGTTGTTGTTGTTTCTACGTCACAGCTATAAGCTTTTTCCAACTGCATTTTTTCATCTGCTTGTTATTCACAACAATTAGAATGGAGAAATGGCTAGAAATGCAATTTTAATCTGAATATTATTTATATATGTCCTCCATCATAAGACAAATGTTACAAGAACATATTTAAAAACACAAAAAATTTGATTTTCACACATCTTTTCAAATAAAAGAAACGATGATCTGTAAAGCTAAGTATCAATTTAGACTTTCAAAATAACTTTATTACAAACTTTAGTATACTTTTCAGCATTTTCCTATTCTGTTCCCTTTATCAACAGGGTTACACACAACCAAAGCTTTGTTTTTTTTCCTGCTGTCATAGAGAGTTTAATCTCCTCATATTCTCATAGATTTGGAGTCAACAACAACATGAAAGCTCTCAGGGTGTGCATCCACCTCACGGAGACAGCTCATTCAGCTTAGCACCAATGTCGAAAGCAAACTCAAGTTCCGCCACAGCAGAGGCTTCCCAGTAAATCCCGCTCTATCTGAAAGTGCATTATGGGTCAGTCTACAAAGCTTTTGCATAAAAGGTAATGCTGTCAGAATGTCTGTAGTCCTGCTGCTTTCTAAGAGAGGGGTCTGACAGTCCAGGGAAAGAAGGCTGTGATTTATTCATATTGACTTAAGTATGAAGGGATTTCCTCAGAGTGAAAGCAGCAGTATCGACTGGTACTGTTGAAATAATCCCACAACTGCTGCTCTTTGATTTTTCGCATGGAAGTTTTCAGCCCCGTGGTCTCTTTTAGATTTAAAAGTAAAAGATATCACACTTTCTTTCAGCTCTGAGGTGTGACTCAGATCAATGGAAAAGCTGGAAAAATACTTTTTAAGCCATTAAAGTGCCCAAATTATCCCCTTACTTTGTCATCTTTATCATGGTATTTAGGTTTTGCTGTTTGGACCATCAACACTGTTGGCTTTGTTAGGGTTAATTAACATCAAATCAAGCTTTATTTGAACTTTTCCATATAATGTTAAAACCTCTTTTTCCTATTTTAAAAACCAAGAAAAAAGACAATTTCCCCAAAAAAAAACAATTATAAAACACTTAAAATTTAACCCCCCACACACACACACACACACACACACACACACAATACAGAGACACATTTAGTGCTTTAGTCACATGGGTTGACCTGTTCGGGTGCTGCAGGCTTTTTCTGGGTTGTTCGAGCCCGTGGAAGGTTGTACAGAAGTGCAACTGCATGTCTTGCAGTTTCCTTGATGCTCGACTGCCTTAAGGGCAGCCATGAAGATGGAACATACTATTGATGAGGATGTGGTACGCATATCGTGAGGTATTCGTAAGGTTAATGTGAGTAGTTGTACATACTTATGACTAGGGCTGGGTTTCACCAATAAGTTCTAGAATAAATTTACTTTGATTCAGCAGAGCCTGGATCGATTCGATTCACAATTTTTTTTCAGTTGTTTCGATCCACTTGATTCAATTCAATTTTGAATTTACATGGTTTACACATTTAGATATATTTGTATACATATTTGCATACATTTGTATACATTAAAAATCTATGTATTTGTTGAAGATATTCATCTGATACAGTTCACATACTGTTAAATTGATTATTAAAATAATAAACCAATGAGATCAGGAGATCGTTAACACCATACATTGTTGCATGATTTCTCAAACGATCCTGATGTTTTGTCTCTCCTGCAGGACGCTTTAGCTTGGAAGCTAGACCAGAAAAACCTGTGCTTTAGACCACAAAATGGCTACAAATTGTTACTTTAAAAAAAAAAGGTAAATGCCTGTGAGGATATAAAGCTGCATTTAGTCAGCAATGTTTGTTAAGCATTAGCCGTCTTGAGGAAAATTCCATTATATCTTAGTATCACGCTAGTGGACTTTGGCTTTGCTGCAAGAGGAAAAGGCATAAAATATTGATCTCAATTGATAGTTGATCTATTAAGCTTGGATCGATTCAGATTGATTAATCGATTTTCATCAACTCAGCCTTACTTATGACATACAGGTGATGCTGCCATACGGTGCCTTTACACCACACTCTAGTGGTTAGTGAGGTGCGCGGACTGGCTCCTTATACCTCCATATGCAAATGCTGGCCTCCTCATTTCTAACAGTCAGGCTGCATACAAGGAGTGCAAACGTATTATGTGAACGGCCCTAGCAAGCTCCCTGCACAGTCTGCATGGTTCAGGGTCCTGGTTTGGCTCTTCTGTTAAATTTTAGAACTCTTTGTGACTCACAGGTCAAAAAGTTTGCTCACCCCTGGTCTACGATCTTAAAATATTATGCGGTTTACCTGCATTCCTGGTACAGCTCATTTCAGACAGCCCATATCCATCCATAAGGGCCGTTATAGCTAAGACATTTGGAAAAAATAAGTGGTGTAGCGTCAAATGATATCCTTAATTAGTGTATTAGTGTGCCCCAATTATTACATTCATTTCTTGTGTGTCCTGCTCCGATTCTCTGCTAACTCTGGTTTCATTTGTTGCGGATTTGCCAGGTTTGTTGACGGTCTAGATGGCAGAAAAAAAAAAAACAATTTCAACAAAGATCAGAGTTGACAGGGGAGCCAACATTCAGAGAAGGTTCTGCCTGTTTTTGACGAGCTAATGGCATGAGAGATGTCACATTAAACTGCAGGAAGAGAAGGAGATCAAAGACTGCTCATAAACTAATTTCCCGTCTTTTATGGGGAAGAACCTGCTTTCCTCAGCTCCATATTACCAGTTGATTCATATCTGTAGACCTCCATTTCTGAACTTTTCCTTTCATTTCTGTTCCTCATTGCTCCCATGTTATATTGTCTTCTCACCTCACTCTCCACTTTTTTGTTTGTAGACTCTCACTGCTCCGTTTCCCGAGGCAAATTGTCGAGTCACGCAGCAGGACAGAACTTCAGAAGGGAAGAGGTAAGACCTCTTCCAAAAGAGTTATTTTCTGCTCTCCTACTCATGTTCGGTCCCTTTCTTCTCCTTTTGTCTGTTTCCTTTGTCTTCCTCTCCAATTACGGTTTATTTTTTCTTCATATATAGACACCGACTGGTGGATTATTGCTGTCACAACAAATCAAATCCTGTGTTACATTTCTCAGCAGTAAAGAAACAGGAAGAACCGTTGCACAAACAAAAGTTAAACACTGCATGTTACATCTTTTTTCGGAAAAGATTAGTCATCCACACTTTGGTACTGAAACTGAACTGGCTGCCAAAAAGTGGTAGGTACTACTGAAGATTAAGATGTCGATCTGATTCTATGTAAAAACAAAACAAAGATTATTAATATTAATTTATATCTGATGCAATGAAAACAGTTTTTTTTTCCCCATGGTGCTTCACTCCCAGCAGCACCTTAACTAATGGTTCACCTTCCAGAGGTGCTCCGAAGGTGTTTCAGTGTTTTTAGCTATGGATGACTTTGATGCGTTTAAACCTTTAACATTAGGGTGTGTAATCGCAATTGTCTGCTACATATTGCGATACATATCGTAACAATTTTTTATTATTGTTTTTAAATATTTCAAGGTAGAGTATGACCTACCTGAAAATTGATATGATTTTGTTGTAATAAGATGGAAACATTTATTTTATTTAATGATCTCAACGTTAAGCACTGCAACTGTATTTCATTAAAAGTTGCATTTACATAAGTAAATTCATAGTGCTTTTCTTTTGGTAAAATATATTTGTTCTTTCCATCTTTCCATAACAAAATATTTTTCAGTATAAGAAAAAAAATATAAAATGAATGTGATTTAACTAATAAAGTTCTACAAGTATGATTGAGGAAATAAAGTGCTGAGAACTGCAATGGACGCCAGCTGAGGACAAAGGACTTAACGACCCGAAACCATTTTGTTTAGGCAAACAATTACAATCCAGTTTCAGGTTTGACTCCTCCCCCATGAGCACATATAGACCAGCTCTTTTACCAGCTATTTCAGAATTGACAAAGCCTTTTGGATAAGAGGTGAAACGTCTTCAACTTTAAAAACCAAGTCCAGATGACAATTTTAATTTTTGCTTGCTAATTATAGAATGACCGTTGACTGCAGCTCTTTGTCTTTTCTTGCTTGTAAGAGAGAAACGTAAATGGTAAATGGTGTATACTTATATAGCGCTTTCTACCCTCTTTCGAAGGCCCAAGGCGCTTTACAGTCACAGTCCCATTCACCCATGCACACACTCATTCACACACTGGCGGCGGCTCCGCTGCCGAACACTGGCGCCAACCTCCCAGGGGTTCAGTGTCTTGCCCAAGGACACTTCGACATATGGGTGTGCAAGGCGGGAATCGAACCTGCAATCTTACGATCATGAGTCGACCGCCCTACCGCTACACCACGGCCGCCCCAACAACGTGGCACAACAGGAACATTTTACGAGTTTTATAGGATTCCCAACATAATCACAGCCAACTGCAATGGTGTAATTTTTTTCAGCTTAGTCTTTGATTAGTCCAAACAATCATATCCCTTCAACATGTGAAGAAACCCTCCAGCAAAGGCCAGAAGGGTGACAGGTCCACTCCTTTCTACTCAAGATTCAAGATTCAAGATTCAAGATTCAAAGAGTTTATTATCATATGCACAGTAAAGAAACAGGTTTCCCTGTACAATGAAATTCTTTCTTTGCTGCCTGCTCCGAATGCCAAAAGGAAAATTCACACACAACATACACACAAAACACAAGATGTCGGGTGGCAATACTAAAGTGAAAATACTCCAACACTTTCAATCAGACTCTCTTCAGTTGCTTTCTTTTTCCCTCCTGATTAAAAAATATTTCTGAAGTTGAGGAATCCACTTACTGTTTTTGTTTTTCTTTGAACAGATTTTGCTTTTTCAACTTTGTCCCACTCAGATTTGATTCAAGGCAAAAAATGAAAACTAACTTTTTATTTTAAATCTTACTTAGACCTCTGTAAAATTAGCTTATTTTTAAGCAAATTTCTCAGATCACAAAGGTGAAGACAAAGTGGAACATTTGACTAATTTGGTATTTAAAATGGTTTGTATCAGAAATTTCCTTTCTAAATGTTTGTCTCTAAACAAACTTGTGTTTAAGCACACAAGAAAACCACACTGTTGTAACAACAATGCAAATATTCCAATCTAATCCAAACAGTATTGTATTCCAATCAAGACACTGTCATGTAATTCGTTTAGCCATTCGTTTAACAGGATTTCTGTTAAAATGTCAAACAATTCCAATGAGAGTACCCATCATTCTGCTAACAAAACATTTAGCCTAAGATCCGAGATACTATCCTGTTGCTGCTGGGAATACTCTTCTCAGGACAAATGAGACCAAAATGGGAATGATGACCACTGTGAAAACTGCTAATCACAACAAACGCTTCATACCAATTATGGGGCACGGTAGTGGCAATATGATAATTTAGGTGGTTGTTGTTTTATTTTCAGGACCTGTAATTTTATTACCCCTTGATTTAACAATAAATTCCTCTAAATAGCAGTTCATCCATCCAGCCATTTTTAGAATCCCTTTCGGGGTCACGGGGTTGCTGGAGCCAACCCTGCTATTGTTGGGTGAAGACAGGAAACACCCTTGTCCAGAAACATAGTTTTAATTTTAAATTATTTTATACATGACCTAATCGCTACAAGAACATGTTAAAAACAACAAAAACAAAATTTCTATTGAAGTGGGTCTTTCATTTTTTTTATTTACCGGTAGTTTACTGGGAAAATGTTTATTAGTATTATCAATGTTTTTTTCCCAAGTGTAGCTTGTTACAGATCATCTGTATAATACATATGTCTGTGATCTGTATTCCTGTTTGGCTCTTTTTTGTTGAGAAGGTAATTGAGCCTTTTAAATCTCCTCTGTAAAGGCTTAAAGGCATAAATAGTCCTCACTTTAGATAACTAACAAGTAACAATACAGTAAGAGTATAAATATACATTTAAATTGCTTTTTAAATCATTTACTTAAAATTTATCAATGAGCTTGTGGCTAAAAGAACCACCTCAAAATAACTCATTTGTAAATCATTTCATACGTAATTTAAACATGGTAAATAGTTATTGAATAAAGTCATAAAATGTCATTAATAAACAAATTTTAGTAAGCCTTTTTAATCAAGAACAAACCATTTAGAACAATCCATACTGGCTACTTATTAATGCCTAATAAAGCCGGAGTGGTGTTCCATAAATAAACGTTTATTTATGCTCAGCTAATGCTTAACTAATGCTGTATGTATGTGTAGTTATTATAAAGTGTTACCCTTTCTTTATTTGTTTTGAGTTCTTGTCCTTGTGTCTCAAACTCAGTTTGTGAATTGTAATGAGCTGATCTGGATTGTGTAAATTTGAATTTATCTGAATCAAACATGTTTTGGTATTCTTTATATTGTAGCTTATGCAAAATAAAACATTGAAATCCACCAAATAACCAGTAACATGTATGAAATGTAGCTGTTTTCAAATCCTTAGACACACATAAATCAGAATCACTTCTTTCGTCATTATGGTCATTATAACTGCTCAAGACTGGGAGGTAAGGAAATGAAAAGACAACAATGAGCAAAACTGAAGGGAATATCTATGCAAAGATGCAATATGTGAATAAAAAATACATTTCTATAAATGTATAAAATCAGATAAATACATACATGAAAACAGGGGTCCAAGTCTTGATGGGGGTAGAGAGTTAAAGATGTTAAAGAAGACTTGCTTTAGGAAAAGTTCCAGAAAAAAATAGGAACTGCTTGTTAAAATATTTTGAGCAAAACTGATGTTTGAAATAATAAATATAAAATAATAAAAAAAAATCTTAGTCAAAGCTGGACTGGTAAACATACAGCATTTAGGATAGTTTTGTGCAAACCATAGATTTCTTTTTAGCAATTCAGTTGTCCAGCATGGTGGTGGAACCTTCATGGTTTGTGTCGTTGCCATCTGCACAAATTACAAATCTGACTTCATGTCCAGTACATCAAACAGGTTACGCGAGAGAGAGATTACAATATATTGGCTGAAAACTTTGCAGTATTTGGGGACTTCAGCAGCAAATCATTGATCCCTGCACTGATTGCTATTGTCTGGTCCAGATCTCTCTTAAAAAATACATTCTAGCTGCACAAAGTACAAACATTGGAAGACTTTAGAAAATGAGACACATTCAGGTTTAAAGAAGGAGAAAAAAAAGGCAGAACACAGTTCGGTCGATGATAGACGGACCCTACCATTGTCATTGATGCTTCTTTATTTTTTCATTTTAATTTTTTGTTGTTGTTGTTATCTTTTACACTGAATCAAATCTGCAGTAGCTGAAATGTTTTCATCAAGTCTAGTGATGCTGCTATATTTACATAACCGTCTGCTGATTCCTGACAATGAAGCGTGCAACTCTTCCTTCAGGTAATCTCTAACACTCCGGAGAGTAAAACAAGCTCACAAATGGACTGGAACGGTCTGAAATATGCAACGATCTCCCCACCCTTCAGTCTTACTGATTCTTTCTGCCTTCATTTTTCTTGTCCCTCTTTTTTCCTGTGTCTCTGACTAAATGAAAACCTTCCTTTTATTTTCAGCTTTCAGTCATTGCTGCTCACTTTAATCTCCTTTTCCTTCTCCTCTCCACTATATCTTATTCTCCCTGCCTCCCTGAATCCCTTTCTCTCTCCGTCTCCATCCCTCTCGCTGTCGGCTTTCATCATGTTACATTTGTTACAAAAAGATGATTTTATAGTTATTCTGAGAAACTCCCGATGGTGATTCCACACATTTCCCCTTACCCCCAAAAGGCATTTGATCAAACTCCACTAGTCCAATCCAATAAGATAGCATCTGGATTCAGTGGTGAGTATGCATGTGTGTGTGCAGGACGAGCATCTGCAGGGTTTTTCTGTGCAGCCAAGCTGTCGAGGAATAAGAGAGGAAAAGGATGGAGGAGAAGAGAGGAAAGGCATTACAAAAAGGAGACAGATTTTTAGATTGGATCAACAGAAAAGGCAGAGTTAACTGGTGAGCCGCTTCGAGTCACTGGCCTGCTAAAATGGAAATGGTGCATGGGTTGTTGTGTGCAGCCGAACTCGCAAGCATGCAAACACGTTCAATCCATGTTGCTCCATCAGCTGCAGTTTTAGGCAGCAACCACAGGGGAGCAATGCTGTCAAATCCATGAGGTCTATGGAGGCGCAGGCACTGCAAGTCAACACTGATCACAAGGCAGTGTCAGCAAAAAAAAAAAAAAAAAAAAACAGTAAATGACCGACAAACTTAGTCTAAATATAGAGCATGTACGCTCATTCAATAAATGACTACTAATTAGTTTTTTTTGAGAACCAATTAGGCTCAAATGCCAAGCGAAAATGAGTACATGCTCCATGATCCTTCAACCACAGTCCAAGTACCCAGAAGCACAAGAGTCTGACTGGTGTCTTAGTATTTAGGGCCCGAGCACGGAGTGCAAGGACCCTATTGTTTTTCGAATGTTTATTATTATTATTATTATTATTATTATTATTATTCTACCGGAAGAGTCGCCTTTTTGAGGCCTTTAACATACCCCAAAACTCACCAAATTTGGCACACACATCAGGAGTCGCGAAAAATTTCGTATTTTATAGGAGATTGGCATGGGCGCACAAAAACGGCTCGATAGCGCCACCTACAGTGACTGTTGTCCCGAGCCCCCGAATACGCTTTAACGT
Organism: Oryzias curvinotus; assembly: GCA_023969325.1. Taxonomy (NCBI): domain Eukaryota; kingdom Metazoa; phylum Chordata; class Actinopteri; order Beloniformes; family Adrianichthyidae; genus Oryzias; species Oryzias curvinotus. The sequence goes on along the minus strand of CM043715.1, from coordinate 30,230,274 downwards.
ACAAGCTTGATTTTAACAGGACATGTTCATCAGATGGAGACCTACAAAAAAGTCTGAGAGGACCCACCTGTCACTCGCACAGGAAGTCTGCTATATTGATGACAATATGTCATTTTTGCTCTACTTTGGTCATTTGCAGGCCTCGTACTAGAACGAACTCCTCCTAGAGATTTTGAAGTAATGACTCCAAACTTTGGTTTTGTAAACTAGACCCATGTCCGATGTTAAATTGCGAAGCTTTTAAGTTTTTACGGATGTTTGTGTCCGTGGCGGCGCGTCGAACTTTGAGGTCATTTCAAAAACACGCCATGAAAAGAAAAATGGCCATGACTCAGCCATGCATAATCCAATCTGATCCAAAATTGATGTGCATGATTGTAGTCTGACTCTGAACACATCTGCAGTGAAAGAATCCGGAAAAAGTGTAGCGCCACCTGCTGGCAACAGGAAATGACATGTTTGACTTGGAGCATCACTGCTCCAAGTAGGATGAGCCGACACACCTGAAAATGACGTCCACCTGTTGAAAAGCCATTGAAGTTTACTCTGACAAAAAACCATAACTTTCTAATCAGGGGTGTGGTCGTGACAGAGCGGCGAAGTTGGGCGTCTCGCCATGCACACAAAAGTTGCTCTCACGTGCACATTCCTTGTCCAATCTCACTGAAATTCAATGGATATGATAAAGCTTCCATTCTGAACCCATGGATATGAAAATCTTGGACGAGCTCCATAGCGCCACCTAGTTATTGAAAAACACAGTTTTTGTCGCAATCATCCCTATCTTTTCTCTGCGCTTCGTCCGACGTGCATGAAATTAAAACTGGAGATACTCAGAAGGGTCCTCTCTCATCATCTAAAATTTCATGGGTGTCAATCTGACGGTGCCTTCATAAGGCCCCCCCAAACAGGAAGTGGTCAATTGCACTTACTCATAAAACAAAGCTTCATAGGAAATCAGCCGTTTGTCTCAGGAAGCTGAGATTTCAGAATAAGATGCCTTTAATAATTTCTAGCTTTGATATGTAACACTACAGAGTCTACGAGAAACTTCATCACTTGATTTTTTTAATTAAATTTTGGACTAAACAACTATTATTATAATAACTTCTGTTTGGGTTATCAGTACCAACAATTCCACTTTAATAGGCATTTATGTGCTACTGCTTCCTAAAAAAATTCAGAATAATTGAAGTTACAGGTGACGTCTGAGAGAGCCGTAGATCCAAAAAGGTCCGAAAACGTCTTTTTAGGCAAAACTGCAAACACCTATTTTTTTTCATAACTTATCCTTCAAATATCAACACAAAAAAATAGAAAACGGTAGGGATCTGTGTTTGCTGCCTTCCATATTTCTTTCAGACTTCTAGGTGAAACAGATGTATTTATTATAAATATTTTACATCACAAAATCTGTGCTTTTTCCGTCTGGACTCCAAACAAGTGTCTTTTATTATAACTTATGTTTCAACTATCCACACCAGATTTTACAGGCATATACCTGAACATGTCTAAGTGGTCGCTGGATATTTTTTACAGATATAAAATAAACTGGTCATCTGTAAGATGTATTTTCCTCTAACATGCTCCAGCCGTTTCCTCAGTCTGCTCTGCAGCAGGAGTCAAATTTCACTCCCCCCCTCCCCCCCGCTGCCTGTTCATATGCTAATTACCCAGGACTGTCAAGAGGACAAGAGTTCAGCCACACTGAAAGACTGCTTTTTCATTTGTTTTGCATGTCTTTTATACATTTTTACTACTAATCATTGCTTTTTTAGTCATCTAAAATGCAATTTACTCAATATTTTATCTTTTTTTTTTTACAAACAAAACATATGAATGTGCTCCAAAACAAAACACAACTCTCAGTACAGTTCTACAGATGTAACATAAGACAGTAAATGTCTCTTTTATCCTTTTTTAATCAATGCTGCAACTTATTTCCTTTCTATAAATCCAATAAAATTGAACTACAACAGCAACAAAAAGTACAACTGATAACGAATTTCTCTAAAAAATGATGTGTATATATATATATATATATATATATATATATATATATATATATATATATATATATATATATATATATATATATATATATATACATAGCACCTTTAAACACCAAACAAATAACAAATCCTCCCAATGAAAGCACAAAAAAATGGAACACAAAATGTGAAACACACACTCAAATGTTAAAAACACACCTGTTAGCTGCAAAAATGTCCACAAGTCAACATGTACGCAATACAGATAGTGTTCACACATCCACACTTGTGATTTCAAACCAACTAGTGTGAAATATTTCATTCATTCACACAAACTATTAGTGCAAAGGTGAGCTAGCACCTGTGCTCAGGTGAGTGTTTATGTTCTTCTAAAATGGGTGGTGGAATGTGAAAAGGAGGGAGAGTGACCAGCCATCCCCACACCAAGACCCCCGCTGCAACAGCCGCGGCAGCCAGAACCCCCCAACACCACACGGCAGCAGGTAGAGAACATCCAAAGTGGAATTCTAACAATTGCCAGTACAACCTTTAACAAAAGAAGCGTCAGCAACTTCTCTGCATTGCAGAACATTTAACAATGCATTGCAAGTGTCTTTGGACACTGACGATGGGTCATCAGACATACAGGAGCAATGCCCTCATACTTTTCAAAATCACCCTTGTATCCAAAATATCCCACAGAAATTGTGGCTGTGCTGAAACTAATCTATATCCTACAGAGGCAGATCTTAACCATTATTTATGAATGCAATAATCATTATGCAAAATGCAATTAACTTTAAATTGTATCTTTTTTTTACAAACACAACAAAAACCAACCTCAGTACACTCCTACAGATGTGACATAGGAGGATAAATATCTCTTACATCCTTTTTTTATAATCAATGCTGCAACTTCTTTTCCTTTTTATACATCCAATGATATTAAACTACAAATCAAGAAACACAACTGATAACAAATGTCTCTTAAAAATGATGTGTATATTTGTAGCACCTTAAAAACACCAAACAAATAACAAATGCTTCCCAATTAAAGCACAAAAAATGGAACACAAAATGTAAAACACAAATTAGAAATCAACATTTTGAAAAAGATCATTTTTTTCAGCAGCTTTTTAAAATAAATCACCGATTCAAACAACTGTTTGGTTGCTTAGAGCTCTAAATATAAAAACAATGCTTTTACAGCGGGAAAAAAAGTATTGAACACGTCAACATTTCTCTCAAAAAACATATTTCTAATCGAGCTATTGACATGAAATTTTCCCCGGATATCGGCATCAACCCAAGTAATGCACACATAGAAAGAAATCCAAACATTTATGTCCATAAATGAAGTTATGTGTAATAAAGTGAAATGGCACAGGGAATAAGTATTGAACACATGAAGAAAAGGAGGGGTAAAAAGGTCTGGCAAGCCAAGAAAGCAGCTGGAGTTTGTCAGTATTCAGAAGGTAACCTGCCCCCTATTGGTGCAAAGTAATATCAGCTGGTATAGTCCTGATGCCTTTTAAAAAGGTTTCTCACCAGCAAGGTGTTAGACAAGAAGCATTGCATGATGGGTAAAAGCAAAGAGCTGTCCAAAGACCTACGCAACCTTATTTTGCAAAACACACTGAAGGCATTGGTTACAGGCGCATGCAGCTGAGGTTGTCTATGATTTTCACAATAGGAGTCATTATGTGTCCAGAGCCAATCACTTCTGCACATAAGGCCTGCTGGTGAATGAAGCAGCAGTAATGCAGACATTTTGGAAAGTCTGGGTCAGCTTTACAGTGAGTGATGAAACCTGTTTGTCTATTGATCATAGCAGGAGCCCCGTCTGCAGTCACTGCTACCAGCTTTTCTAATGGTACCTTTTTCTGCACAAAAACTCCTTCACCATGTTATATATTTCATCTTCTCTTTTAGTTGTCTGTTTGGGCAGTTGTGTCAAGAGTTTATCTCTTGATGTTAATATAAACCAACAGCTGTGCTGTACTGCTGCTTTCCACAGACTCATCACACCGGATGCTAGACTACCTGCACTTCGCAATATCCCGGTCCAGCTAATCGGCCAAGTTATCAGACATAGCTGACTCTTGTCTAGACATTGTAGTGGAGATTAGGTCAGTTCCATTTTTCTCATCCTAAGGTACAGTGTTAGTAATTATTATGATTGCTTGATTGACAGCTTCTTAATCTGAAAATGCCTTCTTTTTGATGAGAAAATGAGCAGGTCTAAACAAGGCTTTGGTTGAAGATTTTTTTTTTCATGCTATATGCAAACGTCTCAGTCCTTAAAGCCAACAGATTACAACCCCCCCACCCCACCCCCCCCCCCCCCCTCCACCGACATGCTGCTGTCATGTTAAATGTAGGTTGCAGCTCCAGAATGGAGAAGAAATAACTATGCCAAACGGTTCGAACAGGGCGTGGCTCGCGGGGCGGTCGCCCGTGCCAGGCGGTCGCCCGTGCTCGGGCCCGCTAAATGCTACTTGTAGCTTTAATTTGTCATTATTTTTCAAATAATAGGGCTGCAACGTACCATGCAAAACAAAAGGAGAAAAGAAAATATTGAACACGTTGAGAATAAAACCTTGTTCAGAGAAAACAGGAGACATTTGTTGTTTGGTTTAAACAGTTTTGGGACAAGCAAAAGACACGCTGTCAAGAGACGGCTATTGCAAAGGGGTACTTTATCATGTGGGTTGTCCAAATTGGCAATAAATGCCAGTAAAATTTTCCCAGTTTTCATTTTGTGAATTTCCTTTCATACTTGATCTGACAAAACAGTCTGGAAATAATTCACTTAGAACAGCAGCAGTTCGGGGGCAGTATTGCCCCCCAAATAAGCTTACACCAAGATGTTGGAAAAAAAAAAAAAAAAAACCAGAATAAGAAAAGCCATTTGGTACCAGTGGTTCTCTTACTACCACATGTTGTTAGGCAGCTTTGCCTTTCACACCGTGACACGTTTATAGACTTTTTCCAAAATTCTTTAGTAATTTGTGCTTCTTTGGATAATCTTTGTGTACTGCTTGTCTTTTTTTTTAAATGCTCTGTGCTTGTTCCCTCTTATTCCTTTATTTTACCTCACCTCCCATGTATGCTGGGTTGTCCTGTAGTGTAGGTGAATCACACCAAGGTTCGCTTGCAACAAACGCTCATTTTTAAGCCTCTAACACCAGCACCAGTGTTAGTTTTTTAAACCACTGTAACTCTTCAACTGTTTACGCAATTACTTTACAGTAGGAACGTTTTTACACAATCAATGTAAATCAAGTGATTCTGATGTGGAGGAAAGCAGCTGCTTTTCTCAGCATCAGAAATTGCTGGAATTACGTTGATTCCAGAAATGATGTAATTGTTACGGCAGTTCAAAAGCATGCATTACTCGATGTCGCTGGAAACAGTTAGGATTTTAAAGGGTCAATTAAAGTGCTTGACCAATCTAAGTTCAGACTTGACATAACACAGCAGTGGCGTGTCGTCAAACATTTACCTTCTGGCCACAGGCCTTTTTCTCTCAACTTCTCTCTCCATAGCTTTGTCCACTGTTTTTAGCATTAGCTAATAGCACTAACACTAGTTCTGCTACTCCGGTATTCAGAGGTGGGGCAAGACAGTGATTGAAAAGTTTTTTGAGTTTCTTGTATGTGACTGGTGCACCTAAAAGAGTGATAGCAAATGGTAGAGAAATACACAGCTATTGTACTGAGAATAATAATAATAAAATATTTAATTAAAAAACCCCACACATGACAGTTGGGTTTACACAGTGACTGGATGAGAGATCTGGACCAAGTTATTGTGATGTCATCCATCGAAAATGGTTTATTTTCGGCTCCAACATAATCAAATCAGTTCAGTTGCGATTTTTTTCGCAATACGAACGTCGCCATGTTGGAGCCAGATGACATCAGTAAGCAGAGAGTCTTTGGTACATCTTGGCTTTGGATTTGAACTTATGACCTTCCAGTCTCAGGGCAGAGACTCTATCACAAGGCTATTGAGCTGGTTGAAAAAAGAGGAATCAGAGCAAGAATGCTTATTTTGACTGAGTAAAAGCTGTTTATTTCTCAATAGAAGAATTTTTGCATCTTGTAATTACTTCCTGTTAGGAACGCCTGAGGGAGAGGTCGCACAGTCTAGTTCTTTCATACAGACAATGGTTGTTAACAAGTAATTTTGTATACTTGGAATGGACCAAACAAGCTGATTTAAAAAATGAGCACATTGTGACTTCTTTTAAGGGAAGATCTGAAATGTGTTAAAAAAGAGAAACAACTGGAATTTCTTGTGGTTATCAAAATGCAATTATTTTTTTTAAGATAAACACAATCAGGAATGGTTAATTCATTTTTTTGGATGCAACAACAAGGAGATTAAGGTTTGATCCCCTTCCCAGATCTGTTTCGTCATGTTTCATTTATTTTTGAAATTGTACCAGTCCCTCGCATGCCAGGCAGGATGTGTTATGTTAGCATTTGTATCATTATGCAAACGGATTTTCTTAAACTTTTGCAATTTACATTTGCCTGTTCATTGATCTGATCAAAGTGTGTTTGAAGCAACAAACTTGTTGTTCAATAGTTTAACTGCATCAAATCTACTGGATAAAATTGGGCCACAGAAACGCAAGTCAGATGGATAATTAGATGGCTAATTAGTGAAGTCTCCTCTTGTCCTGTTGCATCCATTATTTCATTGTCCTCTGAAACCCTTGCAGGTTCTATTAAGTGTTTTTTGTTCTTCAGTGCTGTCTGTAATTCGCTAACAAAGGGCAATGAGTTTTTCTAATTCTTTCTTCTGGCACTGGAATAGCTGATGAGTGTGTTTTTGTTCCCCTGTCTGCATCCTTGGCACTTTGTCCGAATTGTAAATCGATGAGGAAAGCTGGGCAGAAACCTTTCATTTCCACTGCTGTGCCAGGTGATGGAGGTGAGGATACCAGCTTCAATCAGATGATGGTGAAGAACACACACTCACTCACACACTCGTGCGCTGACACATAATCTCTCAAACTATTATCCGTACACATCAGCCGTGACTGGCCGGGACACCTTGACAGCCAATCAGAAGGATTTACAGACTGTGTGTGGGATTTAATTTTTCCTTTTTCCCCACATTGAAAGCTGACCCACTGTAATCTTAACAGCACATTCAAATCAAACGGCCCCCACATTGGGAGAAACAAGGATTTACGATCATCACAACACAGATTGAACTTGCCTGGACTTTTGCCCACAAATACATTTTTGAGGATATTTTTTAGATGATTTAAAGGCCCTATATCATGCAAAATCAGAAATGTTGAGCTTTATTTGTATTATGATGTTAATTCCTCATGAAAAACAACCCCAAAGCAGTATTTTTAACCCACATAAAACGAGTGGCTCCTCACATTGTGATGTCACAAAGTGGGGTCGGCCGAGGTCGGGTCTAGGTTGACTCCATGAAATAGGAGGCACCCACAAGGAGGAAAAGAACAAAATAATTTGTGTGCCAAAGGTAATATATTATCATATATGGATATAGTTTACTCTGAAAGGCTTAAGGATAGCATGATATAGGCTCTTTAATGGGTGATTTAATGGGATATTTTTGAGTAGAACGGGTTGGAACTAATTTTTTTTTTCTGTTTTGGAACTAATTGATATTCAAACTCACAATCTTCTTATCTTTTAAATATCCATGACATTAATAGATAAGGTGTAAAACGTGGCACTCTTTCCCCTCTCATTCACCCTTGAAGGCTGCATTAAATTCCACGCGTCTTAATTTGAAATTAAATTGGAGTTGTTTCGTGACCTTGCAAGTTCAAGTTCAAACTAGCAACTGCAACCTTTGACGTCCTTTTTATGCTTTCATTTTTTTTATTACTCCTATTCTCTCCAGAGAGATTTCTGCACAAAAAGAAAAACATCTTGATGGCTCTCCTTTGGAAAACCCTTGATAATTAAGAGGCTGCTCAATGTATGAATTAAATGAAATAGTTAGATGCTGGGCTTCCTCTAACAGGACATTTTTCTGAGCAACCTTCAGCTGTGTTTGTTGTAATTTTTGGAGATAAAATACTTTAATATTTGTTTGCATTTAATAAAAAACCTTCAGGAGAATCTATTCAGCTTTCTTTATACAGCTTGATTGGGCTTTTGAGAGTGACAAAAGAGAGAAACAAACCCTCAAGGTTCAGTTTTAGGTGCTCACTGTAGAGCCTAACTTTGAAACAGATGTGGAATGATGGTGAAAAACAGCTTCTGTGTTTTTAACCACCGCTCACACAAAGAAAGGAGGTCATAAGAAGAAGAGGCATGAGAAGATTTTACCTCTTGAGGAGACTGGGGTCCTTCGATGTTTGCAGCAGGATGTTCCACATGTTCTACCAGTCTGTCATGGCGAGCACCATCTTCTTGGCTGTAGTGTGCTGGGGTGCTGGCATCAAAGCAAAGGATGCCAACAGACGGGATAAACTCATTAAAAAGGCAGGGGCTGTCATTGGCTTCAAGCTTGCCAATCTGTAGATGGTGATTGTCCATCATGGACAATCTCTCCCATCCTTTCTACAAAGTCGTGGACAAACTGAGAAACAGCTTTAGCAGTAGACTTATACACCCCCACTGTGCTAAGGAACGGTACAGGAAGTCATTCCTGCCATCCATCATCAGATTCTAAAACTCATCTGTTGTACATGTATATAAGAGTTTTTTCTTCCCTGCATATTTCGTATTTATTTTATGGTGTTGCTACTACAACTGGATTTCCCTACGGGGATTAATAACGTTGATCTTAATCTTAATAAAACACATGGGAAGCCCCACGTTGTTCCACCAAAACCATTCCAGATGCCCATTTGATAAATGGATGACTAATGAGTTTAAAATGGCTCAGACAAATATGAGGTCAAAAACTGCTAGACTGCAGAATCTCAATTTCAAAACAATTTTGACTAAATAGTAGTATATTGCTGTTGCTTTCACAGAGCGCCTTTACTTATTGTCACACCCACTGCTGGACCAAACCAAACAACCGAATGGGTGTGTTAACCTATAGTTTCACATCTATAGTTTCTTGGAAAACCCAAGTTTACAGCTTTTAATAAGAAGCAATGTATTAAAGTCCCCCCTCTGATAAAAATCATGTTTTTTCAGTTTCTGACATTTACGTGTGGCATTTTTCTTATGAAACAGAACAAATGTGATGAAAACCATTTAACATTTTTTAGTTATTCAAGTTATAAACTGACCAATCAGGCATCTCTCACAACGTGTGAGATGAAGTGGAAGAGGTGCGCAGTACCAACAAGCTCACTCCTGATTTGCGCAAGTGGTTGCCCTAGAAACATCGACTGACAGAATCTGACGGTGTCTTGCTCCTACATCAGGAATCAGGAATCTTGGAATTGGAATCTCAGGAATTGTCATTTTATCACAGTGATAAAAAAAATTTGGTTCTCTGGTCCCGGGCCAGCCGTTTACAGTGAGAAGACACAAATAAGTAACTATCAATATGATATGGTATGGTTCCTATTGAGTATTTCACAGTGGCGTATATATTATTGCACAGTCCTATAATATTGCACTTGAGATTTAGCAAGTTGTCCATGGGGGTGGGGGGTTACAGTGACCAACTCGAGTTCAGCAGTCTGACTGCTTCAGGAAAGAAACCGTTTCTCAGTCTGGTGGTCCTGCTCTTTCTGCTCCTCAGCCTCCTGCCTGAGGGGAGCAGGGAGAACAGAGGGTGTGAGGGGTGAGGGGGGTCTTTCAGAATGCGGGAGGCTTGTTTCCTGCATCTAGTCTTAAAGATGTCAGTGGTGGTCGGCAGGCTGCAGCCCACAGTCCTCTGTGCAGCTTAAACCACTCGTTGCAGAGCTTTTCTCTCTGCCACACAACAGCTGCCGTGCCACACCGTGATGCAGGAAGTCAGGACGCTCTCCACCACACACCTGTAGAAGGAGGTCAGGACTTAGATCCCCATCCCAGCACGCCTGAGCCTCCTCAGAAGGTAGAGGCGCTGATGTGCCTTTTTGACCATGCAGGAAGTGTTGGTGTTTCAGATAAGGTCGTTGGAGATGTGGACGCCCAAGTACCTGAAGCTGGAGACCATTTCCACCACGGCCCTTCAGATGTTCAGGGGACAAGGGGGGTGTCTGTCCCTCCTGAAGTCCACGATCATCTCTTTGGTCATCTTCACGTTGATGCAGAGGTTGTTGTCTCTGCACCAGCCCTCCAAGTGTTCCACCTCCTGCCTACAGTTGGACTCGTCATTGTTGGTGATGTGTCCAATCACAGTTGTGTCATCCGCAAACTTCAGGATCAGGCAGCTGGGGTGACTCGCTGTGTAGTCATGCATGAGCAGGGTGAACAGGAGGGGGCTTAGCACACAACCCTGGGGGGAGCCCGTGCTGAGGTTAATGGAGGAGGAGGAGCCGTTGCGGATCTTCACTGACTGTGGTCTGTCTGTCAAGAAGTCCAATACCCAGTTGCACAGAGTGGGGCTCAGTCCAAGTGTGTAGTTTTTGGATGAGGGTCTGTGGGATAATGGTGTTGAAGGCTGATGTGAAGTCCACGAAGAGCTGGCAAACGTACGAGTTCTTTTTCTCGAGGTGGGTGAGGGTTGTGTGGACCACAGAGGAGATGGCGTCCTCTGTGGATCTGTTTGACCTGTGAGCATATTGGTGCAGGTCCTTGATGACATCGATGGATTCTGTGATGCGGGTACCAGTTTTTCAAAGCGTCTCATGACTATCGGTGTCAGGGCCACCGACCGATAGTCATTCAGGCCCGTCATTGAGGATGTTTTGGGGATTGGAATGATGGTGGCAGTTTTCAGGCAGGTGGGGACCACTGACTGCCTCAGGGAGGTGTTGAATATGTCTGTCAGCATCTCTGTAAGCTGGTGTCCAGCACAGTCCTTCAGCACCCGTCCAGGGATGTTGCCAGGTCCAGCAGCTTTGTGAGGGTTGATCCTCTGGAGGGTCCTCCTCACCTCAGCAGGCGTCACGCTGAATCAGCAGCATCCATATTGCAAAAAAAAAAAGGCGACTAAATTGACTTCCATTTGGTTGAAGGCAGACGTAAACCAAGACATAAAGAGCTCTATCATCAATAAAACAGCAAAAACATTGATTTTTCACATTTTTATTATAAACAACCTGCATAAAATGTTCATTTAATGAACATTGACATAAATTCAGCACATTTAGTTCCAAGGACGACACAAAATACAGAAATTCACCCATCATTGAATAAACTCATCCTTTGCCCAAGAATTTGACAAAACTCTTCATTAACCCCAAAGTTGTAAATAATGGATCAAATCAACCATTTTTCTCTGCTTCTGGGATTGTGCAATGTTGCAAGAATTGATTCAAAAACCAACACAAAGACAGACTTTATGTAAAACTAATTAAGTTATTTGTGAGACGCAAAAACTTTGTGAGCTTATTGTTTGAAACAAACAACCAGACTTCATCAGGGAAAGACTAGAAGAACAAAAGCGGCAGTGGTGATGGCAACAAAATAATTATGCTTGTGGTCCCGAGCAGCACTTGAAGCAGTGAGAGACTCTTTTATTCAACTGCACAGAAACACTGCATTCAACATCTCTGCCGCTCATATCTTAATTTTTGCACATTTTTTTTTCACAGCAGATCAAATCTACTTCAATCCAGCAAAATCATGATCTTGCATTTCTGTTTTGTCTTTAATCTCTTTTATTAAAAAACACCAAGACTTTCTTTTCTGTGTGTGGCATTACTGAAACGCCATTGTAGAGCTAACTCTCATTTAAAGATCTTTTTTATTTTTGTCTCCATGCGGGTCTTTATGGGTGTCCTAAAGCAAAAGCCAGCTCCCACAAAACAGATAAGACCCACTCAGTTAAAGCCATGAATTAAACATGTGTTTCCTGTTTATCTCTCGCTGCGCGTCTTTGTGCATGCACACATGTGCACGCTCGTGCTTCTTCTACATTTGTGGTGCTTGGCTCGCTGTATTTCAAGTCTTTATCACAGTGGACAGGCACTTTGACTAGGCTTTTAAAGATGGAACGTGTGTGGCTGAATACATTCTCGTGATTTGTGTGGTGCATATGACTATGCGAGTATGTAATTCTGGAAGTTTCTGCAGCCGCTGCACAGATACTGTTTGTGCTCAGCAATGTTTAGAGGCTTAAAACGCATCTCTTCTTCTTTTCATGTTTGAAATTTGGAGTAAAGGTCTGTTTGTCCTTGTCTCACAACATGCCTCTCTACTGAGTGAGCTTTCACCTATGCTTCTATTGCCTTTTCAAAATAAAAAACCTTCAGATGAATTACTATCCATGCAGCTTTCTGAAGGACTTTTACGTCCTGAAGTTCTGTTTCAAAGGCCTATTTTCTACTTAAGTACCTACAACAACCAACACAATCCATATATGACAGCTCTAGAGTCTAATTAAGTGTAATAATATTAATAAAAAGCATTGCAATTAGAAAAACATTTATGTTTTATTTGAAAATTTTTCCCTAATAAATTTGGTTATTCTAATTAGTGTTCTTCATAACATGTCAAAAGGTTAACATTCAAATTTAAGATGACCTTGTTCAACACATGATGGTCATTGAAATAAGGTTTAAGGGTAACACTTTACAATAACTCTTTTTATAAATATTAGTTAATAAGCATTAATTAATTATTAAACTGGGAACAGCCACTAATAGTCATCACTGTGGTTAGTAATTAATGCATTAGTTAACAGTAAACTAATGTTTATTGTTCTAAATGCATGAAAAAGTTTGCCTTGTGCCTTTGCCTATATTACACATGCAGTAGTTAACATATTTGTTAACAATATCTAAAGTGATCTCTTACTTTGGTCTTTTGTTTAAAGTCAGCAAGGAAACTGTAAGGTTTTACTTAATGTTTTTATCCTGACTAACTCTTAATAGTGTTTTTCAAACAGTGTGTCATGGAAATGTATTAAATGTCAACTAATTGGTCTAAAAAACATCAACCGTTGTGTTCATCAAATCAGGTCCGGGTTTGGGACTGAGTTATTAGGAATATGAAATATCATGAAAGACTTGTTTCTTTGTGTTTATTGGGTCCATATTTAAAACACTGTAATAAGATTAGATATACGACAATGTTGCTGCAGCTTAGACCAGATGGACTCATTTTGGAGAAGGTTCCACCCCTTTAAGCTGTCTCCATCAATCCGTTTTGGAGGCCTATCAAAAGTATTGGCTCACCTGCCTTGACTCATATAAACTGAAGTGCCATCCCATACCTTTTGCAGCTATTACAGCTTCAACTCTTCTGGGAAGGCCGTCCACATGTTTGAGGAGTGTGTTCATAGGAATTCTTGACATCACACATGTTGGTGGAGACCTGAGGCCTGGCTCACTAATTCATCCCAAAGGTTTTCTATGGGGTCCAGGTCAGGACTCTATGCAGGCCAGTCAAGTTCATCCACACCAGACTCTGTCATCCATGTCTACATGGACCTTGCTTTGTCCACTGGCACACAGTCATGCTGGAAGAGGAAGGGGCCCGCTCCAGACTGTTCCCAGAAGGTTGGGAGCATGGAATTGTCAAAATATTTGGCATCCTGAAGCATTCAGAGTTCCTTTCACTGGACCTAAGGGGCCAAGGCCTGAAAAACAAGCCCACACCATAACTCCTCCTGCACCAGATTTTACACTCGGCATACTGCAATCTGCAATGTACCGTTGTCCTGGCAACCTCCAGACCCAAACTCCTACATCAGATTGCCAGATTGAAAAGTGTGAATCATCAGTCCAGAGGAAGTGTCTCCACTGCTCTGCTTTACACGTGACAGCATCTCTGTTCTACTGTGTCTTGAAGTACAACGCAAATATCTTGAAGTACAACGCAAATATCGAACAGTCTGTTCTAACAGTTTGTAAATCTTGATGAAATCAGAGGTAAAAAGTTTATTTATCTTTCAAGGTTTGAGATGGAGCACAAACCTTGTCTGGTCCAAGTCATATTTCTACCTGAAACAGCTTGATTTTAATAGTATCGGTGTGATGGACAAATTCTATTTCAGACTTTAGACATTTTTGGAAAAAAAAGTTAAAATAAAAAACAAAGAATTAATTTTAATGTTAAGCGGCCAACAGACGCATTTTACTAAAACTAAATTAAAATAGTTTTTTCCACAGAAATTAAAAAAACAACAACTCAGTGTTACCTTTTTCTCTCTAATAACGATTTAACTTATAAACATGAATATAATTTTGGTCTTTTTTGTGTAAAAATGTATCAAACATGCTGCGACAATATGATTATTTAAAATTTGCAGTTGCTCTTGCACAAATATGAAATGATATATTTATCAAATAAATCAGTTTACAATGGAATATCATTATAGTTTGTATTTGAGGTTTCTTTAAAATTGCAGTTTAATAAACTGAAGGGAAAAACAAATGTAACCTCCCCCTACAGCCTTTGGTTTAACTTGTTGAAAACAAAAATGACTAAAGTTGATGCGAGATCTTGGAGGTTCTGTTAAATCTTTAAAACAGAATACAGAGTTTGTCATTTTTACATTTTCAGCTGCCTGATGATTTTTGTCAAGAAAAAACTGTAGCCGTAGCTCAACATTAGTTAATAATTATTGTGACTTTAGTGTAAAGTGTGAACAATGATGACCTTTTTTAAAAAGGGATGAGAAAGAACAAGAAACAGGTGAAGATAAGTAAATGCTACTCTTGTCAGCGCAGCATTGGAAGTGCATTTCTTCAATTAAGTATATTTATTTGGAACCTTATACAGTTGAACAATACTCATTGGTTAACTGCTAAAAAAATCATTCCAAGTCCCACTCCAATCATCTTTTGATCTGTTGTAAAAGCATTCCCAGTGGTCTTTTAATTCAGATTTTTTTGAATTTTTTAAAACATTTAAAATCTGTCGTTTTCTAGGACATATTTCCCACAGAGCGGCAGTAGTTCATTAGAAATTCACCTTTCAGTTGTGGGCTGGACTTGTGGCACAGATTAAACCTTCCTAACATTATGGGTGCAACAAAAATGGCGAGCAATATCAGAGCTATCCAGTTTTGATCCAGATTCCAGCTCAGACGAGGTGAACAAAAACGTTCATGGAGCTGTTTGTCTGCAAGTGGATCCATCAGCGTGGAGCGGAGCAAGAAGGCTTGCTGATTGTAGTTTGTTAGTAACAGCTACAAGCTTCTTCCAACAGCTTTTTTTGGTTTGCTCCCGATTCCCAATGATTCAAATACAAAAATTCTCAGAAATGCGATTTTAATCCTAATTTTCTGATTGTATGTACTGCATCATGAGATAAATGCCACAAGAACATGTTAAAACCACTAAAATCACAACTTTCATTGAAGTGGGTCTTTAAGTAATACACTTAAAGCATAAAAGTAGCTTTTAACACTTAACTTAACAGTTAAATATTTCTTAATTATGCATTATGCTATTAAAGGGATCCTTATTGAAAAGTTTTTACAGTTGAAGTCACGCAGCTAGGTGTGTGAAATTTGTTCTCCGCATTTGTCCCATCCTCTGGGGGAGCCCCCTCCAACCCCTTAATGCTGAGGAGCAGGGTGGCCATGGGTCCCATTTTTGGAGTCTTTGATGTAGCTGATAGTTAGCTTTAAAAAATAATTACATTTTAGTCTAATGAAGAGATTTGCAAATCTGGATAATGCGTTCTTTGAAAATGAACATGCAAAGAAGGACATTATTGGATGAAAAAAACTCAATCTATTGTGTGCAAACACATCACACAACAGATTATATGCTACATAATCTATACATTAATACCTGCACTTTATGTTAGATACTGAGAGACTAAACATGTAATAGTGTAACGTTTCCCTAACATACCCATAGACTGTCTTTTTTTCTTTTTTCCTTTTTGTTTTTTTTACCATTTTCAGAGAAAATGTAGCTTGTTATCAGGCTTTAGTAATCTAAAACATTGAACTTTCTTTAGAAACTTTCTCCCCTCAATCTTTCAAATGAAGTAATCTGCTGATGTTTGGTTTCTATGAACCAAAGGGATAGAAAGAAAGGTCTGGGTGTTCCATGTAAAACGACTGCATTTTATTTGTGCGTTCAGAAATGTATCAACAGTACATCAGATATTAAGCTTAGAAAAGCATGTCTGCCTGTGAGATAATAGTCTGTAACCGCCCCCCCCCCATGGTCCCTGCAGGCATCCTGCAAGCATCCTATGAGGCATGCCTGTCAGGTTGCAAATATCCCAGAGTTTTTGCGCACTGAAACTATCCAGTAATTTGTTTAAAACTCCAACAAACAAGACCGCAGACGGTGCAAAACACAGAACACAATACAGTACGAGTTCTCACAGCATTTATATTCACTTAACTAATGAATAGATTAATTTAGCTGGGATTAAATGTTATTAAACGCTGCCCTGCAGAAATGATAATGAATGAAAACTGTACTGTACTAGCCCCAGGGCTGTACAGTCTCTTCAAAGATGATTCATTACTTCACTTTCTTTATCAACACAATCTGCAAATTTGTTCCCGCTTGCAGTTCCCCACCGCTTCCCCACCTCCTCCTCCTCCGACTCCATGTGAGTCACTGTTTGGATGTGTGTGAGGAATCAGAGATGTCGCTGCTCTTGTCCCTGGGGTGGAAACAACACAATGGGTGAGCACACACACTCACACTATAAATGACTTCCCCTCTGGCATTGCTGAGTGCCTAATACTTATGTTGCTCGCCTTCCTCTGCCAATCTGCAAGGTCAGTGTAAAATAACTGTATGACTCCGTCTTTGCCTCGCGCTCATACATTTTCAAAAGGCCATAGGTTCTGTGCACAGTTGGTGCATGCAGCACATTGCTCTCTGACTTTTTAATATTCATGTGTGGGAAACTCTGCACCCTCTTCTCTGTGAAACACACTGTTGTTCTGATAGCAGATGGTGTGCCTCAAAAGAATCAGGTGGCAAACTGAGCCGCTCTTGCGTGCGGTGACTACAGGGACTCATCGTCATGCTCAAAAACACATGTAGCAGATTTTCTGCAACTGGCTTTGGAAGTTCTGCCCCAGTAGCACTTTTCTGTGAATGCTAAATGTGAGCATAATCTCAGCCATGACAACTGGAAGCACGCGCTGGGCAATATTGTTTAGGCTGCTGAGCATGCGAGGGTTTCCACTGAAGTTATTCATCCCAATCTTATACTAGTGTGCAGGCTGACACCTTCCCTGTCACAAGTTGCTGCCCTCAGGATGACACTTCTGGTTAGCTCATCTTGTCTGTTATTCTGAAGCAGCTAAACAATGTTCAAATATACTATATTACTTTTTGAAAAACAAATTTGACCCCCTTAAAACATTTCTAAAAACCTCTCTTCTGGCATCCATGATGCTTCGCGGTATGTGCTGACAGTCAGTTGTAAAGCTGCGTTAGCTAAGAATGCGATTTGCATGGAAGGCTCGTCAAGTTTCAATGTTAAGTCAAAGTAGAGATGTGAACGGAGGTCCTGGGGTGCAATTAGAGTGTCGGTGGCGCAATGAAAATCCTGATGCGCAGTTTCAAATATCTGAACTCTTGGCAAAAAATTTGAATTGATTCATCCAATCAGGGACTCCACTTTTACCTGCGACGTGTTGACGATGTGATCAGCGGGTTGAGTCCAAAACCAACATGGAGGAGAATCTGATTGTTCTCCTGAACCTTTTTTCCTTATTTTGGAGACAAGAATACAAAGGTTCCTCCAATTTTATTTTTGTTTTTATTTTTTTCCCTCCTTGGGCTAATGCGGTACAGCAAGTTGTCAAACAGAGAGGTGAAAATTGAGACACAGCTCCTGTAGTAGATGGTGAACCTCACTGCACTGAAAGAGTCTCTAAATGATCTCATGAACCCAGACATGGAGATGTGACTACTGATGCTTTTGTAGAGCTCTTCAAAATAATAAAAACCTCATCTCTCAACATCATCATCGATGTCTTCCAGGAATGTGAGATATACAGATACACTGTCAATGCTTCTATGTAGTGATGGAAACTTTGAAGAGTAGCTCCTCCCACACGCAGCGGGAGGATGCTTTTTTAGACCACTGTCCAGCCGCAAATTTGTCTCCAGTGAGACTGGGCTTCACCCTGGTTGGCCTTTGTTGCCAGTTCTGCTCTATTTAGATAGACTTTTTTAGAGCCTTCCAATCCCATTCCTCATGTTTGGGGATGATGCAGGCCTGTTGATTTCTTCAAGCTGCATCATCCAGCTGAGTGTGAAGCGGCTGGGATGACAACCAGCACCTCCTTGTCAGCTGGGAAAAGTTGGAACATCAGGGGAAACTTTTTGCAGCCCCTTTAAGGCAGAAATGTAAATATTCAACTAAAAAGTACCTACCGTAATCTTTTTGTGATATTTTGGGGGATTTTTGTACTTATTTGAGCTTTGATTCAGATATTTAGAAAATGATGGCCTAAGCAAACAGGCTGCACACAAAAATACAACCAATTACTTTACATTGTTATTGCCATATTCAAAGTTGTTTAGATTTCATTTCATGACATTTGAATAGAGAAATATTTAAGTAGTTCTTAGTTCAGGGAGTAAATGACTGCTGGCACTGGGCTCACTTTAATCATTAATCTAGTTTCTGTCCCCTCACAGAAAATAAGGAGTTTCTGTCAAATCGTGACGCAAAAAAAAAAAAAAAAAATGTCTGCTTCACTTCTTCCGTTTTTCTTTTGGCAGTCTCCCGTGAAAACACAAATCCACCCAGCCAACCCCCAGCACACTGACAAAGGGGGGGCTCTATGGGATATCAGTTCAATTAAGAGAAAATTAAAATAAACAATCAGAGGATTTTGTCTGCCGGAGGTCACAAAATGAGCCTCACTGGCAGCGAGGTGCATGCTGGGACACCATGCTGTCTTTGTCTCCGTTGAGGTCTCCGACTACTTTATGGTGTGTGCTCAGAGGAAAGAAGGAAGGATTTAAAGAAATGACAGTTGAAAAGGAGAATGGAGGAATTTGTCCTCGTTTTGTCAATGTCACTTAAAAAGTTAAAAAAAAGAGTGTTTTTTCACATTTAATTTGTATGTCCCCAAAAGATTTTAGAAAGACTCACAACCTTTTAATCTTTAGTGCCTGGTTAAGACCAAAGTTGTTCCACCTTTAAACTCATCTTATCTCAATTTCCAAGGAACACTCGACAGAAGGTGGATCGTTATAAGCAGTCTGCCAGGTGCTGCCAACATGTGAGGTGAGCCAAGCAAACAGAAAAATATGTCCTTGGAAGTACAGGTTTTCCATTTCTTATATTAAAACACTAAAACAGAATCAAAGAAAATAAATGTCGGAATTCAGAGCTCAGATGCATATCAACGGATTCAGGATGAAACACTTGCTTTGGACGAATACTGGAGAAATACTTCCTGGTGATAGTACATGTATCTAGTACAGTGGAGGAAATAAGTATTTGATCTTTTGCTAATTTTGTTGACAGTCAGTCATCCTGATGGTAGGTTCATTTGAACAGTGTGAGAAAACAACATAAAAGCTAACTGCCGGGAATACCAACCAAACTCCTGCTCTGCTCACAGTTATTGTCAGTCTTTTAATGACTGAGCGTGATCACAATCCTCACTTCATGAAGAAATCAACTTTAAAGAATTTTGAACAATTATGTGGGGATCATCGAGAAGAGATCATTTAAAGTTTTCAATTTTACTGTGGCTACCTTGCCCATCAGGGACAGAGGCAGGATGACCCAGCGGGTTAGATTGTCCTACTGTTACGGTTTCTGTTTCTTTGCCCTTGTGCTTTGTTTCCTTTTTGTTCTGTGATGTTTTGAGTTTAACTTCCTGTTTTATTTTGTAGTGTTTCCTGGTTTGTTGTAGTTTTGAGTTTTACTTTGGTCCCATCTTCCTGAGTGTTTCCACCTGTGTCTCGTTTGTCTGCATGTATTTAAGTCTTGTCATTCCCTTCCTCCTGTGCTGGTCCATAGTATGTAAGTCTGCTTTCCCTGTTTCGAGTCTTTCGAGTGTTTAGTGTTTCGAGTTTCTTGCCTGCCGTATGCAGTGGTTTTGGTTTTGTCTCTTTAGTTTTGTTTATTAAAGCCCCCGTTCCCCTGCAACCTCCTGCCTCCTCTCCTTCTCTGCACCTGGGTACGCCCTCATCCGCTCCCCGTGACATTATGGACCAGCCATTACAGTACCCAGCAGAGGGGACCTGTCTTTGGTGGACCCCTGACTCCTCCCAGGTCTACTCGGACTTCAAGGGGAGTCGCCTGGCCGTGAGAGGGGGTCGTCGTCATCACCGCCGCCTTAATTGTAAGTCCTCCCCTGTTTCCTGGATGGAGCAGGACGTTCTCCGGCATAGGTCCTTCCTGGACCCCCTGGACCAGGACCTATGGCTGTGGGAGGACTTATTTCTGGAGGAGGAGGGGCCCGCGATCCAGTGGGCCTTGGAATGTCCCCAGCTCCCTGCCTCCATCTTTGACGGGAGTCATCTGGCTGTGAGGGGGGGACGCCGCCGACGTCATCGCCGCCGCCCTTCTCGATGTCCCGTCTTCGTTCCAGAGGTGAACCTGAAGGCACCCCAACCCGATCCTGCTCCAAGGAGGGTGCCGGACCCACCCCACCCCGTTCCGGCTCCGAGGAGGGTGCCGAACGCATCCCGCCCCGTTCCGGCTCCGAGGAGGGTCCTGGATGCACCCCGTCCCATTCCTGCTCCCAGGAGGGTCCTGGACAGGGGGATGGCAGACCGTAGGGAACCGGAGACGCCTCAACCCCTTCCTGCACCAGACATCTGGCCTGAGCCCCCTGCACCAGACATCTGGCCCGACCCCCCCCCCTGCACCAGACGTCTGGCCCGAGCCCCCTGCACCAGTCGTCTGGCCCGAGCCCCCTGCACCAGTCGTCTGGCCCGAGCCCCCTGCACCAGTCGTCTGGCCCGAGCCCCCTGCACCAGTCGTCTGGCCCGAGCCCCCTGCACCAGTCGTCTGGCCCGAGCCCCCTGCACCAGTCGTCTGGCCCGAGCCCCCTGCACCAGTCGTCTGGCCCGAGCCCCCTGCACCAGTCGTCTGGCCCGAGCCCCCTGCACCAGTCGTCTGGCCCGAGCCCCCTGCACCAGTCGTCTGGCCCGAGCCCCCGGCACCCGTCGTCTGGCCCGAGCCCCCGGCACCCGTCGTCTGGCCCGAGCCCCCGGCACCCGTCGTCTGGCCCGAGCCCCCGGCACCCGTCGTCTGGCCCGAGCCCCCGGCACCCGTCGTCTGGCCCGAGCCCCCGGCACCCGTCGTCTGGCCCGAGCCCCCGGCCGCGGACCCTGAGCCCGAGCCACCTGCCGCGGACCCTGAGCCGCCAGCCGTTTGCTGGGCGGACTCAATGCCGGACTGCGTGGCCCCCCGGCCGTCCTCCTGACCCGCCACGCCGGACTGCGCGCCCCCCCGGCCGTCCTCCTGACCCGCCACGCCGGACTGCGCGCCCCCCCGGCCGTCCTCCTGACCCGCCACGCCGGACTGCGCGGCCTCCCGGCCGTCCTCCTGACCCGCCACGCCGGACTGCGCGGCCTCCCGGCCGTCCTCCAGACTATGTTGGCCCTTATGTTAGCCTTTCGGGCCCCCTCCTCTTTGGCTAGGTGGAACCTCGGTGCGGTTCCTTGGGGGGGGGTAATGTTACGGTTTCTGTTTCTTTGCCCTTGTGCTTTGTTTCCTTTTTGTTCTGTGATGTTTTGAGTTTAACTTCCTGTTTTATTTTGTAGTGTTTCCTGGTTTGTTGTAGTTTTGAGTTTTACTTTGGTCCCCATCCTTCCTGAGTGTTTCCACCTGTGTCTCGTTTGTCTGCATGTATTTAAGTCTTGTCATTCCCTTCCTCCTGTGCTGGTCCATAGTATGTAAGTCTGCTTTCCCTGTTTCGAGTCTTTCGCGTGTTTAGTGTTTCGAGTTTCTTGCCTGCCGTATGCAGTGGTTTTGGTTTTGTGCCTTTAGTTTTGTTTATTAAAGCCCCCGTTCCCCTGCAACCTCCTGCCTCCTCTCCTTCTCTGCACCTGGGTACGCCCTCATCCGCTCCCCGTGACACCTATATGCTTTTCAGTAATGGGATGTAGTCTAGCTGAACCAGTTCTGATAGTTTGGGGGAGAAATAAACACCTAGATATTTGATATTGCCTGATTTGACTGGTATCGAGAGCGTTTGCACTACATTACTGTTCAGTGATAATAAAGTAGATTTATTCCAATTAATCGAGTAGTCTGAAATGGAGAATTCAATAATAATTGTTATTGTTCACTGACAGAAGGTGAATTATTTAGAAAAAGTAGTATGTCATCTGCATACAGAATAAGGATGGCTGTGTTTTGTTTGAGTTCATTTAAGTCTCTCATGCCATCTTATTGCTGCAGCTAGAGCCTCAAAAAAATAGCGAAAAGAGAGGGGGAGAGTGGGCAACCCTGACTGGTTCCCCTTCCAAGAAAAGTCTGTCGGAATTCTGTTTGTTAGTTCTGACTGAAACATTGGGGTTATGTAATAATATTTTAATCCAGTCAATAAATGGTTCCCCAAAACCAAATTTATAGAGTGCAGCAATGAGGAACGTCCAGTTTGGTCATGCCTTGTCATTCTTATCTTTTGTCCTGAGTAGTGCACTTCTGGTCTATCTCTGTCACTTGTGTTGTCTTGTGTCGCAATTCCTGTTTTATTTTGAAACACTAACTCTCCTCTTGTTTCAGGCCTTGTTCCTTCTTGCCCTTGTCTGTTCCCTACAGGTGTGACTGTGTAATTTTCCCTGATTGTTTCCACCTGTGTTCCGCTTCCTCATGTCTTAAATAGTCTAAGGTCTCCCTTTGTCCTGTGCCAGTTTGTTTGGTTCTTTCAAGAGCCATAGCTAAAGCATGTTCAGAAATTAAAACCACTAAAATCTCTGCATCTGAGTCCAGTCCTGCGATCTGTCTTGACAAGTTTACTCTGTCAAATGCTTTATCAGCCTTCAATGAAAGTATGGTCATTTCCTGGTTTTTAATAGTGGCAAAGCCTATTATGTTAATAAGTCTGTGGAGATCATTGTATCATTTATTGAGTGAAATAATTATTTGAACCCTCTTACCAGAAAGACTGAGCACTTTGTGGCAAAACCCTTCTCAGCAGCACAGAGGTCTTGTAGTTCTTGCAAAAGGAATTTTGGTCCACTGTTCTTTGCAAATGACTTCTAAATTATTCAGATTTGGTGTTTGTCAATTGGCAACTCTGAGCTTCAGCTCTCTCCATAGGTTTTTTTTTAAATAGAATTGAGGTCCAGAGACTGGTTGGACCACTCTATGATCTTGATTTGCTTCTTCTTCAGCCTTTACCTGGTTGCGTTGACTGTAAGTTTTTGGTCAATATCCGGGGGGGGGGGGGGGGTTTGAGGTGCAGCGCAAGACACATTTACCGTGAACCGGGGGTGGTATTTTCTCTTTAGAAATAATAATAATAATAATAATTTTCCCCTTGTCAAAGCAGCTTTCTAAAGAAGTTTCTTTTTTGCTCATTTTGGTTGTTTGGGTTTAATTTTAGTGGGGTGTATCACCTGATGTTTGGTGTCGCGACTTTGACGTGCGTTAAGTGTGACAGATGTAACAGAGAGAATCCGGTCACTTTTCAAAATAAAACGCGTTTTTGTCGAAAAAAAAAACAATAAAATGGAAATTATTTTTTCTTTCTGTGCGTGCCGGTGCCAAAATTTCCCGCGGCCCGGTACCGCTCCGCGGCCCGGTGCCAAGTGTCCCGCGGACCGGTACCGGGCCGCGGCCCGGTGGTTGGGGACCACTGCTGTAGGAGGACCCATCCATGATCCATTTTAAGCTTCCTGGTGGAGGAAAGGTTTTTACTCAAGATTTGAAGGTACATGGCTCCACCCATTCTCCCATCCACATGGAGAGGTAGCCCTGTGCAGAAGACCCCCCCTCCCAAAGCATAATGTTTCCACCTCAATGCATGGCAGTGGGGATGGTGTTCTTGGCGTCATAGGAAGCATTTCTCTTCCTCCAAACACGATGGGTTGAGTTGATACCAAAGAGCTCAACTCTCGATCACTCTCTACATTATGAAGGTGTTCATTGGTGAAATCCAGGACATGTCCTGCACATGTGTTTTCTTAAGCAGGGCTTTGTGAGCATTGCGGTTTAAAATAATTCCAATGGTTTTCTTGGTGACTGTGGTTCCAGCTGCTTTAAAATCATCAACTAACTCCTGCCGTGTTGTTTCAGGCTGATTTTTCACTGTTCTTCATGATTATGGACACGCCACCAGTTGTCTTTTCTAAAGGTGATTAGCTCAAACACGTGTCTTCAATTCCGATGACAGGTTGATTAGGAGAGTCTAACTGGTCTGTAAGAACAAGGACTTTTAACGGTTACTTGGGGATCAAATATTTATTTCCCTCAATAAAATGCAAAGACATTTATATAATTTTTTTTTCTTTGTTATTTTCTATCTCTCACTATTCAAATGAATTTACCATTATGATGACAGTCAATTTCTTTTTAGGTGTGCAAACCTACAAAATCAGCAAGGGATCAAATACTTATTTCCTCCACTGCATAGGTGTGTGTCCCTTTCCTTTAAGTTGTAGCTTATTGTTGCTACTATATTGTTTGATGCCTGGCATCAGGGTTTAACAGCTATATATATATATATATATATATATAATCCAGCAGGATAGTAAATTGTTTGAACCAGTGAAGATAGACTGTACAAAGCAGCGTTTGGCTGTAATTCACTGCTGACTTTCCTTCAGCGGTAATGGCTCCCACTCCATCAAAAATCCTACACACTCTGAACTCATCCTCTTTCCGCTGCAAAGCAAATTATGCCTCGACTCTGACAGGAGGGATCTTGTTGCTGACCCAGCACACTTCAAAGTTCCCATGTGAGCTGAGTTTGTCACTGCTTGTTTAAAAACTTTCAAATTTTACATTTATAAACTCAAGTTTCCTTAGATCTTCTTTGTTTGTTTTCACATGTCAGATTAGCGAATTTTGGTGTTTTTACATCATCAGAGAAAAATTTAGAAAATGATTTACGGCTAGGAGAAGATTTTCTAGAGAAAGGAGGTGAAATGCAAAGCTTTATATTTTTTAAATTGATGTGGTTTTGGCTCTTTTAAATCCATAAATTACTCCAACTACTACTTAGTTATTGCCAACCTAAAAGACCCACTCCAAGGAAAATGGCGTTGTTGGTGTTTTTAACATATTCTTGTGGCATTTTTTCATGATGGAGGACATATATGAAGAAATTTAGGTTCAAAATTGCATTTCTTAGTATTTCTTTATCCAAATTCTCATGAATTTTATGCTTAACTTTGAATCACAGAACTGCAGATACTTTTTTTTTTATCTCTAGGTTTTGTAAGCAAAAGTCTAATAATTAAGAAGACGCTTTTCTTGTCTGCATCTGATGCTAGCCTGTTTTTCACAGAGTGTTATGAGAACAGTTTTTTAGTTTTAGTATAATTGTACTTTGATTTGGTGATATTCAGAAAATATTCTTCTTTTTCTGTCCAGAAAGTTCCATGAGATTTAGATTAAGAATGCAGATCTGTCTTAGTCATTAAAAGACTTGTAATAGTCTGGTTGTTGTTGCCAGCAGTTAGATGACCCAGTTCCCAGTGTGTGTTGGACTATGGCTGGGGTGCCACTTGGCTTCTTTTCGTTGACCTGATGGGAGTCTGTTTTGGGGACTGCAACGTTTCATCTCTGTTCTTCTGATGATGATGATGTTCTGCTGACTTCATCAAACCAGGACCTTCAATGTACACTGTGGAGGTTTACAGTTGCGTGTGAAGCAGCTGGAATCAGAATTTGTCGGAGGTTTTGGTGGATTGCCCTCCTCGGGTAGGAGGAGAGCTCCTGCCCCAAGTGGAAGAGTTCAAGCATCTTGGGTCTTGCTCATGACTGAGAGAAGGATAGAATGTGAGATTGACAGGTGGATAGGTACAGCAGTTGCGGTAGTTGGTGTGTTGCTGAGGTGAAAGGCAAAGCTCTCAATTTTCTGGTCAGTCTTAGTTCCTACCCTCACCTGTGGTCAGGAGCTTTTGGTCATGACCTTAAGGATAAGATCCAGGCTGAAATGAGTTTCCTCTACAGGGCGGATTAGGAGCTCGGTCACCCAGGAGGAGCTGATAGAAGAGCTGCTCCTCTTCTACATCCAGAGGAGCCTTGGGCATCTCTTTTGGATGCTTTTTGAGCTCCTGGAGGTATGCAGATAATAGTTGTGATATCCATGTATAGAAGAAATCATTCAAAAAATCAAATTAATTTACATTTTTGCTCAGTTTTATTTGGTCTTTTTCTGGGTTGAGTTCTCAAAACCAATTTACCATACACAATCTTAAATATTTTTTGTCAGAAAAGCTAAAAATGGACTTCATTAGGTTTTTTTTTGTTTCTCTTGAATTGCTTGATTTTGCATTTTTGTTTTTTACACTTGATAAAACATAAAAAAAGCACAAACACTTTAGACGGTTCAGTTAGATTGTGGTTATGTATCTATTTTGTGTTTTCTGAGCATCTTGTCTTCCCAAAGGCCACAAATCAGTATGCATCCGCACCTTCTAACATCTGTCATTCCTGCTTTACTCTTCCTTGCTGCAGTCGAGTCGCTGCAACAACATTGACGCACATAATTCAAAACAGAAACACTTGATTTGATTTAGCGTTTCACCCTTTGCTTGATCAGTCCCAGAGCTCGCTTAAACAAGAGTATTTATCATTACCCGCAAACGACAGGAAATATTTTAATAATGCATCTGCGTAATCTGCAGATGCAGAAGGAGGAGTGATTAAAAATGACAGCCTCAATAAAAATAAAAGGCTGGAGAAAAATGACTGCAGAAGCTAGCTATTTTGTTTTCCATCTGAATTCTAATAAACCCTTCCACCCACACACGAGGCTGTTCACCGCTGAGGACACAGTGTCCCCAAAATTACACTGTAATCCCCAACCCATGGTTGTTATTATGGTACCTGAAAATCATCTGCTCTAAGACTCCCTTTCCCCGCTTCTGATCCTTCTCACTGTGCATCACTGACAATACACCAGCCCTGCATGCATTATTCGGCCTGACTTATAGTTTTGTCCTCATCAGTGTTTTCCATCTGTAAGGCAATGTAAAATATTACCCAGGGGAATACGAAAAACACAGAAGTCATGAGGTGTACTGGCGATTTCTCTTCTGACCCTGGAATCATTTCAGACACTGCTTGTGTCATTTCTTTATTTACCAAAACATTTACTAATAAAAGTATTTAGCTGACCATTGGGTCACAGCTTTTATAAATCTTTGGGGTTCGGATATCTGCCAATCTTTCTAGCAAGGTCACTTCACGACTGAATGGAAAATGGTAACAACAACAACAACAAAAACCACAAATTACACATCGAATACAATAAGCCTTATTTTGTATACAAATAGTATTAAGATGGAACATAGAGGGTCTCTTTCCGATACAACTCATGATTTTAGTGTTTTTAACCTGTTCTTGTGGCATTTTTCTCATGATGGAAGATGTGTGTAAAGGAAATGAAGCTCAAAATTGCATTTCTGAGTATTTCTGTATTCATATCGTTGTGAATGAGGAACAGAGGAAAAACATTCTCTATAAAAAGGATGTAGCTGTGACGTAGAAAATACGCCACTAGCTCTGTGCTCTGCTCCATTCGGATGCATCCACTTTTAGACGACTAGATCCATGTATGTCATGTTTTCCTTGTCTGAGCTGGTCTGTGGCTCAATATTAGCTCCATCCAATATTGCTTGGTGTTTTAGTAATGTTAGGCTGGGGTTGTTAGGAGCTATAAACTAGTGGGAGAGTGTGTAAACAGATGGGTGATGGGAAGGGGGATGGCTTACTCCACATCAGCGATCCCACCCACGACTCAGAGGAGAATTTCTAATGCACTCCTGTCGCTCTGCAGATACTATGTCCTAAAAAATGACCGTTTTTTTTTTGTATTTGGGCTAAAAACAGCATAATCATTAATCAAAGACCACTGGGAACACTTTGGTAATAGATCAAAAGATGATCAGAGTGGCTTTGTTAAGGGAAACAAGAGCTGGACTTTTGGGCATAAATTAAAAGCCTCACTTTTCAGAAAGTGTGGATACCTTTTGCTATGTTTTATGATTTCCTGGCTGGAGTCTTAAAAAAATGCTGCTGTACAAGTTTCTAGAATTTTGATTGTCTTCAACTCCGGCTGGATGAAGCTCGTCTGCTGGACTTTAGATATGTAGATGTAGAGTTAGATAAGTTAATTCTTCTCTATGAGTTCTGGTAAATCGCCTTGTCCTGTCCTGGGGGAGGATCCCTCCTTCATGTGGGCACCCCTGAGGTTTCTTCATTTTTTTCCAGAATCCGGTTTTTTAGGAGTTTTTCCTTACTGCGAAGGGGGGTCTAAGGGCAGGGATGCCAGTATAGCTTAGTCAGTTTGTTAGTTTATTTTAGTATTTTCCTATTGAACTCTTTGTATTCATGATGCTTTTGAGGTCATGTTTTACTTTAAAGCCCATCGAGACGATTTTGGGCTATACAAATAAAATTTTATACAAATAAAATTGAATTGAATTGAATTCAAAAATTGTGACAACAAATCTCTCAGAACAGTTGCAGAAGTATTGTGGTTGTCATGGACCGCAGCTGCGGCTAATTGACACAAGAACAGTAACCATGCATTCTGGGAACGCAAAATATAAAGTTCTCTTGTTGCTTTGCCCCGCCCTCATATTTCCTAGCCAATGACTGATGAGATATTTAGTCAGGTGGTTTTGTTTACCAGCTTTAGTTCAAAACAGAAATGAAAACAGACAAAGGTTCAGGACTGGGTCTAGACCAATGGACTTTTCAAGTCTGAATACACTCATAATCTGCTCAAAAGACACCTGCCAAGCAGCAGGTCAAGTGTATTCAGAAATGTAGTTGGGCACAGTGAAGTAACCTGATTTTCCTGTTTGAACATCCTTAATTCTGTTGGTTCGAGCAAACTATTTCCATATTTTAGTTCATATGATAATAAATAAATAATAGAGTAATAAAGAAATAAATATTTCTTTCTTTGTTTAGGCGTACTTCTCTTAAGTTGGAAAACTCCTCATCTTTCCTCATATGTCCTCGTTTTAACATGTATCATACTTTCCTGTAAAGTCAAACTTCAAACTGTTTTGCTGTCATTGTTGGCAAATTGCATGTTTCAACATCAACTCAAAGGAATTTGGACTGCAGATTAGTGGTTTTCGCTCCACAGATTAAAGTAAATCTATTGTCTCCATATGCTTCACTATGTCTTAAGTAAAGAGCTTGTAATCCAAATTGTAATGTGAGGTTGTGGTGGGTGGGTGGGTGTGTGTTTGTGCGTGAATCAAACTTATCCCTGCCTGCTTCATTAAGTCTGTGATTAGCCTCTTTGAAAGACAGGAGAAAACTTTGTGCTAAGTTGGTTTGCCTTGATCAAGGACACACACAAATACACTCACAAAGGCATAAATAGAGAAGTTCTAACAATTGGATTTGAGTGCAGACGTGCACACACACTCACAGCCAAACCTATAATAATATGCATTTTCACACACGCACATATTTGATTCCAGCTGCAGGAGGGTGAATTTGCATTAATGCCCCTGTGTTTGCACATGACTAATAACTGTGGTAATTAGGTTGGATTTTTCCAAAAAGTGCTTTTCCTTCATCTGTTACCAAAAAAGAGCAAAGGAATCTTGAATCTACCCCCTGCCTTTAGAGAACGAGGGATTAAAATGGGAGGTAAAAATAGCCCACATGAAGAAATGGATAAGACCTTTCAGCTGCGGGTTGACAGCAAAAATCTGGCCCCTACTCCTCTTACTTTTATCCCCTCTTTATCCCACACTCATTTCTTTCTAAGCTTGAAGCATTTTGTCAGCAGGCTGCAGAAACCCTCTTGGTTTAAACTGTTCTATTAGTGCATTTCGTATCACTAAAATAATCCACCGAATCACTCAGATTAAACAACATAATCTCTTTGTACTGCTACGGCTTCCAATGAAACACATACAGGATGACCGGATGCTTTATGGGTGTCAGAGGCACTCCTCTGCATCTGACTTCAGTGTATGTGCTACAAGACGATGAAACTTAGAACATTTTTCTGGGTTTCGACAAAAACAAACTACACAAATAAATAAATAAACAAAGTGATCCTATTCTCTTTAACTAAGTAACTCCTTTTTGGTGTAAGTTTATCAAAACCAAAAGGAAAAGTAAAAAATCTGAACTAAGTAGAGAGAGTCATTATTAATTATTAAAATATATTTTATGAAATGCCTTCATTACCAAAGGTTTGGCATTTCCAGAGTCATGGTTATCACATAAGTGAAGAAACATTTGATTTAATTTATCCAAATATTATTTGATTTTAAATATTTGATTTAGGAAAAACAAATGCAAGAAAGAAACGCAAACATTTGAAATTTACCATCGAGCTTTGAACTAATCGGAGTTGTTAGAGTGTTTGCATGGAGCTGAGAGTTGGACAGGAAGTGAAGGCAATGAAGGATGGACTACGACAAAGTGCTGCTGAGCAGAAACTATAAGTTCAGCATGTTAGAGCCATCCGACGCCATTGTCTTTTCCCCTCTCATTAGATACTATTGATGGATCACACTGCTGAGACAAAGACTGTTCAAATGAATAGATAATGAAACAAGCTGTAAGGCTGCACTGGTGTCAGGATAGATGTTGAGTCCATGCTGGCATCTACTGTGCCTTTTGCAATGAACAGGAGACGCACGAAAACAGTCCACATCCTTCAGGAGGAAGTGTTACAGACTCTTGCGTAATCTGTGGTGTTTGATGCCTCCAGGAGACTTTAGTCTCTTTGACTTTAGTCTTTCAAGTCAGTGGCTCCTCCTGGGGAACACATGTACCTCTTAAAAAACAGCATTATTTCTGGGGGGAAAATACTGTCGCACTCACTGACAAACAAAAACAGCACCAGCTCTCTTTTTTTCTGCAGTTTTATTTGAGGAACAACAACAAAAGATTAATTCCATGAAAGCAAAACAAAGTAACATTCAATTAAATGTGCCCCTATTTCCAATTTGCATTACTCTCAGAAACGATGTTATGAAGGCTGCAGCTTGTCTAACAACTGAGACTCGAACAGGAGGTGTTAAAGCTCAGCAGACGCTTTCTCAAAACTCAACAGTTTGTAAAATTATTAGTCAAAGCTAAATAAGACTATGCATTTTCCAAAGAGCCTTATTTTATAGTCATGTACACAAAAAAGATCTATACATTTACTCATCTAAGTCTTTACTGCCACCTGTCCAAGATACAACACACATCAGACGTGATGCCTTTTCATCCCTAAAAGGAATTTAGAATAATAAATCAGTAAAACAAGGATGTTTTTGGAAAAGACAAGCTTATACAGAGATGCAAAAATGAACTCTTCTGAGGGCTTTGCTGCTGCGATGGTGGAAAACATGAATCAAAAGCATGCTTTTGGAACATAAATGCTGCTCTTTGCTTGATCATTAAAAACAAAAAGTAGGCCTCCATAAATATAAATAATATTTTAAAGATTTAGACGTTTTAAATAAATCTATGTACAAGTAAGACATCTACTTGAATTTAGGTTTAATGCACTTTATTCAACCGGGTTCTTGAGTGGAGGTCATTGTATCTGTCAACTAACAGGACATGAGAACACACTCTAGAACATGAAAAAGGAAAAATAAACGGAAACAAGGGATTAAACTAAAAAGAACTGAACTGGAACATGATGTGATAAAATATGAAGACAAGGAAAATTAAAAGATGTTCTTGATCAACAAACAGGAAACACATTGAATGATTTAATCAGAAACTAAATGCGACTGTAACAAAGAAATAAACAAAATTGAGAAGAAAAGAAACCATCTATGATTTAAAAAAAGAGCTAAATGAATATTGATAAGGGTAAATAAAATTATGAAGTAAAAAATGGTTAATGTCAGACATTGTCGTAGGCTTAAGAGCTTTTTGAAAACTCCTGTTGTTATAGTATTTGTTGCCTGTAATAGTTTAAACCTGCAGCATCATTTAACCCTTTCAGCAAATGTAAATAACATACCTTCTTCGAACTACCGTAACTCTTTGGCCGAATCCTAATTCTTTCCCTAACCCTACGGGTTCTTCCTACTTCTACATTTAGCCCTTTAAACGGACACTTGTGAAAAAAATCTTCTAATTCGGACTTCACTCTCACAGGATTATGTAATCAATAGTCGCCGTTCATCTAATTTAGCACACAGCTGCCAGTGCAAAACACAAGTTTTATAACTTTAAAAAGTCATGCAAAAAAGAAAAAAATATTACTTACTTTTAAATGTAAACCTCTGTGGTTCAGAGCAGGGAGCAAGGTGAAGCTAGAGGGGTGGAAACAATTCAGATTTGGCCTCCGTGTCGCATAGAGGCGCAAAGCCGCCTTTCTTTGTGTCAGAATCAGCTGATTTATATTGATCGACCAAACACTTCACTACTGTAAAGTGTTGCAAATCAGCACAAGGCTTCTTTTCTTCACTTTAGAATCTGTTAGAACAATTGAAGTGACAGTAGTCAAAAGAATGTCAACACTCCAGTGATAAAGGCTTAAATCCGCAGCTGTTGCTGGTGACAGGAAATAACAACCACTCTGAACTGCCGCAGTTAATGCAATTCAAAAGGATTCTGAGGTGGAAAAAGCTGTTTTTCTCCATGTCAGAATAGGTCATTTTACTTCAACTGCATTAACAGTTAAAAGAGTTACTGTAATTCAAAGGACATCAAAACTGAGTGAGCATGTAAAGCACAAACTTTAGTTTTATTGCAGATCCTAGTCCTCAAGATCTGCCATCCCACCTGTTTTCCAGCTTTCCCTGCTCCTCTTGCTGCTGATTACCGGACTCAGGTGTGTTTAGTTTATTAGAAAGCAGTGTAGAGAGAACATTAAAACAGCCTGGGGGGGGGTCTCAAGGACCAAGATTGGGCTGCTCTGTTTCATTGGATATTTCTGGCTAAGCAACCAAGGTGAAGATGAAGAGGAAACATGATGGGGCAGGTGTTGGATGAAACTGTTGTTGTTTTGGTCAGAACAGATAGGCTTAAAAAGAAGAAAAAGTAATTACTCGTGCAAAATTTTAAGGAACTCTATGAACTATATTTAATGAGCCGCGCCTGTTGACTTGAAATAGAGAAAGTGTAATCATTTATCCTAATGACTTGTTAGAGCATGCTGCAGCAATGACTAGAGCAACAGATCTGCTGTCTTCAGATGGCTGGGGCGAAAAGCCTCAGAATGATCTGATCCAGCAGATGGTTTGTTCCACAGAATGATCAGAGGAAGTCTTCCAAAGAGACCATTTGTAAAAAGAAATGCTGTTACAAAAGATACTTAACAGACAATTAGATAAAGCATCTGTCCATCAAAGCGATGAGCAAACTTTGAGCAATCAGATTAACATCCATGACAACAGTTACAATCAAACCTATTTGCATGTGGGAGCAGCTGATTATGTTTTCCAAAGCCCCAAAGACGCCTGTAATTAGACCAGAGATCCAGACAAACCGAGAGAGCTGAGGATGAAGAGCAGGAGGCAAATGTAGATCAGGAAGGCGGAGATTAAAGGCATCCTCTCTTTGATATTCTTGGGGAGTCTGAATCACTGTCAAGACAAAGTATGAGCTTGGATCCCTGAGAAAGATGCAGTCGATGTTACACGTTTGAGAGACATCTATTGCAGACTGTCTACACAGCTTTTCAGAGTTCAGGGGCAGAAAGTGAATACAGTGAAGTTTTGCTTTTTTCTTTGCATCCACGACTTCCACAAAAAGAGAACACTTCTGCTACCTGGTGGTTTATGTTAAGTCTGCTAACAAAACAAAGTGATAAACCCTCATTTATCAATTACGTTATGTTCCAAAAATGTAGACAAAATCCACCAAGTTGTCATCTTTGTTTTACCATTATCATAGATGTTTAAAGGCTGTGAAAGTCCTTACAGTATTCCCCTTGTATTTGCGTGGCTTAGGGACCAGAGACACCCGCAAATACAGAGATCAACCCCCCTATCCACTGCCACGGCTAAAGAATGTCCCTCACCGATCCTTACTCATCTAAAACCCTTCTGAAACATTTCTGATATTAAAGAACATAGGAATATTGTTCAACACAGTTTTTTTTTTATTCAGAGCAATTGATTGTACTGTACTTTATAACGTTTTCTGTCCCTCTGTGCCTTAAAACCAGGAGTCTGTTTCCTCCTTCGTCAGTTAGGTGTGAGAGGTCATCTTCTTCCAGAAGATCCGGATGATAATGGTAATTATTATCTTTCTCAGAGTATCAGGATATTTTTCGACTGCTTCTCAGTCAGCTGATCCCATTTCTCCGTACAAGGACACTAACTCCTTCTATGGGCGATTCAGGAACCAGTGGAAATGGCTGTGGAATATTCTTTAGCAGCTGGCGGAGAAGCCAACGGGCCGGCAGGCTCTTCCTCTCCGCTCCCCTCCTCCCCCACAGCACCTCCTCCAGTATAAAAAATCTCGTACAAGCGTCTTATGTTTTTGTGATAAACTGGAGGAGTCAAGTGACTAAAAGCAAATATTGAAACACGAATAAGTGGGGAAACGCAGTATACACTTTTTTCATAGACATGAACCTTTTCACACTTTTCTCTCTTTTTTAAACTTTCAAAGTTCAAACTTTCATAAAAACAAAAGTCCAGTATTATTGAATAAACTAAAGATCTGATTGTGATTAACGATTTATATAAATGTGTCAAATCTTATTCTGTACAGAACACACAGCATAGAGGAGACTGACTGACAAGGTCTACAGCCAATTGGGATGAAGAACACAATACCCTGCAAAAGTAAAGCCTTGTTTTTTACTAAGTGGTGTGGTCCTGTCCAGTCCAGTTTGGAATGGTCCAGGCAATTCAGGTAACCGATTCCACTCAAAGATGGACCGTCACAGTGCATGCGGGGTGTATACTGATTGTGTAGCTTTGTGTCATGGTGGTGCGACTACAGCCCTACCATAGTAGTACTTCATATATGCAAGTCATTTGATGTTGTTTGGTCGAAGATTACAGGCGGTGAAGAGGACTACAGCTGAAAATGTTGGCGCTGGTTTGGCGTTTTCTATTGTTATAATGAGCTTCCGCCAATCAATGGGTTTCATCAGTTTCACGACAGTAGTTCCGTCTTAACTGGTTCGTTCCATTTTTCTATGGATCAACAATCAATGGGGGGTCCCAAAATGGTATGGTTCGGACCAACTTAATGGGTCCATCATATAATGGAAACGCCCAAAATATCGTACCATACTGCACTGCACCTCTCGGTGGAAAGGAGGCCTAAAAGCCTTCCAAAATTGCCATTAAAGAATCTGTGAGACTGCAAAAGGTGAACCTTGACATAGCGAGGGAACACTGCACCCAACTGTTTTTAGGATTTTTAATGCCAACAGTTTGTCAGTAAACTTTATTTGATTTTATTGATTTTGACTTTATTGATTGATTTAATTTTCCTTTTATGTGCTGTCTTGAGAACACAATGGAGTAAAATAGAAGCTGTCTTTTAGCTTTATGTCATAGAAGAGCAAGGTGGAGGTAGAAGCTGGAAGCACATGTTGTTTTACTTCCATGTTCTTACAGGGTGGTGCAATGTTTACACGTTTGTGGAGCAAACATTTACAATTTATTTCTTCCTCAGCTAGAATTGTTGCTGTCCAGGAGCCATTAAGCATTGTAGATTTGGAAAACGTGCCTGAAGAGGAATGAAACTGATTGCAGCTCCACTTTACTTCTATCATTTCTGTGTAATAAACTTCTAGTTTAGCCTGTTACAAAAAGGAGACAAGCGACAGACATCAGACACAGGTGAAGAGAAACTGTATCGCTGCTGCAAAACTACATAAAAGCCCCTGAAGTCAAAATGTTTTTCTTCTGACCTTTTTTTTTCTTTACAAAAAAATATAAGTTTTCATGCATTTTTAATGTTCCCCCCACAGACAAACCCTTTGGTTTAAGCCTTATGTGCCCCTACCCAGGGGTTGACCTGTACAGATGCTGAGGGGTTTTGTCTGGGCCCATGGAGGGTCGTATAGAGGAGTTGCTGTATCTTAAGGGGATGCCCTCAGAAACCACACTCTGATTGTCTAATTCTCTAATTTCTATCACTTGAACAGCACTTACCTTGCACGAATAGGGATTTTATTTTTGGGAGGGGGGTTGAAAAAAGTCAAATAGTCATACAACACACCTGCGTCTTACCAACTTCACCTTTACTTACCCATGCTTCCCTGTCCACTGCAGCTCTTTGGGCTCACTGAGCGGCCTATGAGATTGATATTTTGTGCACACGTGTGTCCATTTTTTGCCCACAGACAGCCCGTATCCACCCATAAGGGCAGTTGTGACTTAGGCTTTAACTGTTTGTTCCAATAAAGGTAAACACAGAGTCAGCCTAATAACAGACTTACGCCACATTGTGCTCTACCAAAGCAGCTCTAGATTACTTTTCCTCCAGCTTTTCCTTCATGAAGACACAGATCCAGGAAATGAAACAAAAAAAAATTGAAAACAGTTAATGTGATTAAAAAAAATCTCACAACTATTATATTTTATATAAATAATTTTCTAAATATGTGCTAAATTCTGATAAATGTCATCCTTATCGTGTGACATTCTCGTCTGGCTTCTCCCCTGGAATGAAAACTTACAGGAAATGAACTTTGCAAAGACACAAAATGAGAAAATGAGATAATCTGAAAGGTGTTTGTGTCTGCAGGAACATATAAGAACAAGAAACATGCAAGATGAAGATGTATCTTTTAAATTCTGCCTTAAATAACAAATCCACAGAACTCAGAGCTGAAGAGTGCTGCCCACACTTGTGCTCATCTGGGTTTTTTTTTTGAGTGCTGCAAAAGAAGAAAAGCTGCAAAGGTGATGTGAAAAAAAAAAAAAAAACATTCTCACACAGATCTACCAAAGCTTAAAAACAAGATCACACCCCCGCAAAAACACACATTTTCTATTGATCAGTCAGACCTCCATCTTCATTAGCTGGTGGAGTTAAAGTCTGCCTGAAGGTGGGAGAGGTTTCCTCATGCGTCGGTTTGCATATGCGGCGTACGGCAGCCTGCAGAGTTTCAATCTCTCAGTTGTCATCTGCATCAATCCTTTAAGAGGCTTTCACACCGTTCACTTCTCCTCTGTCTGAGATTCTGGCTGTCAGCTTTCGCTCAGCATTGTTCTCCTCCCACCTCATGCTGGGGCATGTTTTCTTGCGGGGCGGCTGGGGTGGGGGTGGGTTATTCCAAACTTAGACCTTTATTTCAGGGCAAGATAGAGTTGTCCAAAACACAGCTTGCAACACTCATAAAACTAACTTAGTGCAACAGTCAGGGCAGGTCTTTGGATACACACACCTTTTTTTTTCTTTTTTATAGATGCTGCTTCCACCCCATCCCTGCTTGAATTTGATTGTCGTCCTGCAGAGCTTCATGTAAATACAAATCCGTCTTAACAACAACAATTACTGTAGCAGCAGTAATGGCCCGTTCTCTCGACTACTCCTCTTTCCAAGCGGGAATTAGCAGCCTGAGCCACTGCTGTGGTCAAAGTGTGTTTTTGTAAAACTCCCGTAGCTTAATGTGGTGTCTGCTCGAAAAAACATCATGTTTGGCCATGCTCTCTTTTCAGCATATAGTGGCTGAAAGGAAAACGTGGGAAAACTTTCATGTTGGTATGTAACAGTTAATATTTACAACTGCCAGGGTGCTAGCATGGTTGTACCACACAGGATACTGTTGTTTTCTGCAGGTCAAAAAATTGCCAAACCTGTACGGAGAACACAGGTGGCACACAATTTTAAGATGGGTGAGCCTGTAAAGCAAAAATGTTCATGCACATTCCTTCTATGGACATTCCAAAAAATTCCTATGACTTTGTAAGTTTCCCATTAGTGCTGTTCAAGTAATAAGTGCATGTGTGACCGAATGCCTATTTGCACCCCGAATGGAGACTGGATTTGATAGAGGTTAAAAATACACAATTTGTTAAAACTTGACACAAGTTCCATAAAAGAGAAGGTTAAAATAAACTCAGACAGTTGGACCGCACTCCAATACTGCATGAGGGCGGCTGCCTCCAGGATCACCTCAGCCCCAAGGTTGGTTAAAACATTAAAAACAATGACTAAAAACACTATAAGCAAAACAGCAGTGGCAACTCTGCTTGAAAAAGGAAAAATAAGTTAGTTCTCCCTGGGACAAAACACATGTTTACAAACCCTTATGTTACCTCTCATGCCCCAGGGTCAGAACTCACCACCTGTTAATATAAATAGAATTTAAAATGTTGCAAACTCGAATGCTTAAAAACTTTAGTAAAAGGACTCAAATGATTAAAAGCTTTAGTAAAAAAAAAAGGTCCACATGTCAAGATCACTCAAGGCCAAACCAGGAAGCCAGCATCCAGTTGGAACTCCCACAGCTGCTATTTATCAGCCTCATGAGCCAATCACAGCTCAGACAGGTGCTGGCCATGAATGTTCATCTATGGAACACCATGAGGGACAAACTACCACCCACAGCCCTGTCTGTCACACATGCACCATGCATTTAGCTTGACTGATAGAAATGTGGAGTTTAAACAATCAGATTGCAGTTTGTTTGGTCATCCTGCAAGCGTCCTATGTGCACTTACATATCATGTGCACACCCAAAGCGTGCAGCATTTACACATGGTCAGTAAGGATCCAATGCTCGCACCTTGATAACCACAAAAGTATGGCTAAGGGCACCCATATGACAACCTCACCTGTACATTGTAAATGCGTATAACTTACATCCTCCTTACAATGATTCACAATACATTTTCGACACGCCTCACAATGGTATGTTTCATTTTTATGCATGGCATCTATTGCGGTGTCCATTCAAGTCTCACCTGAAGATGCGGCAAGCCCGGACAACACAAAAACCCAAGAGAACCTGACTGCAGACGTCCAGAACTGGAATTCCTGGAAATTCTCCCATATCACTCAAAAAAGACCCAAAAAAAAACTTGCAACAGTAACAGTTACGGTTTTTCCCATTTTAAGCTTTAATAAAATTTTTTCTACAGTTCTGAAAACTTTGGGGCAAGGCTTACAGTTAGGGTTTGGGTAAGTTGTATAATTTCTGCTTCTGGCCAATTGCCATCTTGTCTGCAGTCGGATTCCTCTCCAACGGGTCAACCCTATAAACGGGTGCATGTATGGCACAAGCTTTCATCCAGAGGGATCACATCCCAGCCTGCCATCTCGATTGTAGAACACCTTTGGATTTTGTAAACGTTTTGAAAAAAAGTTTTATCAGGTAACGATTCTAAGGATCTTTGGCTTGATCCACCATGACTCCAACAGATTTTTGAAGAGGTCAAAGTTAAGGTGGAAGTGTTATACCCAGTTAGTGTGCTTCAAAATATAATACAAATTTTTTATCTAAAAGTCCAAAATCCAGTGCCCTAGAAATTTCCCAGAAGTCTCTGAAAAACCAGTGTGATTGGCAAATTTTGGCAAACCAGTGTGATTGGCAAATTTAGACCACAATGCATTCTGTTCAAATGACTTGTCTAGAAGAAAATGTGTGTAAATGTATTTTTTATCAGTCATCCAAGTTTTCATCATCAGAACACATTGGATTCATAAATACTTTTTGTAAAATGTTTTGGGTGACATCATATTTGCA
The DNA here is from genome assembly GCA_023969325.1 of Oryzias curvinotus. Taxonomy (NCBI): domain Eukaryota; kingdom Metazoa; phylum Chordata; class Actinopteri; order Beloniformes; family Adrianichthyidae; genus Oryzias; species Oryzias curvinotus. The sequence continues at coordinate 30,190,540 of CM043715.1, read as the reverse complement.
CTACTTTTAAAACAACTTTTAAAAGTAGTGAGTGGGTGTCCGAATTACCCTAATATATGAAGATCCAGGGCGCTGGATGAGACTTAAAAAAAGCCCAATTTCTGGAAAAAGCACAGCTCAGAGAATTGCATGTATCTGAAAGTTATGCACTTTTTTCACAGGATTCCAGTAAATGAAAGGAATGTCGCTGAGATTTACTTGGTGAATTTTCATTTGTTTCCCTCGGAGTGAGTGGCAGCTCTTGTTGTATTCAGTTCATTGAGGAGGACCTGTGACGGATGGCACCTCAGTGTGTGTATCTCAGTGTGTGTCCATCGCTGCGGTAACGTCTGATTTCCTGGGATTGGTCTTTGTGATCTTGGCTGTGGCTGTAACTCTGTGACCCCACAGAGGACAAACACAAGATATTATCGCAGAGTCACACATTACTTTCAGTCAGAGCGATGTGTTGAAAGATTTTGTCTGCAGTCATTCCATGTCCAGAAATTTCTTAGCACCACCTTTTTTTGTAGTTTCTTCTGAAATGGACAAACTAAGGTGTACTTTTTTTCACAAAAAAATATTGTAACAAAACACATTAGTATGATGTATCATAGCGGTTTATGGTAAACTTTAGCCAATTTCCCTTTTTTCTTTCGTTGATTTTTGACATTCCAATGCTCATTTTCCAAAAGTGTAATGATAATTAAAATCAGTTTGCCTTGAGCACCTCTATGCTCTCTTTTTAAGCCAAACAAACATTGAAAAAAGACATTTTAAATTACAAGAGAATCAATTTTAGTGCTTGTTAGCCGGCTGTTGTAATCCACAGTGGTGGCTGGCTCAGAAATTGCTTTGCTAAAGACATTTCCAGAGGTGCACAGTGTTGTTTCGCAGCATTTCATCAGGGTTAGACTTGAACACACTGCAGTTGTGGACTTTGTAATGTTTAGTCAATATTTGGGGGAGTGAGTTCATCAGTCAGTTAAGAAGCTATGACTGGAAAGCAAAATGCAACTCAGTGGTGTAATGACTTTATCATTATTAGCAAAATGCAACAATGAATTTAAGAGTAGCATGTTATTGTTCTTTATCACCTCTTTTCACATCAGTAGATCGTTGTTCTCCAACTTTTTTTCAGGCCATTGATCGGTTTTAGGCTAGACTAGGCTGCAGAAGGGCTTCTGATTTTATTTGAGCTTCCACTTTCTTTTGAGGGTAAATTTGATCTGTATCCTCTGTAAAACATCTGCAGTTGTTTTAAACTTTATTAGTACACTAGATTTCATGTAAGAACCATTAAAAGTTTCCCTTGGCCTATGGGTAAGCAAACGCTTTGACTTGTGAGCGACCTGTGGAGTGTTTTGGTAATCCACCTTATAAGAGACAGAAATAACATGGAATCTGGACCAAAAATGCTTTAATTTTCATATACGTATATATACATATATATTTTAAAACAGAACATTTGGGAGTTTTTCTTTTAAAATTGTGGCTTTTTAGTGCCAATTTTCCATTCAATTCAATTTTATTTGTGTAGCCCAAATTCACACCAACAGTCGTCTCGATGGGCTTTGTAACGGTAAGTGAAAAAGTAAAACATAAAATCAAAAGGACCATGAGTACATACAATTCAATTAGAAAATACTAAATTGAACTAACAAACAGACTAAACTAAACTGGCATCCCTGCCCTTAGACCCCCCTGCTCGGTAAGGAAAAACTCCTAAAAAACGGATTCCTAAAAAACAAAGAAACCTCAGGGGTGTCCACATGAAGGAGGGATCCTCCCCTAGGACGGACAGACGATGTACCAGAACTCATAGAGAAGAACTAACTTATCTAACTCTACAACTACATATTTAAAGTCCAGCAGACAAGCTTCATCCAGACGGAGTTGAAGGGACAGCCAGGTGCGTGAGACAAGCTGGAGACAGGATCCATAGCCAGGTGTGGGAGCGGTAGTAGAGGCCAGCCAGAGACGAGGTACACGGTCAGGTACAGGAGCAGAGATGAGCCAACTGGAATCTGGAAGCACTCCCACTCAAAGAGGGACACTTACATGAATCGCACTGCACCAAACAGAGGCATGGAGAACTAAATGATGAATAATGATCAAGAATAGAGATGAGAAGGAGAGTAGAAGTAGATGAGAAAAGAGGGCAGAACCCCCAGTGCACCATAGCTACCTCAGCTTCTAAGTGTTGCAGAATGGTGCAAAGCCGCTATATCCAAGGCAGAACCAGTTGAATTATGTCGACTGCATAAGCGCTGCACCACTGTAAAGCAGTGTTTTTCAACCAGTGTGCTGCGCGGTACACTAGTGTGCTGTGACAGAGGGTCATGTGTACTGTGGGAAATTATTATGATTTATAGCTGTAGTATTTAGGGTTTAAAAAAACAAACACTTTTTTTTTTTTTTCCGTTTGAACCATTCAGTAATCCATCCTCTGCATGCCAACAGTTTTTTACATCAGTCATTTGAGTGGTGGTTCAAGGCTGTCTGTCATATTTTGAAAGTATCCTAAATAAACACTTAAAAAGTTGCTGATAAGTGTTGTGGGATTTCACATGAAAGCTGGAGGGAAGCACTTTTTTTCTGTGATTTACTGCCTGACAGAGTCACAACACTGAGCTGTTAAAAGCCAAAGCTGTGAGCAAGGTGACCTTAAGGAAAGGCGAGTGAAAAACGCTGCACTACATTCTGAGAGTACATGTTGCACTTTGCGCCCTGGGTGTGATCGTGTTGTTTACCATGTTTATGGGACTTCTATTGCTGCCTGGTCAGAAGATGCAGAGGGCAGATACGGTCTGAAGGACTGCTGCAGTTAATGCATTCTGTGCAGAAATGAGCAACTTCCTGTCACTGTCGATCATGCCTAATACTTGCTTTGGAAAAAAACAAAGTAAAAAAAAAAAAAAAACGTGTAAAGCGTAAATTTAAAGGTTGCACCAGCATCCTCAGTTGGGTTACTGGGCTTCAGGAGTTTGGGTAGTCGAACCTCCAGATGGGGAAGTGTCTTGCCTCGGGCTAAGTGATCACTGGCTCTCTTTTGACATTTCTTTTTTTATGTAAAAAAGAAAAAGGGGGCAGCCTCTTGTGCAGCATCTGAGTTGATCCAAGTTGACTAAATTGATTCTTAATGCTTTAACAAATTTCCTTTTCTTATCCGTCTCTTTTCCCCTAAGCCCCAGTCTGGCTGCTTTCTCTGTCTGCATCCTCGTCACCCGTGCCAAACTCCTGTGACGCATCTAGGCGATTAGTTGTTTATTTACCAGCCTTCAGCTCAGCTTTAATCCACTGGATGCCTGTCATTCACCATTTCCAATCTATGAACTCATTCACAGATATCCTTTATAATGGCGCGTTTGTGTTGGACAAGTGATCTGACAAATACTACCAAATGTCTTCGTATGAATGCACAAGAAATGTTGCGCTGTCCTTTATCCCATTGAGACGGCACAGCGTATTTACAAAAGCTGTCTGACGGTTAGCCGTTGTGTTAAGCAAATGCTTGTTCTGTGTCTGTCTGCAGTCAGTGGCAGCTTTTCATTCCAGTTGCACTCAAACAGGCTGAGCCCTCTGGTAAAGTCGCCGCAGACTTCTAAATAAAACAACAAGGTCGCGCTGGATTTTTGCAAACGAGAGACCGAATCAAATCAAGTCAAATTTGACTGAGCCCTGAAGAGAGAATTTGTTTAAATATATAAAAGGGCAAAGTTAAGATATAGAAATGTGAAAATTAATCTAATACAGAAATGAAAATGAGTAATTTTTGAAGTTCTTAGAGCGGATGTGAGTGATCATGAAGTTCTATGTTTGGATTGGTGACCTTCAGGCCACAACATCAGTGTCATAAAAATATTTCCCATCTAACCTTAAACCATGTTTATATATAGATAGCCCTTGTGCGATCTAACATTCTGTTTACTCTCCTTGTCCTACGGGTCAGGAATTACCCACCCCACCAAAGCCCCAAAATAAAGCAACGTCAATCAATTTAAGATCTAAAATCTATAATGTAACGATCTATTCCTTATCATTTATCAGTTAGCTCTCCATGCCTCTGTTTGGTGCAATGCGATTCATATGTCGTCCCTCTTTCCCACTCCCCTCCGGTAGAACTAGAGTGATTTCAGATTCCAGTTGGTTCGTCTGTGCTTGACTGTAAAAAAAAATATAATTCTATTCAGCGATTATTGTAGGTGTGGCTGCCGACAAACCACACGGCAGCATTTATGGAGGCACTTCCAAAATGTCTGGAGACCTTTCTGTATTATACCGTATGTTTTAGAATTTAAGTTATTTCTTTCTTTCATTCTTTATCTTTTTTTTTTCTGCATAGTTTGGCCAACGTTGGAACTTATCTTCAAGTGTGACTCGTGATTTAAAAAATAAACAGGCTTGTGTGTTTGTTATTTCCCCACCAACAACCACTAGAGGGCCCTCTAGGTGTGTGTATCAGTATTTGCTACTAATGTTAATACAGAAGAAGAAGCCTCGGCAGAATTGTTTCAAAGTGACACAAACGATGAAGAATTCAACTGATGAGTTGAAGGAATACAAGGATTTGTTAGCATGTTCTTTATGCTGTGGTTATTAGAATAATTGTTCATATGTTGTGCTACTATTCTAGACACTTATTCAATTCTTCCTATGTTTCATGAAGCTGTAAATGGTTACGGTAGTGAAGCGGGCATATAATCACTCTAATTTTGAGATCTAATCTGCTATGGTTTCAAGAGGAACTGTCCGTTCTTGGTGCCGTATTTTGTTAAATACATTTCTCCCTAAAGAGCGACTCCATGTTTGGGAGTCTGCTTCCACAGAGACGATGGTGCTGAACGGCTTTCATGCATGTCACACTCTGCTTGTTGCTCTTCAGGGCTTCATGGTAGAGTTTCTGAAAACCGTTTTTGTGGGTGATCTTGGTTTCCTGATATGTTCTGTCTAAAATAAACCCAAGTGAAGAAACGTTTCTAATTTGAGTATTCTCTTGCTCATTTTGTGTCGCTAACTAGCGGCGAGTTACACCTCCTCCGACTGCGATTTAATGAGTATTTCTTTATATATAGTGGTGTCGAGCTAAGCTGGAGTCCTGTGTCTTTCCCTTCGTTAAGAATGCCTTCCTGCCTAAAGGTGTGTGCTGCAGTGTGTTCCTTGTTGACAGAAAAATCTCTTCCAAGCTGTCAGTCAGTTTCTTTGTACCCCTGAAATGCACTCTTTTTGGGAAACAGACTACCAAATCCTGGAGATTAATATTCTGTCAGCTTGTAACGGGGGATCACTGTAGCAACGCTTAAGCAGTACTCATCAAAAAATCATGTCTTTGATTTAAATTTTTTTTTTCAAAAGGCTGAAATAAATGTTTTTCAGTGTCACTAATGTTTAGTGTGGGAGGATACTGTGGCGTTTCATGAAAAACTTTCAAATCCATGTAGCAATTCCTTGGTGGGGGCACAAGTTCTATTGCAAATGCAAATGCAAAAATAAATAAATAAATAAAAAACAAATCCCTGTGATTTTCATGTAGCTCTGGCTGCACAGTCTGTAGCAGCATGGAATATAGAATCACTGCATAACCCTTTGCCCTCGCTGGAAATATCTGTCAAAGTGGTCTGTGAGTCATGCTGCTGCTAAGGGTCTTCCTGGGTTCAGGTGCTTCAGCCCTCAGTCCACATGCTGTAAAATACAGATTACTCAAAGATGGAGATGTTTTTACAGCTGCTATAGTTTTTTTTTTTTCTGCACCTAAGCTGTCCATATTTTATAAAGGTGAACTGCGAACCTTAAAGACCCACTTTCATCATCTTTTAAACTATTTCTTAAGTGTTCCCAGTGGTCTTATAGTTATAAATTGGTTGTTTTTAGCCAAGTTAAAATAATCTGTCATAGTTTCTTCAGAGAAGCAGGAGTTCGTCAGAAATTTCCCACCGAGTTGCGGGTGGGACCATTAGTGCGGAGCAACCACCTTCTCCTACCCAGTGCTGAGAGCTGTCTGTTTACATGCTCTCCTACTGCCTTAAAGCCCCTCATACCCCCAATCACTTTGGTGTTTTTCTTTCTTTTACTCTTTTACTCATTGATTCATTTACTTTTGTTGCAGTTGTTGCTGTTTTTACAATTGTACAATTTACAATAAAAAAAAAACATTTGACAACAGCGGGTAAGGAATCGAGCATTTGCAGTTGACCACATATTTTTTGTATATATTTTATTTTTATTATTGTGATTATTGTTATTATTATTATTAGTAGTAGTATTTAAGATTTATTTATTTATTTATTTATTTAATATTAATCTCATTTTCAATAATAATTTCAATAATAATTGTAACTATAATTTTTAACAATTTAAATATTCTTAATAATTTAATATGAATGTCATTTTTATGTCCTTTTTTGATGTTATATTGTATAGATTGTTTCTGAATGTCATTTTTGCTGCCACAGATATATGAAATTTCCCCATTGTGGGATTAATAAATTTATCATTTATTAATCCCATTTATCATCTATTTATCTATCTATCAAACATTAGTGGTGCAACAAAAATATTGAGCAATATTGGAGCTATCCAGCCGTACAGTTTTGAGCCATCAGAATGGAGCAGGGCAGGGAGCTTGTGGCTCGCCCAGCGTATTTTCCATGTCACAAATATAAGCCTTTTCCAACCACATATTGTCGTCTGCTCCTGATTTACAATGATAAGAATAAATAAGTACTCAGACATGAATTCATCAGAACAACGCCAAAAGAACATGTTAAAAACACAATTTTTGTTAAAGTGGGTCTTTAAAAATGAGAAAACTGGTGCCTGAATGATTTGTAATGCAAGAGTGTTTGAAACCCCTCATTTATTTCTAAATTACTAAGGAGTTCAGTTTTTCTGATTGAAGTGAGGCACCAAAGCTGGCCGTGTTACGGAAACAGTAGATTGTAAACATGCAAAGGATGCTTGAGATAAATGCATCAAACTTTGGACGCGCTCCACTCTTTTAACAAAGCTGTTTAAAGGTTTTTTATATCAAGATATCAAAGTACAGCACAGTTGAAATGGTTTAAACTACGTGTTTCTCGTAGAAGATGGCTGGGGAGGATGGATGGTTCACACCGTCATCCATCTTCCCCAACTACATCCCTGCTTAGATTTTGCACTTGCATAAACACACTGCTTAAGGCAAATGCGAAATGAGCGGTCTCAGAGGATATTAAGGGTTTTTTTCAACTTTTGTAGAAAAGTATTTAATTTAAAAGCAAAACATTTGGGATTTATAAAATATGCCTTGCAGGTGAAACAGAAAAACAAATAGTATCATGAATACTTATTTTTAGTACAAGACAAATAAAGTTTAAGTAAAACATTTTTAGAAGTATATTTTTAATTATCTAATACTTTGAGTTGCACCTGCTTGCTTGTATAGCAAACATGATTTACGTAGCTGTTTCTAAAAGGTCTCATAGGATTTGCAGGGGTTCTGAATTTCCTCATATGACTCACACATCTCCACCTATCAGGCTTTTTTTTTACCCTATTATTTGAGTTTGGGTGACAAGAGGCAGCAATTTAAGGCTGAAGGGCTCAAATATCCGACCAGATCGTTACCAGGGCAACCGAGAGTCTGTCCATTGTGTCCGAGGTTTGGACCTTTTCATTTGGACATGCTGGTAACACCCACAGACATTTATTTAATGGACTGCTTGCCTACTTCAAATTTAATCTCGTAAATTTACGAGAAAAAGTAGTAAATTTAGGACTTTAAATCTCGCAATATACATTTTTTTGGGTGGCCCTAATACTCCTTTTTACTTAATTGATTAATTCATCTTGAATTTAATCTCTGTGAATCAAAAGGAAGAAAATGGGAAAATAATCATCTTTTTAAGATAACCTTAAATAAAAAAAATAAAAATCACACATGAGCGTTTTAGAAATGAAATATAAACAGTTTTTTCTGAAAAAAAAAAAAGTCAACTACATTCATTTTTTCTGGCACATAGTTAAAAAATATAATAAGTTACCGTGTGAGTAAGACCTTTAAAGTTGTTGAGCCATTTTATCTAAAATCTCACAAGTGAAGCATCTCCTGATACAAATGCAAAGAAGAGAAAAACGAGAAGAATTCATGGTGGATCCAGCAGAAAGACTTATGTCTGTTTTCTTGTGCCCTGTCTTCCAGTGGAGTCAAAGATCAGAGGGATGGATGGATGGGGAGTGATAGCAGAAGGCTTAGAAGAGAAGATCTAGCAGCAGAGTGCAAGGTGAATGAAGAAAGAACAGCCAGAGGGATGCAGAGGGACACCAGAGGGATGGGACCACCTCTCTGTATTTCACTTTCAAATCAATTTTCAAATCATTGAGATCCCGGAATGGAAGGAGGAATGGATCGCTGGCGGAAGCTCTTTTATCTTGGCATCAGCTGACTTTGAGCACCAGCGGACTCCATTGTAAAGCTGTCATCGCTGCAGCTTTAATAAAAAAAAACTGCATGTCATAATGGCACGGAAGAGCCCAGAGAAGAATAGAAACCGTCATCTTGCTTCTAATCTCTTTTTGACTTGAGCATGCTCCATCAAATGAAACGATTTTTATCACATCCTTCCATAATAATTTTATTTCCTAATTGCAGGATTTTCTTTGAGTTGAAAGCCTACTGGTGTCAGGGTTTTGTAATGTAATGTCTGGTTAAAGACATTATCTGCTGGTACTGCTGTAAAGATCATCTCAGTGTTGGATCTCTGTGTGCCCAGAATAAATATAAGGCATTTGTGCCATGTGTAAGAGCTTACTCTGGAATTACATTTTCATGGGAAGTTAAGTGACTAAATCTAAACCCATCTACTGCAGGCTGACCTTCGCTGACTGCTTCTCACTGTAGATTGTGAGTCTTCATAATTCATTTGATTGTGTGCGCATGTGAAAAAGCTTGGTCCTCTGTCTTTTCTTCCACTAAATCCTTAGTGATGGTGGCAGAAATGGCACATCGGGTATTTTCCTGAACTTTAACGCACAGACTGGCTGTGCAGAAATTGTGTGATCAAGAGGAAAAATTTAAAGGGTTTAACCCGAGGAGATCTGAAATCTGATTAGCTGTGGTGACTCCTACGGAGCTGCAGGATGGTAAGGACAACAAGCTGTTAGAGGCATTTCCCAGAAACCTTTTTAAACGTTTATGGAGTTTGTGTCATGGCAAGCTAGGCGAGGCAGACGCAGGCACTGGAATCCAGAAGGAAAACACAAGGTGAGTAAGTTGGTAAGTTAGTTTTAATGTAATACGGAGTTGCTTGGGGTAGTCATGGCTTGAGGCGAGGTTGGTGACCATAGTTAGCTCGTGGCGAGGCTGAAATGGTAAATATATATATATATATAGCGCTTTCTACCCTCTTTCGATGGCCCAAGGCGCTTTACAGTCACAGTCCCATTCACACTCACATTCACACACTGATGGCGGCTCTGCTGCCGAACACTGGCGCCAACCTCCCACCAGAGGCAAGGTGGGGTTCAGTGTCTTGCCCAAGGACACTTCGACACATGGGCGTGCAAGGCGGGAATCGAACCTGCAATATTACGATCATGGGTCGACCGCCCTACCGCTGCACCACGGCCGCCCGGAGGCTCTAGAGGTTCTGGTGACTCAGGTGTCCACTCGTGGTTAGAATGTCCTGAGGACGAGGCAATAACAAGGTTAGGCGAGAACATGAGCACTATGGCAAAACTAGACGAGAGACCAGGTTATGCACCATCAGGGGCAACGAACTGGCGATGAATGCTGGTTCAGGATCTCCTTAAAAGGTCTGGTTGGTGATGAGGTGAGTGGACACAGCTGGGATGCATCAGGAGCCAAGCAGAGAGGGGAGGGGGAGGAGAGCTGACAGAGGCACCATGACAGTTTGTTTCATAATGTTGCTTTGAATGAGTTTAAATCCAAAATTCTTACCATTTGTACCCATATAATGACATAAAAACTCAGGTTGATTATTTTCCTGTAATGTTTTGTTTTCCTGTAGAAGCTGACTGTTGTATCCTGGTAGGACACCACTGTAACATGACTAACCCACACCCTTCAACACCCTAAGAAGTAAGTACCTTTTTTTCATTTAATCAAATTCTATTTTGGAACCTAGATTGGTTTTCCAAAAGCTGAAACCTCCAGCAAGAATCCATGCAGCTGCAGGTGACTGCCCAAACCAATTCATTAAAATAATTGTTTAACCTGGCCCAAATCCTTGGAATTCACACAAACAATCACAAGAATCACACTCATTTTCCCCTGAAACTTGTTTACTAAAACCTGTTTACATCTGACCCCCCTGAATGTTAAGGCTTGCTAAATGAAATTGACACACACCTCAGGGCTAGGATCATCTAGTGCATATATGCATGTCACTCCAATTGCATTCCCAAGAGCTACTGATATTAAAGAGGTGCAAACAATAACAAAACATATTTCTTTAGGAGGATCTTTCAAGAACGAAGATGCACAATCCAACAGAAAAAATGATTGTCTTAGTCACCACTGCCCTTACAGATAGATACAGACTGTCTGCAGTCCAAAAATGGGCAAACCTGTATGGTAAATGCAGGGGTCCCACACAAATTCAATGTCATCGATTGCTCAGTAAGCCTGTAGGGCAAAATATCCATGCAGATTTTTCCTACGTGCATGCTGCGGGGGACAGGTTGTAGTGAACACTTAAACAACATATAAGTAAGGAGGGGAGTAGATGAAAAACAGAACTTCTCATTTTTCTACCCTTACAAATCCTGTACACTGCACAGGGAGCCAGTTATTGCTGTTCATGTGATAAATGTCCTTACCTTCCGTGCAGCCTGACCATTAGAATTTTTTCCAGATAATCCTGAACAAATTTTCAGTCTGAATACAGCCAAAGGGATCCTGGTCCGTGACCAGAAACCACTCTCTGACCCGTCTTTGGAGGTGGTCTCTGTTAGTTTCCAATCAGACTGAGCTTTGGATCGCTCTGAGATTCCTCAGTCTGAATACAATCTGTTCCCGGAGTGGAAAAACTAACCAAAACGGCCACTGTAGCCGACGTAAACAGAGTGGGAATGTAGCAACAGATGAGCCGTGGACAAATATAAATGTCATGATATGTAGGATGGACAGACCCAGATGCTGAAACCCAGAATGAGGACACAGGTAGGTGAGTAAGAGTTTTTATTTTCCTTCCTGGAGAGATGGTTGTGGCTTGGTAGGAGTCTGATGAGGACTGCGGCTTGAGGCGTAGCTGGAGGTAGCAGCGCGACTGTACAGAGCGTGAGGGCTTGGCCTGACTTCCACACAGGTGACCATTGGAGGCTGGAATCCTGAGGCAGGGAGAATAAAATTAGAACAGTGACAAGACTTGGATTCATAAACATGAGCTAGACTGAGACCAGGTATAGTCACCATAAGGGGCAACGAAGTGGCGTTGGATACTGGGGCGGAGTCTCCTTAAGAGCTGAAGCAGGTGATTAGGTGAATTGGTCCCAGCTGGTGGAGTCAGGTCCAGAGCACGAGGGGGAGGGGGAGGAGACTGACAGGCACCATAACAATAAAGCTGTTATCAAACAGAAAAACAGGCTCCACCTGCTTATTAGTTAGAACATTTATTTTAACACAGCTGAAAAAGGTGTGAAAACGTCTTACATGCTTTTCTGTGTCTCGTTACACGGCACATGGCCGGCGCTGCTGTGACGTCATCCTCAAAGCTATCTTGTAGTTCCTGACCAATGACAGAGTGGTTTTGTTCACAAGCTTTGGTTCATAACAGAATGTTCCCCTTAATGCCAGTCTGAATGCAGATCAAAGGCAAGGTTTGGGACTCTATCCAGAACAAAGGATTTTTTTCAGTCTGACTACACCCTAAGAAGCAAGTACTTGCACCTTTTTAACGACTAGAGTATGGCACAAGTAATACCATACCACAACATCGCCTGTACGCCATAAGTGTGAGCATCTTACATTAGCCTCAATAATTCCAAATGAACCTACCACACGCATGACAATGTTACCTTCCAATTAAAGGACATCCCCTGGGGTGGCAGTGCAAGCCACACCTGCGCTATTCTCTTTGACCCTTCAAGGGCCTGGATAACCCAAAGACCCATAGCACATGTGTGGGTCGATAAAGATTTTGCTTGATAAAGATGACCCAATTCCAACTCCTGGACATTTTGTCCAATCTACACAAAACTTCACAGGATGATGGGTACAATTTAAATTAATAACTGCTCAACACTACCTCTACTAGGGTACTAATACATGGACCTGTACAGAATGACTGAAAAAGGCTGCTTAGCAAGTCTTACTTCTGGAAATATTGATGTGACACAGCCGGTAGAGGAAGTAGTGAGCTTAGTAGTGTAGTGTTAGGCTAAAAATGTTTTTTTTTTACTAAAGGTTTTTATCACTAAACACAAAGCTCAAAGTCAAACACTATACTTTCCACATCTATGAAAGTTCCAACTATTGCAGAGAACAGTGGGAAAGCTCAACAAAACATAGCCACGGGTAAAATAACAATAATCAGACTCTAAAAGGAGACTGTAGGACTGTTGCGACACCAAAACTAGAATACCAATGTGACAAAATTGAAACGTGCTTACTCTCATTGTCCATATACAGAGTAATGAAGGCAAAAGTCTTTGTCAATCGATTTGTAAAAAACGTAAACATTTTATAGTTTTTACCAATGTTCTCTCCTGTGGCTTTTCCTAGGATAACTGTTAAATGTACATTTTTTAAGAGCATGGCAGCCTTTCATGAGGTCTACCGCCTGTACTTTAGCAGAGGGAAGTCCACAAGGCCATCAAAGTCAGTCCTCTGCCTGTGTTGCTGTTCATTAAGTGACTATTTCAAATTGATGAGTCGTGACAGAGGCATAAAAACATGTTCCAGAAATGTCCTTGGTGAAGTGCAAGAGGAAAAACATCGCCTGAAATACCACAGCTAGTTGTTATTTTCTAAATTTGATCAACAAGCAAACTATCAAGCTGAATCTGTGCACATTCGTTTTTTCATAAAGATGCTTTCTTTTTTCTTTTACCAAACAGATATTGAAATTATTCCTCTAAATAACGATAATATTTTTTGTTACATTAACTTTCTTTTTGGAGTTTAAAACTTGGCATGCTAAATGCCACCTTCAGGCTACATAGCTATAAGAATATGGTTTTATCTAGGATATGACCACTTTCAGTTTCCACTGAAACCAAAAATAGCTAAAACCTGGCCCACAAAGGAAAGCCTTTGTGGCCTACTTTTGGATTTTGTCTCAGATTTAACGTCACAAACTGTGTCACAAATTTACAAGACATATTAGAAAACGTTCTTTTAACCTTAACTTTATTTATCTTTCATGCTGCAACAAACTTACTTGGTCTAGACCTGGAACTACGTTTAATGCTATATCTGTCTTAGAAAAGGGACCAATAGAAGCGATTGTTGTGACTCAGTCATTAAGTACTAAAAGTGGGTCAGGTTATGCTACAGTTCAACTTTGCAAAGAGTTCCTATTTTCTGTTACACACTAAAAAGTCATGAAATAACTAAATCATTTATTTTGGGAGAGTTTAGTGACTGACACCTGTGCAAAGGGCAAATCTATATGAAACCCAACTGTCCTTACCTGACAGCTGATAGAACGAAGCCATTTAAAACTGAAGTGGGATAAAAAACTAATGGCTGCAAGACAAATTATCAGATCACTCTATGCACATACATAATGTTTGATGGGGAATTTGTTTCTAATTCTTACATTTTCTTTGAAAAAACATTTCAATTTTAATGATTTTATTTGTTTGATTCAAATTTTTTATTTGTTTTACAATTCATTTAAAAAGATATCTCTATTGATCTATTGATTGAACAGTTTCTCCTATTTCCTTTAAGTCCCACTTAAATCTTCTTTTGATTTATTTTTAGTCAAAATAAAAAATGTGTCATTTTCCAGGACATAATATTTGCAGAACTGCAGTAGTTTATTAGAAATTTGGCGGAGTTGTGGGCTGGACTGTTGGCGCGGTTTAAGCCACTGCTGATTTTCCCTCATCCCTTTGTTTGCACTCTCTCCTGCTAGCTTACAGCCTTTCACAACCCTAACCTTACATTACTGGTGCAACAAGAATGACCAGCAATGTCGGGGCTATCCAGTGGTACAGTTTTGAGCCACATGCCAGCTATTTGTCTGCAAGTGGATGCATCGGAATGGACCAGAGCAGGGAGGTTGTGGCCCGCCAATTGTAGCACTGCTACAAGCTTTTTCGAACTGCATTTTATTTTTGCTCCCAATTCACAACAATTTGAATAAAGAAATTCTCAGAAATGCAATTTGAGCTTAATGTTCTTAATATATGTCTGCCATAATCAGAAAAATGCCACAAGAATGTGTTCCAAACACCAAAAACACAATTTTCATTCCTGAATTGCTGCTCATATATTGATCCAAAACACATCTACATTTCTTTTTCTTAAAGTCTTTCCCCGCCTCCTTGATAAACGCACAAAAAGACCATCTGTAACTCCTCATCTGGACCCGGTCGCCAAGTCCATTTCAGTAAACTGTTTGTTAGGGGAAGCTGCTGGTGTGGATGTAATAATCTATAGCAAGTAGATTCACTCCCTTTCCGCCCATTCATTTTCTTCACTCTATTTTCTCTCCCTTTGCTCCCCCAGGAACAAGATAAGTTTGTTGAAAAGTCTTTGTTGTTGAAAGCTATTGTCTGTTGTCTCCTGTGAGTAACTTTATATCCACTGTGATAGATACAGCCAGGCCCCCATAAGATGTATGGGTTAATTAACTTAATGGCTTGTGTGTGTAAACGTGTGCATGTGTGTGCTTGTGTACTGTAAGTGCTGGACTGCTGGAAATGCATGTGTGTTGTCCCGCACTGACATAAAGTAAGGCTCATTGGCTCAAAACCAGGGAGACAAATTGGAAAGATTGGACTGATCATTCCTCAACTTCTAATTAATGAAACCGGGTAACTCCAACTGGAGTAATTATCCTGCTTGTTTTCATCACGGGCAGCTTTAATCACATGGTTCTGCAGGAAACATCCAGTTTTTAGCAGACAAGAAAACAGAACATTTTATTCTCCATTTTTTTAAATCATTTTTAGTGATGGGACATATTTTTTTAATTAAAAAAAATTCTGATTGGTACAGATAATACCATCCATGGAGGCTCTGCTAGATATCTATTGATCTAAAATGGATCTTTTGATATAGCTTTCAAGTAAAAAAGTGGAGAACTATGGGAAGAAATGTTTCTGTAGATCATTCAAGTTGTCTGGTGAATAGAAAGCAGCTTTGGTTTAATTTAAGGTCAAGCAGGCTGTTCTGATAACGTTTTTCTCTGCTGCCATTTACCAACAAACTGGACATTTCGGTTGCTACACTCCACGATGTTTAGTCAGTTTAGTTTTCAGCGCTTTTAGGGGCTGTTATAGTGCAGCTGTTAATTCAATAAAAGTTTTTTTATTTTTTTATCTGTGGTCCCACTAAGGTTTTAGGGAGGCAGAGGGATCACAAATGTTCAGCGTTTTAAAAAGATATTTCACAACATTTTAAAAACTGTTCTGTTAGTATTTGCATTTTATACCAAAAGCTGAATACTTGTGAGATTCAATTTTAAAGCCTAATTATTTTAGATATTCATTTTATTCTTTGTTTTTTTTTCATCCAAAAAAAATAAATAAATAAATTAAAAAATTAAAAATAATTAATTCTATCCATTATAAAGTCATTATTTTCATGTCGGTTCTTAATGTTTCAAACTTCTATTTCCAGTTGGTGCAAATCAAATATCGTTTCGTGAGTTTACATCACATGACTGATTTCTGTCAATCATATGAACTGCTTGAATAAATTGAGATTTAAGTCAAATATGCTGTTGTTGTCACTGTCCGCATGCACAATGAGATTAAAAGCAGTGATCATATAGTGCAAAGAAGATAATATGTACACAATGCTTAAAAAACCTGCAGTAAAATCTCAAGACGGATGAAAAAGAATTTGGTTTCAGTGATAACAAGCTGGGAAATTCTTTACACAGCTTGACTTCCATTGAAAGAAGCAGAAACTACTCTTGCACTGAGAAAAATCCAGTGTTATATCTTTTACATTTTTTTCTCTCAGTAGCTGTCTTTCTTTCTATAAAATGTGTCAATTTCTTTTATCCACATCTAAACTCTTGGTGGTGTTTTAAAGCTTAGGCTTCTATGGTGGAGTGTCAGGGAGATAACTTTCGACATGTGTCTCCAATGTGTCATAATGAGACACATATTCATATTTATGCACCCGGGTGACCTGAGGAAGAGACTTGAAAGGAAGTCGTGCCGCGTTTGTGCGTGGGCTCTGAGATAGGTGTGAGTGTGGGAGGCGAGGTGGGCTTCAGCGTCCAGCCTGTGCAGCAGGAGATAGACAGACGGGAAGAAAGAGTGGAGCTCTGAGGAAAAAGAGTGGGCGGAGGGGTAGGCCTTGAGAGGAAAGTGAGGATGAATATGTGGGAGGATCTAAACTCTGGGGACGCAAGAAAGCAAAAGATTGAAGGCACAGCTCAGTTGTCTGTGTTTGTGAGTGTTTGTGAGGGATGCTAAAGCCCTTCTCCTTATTAGCTGGAAAGTCTAACATCACCCATGGGTGATTGAGGCTGGAAGTGAAACACTTTTGTTATGTGAGTGTAAGGAAACTGAAGCGTCATTAAATGTGGTCGTGAAATAGTCTTTGTCTGGTTCAGCTTTGCTGATTTTTCTTATAGTTCATTTGATAAACAAAAAAAAGAAAAACTGTAGATTTAATTTGAAGCCTTGTGTCAAGTGGTTGAATGCAACCACACTGAATAATTGTTGTAAAGCATGTTTATATAGTATCAGGTACGGAATCCCATGAGGATAAATATTCTTGATATCCTACTCAAGAATCTTGCATAATTTCTAGCCTAATACATTATGCAAAATATTAAATGTATTTATTAATACATGAATAAATACAATGAAAATTCAAAGGAGTTAAATAAAAATAACAAAATGCTCTTTAGTTAAAGTAAGAACAGCCATAGTTTGTCTCAGGCAGGCGTGTACGGTGGCCCTGAAGTCCAAATCACATCAACAAATCACTCGACACAAAAACATATTAAAGATCACAGGGACAATTAAAAACGCAAAGCAAACAATTAAAAAGAAACACTATATTTTAGAAGTCAGAACAGAGTTCCAGAAACTAAAACGTAAAAACATAACTTTGTGTAATTTTCAAAAATCTGACATAAAATGTTAAAAAATGAAACAAAATAAGAAACCTGGAAAAGGCAGGTATTATGGGACATCAATGATCTTGAAAATGTTTCTGAAAGATTTAACAGAAGCATGAATTGTCAGTATTCTTTGGCGATTGGGTTCCTGGCTGGAGACACTTTGCATTCCTGTGATGACCTCGGACCAAATGAAAAGACCCCAGAACCCAGACCCGATGGTGGTCAAGGCCAGACCAGATCGACCTAATGACTAAAAACATTTATCATTAGAGTGAATGAATTAAATAATTCATGTGATGTTTTATTTTACTTTTCAAGAGTTGGAAACTATCCCTGTATTTAATTTAATGGCATCTTGTTAAGCTGAGCTGAAAGCTGAGAGCCCCCCCACACATCCGTCTGTGTGGCACTGTGACGACGCAGCAGCTTGTCCAGAGCGTGGCCCTTTTCTTACCTGATGACAGCTGGAACAGCCCCAACCCCCCACCACCCCAACCCCCCTGTGACCCTGAGCAGAATGGATGGAAAATGGATCCATGCAGGCGGAGGTGTCGTTCATCTTCCAACTTGTTCAAAACCTCCGTAACAACGCACTTTTTATTGGCCTTCTGTGTCACCCATGAGAATAGAAAAATGAAATGTGTGCCCCAGCCCCACACACACACACAACTCTTTTTGTTGCCTGGTCAGCTCCGAACTGTTTTGATGAAGTCTGAGACAAGTTGATGGGTGAGAATGAAAACGATGTTGTTTTAAACCTGTATTACTGAGAATTAAATGGAGGGACGAGGGACTGTAGACAAAGTGCAATATGTTTGTGAGGAAAATGTGCTCAGGTAGAAAATAATCGATTAATTAAATTTACTATAACTATATTTCAAGGGATTTTTCCACTAGGGATTTCCTAATCCAATCAGAAAATGGGCCCAATCACGTGGTTTCAGACTCGATCGGTATCGAATGTAGTGTCCCAATTAAAGATCGAATATTTTTTTTTGCTGTTGTTTTATTATTGTTAATGATCAGTGTATTAAAAACTTAAATAAATACTCTACTGGAAATCTGCAAAACATAAATGATTCACGACATTTTATTACTGAAAAATGCAGCAAAATACGGCAGCAGTTTGAGCAGGAGGCGCACAAACACGGTTCGGTGAAGTTAGCAAGATATTCACAGATTCAGACCTTCAGGCTCAAAAACTGTTTTAAAAACATTTAAAACTGACAAGTGTTTGTATTACCGCCAACAACAAACTTCAAAGGCATTTAAAAATATATATATATTTTTAATTCGTATTACTGAGAATTAAATGGAGTGACAAGGGACTGTTAACAAAGTGCAAGCTCTGGAAAAAAGGGATGAAAAGAAACTATAGTCTCTCTAAAACTACTAGGTGGTTATTAGCTAGTCACAAGTACTCATCACCCTTTTCATGCTACAGCAACGATTTTAAAAAAGGGTCATCATCAACTTTTCAAAAATCCTAAAGGGGAAATGAATCGCATCTGATCAAAAACGTTCAATAGCTCTGAAAATCCTAAGGCTACAGTCACCCATTTTCCTCACCCAATTATCACCTATTTTACTGTTTAAGGGTTCAAGGGCAAAAGAAGGTTAAAAAATAACATTTGTGGAAAATCTGAATCTGTTTATTGAAGTATGAGATCAGAACTTGGTATTGGCAGATTCTCAAAATAACCTGATTGAGACATTCCTAAAAAACAAAACAAGAGTAAAAGACAATAAACATTGAAATACGCAGATAAAAATTCAATTCTATTTTATTTATATAGTTCAAAATCACAACACAATGATGGCTTCACACCGATAACTGTACAAAAGCATGGAATCAGTCACAAAGCATGAACATTTGCTAATTGCTAAACTAAACGGACCCTAGGCATCCCTGCCCTTAGAACCTCCTCTTTGGTGAGGCTATACTCCTAAAAAAATAAATAAATAAATAAAACTACAGGACAAAAGAAGAAAGCTCATGGATGTCCACATGAAGGAAGGATCCTGTCCCAGGACGGACACATCTATTTAAGACTTTAAGTCTATTAAATGTTGATTAAAAACATAAATAAAATAAAAAAAAACCTGATGCCATCTGGTTGACATAAGTGCTTTTAATTTTAAATAAATAAATTTGGACCTACACATACAGTACACACATGACAAATATATTGATTTTAAAATAGTTTATCAATAATAAAATAGTAAAAAAGTTTGACTAATTGCTTGAATCAGAGTGGGAGGAAGCAAATTTGAATCATCCAAACACTAGTGTGTTATATGTTTTTTTTTAATACACATTTGCCAATAATTAAAAGTTCTGGTTAATTTTTCTGTCAATAGACTAAAATTCAACACTTCTATGCTTTCTATTCTTTGGTGGCTCTGCCAACGGTGTGAGGATGGAGGGCTTGGGTTTGGTTTTGTCAGTTTTATTTCCTTAGTTCTCTTAAAGTTCTATTTAGAAGTTTACCCCGTCAGTCACAGCAGCTTAATGTTAGTGATCGTCCACAGCTGTTTTCATTTCCGTTAATTACCCTCAGGGTATTTAAATGTCTGGTTTTCAGGTCTTCTGCTTAATCACCTTTTTGATTCTTCATGGGGTTTTGACACGTTTAGGTTTCATTAATAAATGTTTATGTTTGTTCCACCAAGCCTGGCCTCCAGTAAACTGGATCTGACACCAACAAACTCTAACAAAAACCAAAAACAAAAACAACATATTTTTATATAATTTCAATCTATATCTGGGGTGGAATGTAATTACTGTCTCAAATGAATAAGGTGTCCAGTTAGTATTAGTTTTTTTTTCTTCATTTGTTTTGCACGTTGTGCTTCAACAAAAATACCATATTTTTCTCTCTAGGAGTTTCTACCTCATTCTATAACATTTCTAACGCTATATTCCAGACCACTGCATATAGATGCTCACTATGCTGCTAATGAAAGACTCTGCCTTTGACTCTCTTCTCCCCGGAGCAAAGCTTTGGATGAGAACGGCGAGTCTCATCCATTTCTGTCCTCTATAAACCTTTCAATGTTAAACTTCTGAGCACTTCTTCTGAGTCTGAATCCAGAAGAATCAGGGGAATTCTTTGATTCCAAGTTCTTCTTCACAGACGCAGGATTAGTGGGAGATTGATTGATTCAAATCTTGGGCTAGTGGACTGTGGAAGCAGTTCTCACTTTTTCTACAACTCTGGAAGACTCAGGTTGTGTATCTTTGTGTGTATGTGTGTGTGTATCTTTCCCTCACATGATTTCATGCACGTGTCCATAAACGGTCCATGGACCAAAACGTTTAAGATTCAATTAACTTTGAGGCAAAAAAAACATAGTTTGATTCTTTAACATAAATGGATACAACAATATTTTAGTGAAAATTCTTTATTTTCTTACTAGTACTTTTTATTTTAAACACCAAAAAAGAAATATCTTTGACAAAACGGCTTCAAACATTCAAAGCTGCCATTTTGGGTATTTTAGATTGTTTTGATCTTTCTGTTTAAGAAAAGTGTCATATTAATTTATTCAGGTATTGTTTGGTGTGCTTTAAATTTTTTTAAAAATATTTGTAGTCTACAAAACCTGCTGTACATCCCTTGCTGTGGTTCACCTTCAGCCAGTTGTAAATGACTTAGTAGAAGCAAGTTTGTGATTGAACGTCTTTTTGTTTGACTTGATCACAAAAAGGCAAATGGAGTAGAGACACAAGTGAAACTGACAGTTTGACAGAAACTAATTAGTTGCTTCCTGATTGATTTGATACCTTTTTACTAACATCATCCTGTCCATTTCTGTGGTTTTGAACCAATACTGCTGTTAGTCTCAGTACTAGATTGATTTTTTTATAGGCATCTGTCTCCTTTACATCCATACTGAAAATAGAACCAGATTATTTTTTAAATAAATAAAAAGTTTCACATGAAAATAAGATTGATTAATTGATTTATTGATTGGTTTCAAGCATTGTAGTCAAAGCAATAAAGAATGTACACAGATTTATTAAACTCATTACAGAAATGATGAAATGCATAGTTAAAACAAAAACAGAAATAAAACAGACAAAAAAACACTTAAAATCACATATGCTTAATTAAATATAGTCATGTAGAGCTTGATTTATTGCTTAAAAATTTCAGAACATTTCAGAAGCAAATTGAATCTCTCAAAATAAAAATGACAGTAATCTTGATTCATGAAATACTGCAAGTGCAAAAAATTTGAACCAGGAGTAAGTATACAAAAAAAGAAATTGGTAGTTATGTTAAAAAAATTGACACCTGAAACTTCAAAACCATGAAAATACATCTGCAGGTTTTCCAAAAATACACGTTTCATCAAGCTAAAACTTTTTAGGTAGTTTAAAAGCCAAAAAGGGTGACAGTTTAAAGTCACAAAAACAATAATAAAGGCCAAATGTCAAACAGGAAATCTTGGTGTCAGAACAGAGTCGGACCTGAGCTTGATCTGATTCTAACTAAATCGTTTTGTTTAACTCCTCAATCACAAAGACTCTGAGGTTTTGTGTCCAGACAAGTTTCAAGAAGCGGAACCATCCCTTCATCTTCAGCAGGCTGGACTAATGTTGCATCCAGTCCTTACACTGGCTGCCAATTAGATATAAAACTGACTCTATAAAGTGCTGCTGGTAGTTTATAATTCACTCAGATTTATAGGGTGTGCACACCTAAATACCTGTCAGGTCTCCTCATGGAGCATAAACCAAGCAACGTTATGCGACCTTTAGGAAGCAAACAGCTGGTGGAGCTCAAAATACACATTTTTCTGTACTTTAGGGGGCACCAGTTTATAAGGTTGACCATCAATAGACTTTAAAACTTATATCATATATAAGGCACACAACTGTAGGCGCATTAAGTGGGACAAAAGAGACATAAGTCGCTCAGTCAAACTTAACTAACTGCGTTCACATGAGTGAGCACTTGCTTAAAACACGTTAGCCGTGTTCGCGTATTCACGTGACCTCTAACTCCTAACCTTGTTTGCGCTACACCAAACGTTTTGACTAAGTGCCATTTACCTCTTAAATCGCTTTGACATCAGTAATCATAACCATAATTGATCAAGACAATAGCCCCTTTGTATTTTAAGGGGCACTGCACCATAGTTTATTGAAAAAAAAATAAGGCTTTTAAGTTCTCTTTACCCGTCAATGGACTGGAACTAGAACTCCTGCGTACAGTGTGTATTGCGGTCCGAAGAGGCGGATGTCAGACGCAGACATGACGGATGCGATGTAAACACTCCGATTGATCGTCTATTTTTTTGTGTCAATGTTAGGGAGATGCACCGCAGACCGACCAGTGGAGATTAGTGCATCCACAGCTGTCAGGATCAAGCATCTGGTTTTCAGTTCTTCTGTGTCATCTGCTCTGTTTTGCCACCTCCCTGTTTCAGTTTATTTCTTAAATGTTTTAGTCCCCTGCATGTTGGGTCCTACACCACCAGTTTCTGACAGAAGCTGCTTTTGGCTGTTGTAGACTGAAGGTGAAGATCACATTGTTCATGCAGGAATCACAGTGATGATCTTTTACAACGTTTATTGCTATTTCTTTTTGTTTTGTTTTTTTTGTCTTCTGTGGCCTAATTTATTTTGGTAGAATTCTTCTGAGAATGCACAGAAAACACACATGTAGCAGAATGAGACTCATCTTGATTGGTTGGTGTCATAGAAAATAGGAAAGAGTGAACCGCGTGTTAAAAGATAGATCATTTGGCAAAAGCAGCATGACATGGAGAGATCAGACATCAGAGAATGATGACCTGCACTTTAAGCCCGTAAGCAGTTAATTTTGGTCTAGACATGCCACTTTACTTACCGTATGCTTTTTTTTTTTATCACACAGAGAAGTTGAAGAGTAGAAAATCAGCTTGTAGTTGTGAATGCTGTTTTCTCTGCTGCACCCTGCTCTGCTGGAAAGATCAGCGGGATCAATAAATTCATTCATGAAGCCAACAAAGTCACTGGGCAGAGCCTAGAGACGGCTGAGTCAATGAGGGACAGAAAGTCACTGAGCAAACAGTCCTCCATCACGGTCATCCCACCCCCCACCCCTCCATCACAGCCTGCAGACTCACAGCAGCTCATTTTTCAGCAGACTCCTCCCAGAAAAAAAAAAGGTTTCAAGCCGTCAATCCTGCAGTTTCATATCAACAGCTCATGAATTATACTCTTGTGAAGCAAATTCTTCCCTTTTTGCAGATTTTTTTATCCAGTTTATCTCAGAAATTACCTGCTGCATTTGCTTCGGGACCTGTTTTTGTTTTTCTGATCTAAAGCGACACTTCTTCATTCCATCTTGTCAATGACACTTTTCTCTGTTCCTTTCATTAAAATTATTTGCAAATATTTAGAACCTTATTTTTGGTTTTAGTTTGTTTTAGCTTCTTTTTGCTCTACACCTAGTAAAGCTTTTCTGAAAATCAATACAGTCGAGAATTTTTGTCTAGAAAATGAGAAAATTATTATTATTAGAATAAATTAAAAGCTTTTTCTCCATACTCTTGACAATAAAAAATGGGATTTTGAACTAAAAAATACCTCCTTCACTGTCATTTGACGTTGAATTTTAAGGATTTTATTTTCAAAGTTCAATAAGTTAGACTGGCATTCATTGTCATTATTTTGAGAAGAAAAATTTTGATTTATGCTCCGAGAGCTAGTTTTTGATTTTTGAGCCTTAATTAAGACCGCATTTTCCCCTCTGTCAAAGCCTTAACTTCACATGTAAACAATTAAGACAAGTACATTTGATTCATTGCATTTGTATTTATGTTGTGTGAATGTTCCCTCTTGTTATGTTTAATCATTTGTTCTGCCTTACTCCAGCACCAATCACTGCGAAAAAGTCCTAGTTGGTGAAGGTCAAACTCACCAACGAGGGGAAAAAAATTCTGATATTCTCACACGTTTTGTTCTAAATTAACTGTTTTTTTATCAAAATGAACTAGAAATAGGTTCATAAAAACCAATTGAACTAGCAAACAAATACTTATCATCTTCATAACATTCACCTTTAAGTAGTTATGTCCATGGACAGATAATTTTAGTGATTTTTTTTAATTAAAATAAGTTCTTTTCCATTTTTAGGCTACCTCTTTTTCTACTCATGTGTTTTCTTAAACAGCCGTTTCTTATTTAAAATTGTTGCAACCCAGCATTGAAGGACATCGTGTGCCACTAAACATTATGATAGGAACGAGTGGTCATTTTTCTGAACAATCCAGCCCTTCATTATAGAAAACCTGTAAAAACAACAAATCCACAAATTTGACATTTTTTTTCGTTTGGGGGACACTTCTGGTGTAACCACAGGGAGTTTCTGCTTTAATTTACTCTCATTCTTCATTTCTTGCCTTTATTCTTTAGAGTTTTTGTTCTTGCCTTGTTTTGTCTTTTATTTTTACTCTCTGCTGTCTTTATTACTTCTCTCTTACCAGGCATTTATGTGCAATATCTTTGGAAAAATGCCTCTGGGAGAAAAGTACTGCTACAGTTGCTGTTTAGAATCAACACAGATCTTCCCGACACTGATATGATCTGAGAACAAAGACTGAGAGAAGGGGAGGGTGGACAGAAATTAAGATAAATAAAATTATAAAAAGAGATGTCAGAAAAACAAAATCTTGCTTGTGAAAGCAGATATGAACAAAATGAAAAGTTAGAGGCAAGATGCGTGAGAAAATTCTCTACACTGCAGAAAAATTAGCAGGAAAATGAGATAGAGGGGGAAAAAAAGACTTGGGGGAACAAATAGGAAAGTCAGCACCTGAGCAAAGACGGGGATCATGAGGTTTCAGACTGAGAATGAGAGAAAAGGCCCAGAGGGGGGATCTTCCTCCTCCACCTCCTTATCTCCTGTTCCCAGGGTTTAGAAGGAGCTTAGTGGAAGACCCTGTGACATTCACAACACCATATTAGAGTGAGAAAAATCCAGAAATGAAAGTGAGGAGCAAGTATTGATGTGTAGAGAATAGCAGAAGAAAAGGCAAACGTGAGACGAAGGCGAGAAAAAGAAGAATGGAGATGCCTCTGCACGTTTTTAATCAAACACTGACCCAAAACACCCGTCTGAACTGCCTCAGAATCAAAACAGGGCTCTGTTGCAACTTAGATCTCAATCGCTTTGAGGAAGGAATGACGACCAGTAAGCTTGTACAACAAAAGTTTGATTCAACATCAATAAAATACATTTAATTTTGCAAAAACTACTGTAAAATGTTCATTTATGTAATTATAAAACACTTTAAATGCATTTAATATAGATTTATACTGACCTTTTTGGAATTTCCGATTAAAAAATTACATTTAATAAAAATAGGCAAGATTATTGAACTAATCTTGCCTATCTATCCTTTTTTCAGCTTGTTTTGCTGCTAACCCTGCTTCAGTAGATGCTGATTAGCTGGACTGAGTCAGCCCAGTTTCTGATTGACTAAACACACCTGATCCAGGTGTGCAGCTATTACTAAAGCAGGGTTAGCTGCAAAACAAGCAAGGTGGTAGCCCACGAGGAACAGGGCTGATGACCCCTTATTTAGGAGGGGATTCAGAAAAATCTTTTGGTCTGGAGCCTGTCAGCTTAATTTGGTCTGGATCGTGTGAACCTTGCATCCAGTCTGTTTTCAGACTGCTGCGAAGGCGATTTTCCTGTTCCGACTAAAGCTTGTAAACAAAACCATGGGGCTAAATATCTCTTCCCTCAATGGTCAGGAATTACAAAAGTGGGGCAAACCAACTAGAGGCAAAAATTATGGAAGTCTTGCGCTTATAGTGCTCACAAATTTTGAACGTTTGTATCAACATCATAGTCAACACTTTTTACCCGTTTTTTTTGGTCAGGTGGAAAGAAGCTGCAGGGTGGTTACTGGCAGGAAGACGGTACGCTAATAAGGGTTTATACCATGGTCCGCTTGAATACTCGATTCTGATTGGCTGCTGGGTATGCATTAAAATCTGATAACCGCACAGTGAAAAAAGAAGGTCCGGTCGGCTAGCTTAAATGTTTTGTATCATTGCGCCGGCTTCTGTAAAACAACCTTTTGCTTCATCATCTGGGCAAAAACAAGCGGTAAGCGATTAACTTTCCCTCTGAATTGATGCTTTATTCAACCCATCGGGACGATTAGCACATATAAATCGCCGAATCTTGACTGCAGCGGTGGTGCTGCGCGACGCGGACTATATGTTATAGTAGACTATATGTTATAGGACTAAAACCTGGTTAATATGTATTGCTTTTGTAAGTGACCATGGTATAAGCGGGTTAATGGCCTTCGAAGTGTGCGGTTATTACTTTATAACGCACTTCGCGGAAGGACGGTTCAGGCTTCCACGTCGTGCGTTAAAAAGTAATAACCGCACACTTCGTCGGCCATTAACCCTTACTTATGACATCGTCGGGAAAACCGTGAGAAGCAGTGTGTGTCACGTTAAAAATTGTTTGAGTCTGAATTTGTCCTCTTTGGTAAATGGCGTATACTTAAATAGCGCTTTCTACCTTCTTACGAAGGCCCAAGGCGCTTTACAGTCACAGTCCCATTCACCCATGCACACACACATGCACACACACATTCACACCCTGGTGGTGGCTCCGCTGCCGAACACTGGCGCCAACCTCCCACCAGAGGCAAGGTGGGGTTCAGTGTCTTGCCCAAGGACACTTCGACACATGGGCGTGCAAGGCGGGAATCGAACCTGCGATAATACGATCATGAGTCGACCGCCCTACCACTGCACCACGGCCGTCCCCCTTTGATTAAAGTCCCACTTTAACTTTTTTTTATTGTTAAATTGCTGCCTGTGGTCTTGATTATGCAGTTTTTAGCCAGAATCAAAAAGCAGGTGTTGTCTTTTTAAGACATATTTTCTGCACATTGGCAGGAGCTCATTAAAATTCCCTTTTGGATTGTTGGCGGGACTGTGTGGCGCTGGAATTAGCCTAGCTAATTTCCCAGCATGCCTTTGTTTACATGTTTCCCCTCAGCGTCAAGTGCATCACAAGCCCAAGCTAACATTAGTGTCGCAAAACACACAGGAAGCAATGTTGGAGCTATCCAGCTGCTCAGTTTAGGGCCAGATGCAGAGGAAATGAACACCTACATGAATCTATTTGTCTGCAAGTGGAGCATTTGGAATTGGAGCGGAGAAAGGGACATTTTGGCCCGACGATAGCAGTAACTCCAAGCTTTTTTAAACATTCGGTTCTTGTCTGCTCCTGATCCAACATGATTTGAATAAAGAAATACACAGAAATGCAGTTTTAATCTTAAATTATTTTACACACGTTCATCATTATGAGAAAAATGCTACAATATGTTAAATAAATCAAAACCGTAATTTTCATTGAAACCGGTCTTTAAAGCCTGCCTCATAAATAGAAGTGGGCTCAACCTTGGAATCTCCTAATTTCCAAACTTTAGCTTTCTATATGTCTCAATGTCATCCAGGTTGACCCAGTTCTAGTCTTGATTCTGAATGGTCACTGATCATTCAGGAAAAATGAACAAACCTTCAGAACCTAACTTCCTTCTGTTGGGTGGAGACAGATGGCCGGTTCAGCCGGAGTCATTATCCTCTTTTTAGGACTTCCTGATGTGACATTATTACAGCTTTTAAACCTGAAAACTGGGTTTGTGGTAAAACCGTCAACTAATTAACATGCAAGACAAAGACTCAGCAAAGGTAGCAAATTTTAAACCTTTAAAAACTATGCTATATGTAAGGGTTCACTTTTTCACGCATGCCGTGGAAGCCGAAGTGCGTTAAAAAGTGATAATGCACACTTCGAAAACCATTAATCCGCTTATACCATGGTCACTCACAAAAAAAAATAAATATTAACCAGTTTTTAGTCCTTAATTCTTTTTACGATTTGGATGGCTTTTTTCACGAAAAGCGGGCTATTTATTACGTGGTGCCGTGCCTTGTCATAGCTACGTAATCAGGCGCCGCACCACTGCTACAGTCAAGATTCAGCGATATTAAGCGATATAAATACAGTGGTGGACAAAATTGTTGTTACCCCTCAGTTAAAGAAAGAAAGTCCACAATGCTCACTGAAATGACTTGAAACGTTCAAAAGTAACAATAAATACAAATTTATTGACAATTAAATAATCAGAAGCAGCCATTAATTTTGAGTTGTTGATTAACAGAATTATTAAAAAAAGAAAAAAAACTAATGAAATAGGGCTGGACAAAAATGATGGTACCTCCATGAAAGACTCAGAACTAAATGCCCAGGGGGTCATGATGAACTCATCATATAATGTATATATATATATATATATATCATATAATGATCATGTAATGATCATTATATGATATAATGATGTAGTCCTGTGCTCAGGTCTTTGCACTGGCTCCCTGTACCTCAAAGAATAGACTTCAAAGCAGCTCTGCTTGTGTACAAGTCTCTCCATGGCCACGCACCAAAGTACATCTCTGACATGTTAGTGCCATATGAACCATCTCGTACTCTGAGGACCTCAGGGACCGGCCTCCTGTTGATTCCCAGAGTCAGAACTAAACAAGGGGAATCAGCGTTTCAATATTCTGCAGCTAAAATCTGGAACAGCCTCCCTGAAGCCGTAAGACAGGCCTCTTCTGTGTTCATGTTCAAATCTAGACTTAAAACATTTCTGTTTAGTCATGTATATGATTGAAAGGTCCCATCTGCACTTTTCTTTCCTTCCTTTCTTTTTTTTTCTTTTTTTTTCTTTTCTTTTAAAGTAAATTTTATGTTGATTATTTCTATGATGTATTGTGATTTTAATGCATTTTTCTGTTTTGTGAAGCACCTTGAATTACTTTGTGTACGAATTGTGCTATACAAATAAACTTGCCTTGCCTTGCCTTGCCTAATGTTTAGCAGTTTTTTTAACAAAAGAATTTCAATTTATTGTTGTCTAAAAATGTTTAGTTTTTAGTTGAAATGTGTTTTTTATGGAGATTTTAAGTGAACATCTACCACCTGTCTGCACAAGACTTTTGAGAGTCACTCGCCCATCTGGCATCTCCTTATGATTAACAGCAAATATGCAGGCCAAGAAGTAAAACAGCCTGAGCAGGTGGCAAATGTGTGATGAAATAGAACCAAAAGAAACTAGAATGAGAAGCAGTCTGTCAGCTTGGGGCAGAGGGAGACGTTTTATTTAATTTTAAAGGCACACTGTGATGCACAGACTTGCAAACTCAGGCGACATCTGGGAAAAGTACTTGAATAATTACAGAGTGATTATCAGAGAGATTGGGTGATTTCTGAAGCTGTGTGAAAATCTAAAGCTTGATGGTAAAATGATTAGAGTAGAGAGGACTGATGGAGGAAACAATGCAAATGACGGTCCTCCAGAATTTGGACTCATCATTAAAACCTTTTATTATACATAAATGTGAGTGCTCTACTACCTTCAACTTTATTGCAGTGTAAAATATAAATCTTAAAAAAGTAAAAGACACTTGTTTCAAAAATGTACTTTCATGCAAGAAAAAGAATCTCATCAATAATTTGTTCAAAAGCAAAATAATCTTAGTTTGATTAAATTTGTGGTAGTAAATAGAATTTTTTTCAAAGATAAACATTACCGACCATTTCTCTTACCACATTGTCAAATGTTTGTTATCTTTTTCAGAAAATCTGCCAATGGGGTTAGAATTTTTTACTATTTTCTAAGGGGCCGGTCTTTGGAGTTTTTAAAAAGCACAACTCAATCATTTTTACTTTGCCAACGAGACGTTGGAAAATTGTTGTTCACCGTTCAACACATTCTGTCAGGGAAACATCAGCTTTCACTGATTCGCCCAGGCAAAGGAGTAGTATATAAAAAAAAGTCAAATATAAATAGTCCCACAAAAATGATAATGGTTTAAGTTTTCTACCCAAAGTTAAAGCAAAAATATAGAAGTACTGTAATGCTGATCGTGAAATAAAAGGGTACTTTTTTTTAAACCGCATTGGAAACAAATTGTATGTTGAGGTTTATTGAAGTTTCATTCAAGCTCAACAAATTAAATTCTTGGTGGCTAAAAAATGGCAGTGATTTGATGTTCTAACTGTAGTATAGATAATATTAATTATAATATTTGGCCAAAATTGGAAATTCATCGTCTAAAGGGTTATTATTTTTATTTATTTGTATTTTAACATAATCCATATTGATTAGTCAATAAGGACGCATCGTGGCCTTTAAGACCAACTCCAATAATCTTTTGATTTATTTCCAAAGTGGTCTTTTACTTATGATTTTTGCTGTTTTTAGCTCATATCAGACAACCTGTGTCATTTTCTAGGACATAGTTTCTGCAGAGTAACAGGAGTTCATTGGAAATTCACCTCTGAGTTATCGGTGGGACTGTTGGTGATCCTCTCTTTACTTCCCATCATCCTTGTGTTTACACTCTGTCCCGCTAGCTTACAGCCCCTGGCAACCCCAACCTAACATTAGCTATAACAAAAATGGCAAGCAATATCTGAGCCATCCAGCGATACAGTTTTAAGCCAGATTCCAGCTCAGATGAGGAAAACAAAGATGTACATGGGTGCATTGGAATGGAGCATGGCAGAGAGCATAACATACAAACTTTTCCAGCTGCATTTTTCGTCTGCTCCTGATTCACAAATATCTGAAAAAAGAAAACGCTATCGTAATCCTAATTTTCATATATGTCCTCCATCATCAGAAAATGCCACAAGAACTTGTTAAAACACATCAAATACAATTTTCATTGAAGTGGACCTTTAACTTCTCTTTTCTTCCAAGGTGTGAATTAAAGTTGTAGAAGTTTATATGGTTATAGGTTGACGCCAGTGTAAGAGTGGATCCCCCATCAGTGTGGATGTGCGTGTGAAAGGGACTGTGACTATAAAGCACTTTGGGCCTTCATACAAGGTAAAAAGGGTTTGCCATTTACTGTTGAATACCTAAGCATGTACCAAGTTGTTGTTTTTTTCATGTTCAGTCCCTCTGCTTTCTTAAGCAGATGGGATGTCACCAAGCCCGGCTTTTCCTAAAAATATCTCTTCTTCTCTCTAGAAGGCTTTGTCATACCCTGTGCCATCCATCAACCCTTACCGTGATTTGCATGGATCCTACAGAAGCCCAAAATTCAATTACATCAGATAATGCACTTGCTCTCGTAGACCAGAGATCGCCTGCCCTCCCCTCGGAAACACTCATGGAAGATAAGATTATAAAGTGGCCGAGGATCTTCAAGAGCAAGTGGATGAATGTTATTCAGATTAAAGAAGGTGACACAAGGGCTTTCTTTACTAAATGAGTGGCCTGTGTTAAGTAGGAGGGGTTTGTTTTCACTGGAAAGTACCAGGTCACAGGTAGAGAGCTCTGAGGATATAAGATGGAGAGCCCTGCAGCTGACCGAGGACGATGAAAGGAACTGGCCTGTGAGCTCCATAAGAGGACTCAGTCCTTGAACGGAAACTTTAAAACAGCAGGAGAGGAAACTCACTCCACAGCACTCAAGACACAAGGCCAGAACACAGAAGAGGGTTTAGGTCAATCTGCTTGTTCTTTTGTCCGCGTCCTCAGCCAACAGCTGCTCTGCTGCACTGATGCACTTTTCCTCTATCTGGTCAATTTGTTTAATTTCACTCCTCCTACCAGAACAGATTTCTGTTCTTTATTGTTTCTATTGTATTACCTTTTTTTTAGTCTTTTATTGAACCACAAATACACACAACAGTTTTGTGTATGAGCATTTTCATTTTTTTATGCTGCTTATAAGAATCTTGAATTACTTCTATATTATACAAAAAAAATGTGCTTTTAAGTCAGTGATAAATAAATTTTTAATTAATTTTAAATGATGTAATTTTTAATGATGCATCTAAAACACAAACAAAACACCTTAGGGTCATTTTTAGGTCAAAAAGATGTTCTTAAAGTTTAACTTCACAAAAACTACATTTACTGACTAAATTAAGGCAAAACAGAAAAAATATTAAATGAAGTATGTGTAATGCAAAAAAAGCAAACTAATACATTTTTATTGAAAAAAATATTCTGTTATTTTAATTAGGAACAACAAGAAATAATATAGTCCGATATTTGGTGTGCAAAGAGAAATCTTGCCTATTTAATTTTAAAGAAAATTGGATTTATTTTTAAATTTAAATCATAACTAAATAGTAACTAACCAGCATTCACTTAGATTTTAATAGGTATCATCAAATGTGAACTTATATTACATTTAACATTTTGAGATCCTAAACAAACTTTTAAACTTTTTCCGCTCTGGAAACTGGATGAATGCAAATCTTCCCAGACATGATCCTAAATGTCTTTAATGATCTCTAAACAAACGAGCTTCTGTGGAATTCATTTTTTACAACAAGAAACTGCTGCATAAAGGAAAAACTTGGTGTTGAGGGTTGTTGATGAGGAGCTGTTGCTTTAATCAGCACTTAAATCCAATGTTTATGCATGAGGGTCTTCATGATTTATATACTATTGTGAAATTGCTGTGTCTTTTTTTTATAATGTTGTGTTTCTTGTGTTGTTTTCCAGTTGTTTCATGTTTGAATCGGACTATTTTCATATGCTTGACTTTATGAGTGTGATTTGATCAAATAATGCTCTTTGTCTTGTTCTGCTAGTGTGCATTACTGCACCAACATCAAAATCCTGCTCTGTTTGCCTTTTTTTTTGCAAATCTCCTTCAGTCTGAGATCAGGTTTTGCTGTTGGGATGTGAAAGCTTTTGTGGATGGAAGTTATGAAAGGCTGTCTTCATTCTGTGCATGGAAGTTAGGAAATGCTTTCTTCATTCAGGAATAGTAAGAAAAAAAGGCTTTTTGTTTATTTATAGTCTTTAACATGTGCATTATGCGTCAAATTATTCAATTTAGAAAATATCTACTCATTATTTTCGGTGCACGTACTGTACATACGGCTTTATTAACGATACAAGATGTCTGCCAGTCAGGGCAAAAAAGTGTGACCAAATTCTGAAAAATCAAGACTGCTCTGGAGCTCCCTGCAGGATAGGAGATACATGAAACAAATGACTGGAGAAAATGAAAAGAGAGAAATGCAAATGTCATTATTTTGGAGGTCATCTAGTAAAGTGTAACTCTGACACTAAATGCTAATTTATACATTCATGGCCTTTAAGACACAAACATCACACTGACCCGAAATACAGAACAAAGTCGTGAGTCGGACATTCTGATTTTCCTCCGTAAAAGCTGTTCAAGAAGTAAACATATTCATCTGATGAACTGACCACAAAATAAACTACAACACTGATTGTGCCCCAGTGGCAAACACTGAATGTTTTGTTCCTATGTTGATTGTTAGTCAGCTTCCATCTGTGTAGGTTTTTGTCCACATGAACACGTGTCTGTGTCCATCTTCTAAAATATAAAAAAATAAGCATAATCGTCATCATAACAGGTCAAACTTTGTCAATCATGGAGCAAATTTCCGCAACAGCAGTTATTTCCTTTTGCCTGTAACGTGTAATTATGATGGGTCTGAATTCTGCATGTTGTCCACACTCATCTTCCTGCTTGCATCAGGACAGGATCAATTTTAGGCTGAGATACTTCCATTGTCGCATTTATTTTTCTCTCTTATCAAGCTGTGTATGCAGTGGTTCTACTGTTGTACATATTTCTCACAAATATATAGTCTTTATTCCTCTTTGATTGCAGCAAAATGCAACAATGATTAAACAGTCTGTATTGTTTTCTCACCGTATCGTTGTTTAGTGACTATGGTGTTTGTGTTGTATCCAAACATTGCAGAACTATGTGTTCAGTGACATTATTTGGGTCCATTTGAATGTGAGGTGCTTCCAGGTTGAAGGTCTATCATCGGTAGAGCATAGGTCACATTTATGATGCATTCCCATGAACGCTAACTCCTGGTGGCATTTTTCCACAGACTCAGATTTAAGCCCCTCCTCATCTGAGGTTTAAACTATGCAGAGTTGGGATGAATGAAGTTTGTGCACACAAAAGGAGAACTGATGGCCCAGGTTTTGTCGCGTTGTCAGAAAATGTTTGGAAACAACGGAGGATTCAAGTGTGCTTTGCTACAATCAGCCCATATTAATGTGATACCAACGTGTAACGGAAGACCGAGTGGAAACATCTAATGGAAACGTAACATTAGCTCAAGTGCGTGACCTCCATGTCCCTAAAAGAAGACCCTCCTGTTGTGCTTGTGGTTGTTGTCTGCAGTGACTCTGACAGGCTAGAATTGCTGTGTGAGTGTGGAATGCCAACTGTGACTCATCCAATTGTCTCTCTAACTTAGATGTAGCCTGAACTTGTTTGTTTCTAGAACAACATTGGCAACCTTTCAAGAATGCTGACAGTATCTATGACTCAGACAGAACCTGTGGGCAGAAGCTGTGGACAAGATTTAATTAATGCTTTCTTTACAGACTCCTGTCCAATGCGTGCATCCGCACGTTGGGTGCCAAATATTTGTGCCGTTATATGCTAAACTGTATGCAGCTACAAACTAGCTGCAACCAGGCCATTAATATTCCTTTTAAACAGGTTTGGTTTGTGTTTTAGGTCAAGACACCTCAGGGAGGTCCACATGAAGGCGGGATCCTCTCCCAGGACGGACAGGGGATGAACCAGAACTCTTAGAGAAGAATTAGCTTATCTAACTCTACAACTATAACGGGAGATAAAGGGAACCACACAGTAAAATATTTCTTATATTCTGCCAAATATAAAATGTTACAGCAGATATTATTGAAAAAAAAATAAAAAGATTAAAATACAAATATCCAAAAGCTGTGTATAGAAGAGTCTTTACTGGTACCATTTAGAATTGAATCTACCATATTGTATATTTTTTGGGGTAGTGTTATTTATCCCTGTTACAGCAGCCCAAACAGAAATTGGCCTCAAGCTTGAAAGTCATATGTTTTAGCTCCACTTTAGAATAAAATGCCTTAACTGTTTGCAATATTTTTCTGTAAGAAAGATGACTTCATGTGACATGTTAATATCAAACAATCCTAACATTTAGTTGGAAGTACACTGTTTAAAGTAAAGCTGTTACTTTATCTAGGAACAGGCTAATCTAAATATACACAGATTTTGTTTTTGTTGAGCCCTTCAGTCCTTTTTTTCAGTGATATTTTTTAGTTTTTGGTCATGTTCTGGTTGGAAATACAACATAATATGATTTTGATCAAGGAAACAAATAAATAAATCTGTGCTACTTGTTTGACCTTTAAGGGTCTGAAGGTTACAAATTGTTGCCACGGGTATTAAATGGATCATACCATAAGTTAGCCAATCACAAACAAGAAATCGTACACACAGTTTTAGAAAGTGCGGGGTGGCCGCGTATTAATGATTTGAACAATGATTTGAAATTTGAACAACAAAGCATTTGGCCAAACCTTAGGATGCCTTCATGGAAGCCAATCAGAGCCAACATTGTTTTAAACGCAAATCTACAATCACACAAACGCTAAAGGTGGTAGAAGCTGTTGAGTCAGGAGCAGCCTGATGAAAAGTTGGCATTTTTCTAGATAAAGATATAAGAACTTTTCCAGATTTATTGAGGTCCCGTCAAGAAAACAGGCATGTCCTGAGTATAATATATTCAGAAAGATTTTGTTGATATCCAGCAAATAAGCACAGGTGAATACCAGACCAATTGTGTGAGATTTTAGGTTGGATTTGTTAAGTTTGGACGACAGAATTAAACACACTTTGTTATTTAAATGTTTGCCTTTTTCGAAGGAACCCATACTTACTGCATACTATATATGGAACGGTGTGTACAAGTACATGTCATTGGAATCCTTTCATGCATTTGGGAACATTTGACTTCCGGGTCGAGTGAACGCTGGCACACTTCTGGCTGCCGCTGCTCACCTGGACCAATTTTTCAGCATTTCTAAGCCTATGGACTCTGTTTTCCCCCCAAATTGTGGATATCCATCAATACCACCTTTTGTACAACTACCTGTGGACTGTCACCAGGATCTGTACACGTCTGGTTCAGAACAACAACCGCCGGCTGTTTTGTGCGAAGTAGCCTGCCTGCTGACTCCTCGACACGCCGGACACAATGTGGATCAACGCTGAGTGGATTCTACTCGCCTGGACCATCCTGTCTCTGGTCAAGCATCCACTGACAGCTCTCCTTCAATACTCTGCCTTGGACCTCGCTAAACTCCGCCCGACTCACCTTGATGCTCCTCCGCCATCGCTACTCCAGCACCCGGACATCTTCTACCAGCCCCGTCGGAGATACATTCACCGTGGCTCACGGCGTATCCTCCAGGATGGTTCCTCCAACTCCATCAGATCTATCTGGTCTTCTAACCGACGTTCGCCGAGGAACTCCCGACGCCGCGCTGACCCTGGCGCGCTGGCTCACCTGGCCTGGGTAGCTAACGACACCGCTGCTGCTAACCTCTCCAGCACGACGGCCAACTTCGGTCTCCTAAACATCCGCTCGCTCACGAGCAAGGGACATCTTGTCCAAGATCTCCTCATCGACCGAAAGTTGGACTTCATGTGTCTAACAGAGACTTGGCAGCAGCCGAATGACGTCACCGCCCTGAACGACGCGACACCTCCGGGGTTCGCTTACATCGCTCACCCCCGCGTCTCGGGGCGCGGGGGGGGACTCGCTATGATCCACCGTGAGAACTGGAGGCTCACGCCCGTGACTGTACCTGCTTATCCGTCATTCGAGGCTACAGCATGTCAGCTATCTGGACCGACCCCAACTATTGTAGCAACTGTCTACCGACCCCCAAAACCTAATAAGGATTTTATTGATGACTTTTCGGACCTTCTGACTCATCTCTCCACGCTCTCATCCAAGCTATTAATCTTAGGTGACTTTAATATTCACGTGGACAATGTCAGTAACACCCTCACCAAAGATTTTACATCCTGTCTGGACAGCTTTGATATTCATCAGCACATCAACTTCCCCACCCATAAGAATGGTCATGTACTTGACCTTGTTTGCTACTCAGGTGTTCACCCTCTGGACTGTAAACCAGATATCTTCCCTTTTTCAGACCATATGCTGTTATCTTTTAAGGTCAACCTCTCTCTCTCCAAAACCAACCTTCCCCGTACTATGACCTTCCGTAAGATTAAGGACATCAACCTGGATAATTTTTCTTTACTCATCAACAGCCTACCTCCCACTGACAGTCATTCCACTCCAGACGAACTACTTTTACATTACAATGCCAACCTCCAAAATCTCCTGGACAATCTTGCTCCACTTAAATCCAGGTCCATCACTTTCACCACTTCTGCACCCTGGTTCACTCCCAATCTCAGACAGCTGGAAGCCAAAGGACGACAACTGGAAAGATTATTCAGGAAAACTGGTCTTACTGTCCATAAGCAAATGTACACTACACATCTTTCTCATTACAATGATTGTATTTCTGAGGCAAAAATCACTTATTTCTCTGGTCTAGTAAACTCTTCAGCAGGAAACACAAGAGCTCTTTTTTCTCTCCTCTCAAAAACAACAACATGCCCAAATGCACTCCCCCCCCCCCACTTGTACTCCTCAGATTTTTGTAACACCTTGGCATCATTTTTCACAACAAAAATTGAGCAGATCCATCAGCAACTTAAGCCATCTTCAAGTCCAAATTCAATCCCTGCTGCTTTAATTCCCCCACTTCATTTGTTTTCTGCTTTTAACCTCCCATCAGTTGATGAAATTAGTGAACTCATCCAAAAATCCAACACCTCTTCCTGCCAGCTTGATCCAATACCCACTGCTTTGGTCAAGGCTACTCACCCCACTCTGTCCCCACTGATTACCAGCATCATTCACGCCTCCCTCAAGACCGGAACAGTTCCCGCTGCTCTCAAATCAGCAGTAGTCACCCCCATACTAAAAAAGCCTGGTTCCGACCCCTCCAATCTCAACAACTTCCGCCCAATATAAAACGTTCCATTCATCTCCAAAATTCTTGAAAAAACTGTAGCTGCTCAACTCCATGCTCATCTCTCCGGCAATAGTTTATACGAACAGTTCCAGTCTGGTTTCCGTCCCCTCCACAGCACAGAAACAGCTCTCCTCAAGATCACTAACGACCTCCTCCTTGCAGCAGATGCTGGTTCAGTCTCCATCCTCCTCCTGCTAGATTTGAGTGCGGCGTTTGACACCATCTCCCACCCCATCCTTCTGGACAGACTTTCCAATATTGGCATCACCAACTTACCCCTTAGCTGGTTCAATTCATATCTCTCAGGTCGCACCCAGTTCATCCGGTTAAAATCATTCACCTCTCCCATCACACCAATCACCACAGGTGTGCCCCAGGGCTCTGTCCTGGGGCCCCTTCTCTTTATTATCTACCTCCTCCCCCGCTGCAACATTTTTCGGAAATACAGGATACATTTTCACTGCTATGCCGATGACACCCAGCTCTACATCTCCTCCAAACCTGGCTCTACTTTTCCACCTTCTTCCCTCTCCAATTGTCTTTCCGAGGTCAAATCCTGGTACACGTCAAATTTCCTCAAATTAAATTGCAATAAGACTGAACTCCTCGTTGTTGGCACTAAATCCAATCTTAGCAAAGTTGATAATTTCTCTCTTTCCTTCGACAATTCCTCCATTTTCCCCTCCCCTCAGGTTAAGAGTCTGGGTGTCCTCCTTGACAGCACTCTTTCATTCACTGCCCACATCAATAACATCACCCGCTCTGCTTACTTCCATCTGCGTAACATTCGTCGTCTCCGTCCCGCTCTCACTCCTCAATCCACAGCTGTCCTGGTCCACAGTCTCGTCACCTCCCGTATCGACTACTGCAACTCCCTTCTATCTGGACTTCCACAAAAAACCATCCATAAGCTTCAACTGGTTCAAAACTCAGCTGCTCGAATAATAACCCAAACCCCCTCCATTCACCACATCACACCCGTCTTACAGCAGCTTCACTGGTTACCAGTACCTCACCGGATCACCTACAAAATCCTCATCTTAACCTTCAAAGCCCTCCACAACCTCGCCCCTCCGTATCTGTCTGAGCTCCTAATAGTTGCTACCCCCACTCGCTCCCTCAGATCTTCTTCCTCCCTCCGACTGGTCATTCCACGAACACGACTAGTTACCATGGGGGGTAGAGCATTCAGCAGCACTGCCCCACAACTCTGGAATTCCCTCCCCCCTGATCTACAAAATATGGACTCACTCACTCAGTTTTCCAAACACCTCAAAACTCACCTTTTCCGTCATGCTTTTAACTCATAATATTTAAATTGCTGTTTTTAACTGTTAACTTATTTTTGTGTTCTGGAATTTTACTGTTGTATGTTTATGTTTTTACATACCTTTTACTGTGAGGCGACCTTGAGTGCCCAGAAAGGCGCCATATAAATAAAATGTATTATTATTACTAAACAAAAATATCTCAATTTTGACATTTAGTATTTTTTTTACAGTACTGCATACTTTTTTGGTAACTAGTTACTATTGCAATAGAACAACTTAGTTACGAGCTCAAGTACTTATTGTAACAACTACAATGTACACGATAAAATAGCTGCCTGTAGGGTTGTCCTATTTTATGCCTTGCATATGAGTTTTTCAGTTTTTTCTTATTTTTTATTTTTTACAAAGGCTAAATTCAGATAATCATCTTACCTCACACATGTTTATAGATATAAGATGTAAACAGAAAAGTGGAGTCACCGAACCAAATAGATTTCCTCCTCATCCGCTGTGTGGGCGGGAAACGGGTGTTTGTGTGTCAGGACTAGAGCATATGTCCGCTGTGTATTTGAATCAGTCACACCACACTGCATCCCAACACGGCTGAAAACACTCTCTCATGGCCCAGTGATGAAAACAGCCCATTTGGACAGAAAGATCACAGCACTGGAGGCTGTGGGAGAGTTGCTGTCTCTGTGGAGTGCCCTGATAAAATAATCATTCACCAAAAGAGAGGAGAGACAAAAAACTAGAGAACGTCTGGACTGTACAGGGGAGAAAAATAAAGAAAATCACTTCGTCAGTTTTTTTGTTTTGTATAGTCATTTAAGCAAGGACAGGGCCCTTTTGCCATGTTTTAGATTGTTTGGAAAAAGTGCCAGACACGCATTAAGTCACTTAAAATGAGGGGGGGTCAAACCTTTTAGCTTTTCCTTTTCCTATAGTTTGTTCCAGAATAAGTTCTTTCTTATTTTAATGATTATCTAAAGAAAATCACATATTTTTCCAGCGAAACATTGCTACTTGTTTCAAATACCCTTTTAAAAAGTGTAGCAGCCCACACAACTATTGTTTGAGGACCTAATAATGGTGTATTTGGCGCTGTAGTTTGTGCTATTATAACACTTTCATCACACAACTGATTAAAAATACGTGTCTCACGGGGTACAATTGTTGTAAGGCTTGACACACTCCTTCTGTGCTAATGGATGGCAGTTTAACAGTGTTGGTTAATGAGGTTTTGCACTGACTCTTTGTTTTCATGCATTTTTGCAAACAACAAGAAATTGTTTGCATGCTACAGTAGCTAGCAGATGGTGAGTAGCCTACAGCTAGTTGTTGACGGGTTGTGCTACTGTATATTAAAAAGCTTATGTCTACATTTAAACACATAGCAGTTTCATTCACAATCTTTGCAGCTTTTCTTCAGATTCTTCAAAAGCCTGCATCATAAACAGATAATAAAGTCTGGTCTACAAAATTAGGTGTGTGCATGTGGCGAATAAACCAGTTTTTACAAGAATAATGTCTGCATGCTAAGACGTCTGATGCAGTTTCCACATATGTTCTTTGTAAAAGCAATGACACCACTTAAATTTGTGATGACAACTTATTTGCCTTTAAACCTGTAATTCAATTTAACATAACCAATTTATGTATAAAAGTACAAACTATAGTTCTATGAAGGTTTCATTAATTTTTTGGAATGAGTTTATTTCATAAATTGAAGTTAGTGGCTCCAATTTGTTTGTAGTTCGACACAATAGGAAAAACATATTTTTAAATAGTGAACTTTTATTTGATATGGTCGGTTTTTGACTTTGCGTCTCTACCCTTTGATCTTTCAAGACTGGAGATGTCGCTGGCAATGAGTAAATACCAAACACTCTTTGTCCTGCTGTAACTCTTCGACTGTTTATGTGAATGACATAAATCTGGAGAGAAGATTCTTTTCATATCGATTTTGCATAATTCGCTTTTCTCGCTTTTCTCCGCTTTTCTCCGCTTCTGAATCTGCTGAAATTACGTTAATTGCATAAACAGTTCAAAGGTCAGAGTAATCTAAAGAATGTAAACACAGGAGCTGAAGCTCCTGTGTTAAAATGGTTAGCACGGCAATGGATAAAAGTAATGTTTGGGTGAATAAAAAGCCATTTTCAAGAGAATGAAACTTTGGAATGAGCTACTTTTACAGATTATATCATCAAATGTCAACACATTCTCCATCCATCTTTCAAACCCACTGAAACCCTGTTGGGGACACAGCCTATCCTAGCTATTCTAAGGCATAGGCGGGCTTCACCCTGGACAGGTTGCCAGTCTGGTGTAGGTTCAACATTTTTGTCATTTGGATTTTAAAAATTACTTTTTTGCCAGTGTCTTTTTGTTTCTGCTTGAGATGTAGACATTTATATCAATATCTTTGAGTTGTTTTGCTTTTCAGTTTTATGGCTTTGTCGCTATAACTTTATATTGTGTTTTATTCTGAAAAGCCCTTTGATCAAAGAGTTTAAAAAAGGAAGGAAAAAAAAAACTAAAATACTAAACAATAACTACATTTCATCAAATATTAGAGATTAGGGAACAAATAACTCAGCTTAATGTACATCAATCTTGAAATACTGAAGGATAAACACACAAAAAAGCAGTAAGTATAGTAATTGAAACTTTAATTATGGTGTGAAGGGTGTACTGGAAGAACGTCAACAAAAACATGCAGAGCTTAACAAAAATACAAGTTAAGCATACAACTATACAGAGAAAGATGAACCTCATACAGTACAGACCAAAAGTTTGGACACACCTTCTCATTCAAATGAATGGGAAGGTGTGTCCAAACTTTTGGTCTGTACTGTATTTATTAAAATATACTAAAAACCAAGACAAGTATGTAAAGCACAAAACCCCAATAAATTTAAGAAACAAGGCAAGAAAAGCTCAAAGTTATGCTTTTAATCGAACTGAGACTCGCTATCGAGTGCACAGTTCTCAACATGACTACACTCCTCCCCCTGCAAAAGAGTGCAGACGCTTTTTTCCCTGCTCCTGCTGCTTCCTGCTTTATTTGCTTTTTAATCATTTAATTAATCATTTTTAATCATTTTACTTCTTCCACACATCCTGGAATATCAGACTGGTCATCCTTTTTTGTGACTTCCACCTATACAAATCAATATTTTTGACAAGCCAGCGACATGTCCGGAAGAGGAAGAAAAACAAACTCCCACTGTGAACGCTGTCGGATCTACCAACAAGAAATAAAAGAGCTACAAACAAGGATATTTACTTTGGAAACTGAAAATGGACTTCACAAGACCCTTCCAGTAACATCGGGTGGTAAGAAGCCTGCTCTTACTACAAACGACAAGAATAACAGTGACATAGACCTGAGTGATGTTGTGTCCTTTCCAAAACTTTGTGCGGAGGAACTCTGTGTTAAGCCAAAGCGTAAAGATGACAGAACATCCGAAATAAAGCTCACAAACAGATTTTTACCCCTAACACAATGTGATATTGAAGAACACAGTGAAATTGGACCACAGAGAAGGAGTCATAATGTTGGCAACAAAGCACAGGCAGAAAGAAAATCTGTGCCAAACGTCAAGGTCAGAGATACGCTGCTGCTTGGAGATGGCGCTATCAGTGGAGTCAGCCACAGAAGACTGCAAACTTTATGTTGCCCAAGTTCTACTGTTCCAGTGATTACAGGACTCTTATCTAAAGTCTTGTACCAAGGAGTTAAACGAATAATCATCCATGTAGGTGCTGTCGATATCAGAAAAGAACAGTCCGAACGTTTGAAAAAGGACTTCGTGAAGTTATTTGAAGAGATTGACAAAGTAGAGGTTGAAGCATTCATCAGTGGACCTCTTCCTAACATCGATGGGGTGTCACTCAAGTTCAGCCGTCTGTTTCAGCTGAACAATTGGCTCTCCAGAGAGTGTGCTTCTAGAGGACTCCATTACATTGACAACTTTAATACATTCTGGAAGCGAAAGGACCTATTCATGGGAAGAGGCCCACACCTGAACAGAGGTGGAGCAAGAGAGTTAGTGAAGAACCTCCTCAACGGCAACAACAACTACCTCCACCACCACCGGTCAAAGACTTGGATCCGGCAGCACCAGCACCACAACCGCCTCCATCTAAGGACTCAGCTCCACCAGCATTACAGCAACCACCTCCATCTAAGGACTCACCTGCACCAGCTTTACAGCAACCACCTCCATCTAAGGACTCACCTGCACCAGCACCACAAAAACTACCGCCAGCTAAGGACCCAGCTGCAGAAC
Source organism: Oryzias curvinotus (assembly GCA_023969325.1). Classification (NCBI taxonomy): domain Eukaryota; kingdom Metazoa; phylum Chordata; class Actinopteri; order Beloniformes; family Adrianichthyidae; genus Oryzias; species Oryzias curvinotus. The sequence goes on along the minus strand of CM043715.1, from coordinate 30,146,767 downwards.
CACAACAACAACCACCAGATTTGGCCCCAGAAATTCCACCATCTGACCAGCTGTGGGCGCCCCCTGCTACATCTACTCCCAGTGAAGACTCACTTTCCTTTTCGTCCCCCCCACTTTCACCCATGGCCCTACCTAGCCATTTTGATAGCCTCATTAAGTCAGGAATTAAGATGGCTCCCCTAACACCTGTGAGCCTCACACCACACAGGAGCTCTCCTACCCCTCCAGCGCCCCCTCCTTATCCTTTACCCAAAGTCCCTCCAACACTTCCTTCATCCAAACCCCCTCCAACACGCCCCCTCCGTCGTTCACCCAAATCCCGTCCAGCTCCCACTCCTCCTGGTCCATCACCCAAACTACCCTCAACTCGACCTCTCTTGCGCGCCTCTAGAGGTGCTATTCCCCGGAGCTAGGATGAAACGGGCCCCCAGTGTCCTAGGAAAGGTTATGTCAAACTGGGGCCCTGTGATGAACAGCTTCCTTCTGGTGCTATACCTGTGGTTGCACCACGTAGAATGCAAAAAAGGGCAGTTAGATTGTCCAATCAAAGAAATCTAGTTCACATCCCTTGCAAGAAGGTTTTGACCAGTCCCAAGGAAACTAATCTCAAACTTGCTGCACTCAATGTCAGATCTTTATGCAACAAATCCTTTTTAATCAATAATCTTATCTCTTCTTTTAATCTTGATTTTATGTTATTAACTGAAACATGGCTTGACAAAAACACAGGAAACATAGTTCTAGTGGAATCAACTCCCCCCAACTACAAACATGAATCGGAAATAAGAGAAAATAAAAAGGGTGGAGGCGTTTCTGCACTGATTAGAGATAATATTGCAACCCGCAGACTATCATTTGGTGTGTTTTCATCATTTGAGTATGTGTCCTTTAAGATTGAGCTAAAACAAACTCCTCCCTTACTCTGCATAGTTATGTACAAGCCTCCTCAGCACAGCCAAAGTTTTATTGATGATTTCACTGAAATGCTCTCAGTTGTGTGCACAGACTTTGATGGTCTAGTCATTACAGGTGATTTTAATGTTCATGTTGATAATGTCAATGACAGAAATGCAAAAGAGCTCAATGCTGTCCTTGAAACCTTTGGTCTAATTCAGCATGTGAGTTGCCCCACCCACAACAGAGGGCACACTCTGGACCTGCTCATCACAAGGGGGGTTATTATTTACAATGTCAGTGTGGTTGATGTCGCCCTCTCTGATCATTTCTGTGTATTCTTTGACCTGTCTGTTGCTCCCAAACCACCGCCTGGCCCTGCAGTTGTCCAAAGGAGACAAATAAATGAGAGCACTAGGGCACAGTTTGTAGAAATGATAAACCCTGAAAACGCCTCTGGTGCCAATGTTGATGAAATGCTGAATTCTGTTACTTCTAGCATCTTGAATGTTCTGGATGCCATTGCCCCTATGAAGGTTAAATTGAGAAAACATAGACAGAAAGCTCCCTGGAGGAATGATGATCTAGTCAGGGCACAGAAACAACAGTGCCGCAGAGCCGAGCGAAAGTGGCGCAAGTCAAAACTCCAGGTTCATTATGGAATGTATAAGGCGGAGTTGTATGCTTACAACCAGATCTTATGCAGAACAAGGGAAAGGTACTTCTCTGAAATAATTGGAAGCTGCAGCAGCAACTCTCGTATCCTGTTCACAACAGTTAACAGATTAACTAACCCTCCAACCCAGCTACCAATAGAACTGGTTTGTACACCTAAGTGTAATGAGTTTGCTGTATTTTTCAATGACAAGGTTCAGGGCATTAAAAAAGCCATCAACTCCACAACACATATAACTATCCAACAGCCACCTACTCACTCTAAGCTGACTCACTTTGTACCTGTCACTGACCAAACTGTCCAAGAGACCATCACCCGTCTGAGCTCGTCTACATGCTGCCTTGATGTGTTACCCACTAGATTTCTAAAGTCTGTCTTGAACAGTGTGTTGCCATCAATTACTCAAATAGTTAACATGTCTCTTCAATCTGGAATATTTCCAGAGGCCTTAAAAACTGCAGTCATTAAACCCCTCCTGAAAAAGAGCGGTCTTGATCCCACTGTACTGAATAATTACAGACCTATCTCTAATCTGCCATTTTTAGGAAAAGTCCATGAAAAAGTTGTCTACCAACAGCTCACTGACTTTCTCTTATTAAACAATTCATTTGATGTTTTCCAGTCAGGTTTTAGACCCCATCATAGCACAGAAACTGCTCTTATCAAGGTAACCAATGACATCCGCCTGAACACTGATGATGGAAAAGTCTCTGTCTTAATACTGCTAGACCTGAGCGCTGCCTTTGATACTGTTGATCATGGGATCCTTTTGCACAGACTCCAAGACTGGGTTGGCATCTCTGGATCTGCCCTAAGTTGGTTCAAGTCTTATCTAGAAGACAGGAAATACTTTGTTGAAATTGGTAGTTGTGTCTCAGACTACATGGGCTTGAATTGTGGTGTGCCCCAGGGATCGATCCTGGGACCCCTTCTGTTCAACCTCTACATGCTGCCACTAGGGCAGTTAATACGCAGTAATAACATTTCTTATCACAACTATGCAGATGATACTCAGATTTATGTGTCACTGACAACAGGTGAATATGGGCCAGTGGATTCACTCAACCACTGCCTCCAACAGATCAGCGCGTGGATGCAGAACAACTTTCTCCAGCTAAACTCAGACAAGACCGAAGTTATTGTTTTTGGCCCACAGAAACAAAGAGAAAGTGTCAGCATCTACCTTAATTCTCTGTCTTTTAAACCCTCAAATCAAGTCAGAAATCTAGGGGTAATCATGGACTCTGACCTGAACTTTAACAGCCATATCAAGTCAGTAACATCAGCGGCATTTTACCATCTGAAAAACATTGCCAAAATCAAAAACATAATGTCAAAGCGAGACCTGGAGATACTTATTCATGCATTTGTCTCCAGTAGGTTAGACTACTGTAACGGCCTGCTCACCGGCCTCTCCAAACGAGCTGTAAAACAGCTTCAGTACATCCAGAATGCTGCTGCTCGAGTCCTGACCCAAACCAGGAAGTATGATCACATTAGTCCTGTGCTCAGGTCTTTGCACTGGCTCCCTGTACCTCAAAGAATAGACTTCAAAGCAGCTCTGCTTGTGTACAAGTCTCTCCATGGCCACGCACCAAAGTACATCTCTGACATGTTAGTGCCATATGAACCATCTCGTACTCTGAGGACCTCAGGGTCCGGCCTCCTGTTGATTCCCAGAGTCAGAACTAAACAAGGGGAATCAGCGTTTCAATATTCTGCAGCTAAATTCTGGAACAGCCTCCCTGAAGCCGTAAGACAGGCCTCTTCTGTGTTCATGTTCAAATCTAGACTTAAAACATTTCTGTTTAGCCGTGTATATGACTGAAAGGTCCCATCTGCACTTTTCTTTCCTTCCTTTCTTTTTTTTTCTTTTTTTTTCTTTTCTTTTAAAGTAAATTTTATGTTGATTATTTCTATGATGTATTGTGATTTTAATGCATTTTTCTGTTTTGTGAAGCACCTTGAATTACTTTGTGTACGAATTGTGCTATACAAATAAACTTGCCTTGCCTTGCCTTGCCTGAAGAGCACAGATGAGGAAACTTTAAGTCTTTGAGAATTAAATTGTCAATGAAGTGTAATTCCATTGTGGATGAACTCTCAAAATAAATTCTATAAAGTCTCTCATCCACTTAGACCACGCTTGAAAGCTTCGTAAGTGTCACATTTGTCTAAATTTGAACTCATTTTTTGAGAATAATACATTTTTGGTGGCATCCAGCTGTTGTAAGAAGCCAAATATTATTAAACCAGGATCTCATAAGCTTCAGCTCTATGGCACTTTATTAAGAGTCAGAGATTTGATCAAAACTGTGTAAACGTGTGAAAATGTGATAACTATATGTATTAATGGTTATATTTTTTTGTAGTAAAAGCTATTAAAACAGTGTGTGTGTGAGTTATTCTCACAGTGTTTTTAATGAAGGCGTTTCAGTTTGACCTTATAGCAGCCGCATGTTGAGTCATAGTTTCAGGGCTTCAGCCCAGTCTCAATAACAGATAAGTGTGTTTGCTTGGTTTTCTGTGTGAGAAATATAATGACTGTGCAGCTGTTAGGGAGCACTGGTGCAGAGCATCATTTTCAGTGATGCTGTGGGATTTAAAGGATGGCATTTTTAGAGACACTGATCAGATTTTAAGGCCAGTTCAGTTTAAATACAATGCTTATTCTGTTACAATTTCCATTTTATTTCATTTAGACTCATGCCATGTTTCAGTTTGTTGGCAGGAATATTTTCCAGACTTTGGAGTGAACCATTCCTGTAATTGGCTCCTGTAAAGCTTAGCAACATGCACCTGTGAACGGTTGACCGATACGGGTGCAGAAGGTTTTTGGATGGTTTGGGCCCGTGGGGGATTGTGCAGAATAAAAGCTGCATCGAAGGGGAGCGTAGGTGTCCAACCACCTCATGGAAAGTCATGTAATATGAAATGTACCATTGTTATACATGTGGTAAGTGAAGTATTCGAAAGGCTAATGGAAGTTGCTCCTACTTAGATGTACAGGTGTTGGCATGGTAAGATGCAGCTATGCCACACTACACTTGTTAGTACCGCCCCCTTACTGAACCCGTGCAAGGGGTTGCACGTGATATGTTAGAGCCCCTTAGGACGCCTGTAGAATGCCTACAAAACCTACACTCTGATTGTCTAATTCCCTCGTTTCTAAAGGCTGATTTCCATTGGTCCGTCTGCGGTGCGTTTCTGTTGCATTGACACACACACACACAAAAAGTTTGTTAATCCTTTCATTTTTATTCTCAAAAGATCTTGCCTTTGTCATGGTACCCCCTGCGGGCCCCGCCTCCTCATCAGGTTCACCTGAGGACTCCAGCTGCGCTTCATCATCTTCATCAGCCGGGGGACTCTTAAGGAGAACCAGGACCCGTTCTCAACGCTAGTTCGTTGTACTCCACGGTGCACTCTCTGGCTTTGCTCGCTATTCTAGTCCCTGTATTATCTGCCTCGTCTAATTTTGCCTTGTCTCTGCCTGCCTAGGATCACGATCACGCCTGTCACATTCTGGACTCCGACTCACCTTCGCTCCGGTCCCTCCTCGTCACCCCTCTGGACATCCTTCTGGAAACACGGTGTTCGCCGCCAAGACCCTCCAACCATCCACAAAACGTCCTCTCTTGGAACTCTGTCATTCCTCCATTAAATCCTTGTCTACTCATCCGCCTCGCCTGCAGAGTATTCCTTCCGGGTTTCAGCATCTGGGTCTGCCACTGTCTCGTCGGTCATGACAGAACGAACTAGCCAGGCCCCCGACCCAGCTGACCCGGACGGTCTACGCCTGGCTCTGACCCAACAAGGTATGTGGCTCTCCCGACAAGCCGATGCCATCGCTCACATGTCCGCCACCCATCAGGAAATATTTCGCCGGTTGGATGATATCACGCGGACCCTAGCTGGCCAAGCAGCTAGCTCCGCCGCCATTGCAGCTCCCGCTTCCGGTGACCCCGCCAACATCACTTCCGCCTCCTTAGAGGAAAACATCCGGGCGCAACCGGAACCATACAACGGTGACGTGGAGGCATGCGGCGGGTTTCTGCTACAGTCCCAGCTGATATTCCAGCAATCCCCCAGGTACTACCAGTCTGATCATCGCAAGATTTCTCTAATAGTTAACTCTCTCCGCGGCAAAGCACTCCAGTGGGCTCAGGCTTTTCTAGCCGCTAATCCACTCTCACATCTTCCCTATGACCGTTTTATCGGCGAGTTCCGGCTAGTGTTTGATCAGCCACGCAAACAAGAAGAAGCTACCCGGCGGTTGCTCGGCCTCAAGCAGCGTAACCGACCGGTGAGTGACCACCTCACAGACTTTCGCATTCTAGCGGTCGAATCAGGCTGGCCGAACATCGCTCTCAAAGGTATTTTCTACCAATCACTAAACGAAAAGATAAAAGATCATTTATGTACGCAACCTGAAGCAGATAGCTTTGAGGAGCTTGCAACTGCCGCCCTCCGTTCCGATATACGACTCCGGGAACGGCAAAATGAGCGGAGTTATTCTAATCGCCGATCTGCCACAGAGATTCCCCATCACTCTCTCCAGTTTTCCCAACAACCGCCTATCGGAGCCCCTACAACTCCGGCCGACGAACCCATGCAAATTGGGCACTCGCAGCTTTCCCCGGAAGAAAGACTTAAGCGCCGTAAGGACGGATTGTGTTTTTATTGTGGAGACCCAGCTCATATTGTCTCACACTGCCCAAAACGGTTAAACTCCCGAACCCCTCGCTAAGCGGCAGGTTGCGAGGGGATTTATCTGAAAGAAATGCCAAACCTTTTCTTTTTATTCCTGTCAAGTTTCTTAGTCCAGTTCATGAACTTCATGCCCTTATTGATTCTGGTGCTGAACATAGCCTCATTGACTCAGGTTTAGTCCGGCAACTTGGGTTACCGGTAGAACCGTTGGATACTCCCGTAAAAGCTGCAGGTTTAGGGGGGAAATTGCTATCCAAAATAACATTGCGCACCGAGCCCATTCAGCTCATTACTTCCGGGAACCATCGTGAGTACCACCAGTTTTTTGTCACCAACGCACCTCAAACGCCCGTCATTTTAGGGTTTTCCTGGTTACGCCTTCACAATCCCCAAATAGACTGGTCTGATTCCCGAATCGTTAACTGGAGTACGTATTGCATGGCAAACTGTCTACACTCTGCTCTTCCCACTACAGCCATCCCCAACCCTCCGGAAAAAGAGGATGTGGACCTTTCCAAGGTGCCGTCATGTTACCACGATCTAAAAACTGTATTTAGTAAGTCTAAAGCTTATGCGCTACCCCCTCACAGGCCCTATGATTGCGCCATCGAGCTTCTCAATGGTGCCTCCCTTCCTAAAGGGAGACTTTTCAATCTATCCGGTCCTGAGAAGCTCTCAATGGAAAACTACATTCAGGAAGCTCTAGCACTCGGCCACATTCGGCCCTCCACCTCCCCTGTCGGCGCAGGGTTTTTCTTCGTCGAAAAAAAAAGATAAGTCTCTCAGGCCTTGTATTGATTACCGAGAGCTCAATCAAATAACGGTTAAGGATAAGTACTCTCTCCCCCTCATTAACTCTGTCTTCGATTCCGTTCAGGAAGCCAACATATTCACTAAACTAGACCTCCGTAACGCGTACCACCTTGTTAGAGTCCGGGAGGGGGACGAATGGAAAACGGCTTTTAATACCCCCCTCGGGCATTACGAATATCTCGTCATGCCCTTTGGCCTCACCAACGCCCCAGCTGTTTTCCAACGTCTGGTAAACGACGTTTTACGCGACTTCCTCAATCGCTTTGTGTTCGTCTACTTGGACGACATACTCGTTTACTCCAGTAACGCCACAGAACACCGTCACCACGTCAGGCTAGTCCTGGAAAGATTATTAGAAAACAGACTCTACGTGAAAGCTGAAAAATGCGACTTTCATGCCAGTTCAGTTTCTTTCCTGGGGTACATTCTCGAGGCGGGCAAGATCAGGCCAGATCCTTCCAAACTCCAAGCAGTCTCAGATTGGAGCATTCCCGAATCCCGTAAAAAGTTACAACAGTTTCTGGGTTTCGCCAACTTTTATCGGAGGTTCATCCGTAACTACAGCGGAATCGCAGCTCCACTCACCCAACTCACCTCAGTCAAGGTCCCCTATGTTTGGAACCCCGCGGCAGATGCTGCTTTCAGGAGGCTCAAGGAACTATTCACCACTGCACCCATTCTCATTCAGCCTGATATCCACAAGCAATTCGTCGTGGAGGTCGACGCCTCTGACTCAGGGGTAGGGGCTGTGTTGTCCCAGCGGGAATCTGCCTCGGGTAAACTCAAACCTTGTGCATTCTTTTCCAGAAAACTCAGTCCAACAGAGCAAAATTATGATGTCGGCAATCGTGAGCTCCTTGCCATCAAGCTGGCCTTGGAAGAGTGGAGACATTGGTTGGAGGGGGCTGAACAACCGTTCATTGTGTGGACAGACCACAAAAATCTGGCATATCTACGCTCAGCAAAAAGGCTGAATTCTAGACAGGCCCGTTGGTGCTTGTTTTTCGACAGATTCCAGTTCACTATCACATATCGCCCTGGTAGCAAGAACGGCAAGCCTGACGCCCTGTCTAGGAAGTACAACACTACGGACAATCATAGCACTTCTCCTATCCTTCCCGACTCTCTCTTCGTGGGGAACCTCACTTGGGACGTGGAAACCAGGTTGCTACAGTGTCAAGGTGAGAAACCCGACTCTGTTACCTGTCCCCCTGGCACCCTGTTTGTTCCCCACAGACTCAGATCTGACGTCATCACATGGGGGCACAGTTCCAAAATCGCCTGCCATGGGGGAGTCCGTCGGACACTCATGCTGCTGAAACGCCGGTTTTACTGGCCCACCATGGCCGAAGATGTGCGTCAGTATATCGCTGCCTGTACCACCTGTGCCAGGGCTAAAACCTCCAACTCCCCACCTGCCGGCTTTCTGCACCCTCTGTCCACGCCCGGTCGACCTTGGTCCCATATCGCGGTGGACTTCGTGACTGGTCTCCCTCCCTCTCATGGATTCACTGTGATCCTGACTGTAATTGATCGTTTTTCTAAGGCTGCTCAATTCATCCCGTTGCCACAATTACCTACTGCCACTGAAACCGCCGACACCCTTGTCAAACTCGTTTTCCGTCACCATGGTATACCCTCTGACATTGTTTCTGACCGAGGTCCGCAATTTACCTCACAGGTGTGGAAGGCTTTCTGTTCCGCCCTTGGGGCCTCCACCAGCCTTTCCTCTGGCTACCACCCGCAGTCCAACGGCCAAGCGGAAAGGGCAAACCAGGAGTTGGAGACGGCCCTGCGCTGCTTTGCGGCACAGAATCAGGAAGATTGGTCTGACTACCTCGTGTGGGTGGAATATGCCCATAACAACCACCCGTCCACTGCCACTGGTATGTCACCATTCGAAGCTTCATTGGGTTACTCTCCCCCCTTATTCCCTTCTCAGGAGCTCGATCTGGCGGTGCCCTCCGTCCAACTCCATCTGCAGCGCTGTCAGGAGGTTTGGCGCCGGGCTCGGGCTGCTCTCCTTCGGACTAAGGAGGGTGACCGCCAGTTCGCTGACCGTCACCGCACTAAGAGCCCTCCTTACGAACCCGGACAGCAGGTTTGGCTGTCGTCTAAGAACATTCCCCTCCAGGCCACGTCCCGAAAATTGGCTCCTCGTTTTATTGGTCCGTTCGTCATAGAACGGATAATCAATCCCAACTGTGTCCGCCTGAAGTTACCAGCTTCTCTCAAGATACATCCATCTTTTCACGTCTCCCAAATCAAGCCCGTCCGCCAAAGCCCTCTTTGCCCGCCGTCCGCTCCCCCTCCTCCCGCCCGGGTCATCGATGGTGGCCCGGTTTATACGGTCAGCCGCGTTCTGGACGTCCGCCGCAGGGGCCGTGGGTTCCAGTACCTCGTTGACTGGGAGGGGTACGGCCCTGAGGAGCGGTCATGGATTCCTCGCTCCTTCATTCTGGACCGCGCCGTGATTGACGACTTTTTTCGGGCGCACCCCGATCGGCGTCCTGACCCGCCTGGAGGCGGTCGTTGGGGGGGGGGTACTGTCATGGTACCCCCTGCGGGCCCCGCCTCCTCATCAGGTTCACCTGAGGACTCCAGCTGCGCTTCATCATCTTCATCAGCCGGGGGACTCTTAAGGAGAACCAGGACCCGTTCTCAACGCTAGTTCGTTGTACTCCACGGTGCACTCTCTGGCTTTGCTCGCTATTCTAGTCCCTGTATTATCTGCCTCGTCTAATTTTGCCTTGTCTCTGCCTGCCTAGGATCACGATCACGCCTGTCACATTCTGGACTCCGACTCACCTTCGCTCCGGTCCCTCCTCGTCACCCCTCTGGACATCCTTCTGGAAACACGGTGTTCGCCGCCAAGACCCTCCAACCATCCACAAAACGTCCTCTCTTGGAACTCTGTCATTCCTCCATTAAATCCTTGTCTACTCATCCGCCTCGCCTGCAGAGTATTCCTTCCGGGTTTCAGCATCTGGGTCTGCCACTGTCTCGTCGGTCATGACAGCCTTTTGCCAGGCCACAGTTGAAAATAAGGATTATTTCAATCTGTGCTGCCTGTATAAAAAAAAGATTAAATAAAATGAAAAAATAAAATAAACGGTATTGTCTGCGTCTGGAGTCTGCAATGCAAGCTTTACTCATAAGATCTGTTTCCAGATATTTCTCATCATCATTTATGATGAGCACAGAGAGCAGGACGTACTAAACACTGGGGTAGCAGGGAAAACCCCCCTTCTGGGAGGATAGACCAGAGACACAATGTAGACAATGTTAGCTACCTGACAGTCGTGAAACATACACCCCATGCAACAGAGACGCCCCGCAGAAGGACAAGGGTTAAATCCAGGGTTACAGTCAGGCTGCACATGAGAAGCGCACAAGGAGCCCACCCTTTTTATTTAAACAGCAATAACGGGCTCCTCGAGCAAGGGAGGTTGTTGAAAAAGTGAAAATCTGAAAGACGTGCCTGTGTCTCGCCTACTTCCCCTTTACATCCCCTTGCGTGTTGTTTAAGTGATCGCTATGACCTGTCGCCAAACTCATGCCGGTAGGAATAAATGTGTATTTTCAGACTATGGGCTCACTCACTGACAGCCCATATCCACCCGTAAGGGCAATTCTGACTTAAGCTGGCTCATTGAATAATTGCAAAGAACTATTATACGACAGCATTCTTTACTATAGTTTCTATAAAGGACCGATGTCAGACCTCATAATTACACTACTTACACACAGATGCACAGCCTCCCAACCAGGGTTCCCCATCACAACCTGTTCTCCAGCTGTCTCTCTCTTCTGGCCTGAACTAACCTTTCTCACAAACGGGCCCAAACACACCCTCTCTCAGCTGATCCTCCTTGACAGGAACAACCAAATATGTGTGCCTGGTAAAAGGAGGTAGACTCATTGGCTGCCTCAACGAGGTCAATGAAGATGGATAGGACCACTTAACTGAACTCACACTGATGCACAGACATGCACACTCTCCTGAATTAACTGTTTAGGACTCTTCAGAGACTCTGCAGGACACCGCAAAATTAAACGATGGGGTTACTTGGTATCATAATCATCACATTTAGGCTGATGTTTATAAGTGGCTGAAGGTTATGGATGAACAAAGGGAGCTGTATGTAAATAAAAGATATCATAAAGTTTGGTTTTATTATGGGGGGAAATATACAAGTGATATACAATCACGTGGTTGCTTCTGCTGGACTATAACATTGCAAAGTAGAGACGGGAAAAAGCACAAGCACAAAGAACAGGAAACAGACACCATCTTGACAGTGTTGGGTAACAAAAAAAGGTGCATAAAATCCATTTCCATCATAAATGAGATAAATGGTTGTAATGCAATGTGTGCATAAACTAGTACCGGTTTAGCTGTAACATCTACAGTAACTTATCTAACTTTAAAAAGTAAAGTTTGCATAAAGTTTTTTTTTTATTAGTATTTTGAATAGATTCTGATCATTTTAAACAGGAAGCTAAATGAATGAACATTTTCTACTTTTAAAAACTCCTTGAAAAAAAAAAAAGATCTTCAATTATTCTTTGAAACCATTGATTCAAAGTAATTATTGATCCTCACATCAAGAGAGTTTTAAGAGAGTTTTAATACACCGCCTCTCCGTCCTGGGAGAGGATCCCTCCTTCATGTGGATATCCCTAAGATCATTGTCAGTAACCAATTTCTAAAACATGAAGTGGTTTCTAAAAATGGCTTGGAACCCCAACTTAACGAAGTTTAATTTTGATTGTTTAATTGAGTTGGGTCAGAATGTCAAATGCTAAATATATTTTAGGCCAAATCCTGTCATTATCTGGGTAAATAACAATATTTCCATGTTTTTTAAAAGATGAAGTTAAAGGGAAAGGGTCGATTATTTGTTTCTGGCATAGCAAACAGCACCGGTGGCTAAAAAATTACAGACAGAAATTTGACCAAAGATAGAAATATGATCGTAGAACAATAAGCTATAGAAGTGCCTCTTCAGCTGAGTGTAGCCATTGCGCAGCAATTTCACGCATTTATAAATATATTTTTTACTTTAAAACAGTTTTGTCTTAAAGCTGTTTGGTTTTCCCAATTCAAAATGAGTGAAACAATTGAACTTGCCTCCAATTAATTGAAGGCATAAATTAAATCAGGAAACATAGGAACAGAAATCAAACCAAATGTTTGTGAACTTTGTCAAAACTTGAGAAAATTGTAAGATGTTACATTGAACTGAAATTGTAGTACATTTCCTCAAAATGTGACCAGTAGTGTTTAGACAAATTTAGTTGAGAATTGTTTCTTTGACACAAGAGAAAGGAAAGAAAACAAAATAACAAAGATAACAAGTCTCAAGATACACAGACGGGCCTGGACTTGCCAAAATGCTTAACACTCAGTGAGCAGATGGAAGAAAAGAGACAAAGTTTGACAACATCAAAGATATCAGCTGGATATCTAATTTGCTCTTAAGATAAAGACTATTGCTGCTTTGCTTCGGGTGGCGTTCTCCTGATGCAACAAAAGCCAATGGCTGAATCAAATGGCTATCTTTTCTGACTTGGCGTCCCCACAAGCACAAATCAAGGCTTGAATTGCAAACAGGACCAGAGCAACAGAGCAATCAATGCTGCCAGGCTTTTTTTTCCCCTATTGTTCCCAGGGAGGCTGCAGATTTCAAATTAACAGACCGAAAGACAAAGGTAAAGACAGCTAGAGGAGGCTTAAGCAAGGCCCCTGATCCCTTCTTAATAATTATTTAATCTATACGCAAACACCCATCTGAAATCAATCACACGATCATACAAGCCCTGCTTGACTTGTATTCTAGAAAGTGAAAGGCAGCCCGAAAAAGAAAGCAGCCAGGCTAAATTGGACAGACGGGAGTTCACATTCAACATCAAGCCGTATTTTCTACAAGATCACAGGATGAGATGGTGAAAAAGTGTCTGGAATGGTTTGGTGGTGATTGATGTGAGAAAAATGCTGCAGGTAGAAGGTGAAAATGACTGTGGGGGCTGTCTGCTTTTATTCTGGTGACACACAGCCATCGTAAAAAGCTTCTTTTTTGAAGGGTCTGCTATAAAGGTTCATGCTCCGATTGTCCTCTACGGTCTGACAAAAAGAAATATGAAGTTTTAGGAAAACAGGTATAAACTGAATTGATGTAAAAAGCTCTGGATGTTAGTGATTCTGTTTAGTCATTAGAGCAGATATTTTTTAAACCAAACTAAACCTTTTTAATGCTTTTAAGAAATGCGCTGCTTATATTTGCTTTTATATTTCCACATGAACTTCTAGAAATGATGAAACAATATTTGCACCATTTACTTGTGAAAGTAATTTTCAGTGAAAAAGGACACTTGGTGGAAAAACTAGAAAGCCAAACGTGCCTATGAGTCATTCTATTCATTACTCTGGAGAACAAGTCAAGCAGTTTCTAGGGATCTCGCCACAACTTTTACAGCTGAATTTAAAGTAGAGATTTTTTTTTTGCTTCCACCCTGAAACTTTCTGCATTTAAAAACACAAAGGTCTCTGCAGGAGGACTGCCAAGCAGCTGCCGATTGGTTAAATGCATGACAAGAAGCATCATTGGAAGCTCAAAGATTGAGTACCATAATTTCTGCACCATCACGCACACTTGAAAGCCTTCTTTTTTTAAATAAAACAAACAAACAACAGTGCGCCTTATAACCCAGAGTGCCTACTGATTAATTTGGTTATGCTCACTAAAGTCGAAGGAATTCAAAATGATAATCCTCCAGCATTTTGTTAATCTTTTTAATTATGGTACCCTTCCATCACTTCTGTAATCATCCTCCTGATTTCTTTAACTCCCCTTTTCCCCCTTTCTTCTGTGCCTTTACCCCCTGTCTCCAACATCCCTCCCTTCTTTCCTCTTCTTCTTTTCCATCCGGTCCAACAACAAAAGAAAGGATACAAATGTCATCAATATGAATAAAGTTTTACCTAAATTAGGAAAGGGGTTTAAACAAATACATAAGCTAATAAGCTAGTAACAATAAAAAAAATCTTGCAGTTGGCTCATGCTAAGCCCAATTTAATAAAACAATACATTACAAATTCTTAAATTTAACACAATTGTTTGACACTTTTAAAGTAAATATATATATATATATATATATATATATATATATATATATATATATATATATATATATATATATATATATATATATATACAGTAGGAATGCAACAATTTCCCCATGATTCAGTTTAGTGGTGTAACATATGCTTCAGGTTTTAAACCGAGAATTATGGCGTCACTATATGTTTAATGTCTTTTTTTCCCCCCATTTTTCATCTGGTTTTGAGGCTAAAATATTCAATAAGTTTAAAATAAAATTAATAAATGTAATGTAATCTATTTATTTTCCACTTGCATGTGTTCCATTGCTTAGTATTCTCTGATTTCTGCTTATTTTATTTCATTTACTGTGCACTATGAATAAATTGAAGACCTTTCAGATGAAATATTCTCATTGATTAAAACATTTTCCCCTCCAGCTATTACATTATCAGCACACCCATCCCTTCCTCCAACCTGTGTTCTCATATTAATGTGGTACCCGACCAAATGAAAGCCTCGTAGATAAAATTAACCATAAATTCATCTGCTGCAGCAATGATCTGAATTCATGTCTGACCACCTTTGTGCACAAAGCTCATCTTCGTCGTCATCAGTATTTGATCTAAAGCCATCAAACGGTTAAAGAGGTCTGCGTTGACCATGTTTGGATTCACTTTCAATAATATTAAATAAATGCATTATCATAGCTCTGAACTCTGCCGCTCACAAAAGATTTTCATATCAAGGAAGACTTCTTACTTTATTTACAACTCCTTTGTGTCTGTCGCACACAAACGCGCACGTCACAATCATTCCCTGAAGACGTTTTCTAAAGACTTTGGTTCCTCCATGTGGGGGGTTTTGAAGAAAGCTTGTCTTTGAATTTCTGATGTCTGGGGAAAAGCTTCAGAAGTTTGGAAATCACTACCAAAGAAACTTCAAAACCTCGGCATCGTGTTGAGACTCATACAGTCGCTACCAAATAGGCACAGAGACTTAGCCCACACATCCGTCCCACACAATTATTCCCTCTTAGATAAGACGCCATCTCCGTTCGCAAACATGCATTCTGTCTATTTTAAGATTGCACATTCAAATCAGGGACTTTCGGTCTGGCTGCCACCGACAGACAGAAATAATCAACTCACCAGGAGCACTCCTGATCAACAAACAGCACCAGTAGGGCTACACTTTGAAGTAAGTCTGTCTATATCTGTGCTCCTCATGCTCCGTCATGGTAATTTACTTTTATTTCCTCTTTTTTAATATCTTATTCCATTTATTTTATTTGTAAATCATGCAGTTTAAGGGGGGAGGGGAAAAATAGAATATTTTGATCTTATAACAGACAGCTAAAAAAGGGAAAGTCCATAAAATAAAACACATTTCTCTGTTTGAAGACCCACTCTCATCATCTTTTGAGCTTTTTTTTTTTTCAAGGCGTTCTTAGTGGTCTTTCAGTTATGGTTCTGCCTGCTTTTACCCATGTTACATTTTCCATCTTCTTTCCTTTTTCCTTTCTCTGCATGTGCTTCCTGTACTTAGTGAAGACACCTGGTGGAGACCTGACAAGCTGACCAATCAGACCCCAAAGCCAGCCACCAGGCCTGCATATAAGGTCTTGTGGATCACTGGAAAAAGGGGCTCTTTCTTGATAACAACTTTCATATGAAAGCTTATGGCCCCTTTAATGCTGAAGAGTGTAGGAGGTTTGTGGACAGGTAAGGCAGTGTACGCTGTCCACCTCAAGTAGATTGTCTTCTGTTGTGCACACTAGGTAGGTTGGTTCCACCTCTTGCATGTTTTCATTCCAGTTTTGCAGTTAAGTCAGTGAGACTTTTGTTTTCTTGTCTGTTTTAGGACGGTGATAGCTAGGCTGTGTTTTGTTCCATTTATTTCTTTCCTTGGCCCAAACTTGGTCCCTGCCTGCCTTCCTCCCCCTATCTAATAAAAAGCTTAAAAGTCAACCATTGTGTGGCTTTATGTTACCTACCCTCCAGCTGTAGTTGTGGACATAACAATCCAAAAATAAAAAACCTGTAGTTAATGGGCCATAATTTCTGCAGTGCCGCAAGAATTAATTAGAAATTGACCTGAGTTATGAAGGTAACTGTTGACACAGAGCAACCCCACTCCCCCTTTCAGTAACTTATAACTAACCTGTTAACATGCACCCCCCCCGCTAGCTTTCAGCCCTTCACACCCTCAACAATACATTGCCAGTGCAACAAAAATGGCAAGCAATGTCGGAGATATCCAGCCGTACAGTTTGGACCCAGAAGACGGCTTAGATAAGGAAACCAAAGATGAATCCAGTCGTCTACAAGGGGATGCATCAGAATGGAGCAGAGCAGGGAGCCTGTGGCCCACCCAGCGCATTGTTTACGTCACAAATACAATCGTTTTCAGGAGACACTTTGTCGTCTGAAACTGATTCACAACGATTTGTATGAAGAAATAGTGAGGAAGGGAGTTTTAAGTTAATTTTCTTTAAAAATGTCCACAAGAACATGTTAAAAACAGTTTTCATCAGTGGGTGTTTAACCCTAGAGCTCCATCGCTGGTTGATTTTCACCTGAGCAAAACTATTTACATAAATTTCAATATGTCGCGTGTCAAGGAGTCTGTGCCTTCACCAGGGATGTATCTCATGTCCCAGGAATGGGTGGACCAAAGATCAAGTTTATCATTTTGTTATTTTTTTAGGAACTTTTTGTTCTCAAATACCTTTTTTTATTTTTTATTTTCAGCACGTTTTTAGGATACTTTTCTTTTTCCTTTTTTTACACAAATCACAGTTGAAAATAACAATAATTTAAAAAAAAACAATTTAATTTATCATGTGTTGTCATGTTTTGATCTATTTTTTTATGACAAGTACTTTTTATTGGATATATTATATTGGGTAAAAATTACCCGGCAAAGTGATGCTGTAACTTTTTATAGCAAAGAGTCACAGGTTTTATCTTATGACTTTTAAGCTATTGTTAGCAATTATCTAATGATGACAAAATACGTGTATATATTTTGAAAAAGAAAAGATTAGATTTAGTCAAATTTAAAGGATATAATCTGACAAGAAGAATAGTTTAAATGATGGCAATAATGATGTTAAGAATGATGGAGTCCATTAACTGGTCAGATCTATTTATTCTGTGCTCGGTTCAGGCAGAAAAACTGGCATGTGTAAATCCCCCTGACGGCTCTCTTGGCTTTATTAAAGCCAAATGATTATGCCGTAAAAATAACGTAATTAAACCCCAAAACACACACAAACATGCCAGAGCCCAGGGATTTTGTGTGCGCGCATCTAAAGTTGGAAAAAGGAGTATGAAGAGTGCATATGTGTGCGATGTGCATGAGTCTGTGTGTGTCTGTCCCATGTGGCCTAGTTATGGCTTCCATCCAGTGGCAGACAGCCTCATTTGGTGCCGAGGGGTTTACACACACATAAAACACACACACACTTCTTAATTTAAAACAGTGTGACAATGGAAGCCAGAGCTTCCAAGTCAATCACACACATGGTCTACACAGGAAGCCAAGGGGGATTGAAGACCGGTTTATTGAAGCGTTGTTGTGTGGAACGCAGAAAGTCATTGTCTGACTGCCAGGTACCGCTTTGTTCTTATCATGCATCCCCCTGTAGCCAAAAATCAAATGCACCTAAAGAGACGATTTCTTGTCAGTCTCTCATCTGAAACAACATCAAAACTTTTGTTTGCACGTCTTCAGAAGTAGGCAGAAAAATCTAGTCTTATGGTTTTTCAAAGGTTTGGTCAATGATAAAGACCAGCTACTTCTGGAATGTGTCGAAAACAACTCGAACCTTAACGAATAATAATTAGAATTTCTAAAGCAACTTTGGTTCTAGAGAATTTCCACTACTATTCAGCTGTAGTTTTTTTTATTCTATCTTTTATTTCTTGCGTTTATTTTTTAAAATGACATAATCTTAAACTAATAACTGAAGCTTTAAATCTGCTCACTAGTCAGTATCAGCTCCTAGAATCCATGACTAATTTCACTCCTATGTTTGACTGGATTGGTCATCTTCAAGCTGATGTTCTATCAAAACAAACAGATTTAAGTTACTTCAAGTTTGTCTTGATAGGGGTGGCTGTGGTGTATTGGTAGGGTGATCAACTGCTGATCAGAAGATTGCAGGTTTGATTCCCGCCTTTTTGCCCATGTGTCACACTGAACCCCACCTTGCCTCTGGTGGAGGTTGGCGCCAGTGTTTGGCAGCGGAGCCACCATCCATGTGTGAATGTGTGCATGAATGGGTTTGTTACTGTAAAGCGCTTTGAGCCTTCGAGGAAGATAGAAAAGCGCAATACATGTATGTGCCATTTACCATTTACCATAGTGAAGGCCAGTTCATTACCAAACACTGCTATAGGCTGATGTCAGAAACCTGCTGTAAATACAGCAGAAAAGAACATTTAATGGATGTAGAACTGAAGAAAATGATGTTTTGTTTGCAGAAACTGGGACATCAGAGAAGTTGCAAAAAAAAAAAAAAAATCTGGTTGGTTTTTTAAATTAAAAAAAAGTCCAAAAGGGAAACACTGATATTTTATATATGTTTAATTATTTATAATTTATATTACAGTTTAGGTTCAAACAAATAGCTCTGGATTTTCAATGAGGAATGGGATTTGAGCATTCACCACTTCTAAACTCAATTTATGCAAAAAAGAAAAAAAAGGATGCAAGGGCATATAAACTTAAGTTTTACTGGATTTAATATGTCATGTACTCTATCTATCTATGCAAATATGTCTATTAACGATTAAGAGTAGCTATAATGAGATAATGTAGTTGTAGAGTTAGATAAGCTTTTCATTCTTTAACAGTCGTACATCGCCTGTCCGTCCTGGGAGAGGATCCTTCCTTCAGGTGGACATCCCTGAGGTTTCGTCTTTCTTTTTTCCTGCAATTTTTGTTTTTTAGTTTTGTCCTTGCCGAGATGGAGGGTCTAAGGCCTGGGATGCCAAGCTTAGTTTAGTCTGTTTTGTCTCTCTGAATATCTCTGAATAAATATATATTTCTATGGCTTGTCTTCTTTAGTTTTTAGTTTTGATTCTTTAAATTAAACCAGTTTTAATTCCAAAACTCTTTCATTTTTTTAAATATTCAACCTAACTTTAATAGAAAAATGTAGTAAAGTATGAAGTGTTTGTACAGAACTACACTGGAAATGATGTCACAGTATTTTTGTTATTTTTCTTTTTTGATATTTTGATTGTGTTACTGTAAAAAGAGGGAAATAAAAGCACTGGACTCTTGTGGAGACGACTGGAACTCATACATTTCCACTACATGTGTAACCTACTGCTCAACATTGTATATTTTCAATCGCAAAGTAATATTGTATTTTTCTTTAAAGATACATTTCCTGCATATTTATGTTAGATTGCATCAGACAAGGCAGACTTTGCTTGATGCAATCCAGTCACACAGAGTTGTTTTGCCGGATTACATCCAATTTTTAAACGTGACATGTATTTACAACTTAATCTAATTAGTCTGAAAAATAAATGATTCATTTCAAAAATGGCCAAGAGTGTGATGCTTTCAATCACGCCAAACATCTTTGATGGTGCTGTTTGTTCATTGGATAACATTGGCTTTAAATATTTGCTTTTCAATCATCTTAACAAACACTTGACTCCCATTTGCAACAGATTTACTTAAAGTGAATGCAAACAAGTATCAAAGGATCTACAATGGAAAGGGGGGAAAAAAAGAACATTAATCTCATCTTTGAAGTGAAAGAAATGTGTTGGGATTTGTTAATGTTACCAATCAAAGAGTCACCTTTCTGCAGTTTTCTGGTTCCCACAGCAGCCTGAGCACATGGATTTGAGGTGTTTCTAAATCAGCCGTGGGACCTCAGCATGAACTGTGCTTCATAACTTCACATGAAGTGAGCTAGAACTCCTGTTCTCCTCCACGGAGGAAGAGAGAAGGATGGATTGCTGGACGGTTTCAGATTAGCTGATCATCATTAGCATCTCCTCAGGGGACTGACAGCTCCAACCTGTTCAGTTTGAAGCCTCCACGTCCACCGTTTCATCTTCGTAATTAAGGTGTGATATTATCTTGCTAAACATTGCATGACTTTAGTCTTTGTAGGTTATTTCAGTGCATGTTTGAGGCATTGAATATAGACATTGAGTCCATTTTGTTGCAGCTAACACCATGTTAATTTACAATCTTCTATTAAAAAGAAGGCAGAATAAAAAGATACTTACTTGGTTCTAAAAACTAAAGTGCCAAAGCATCTGTCTTTTGCGTGAACTTCAGATGAAAATGTCAAATATTCAGCATCAGAGATAGTTTAAAGCATGCCCGGTGGGACTTGCAGATGGTGGGGAAAAAAAGGTGATGGCGTGCTGCAGCTGTGTGTACGGGCCAGTTGAAAATGCCACGGATAAAGACAGTTCTTTAAAGCACAGCAGCCAATCTGCTTTAGACTGAAAAAAAAAGAAAAAAAAGAATCAACGTTTTAGTGTATTCCAGTTGAGGCCTTAACTGTAAAACTGTCCATCTCAGCTTCTTCAGGGCAACTGTCATGTCAGACTTTTGACCCCTGCAGCTATTGACTATCTGGACATACTTAATGCAGGTAAAGTACCAGAATAATGGGAAAGCAATTAGTCTTTTACACCTTTGCCAAAAGACTCAACTGAACAGCTCTGAAGAATGGCCCCAAATTCTTCTACAAAAATTTATGACAGAATTTACAGAATTCAGTTTTTATTAAGTTCGGTTCAAACAACTTTATTTATTCCAGAGGGGCAATTATTTTTATGATAATTTTACAAGATATTAAACCATAATCAGCAAACACATAAGCAGGAAAAAGTATTACACTTTTTTTTTTTTATTGCGTATACTTGAGTATAAATATAGCAGCTATTGACCATGTACGTGTAGGAAGTATACTGACTGAATACTTCTTCAGACTTAATTGGAACATTTTATTGTTTATAAAATATTGATAGTATATAAAAATTAAACTTATGCACACACAGAGTGGCTTTTGCTAAGTGACTTTGAACGTAACGGTTTTGTTTTATTTTGAAAGTGTCTGTTTTAAAAACCTGAGTACTTCCTGTTCCTGTTTTCTATGATTTGGTAGGAGGAGGAAAGGTTGTGGCAGAAGACCAGTGGATGTTTGAACTGACTGTTATTGGGGCTTATTGGAAGACACTGAAGACCTGAACAGTCAAACTGCAGACTTGACTCTGTAACCAACTTTTTTTTTCTTTTTTTTTTAAACTTTTTCCTTCAACTTTAAGTCTTATTTGGAATTGAGAATACAACTTCCTGGATCCTCCATTGACCTCAGGAGCCAGGACTTTTCCAAACTACACTCCTGGGTGAGTTTATTTAAACTTTTCATGTTTGAAGAAGGCTTTTTTGTTTCTTAATTCACTAGGGTTATTCTTTGGACAAAAGGTCAAAGTGCTCTGCTTTTTAAAAAATTGGACATTTAGGTTTTTTCTTAAATAAGCTTCATAAAACATTTCCATTCTGTCTGGGATTTTAAATATAATAACTAAAAACCTTCTCATTTTTTTCTTTAATAAAGATTGTTTAAAATATTTGTGAAAAAAAACCATTACATGTGGTAGATTTAGGTTCAGTTGGCTGTTAATTTGCTGTTTTTCTTCAGATTAAGCTTTCATAATTTTTCCCATGGTATATCCTAACCTTTAGTTTCAATGTCTATTTCTTTGGATGTAGTTTGTATGTTTATCAACACAAAAAGCTGTAAATAAAATTAAAATTAACAACCATTTAGATGCAACAAAACTTTACAAGTGCTCAGTTGAGCAATTGTTTTTTAAAGTTTTTTAGTAATTCATATTTTAATTTAAGATAAGTACAGCAAGTATGAACTTATTAAAAGTATTTCTACAAATATTATCCAGTAGCTCCGGAGTTTTTGTTCATATGAATGCTAAATGTTTACCTTCCCTTGGGGATTGATGAAGTATGCGTGAATTTGAATTTAAATTGAATTTAAAATATGCTAAGTCTCTGCTGGTTATGCTGAAGAATGTGGAGTGCATGATTTTACCTTAAATTTACCCCTGCCTGCAGGGAATTTAAAAAAAAAAAAGAAGAGGAAAAAAGTGTTCCATTTTTGTCCTGAGGTAATAGGAGGTATTTGTTTCCTTTTACCTGTCTTCAGATTTCAGATCATGTCTCTGCTGTCTTATCTGACATTGAGTTCAGCCTAAAACGTGTTAGGTTATGTCTCAAAACGCCGGATCTGTTTGCCCATTCTCCTCCAGCTTGCACACAGCAAAAAATGCCAGCCACTAAAAGCCTTTTTCCACAGAAGATGAATTAGTCTGCAACTCAGGCTTTTAGTGGGTACTTATAAAAGCTGCCAAACACCCAGGAGACAATTAAAGAAGGCGACAGCAGAGGAGCAGGTTGTACAGCTAATAAAGAGGGGTGAAGATGGGGTGTAAGAAAGAGGACTTTTAAAAAGATTTGGCAGAAAAAAGGTCAGGACAAAGAGGAAATTAAGAAGCAGAAGTATTTCCACTGGAAGGGCTGCAGTGCAGAGAGGTTTGAAAAGTCCAGCTTGTGTTAAATAAACAACACAACAAGGATCTGAAGCATTTCCAACGAATAAGTGGCTGCCCACGCTTTTAAGACAAAATACAAAAAATATGCAAATATGAAGTTGTGCCTTAAAAATGCATACATAAAAGCATCATCTTTTGACAACACTAAGTTAGGATGTTTAGCAATGCTAATAAAACAAATCCATCATGATTTTAGGGGGTCAGAAATGACCTGTTTGGGTTTGTAAAAGCAGAATTGATTTTGGAATGTGAAAAAACAAACAAACATAAAAAACAAGTTTATATATTAATGTGTTTAGACCCCAAAAACAAAAAGTGGTGTAAGAATGGCTTCCCTTTTTGTAATCAGTTGTTATTTTATAAAAATGGAGATTTAAGCCGACATCTTTTTCAAGACAGTAATTCATATTTTATTCAAATATAAGCAAAACAAAGCATTTTCCCCAACATTTTTGATTAGATTGTCCCTATTTTAAATGTGAGTTTCTCAGTTTTGATTGGCGGTTTGAGATCTTCCATATGTCAAAGCTTCTTTGCTTTATGATTGGTTAACTGGGATGTCCCGTCCTCTTGCCTGTCGGGGGCCCTCTCATTCCTCCCTCTTCTTGGGGGTAAATTAAAGCCCTTGAGAAGGTTTAGCGGAAATTTTGTTGCAAACAATTTTTTTGTATCTGTAGGGAGCAGACTTGTGCATCTGTATCAAGAGGCTATAGGAAAATACTTTTTTTTATATTATATGCCTGTGACGCAGAATTTGTGACCTAGACGTTCAGTCGTGTGAGTATTAACGTGTGACGCAGCATTTAAAAGAAAGACATTTGTGACTTTCATTTTACGTGTGTGTGACAAAGTATATAAATGCACACCTTTAACACTACATATTTACCTCCTTACTTCTTACTCCTTTATTTTCTGTCATCAAGCCTCTCTTAAAGATGAGCAATCTTAATGTAAATGTACCAATCAACAATTGGATCATTTCAAATCTGATGCTTTTTTCTAACAGTTCACCATCTTTCTCCTGCTGAACAACTTTGTTGATGTTATTTAGTCAGCTTTTGGGCCCCATCATGCCCCAACCTTGCTCCTATCAAGCTGAAATCCATCTGAATACAGACACTGATAAAATCTCTACATGTTGTTGGACCCGAGTGCTGCACTTTATATGACTGACCATTTGATCCGACTATAGAGGTCTTGGTAGGAATCTTTAGTACTGCCTTGAATGGCTTAAGTCCAATCATAATGATCAGAAGGGCTTTGTTGAAACCAATAATTGTGTCTGAAATGATGGAGTCCCACAGGGATCTAGCTTGGGACCACTTATGTTCAGTTTGTACATGCCACCTCTTGACCAGCTGATGCCCATCACTAATGCATACTACTGTAATTATGCAGATGACACTCAGGTCTACATTTTACTCTCAACTTGTGACTGTAGGCCAGTGGACTCACTCTGTCATTGCATCCAACAGATCAGAACAACTTTCTCCAACTAAACAAAGACTAGACTGAAACATTGGCTCAGAAAAAACAGAGGAAAAGGTTTATAGTCATCTTCCATCTCATTCTCTAAAACGTTAAAGTCTGAGTAGAAATATTTGGTTTATCAGGAACTTTGTCTGAAACTTTACCATGAAACTTATAACATCATCACCGTGGTATCATAAAATTCCAGTTGGGCAACAAACCGCAATTAGCAATTCCTCCTTCATTATCAATTTTGAAATGGTCGGCACTTCCATGTTTTGAAAAGGACATTTCCTAATCGTCATTACCAAATCCGAGTCCCTGATTGATCAAAGTTCAACTGGTTTCCCTTTCAACTTGTGTTCAATTGGGGCACATTTTGTATCTAGAGCCTGAAAAACTTGCATAGCAACACATGAATGCAAGAGTTCAAAACGTTTCAATTAAAAACATTCAAACAGTTTTTAATTGGAAGTGGTCGATCAATTGCGTTTCCCAGTGTGAACTTTTCACAGCTGCTGGAGTCCTGACAAGAACCAGGAAGTGCGACCACATCAGTCCTATCCTCAGGTCTTTGTGCTGGCTTTCTGATGTTCTGAGGACAGACTATAAAACAGTTCTGGAAGTTTTCCTTTGACATGCTGATTCCATGTGAAGCACCTTAGAGTCAGAAAAGCTCTGTCAGACTTTTTTTCTTTTTTCTCCAACGCACTTTTGAACTACCTTGAGTATGAAATGTTCTTTACCTGCTTTACCTGGCCCTATTTTACACATTTGTTCTGTGCTCAAATGTTTGTCATAAAATAGGCATCAAGCTTGTTTTGTGGATGAATGTCTGTGTATTTATAGTTTGACACATCTTTTAAAATCTGCATTGTCACATTTTTTAATTGACAGTTGTCTGTTTCTGTTTAAGGGGACATGAATTTATCAGCCCCCTGTCTACTGCATTATACCACAATGTATGCTTTTCTGTGCCAACACATCTTTTAAATCGCAGTAAAATAAATTGCTTTTGTTACTTCATTAGGGCAGCTTCTGGTCCAGCAACAGACTTTGCAAACCTGTGTGTTTGTGTCCTTCAGGGAAATATCTGGTCAAAGTTAGCAAATGCAGCTTTATGAGGCATATAGTCAAAGTGCTGTGTCAAGACACAATGTTATTTGTGTCAGCTGTGTGCATCTATTGTCTCTCTTTGCGGCTCTGTATTCCTTTCACCCTTTCTTTCAATCTTCCAGTTATTGGACTTGTCACAGTCAGAGAAATATTAAGTATCCATTTATTTTTGACAAGTAGACAGCTGGAGGATTGTAAATCTCTCTGTTGACAAGACAACAAACCAAATATGCTATGCAATGCTGACACATCAAAGGTTTATGCGAGTCCTGGGTAATGTAAATCAAGTGTGTGATGGGCAAACTTCTGAGCTGCAGCCATGCCTTTAAAATGCAGTACAGCTGGTCTTTGAAAACACAGGTAGCATCCTAAAATCCTTTTAAGGATGTATACCTATTCTGTACTGTCTCCAGTGGACATTGTCAATTATGTTGAAGGATTTATTTAGTACATTCCTTTTTCTTTTTAAGTTTTACTGCATAAATCCCTTTTGGGAACAATTTTTTATCTTCCAGCTGGACAAATTGTCAATAGTCTCTATAGACATGAGTTCACTAAAGAGAAATGGAACATTTAAACAGTGTGTAGGTTATGAAAAGGTGATTTGCATAATTCTCCATGTAATGTTTTAGAAATCTATTGATCAAGAATTCTTAACAAAAAATATGGTTTACTGTTAAGTTCTGTAGCAATAAATTAACTGCTCAACATGGGTGCCTTTGATTAGCTCAGTTTGACAGTCAGTTAACAATATATTTATTGTTAAGATTTAGGTTTAAGTATTTTAACATTTTCATTGTTAAAATTAATGCACAAAGCACATCAGAGTTGTCAGCCACACAAAATTCAGACCAAAAACAAAAAAAAGACGTGTTTCAATTCAAGTCACCAACATATGGACCAATCCAAAACAATCGATAAAAAAAACAAATCACAAGCCACCTTAAACACTAGTTAGAAAAGAAATGCCACAAAAATACAATCAATAAAATCATTGCTTAATTCCAGGTTCCCAACTTTAGAAACAAGCTTGTCAGTGTCTGTGTTGAAACAATGCTTTGATGTAAGCATACCTATATGCTACATTACAGAAATGGATAGGCCTATACTATATATGTTCAGATACAGTTCATTTTTTTTTAAATAATTGTACTCTCTTTTTTTTAATGCTTTCTTAAAAGATTGTAAAGGGGGTAGAAAAAGGTTTTCTTCTTTGTGGTCACTTTCATTTTCCGTGTAAAAGAAATTTTGTTTTTGTTGTTTTACAGGAATATAAAAAAGAAATAAAAATATGACCGGAGTAGGAGCTTGGTTTGCATAGCCGGCAGTAAGTCAGACCTGTTCCCGGTCCACGTTGGATTCCGGCAGGGCTGCCCTTTATCACCGGTTCTGTTCATAGTTTTTATGGACAGAATTTCTAGGCGCAGCCAGGGGCCGGAAGGGATCTGGTTTGGGGACCACAGGATTTTCTCTCTGCTTTTTGCAGATGATGTTGTCCTGTTAGCTTCATCGAACCGGGACCTCCAGCGTGCATTGGGGTGGTTTGCGGCCGAGTGTGAAGCGGCTGGGATGAGGGTCAGCACCGCTAAATCTGAGGCCATGGTCCTTGACCGGAGAAAGGTAGTTTGCCATCTCTTGGTGGGTGGAGTGTCCCTGCCCCAGGTGGAGGAGTTTAAATTTCTTGGGGTCTTGTTCACGAGTGAGGGAAGATCGGAGCGTGAGATTGACAGGCGGATCGGAGCGGCATCCGTAGTTATGCGGTCGCTCTATCGGTCCGTCGTGGTGAAGAGAGAGCTGAGCCGAAAAGCAAAGCTCTCAATTTACCGGTTGATCTACGTTCCAATACTCACCTATGGTCATGAGCTCTGGGTCATGACCCAAAGAACGAGGTCCTGAATACAAGCGGCTGAAATGAGCTTCCTCTGTAGGGTGGCTGGGCGCTCCCTTAGAGATAGGGTGAGAAGCTCGGTCACCCGCGGAGAGCTCGGAGTAGAACCGCTTCTCCTCCACATCGAAAGGAGCCAGTTGAGGTGGCTCGGGCATCTAGTCCGGATGCCCCCTGGACGCCTCCCTGGAGAGGTGTTCCGGGCATGTCCCACTGGGCGGAGACCCAGGACACGCTGGAGAGACTACGTCTCTCGGCTCTCTGGGTCCTCCCAGAGGAGCTGGAAGAAGTGGCTGGGGTGAGGGAAGTCTGGGCATCTCTGCTCAGTCTGCTGCCCCCGCGACCCAGTCCCGGATAAGCGGAGGAAGATGGATGGATGGATAAAAATAAATAAGTTAAACATTGTTTTTCCCCAAAATAAAACAAACAGCAATGGTTTACCTCTCAAAGCACCAACATCAATTTTGTAGAAAGCTCTGTGTAAAATGACTGTTTTTTTCCCCTAACTTGATAAAATACTTTAATGGTTTTCATTTGGCTTCTCTGACAATGTGTGGTCACAGTGGACTTGTTCATGAAGCGAGGGAATCCTTAAGTAAGAAGATCTGTGTGTCTGTAAGCTGCTGATCTTGGATCGTTCACACCATCTGCCACTAATCCGTTTAGTAAAGACACGTGGTTGAGCTATCGGTTTCATCTCACACAAAACGCAAATCCCAGTGATCCATCTGTGGTTTCCTGCATTTGCACAGACCAGCACCATGGTCAGCTTTCCTTTCTGCAAAAGGCCAGCTCTTCTCTTCAGCATTTCTTACTCTTTTTGCATAAAGCTGAAGTCCTCAAGCTTAAATAAGATTATAGGAGCAATATGTACATTTGATGACCTTCCAAGGTCAAATTAGTCTTCTGGTAATCTAATGTGTTCTCTTTGTAATTCTAAGTCAAAAAGAAAAAAATGCACGACTGCAACTAACTTGAAACAATCATAATCAATCTGTTTATTAGTTAACTGATGGGAGGTTTTAATTAAAACTTGCATAACTAACTACTAATAAGGACTTTATCTGTTTTTTAACAAAATCATTTAGTTATTTTATCTAGAGAGAGAGCTGATCAGAGAGAAAACAAGTCTCTTTCTTTCCCTTTCTCTCAAACATCTTTTAAATTGTGTTTTTTGAATTTTAAAACAAATATCATTAATCATATTGTTCCTAAATTTTGCTGAACATTTGGATCTGAAATCTCAAAGGGAAATGATATTTTCTTTTCAGCAAAAAGAGACAGTAAGATAAATGGGACAGATCCATCTTCAATGTTTGTGTTTTTGTGCAAAGACATTGAGTCAGATTTGTTCTTCTAAAAATTTGCACTTTCTTTGGTAGTTACCAGCAGTACGTAGTTTGTTTCTTGGCTTGGTGTTATGTATATTTTGTGTTATAATTTTTTTTTATTACACCCAACTAAACTTTTTAACCCATTTTTTAACTACTTAGTGTTGTTTTTTAATGTTTGAGTTTGTATTATTTTTCATTTTAAGGTGCCACATACATAAATAAATAAATGCATAAATAAATACATTAACAAAAAAAAATCATAAAAGTAACAACAGTGAGAAGAATCTTGCTCTTTCACTTCAAACGTCAGATCTTCGGTATACATTCTTGTGTGTTATAAATCAATCCTTCATGCCAGATGTTACGGATATGAAATGATGTTATATAATATGATAACTTCAATATAGTATTACCATTTACTGTTGTTGTTTTGTTAGTTCTTTTCCTTTGATTCAGTTAAACAAATGACCATCAGTGAAGAATGACTTTAACATTCCTATGAGGCAACATATTGTTTTTTGCATTGTATGTGGGCGAATACCTTGTACCAAAATCGTTTGCTTTCTTATTTGTGTTTAATTTGTTTTTTGTTTTACTCTGATAATTTCTTATTGTTGTTTTATTCTGTTTGTACTTATTTTAACCTTGTACAGTGACCTTGGGTGACCTGAAAGGTGCTTGAAATAAAATGTATTATTATTATTATTATTAATTTAGGTGCAACTTTTTAGCCTCTTCTTTAACCCTTTAACACTGGGCCTTTAGCTCCAGTTGTAACACTCTTTTGACTACTGGAACTCTTCAACCATTTAAGAAATAATGAAGTGATCATAAGTCTGCTCATTCTGACACAGAGAAAAACGGATTTATGCCATTTTCAGGAAAGAAATTCAGAATTGCCTGATTTCGTAAACTGTTAAAAATTGGTGATTCACGTTTATCGCAGTCAAAGAGTTTAGATTGTGTTACTATGGTGTTCCTGGCAGCATTTCCATTGTTAAATGCCTTATTTTTTACACATTAGGCCTATTAACTGTTCAATAACATTTATTCTAAACATTGCTTACTTGTACAGTTGAAGTAAACATAAAATGTATAATGTGTTTTTAAGAAGAATTATGTTTAGTTCTTAGTGTTTGTCCTTTGTAAATAATCATTTGATTGTATGGAAAGACACAAAAATGAATCACATCAATAATAAACAAGCAATGTCATAATTTGTAAATCTTAAACCTGAGATTTACTTTTTGTAACAACTTTTTATTTGGTTTTCATGAAGAAAACCTTAAATTCCGTCTACTTTCTTGTTTTCAAGTGACTGGTAAGCTGTATCTACACTAATGAAGCAACATTACTAAAGTCAACATCTAATAACTGCAAAATGTTTCACATGCAAGCGCATTTTTACGATGCATTTCAAGATGTTTTTAACCAAGAGTGAGAGAAACCTCCCCAGAGGGCAAAACTGATAAAAAATGAAAGATGTAAATGAAAACTGCACGTCTATCAATCATGTTTCCCTTTCCTTCTTATGTCCTGTTTCAACACTATCCGTCATTATCATTTGTCTGCCTCTGTAAAAAGAAATCAGAGGCCTGACTACAGAGTTAATTTCCAAGTCATTATCCTTCAGTGAATGTGTGCATGTGCGTGCGTCTATAGGGAGACAGACTGTCAGGGAAAATGACCGTCTCATGCTACTACGTTTGTTCAGTAGTTGTCAGAGGCCTTCGTTGCACCCCTGGGCTAGTCTGAAATGACTGTGAAAGAAACCCCCCGTCTGGTTTAATGTCATTATTTCACTTCTTATGTTTCTTTTTTTCTCAGTTTGATGATTCCTCAAAGTAACTTTTGACTTGATAAAATCAGGACAGCCATCAAATTTCCCTCAAGACATGTTTCCATGCTTAAAGATTCTCCAGTCAAAACTAGAGAGCGCTTAATCATGCCGGCTATGCATCATTTAAATATATTCTGTTATCTATTTTATTAAGTGACAGAAAACTGCATGTATGAGTTTTCATTAATTTTAATGGTGAGGTTTTCTTTGCAAGCTAACTCAAATCAAATAAAGATTCTATTCTCAGTAGTTGCATGACTGAGGCATTAAAGACCCACTCAGATGAAAATTATGTTTTTGGTGTTTTTATCATTTTCTTGTGGCGTTTTTCTGATGATGGAGGAATTATTTTAAGAAATTAAGCTTAAAATTGCATTTTTTGAGTATTTCTTTATTCAAACCATTTTGAATCAGGGACAGACGAAAAAATAGAGTTTGAAAAAGAGCTTATTTGCTCTTTGTAGATAATATAGCGGGTGGACTACAAGCTTCCTGCTCCGCTCTGTTCTGATCCACTTGCGGAAAAATAGGTCCATGTACAACTTAGTTTTCCTCGTCTGAGCTGGGATCTGGATCAAAACCGTACGGCTGGATGGCTCCAATGTTGCTCGCCATTTTTGTTGCACCGGTTTTGTTTGATTGGAGGAGTGAAGGGCTGTAGACTAATGGGAAGGCTAGTAAAAAGACAGCTCTGTCATTGGTGAACTCCTGTCACTCTGCAGACACTCTGTCCTAGAAAACAACACAGATTTTTGGATTTTGGCAAAAAGCAGCATCGTCATAATTAAAATGGCGTGTACTTATATAGCGCTTTTCTACCTTCTCTGAAGGCCAAAAGCTCTTTACAGTCACACCCATTCACACAGACATTCACACACTGGTGGCGGCTCCGCTGCCGAACACTGGCGCCAACTTTCCACCAGTGGCAAGGTGGGTTCAGTGTCTTTCCCAAGGACACTTTGACACATGGGCGGGTAAGGCAGGAATCGAACCTGCAATCTTGCGATCATGGGTCGACCACCTTTCCACTGCCAAAGGATCACTTTTACAACAGATTAAAAGATTATTAGAGTGCGACTGTAGATAAACTACTTTGACCGATAAAAGCTAAACCAAAAACTGTATGAGATGCCGTCAAAACCTCTAAAGTAAGTTTTTAAAGAAAAAGCTAAATTTGTATCAGCTGTATTTGTAATTAAATTGACATGACAATGAGACTCTGCAAACAACAAGTCAACAATGAACCTCAAAACATTATGTAACATGTCTCTTCTCTAAGATTCAACATTTAAACAAACATTTTATTTTTTTTTAATCGATTTTCACACGTGTGTGTGTGTTTGTTGTAGGAGGATATTATGACCTGTTCAGTTTTTTTTTTGTTTTTTTTTACAGAGAAACTGTTAGAAAATTTGCAGTCAAAGCAGCAGAAAACCTTTAAGAGCCAGTACACCAAAATCCATTTAACCCCTTCATTCGGAATGTCACTTATATGCATCACACCATTAATTCCAAGACTCCACTTAATTTAGCATCACTTTGAATGGCAAGTCCATTGAAATGGTAAAATGGTAAATGACATTTACTTGTATAGCACTTAACAATCTTCCTTGAAGGCCCAAAGCGTTTATAGTCACAGTCCTATTCACACACGGATGGCAGCTCCACTGGCGCCAACCTAAAACCACCAGCGGCAATGTGGGGTTCAGGGTCTTGCCCAAGGACGTTTCGACACATGGGCGGGCAAAGCCAGAATCACACCTGTAATCTTCAGATCAGAGATCGGCCACCCTAGGATTAATAGCTATTTTATTGAAGAATATTTTTATATAATTGGAAATAAAGTCTGGCATTAGGCGGTTAAAGTCAAATTATTTGTTATTGGTCTTAAATTCATTTGTTCTCAGAAAGTGTCTCCATCTAAAGATTTAACTGTCCAGCCCAACCGTGAATGCTGAATGTCAAGCAGGAAGGCTATAATGAGTTAGGTGTGAACTTTAAGATCAAAGCCACTTTCACCCTTTGGTAAAGAAGTCCTACCCCTCAAAATGTCCATCTTTTCTCCCCTGCCATCCTTTCGATCAGCTGAACAAATGGAGATGAACCAACAGCCTTTTGTGTTGAACAGGTTTTATTGTTACTCTATATGCTCATTTATAACGTTTGTTCACCCTAACTTGGTTTGTATATGAGCATTAAAAAAAAAAAAAGGTTTTATTGTTAATACCAGGGTTGTATAGTTTGTCTGTTTTTGTCATAAAATATGTATATTTGTTTAAACTCCTTTTGTATTTATTGTATTTTATTTTACTATATATATATTTGTGTACAAAAGGTTTGTACAAGTACACACATCAACATACTCAGACATCCATACAAACACAGATCATCACACACAAAACACAACTATACAGACCCACGCACGAACATGCATATAGATATAGATTCACTCACATACACAACAAATATATCATGCAAAAGTCTGTGTTGATGCAAGGGTGAGAAGACATGTTTGTTTAGGTGGATGCGTTTTTACTAAAGTGTGCAATGATGAGATGAAACGTAAAGAGTAAAAAAAAAACCCTCAAAAACCAGACACCTAGGCCCCCTGCTAACCACCCACAGCAGACACTGCAGCAGTTGGAGATCTCTGCATACAGAGAGGCAGACCGAAGGCCAACACCCCAACCTCCGTGCCTCCATCCCATTGAGCAAACCTGTTTTTTAGCTTTAAAATTTACAGATAATTCTCTCCCACTGCATCTGTGGCACTCATGTTACCAAGCACAGAAAGGAAAAGAGAAGGTTAAGCATTGTTGTCAGAGCTGTTCGAACTTGCAATAATATTAATAATAATTCATTGGATTTATCTGCGCTTTTTTAGAGAACCACAAAGCATGCATGTAACGGCTGAGCCACCAGTGACTCACCAGTACCATTGCAATGACCAAAGATGTCATACTAATGTGTGGGGATTACTTCAATTTACACTTGGTATGGGAATCTGTGCTTCAGCAACAAAAGCTACTCCTTCAATCACTCACTTTCACCCGGACAGGTGTTAAAAATTGTCAACCTAAAAACCTAAAAACATCAATTAAATACATTAATTAAAAATATACATTTACAATTAAATTAAGAGCAGCTAGGCAAAAATGCAACTTCTCCTGTTTAAAATCATCTAACTGTGGGCCTTGGTGATGAACTTTACTCACTGCAAAACACTGTTTATAATTCCCCTCAAGATGCACGTAGCTTCTGTCAATGTGACACTAAGTATGTGTTTCATTAACAAACAGAAATATCTAAAAAAACAAAACAAAAAAATATTTCATTAGGAAACTGTGAGGTTTAGTAATCTGTTTCTAACATCAATAGAGGCTATGCTTTTTTTTTTTCATGTATGATGTTAAAGCTTCTTTTTGGGAGAACTTTACTTCAGTGCCTGGAGGAAGGTGACTCACTCATACATATATAACACTGCAGAGTGACCCACAAGGACCTGCAGTACAACTTAATCCAGAGTTAATCCAGCCATCCGCAGCCTGTGGGCTTCTATTTCTCCCACCTGGCCTTTACATGCTAGAGCATAAAGCTAATCTTGGCTTTTCACAGCCAGGATATTAGTTATGGTACACCGCTTCAATATCTGTACGTGTGTACAACAAGCCCTGCTCGGTGAACTCGACCAGACTCCAGCTGAGCGTGCTGGAACCATTCAGACACTAGAGAAACTTGGTCTACTTCCATTCCACAAACAAAAAATCTAATCCTACCAGGCATGAACAAATTTTACTATGAGTCATTTAAACCACAATGTGTAATCGGAAGGTATGACTTCAATTTCTGAATACTTTTAGTTGAGTTTGACATTTATAGCTTGGCATGTGTGGTGTACACATTCACCGCTGCATTGTATTTCCTCAGGGATGGTGCGATGGTGTTGGGGGGAGTTTACCTGCTTTTCTTAGCATGCAACTTATAACGGTAAATAAAAACACTTATAGTGAATTGCAATAATATGGAGAGAACTGGATGTAGTTGGGTTAAAGGTGCTAAAACTTAATTGATCTGTGTTGTAACTGACTTAAATGGGATTATGTTTGATTGAACTTGAATATAAATTTCTCTGAAAGATTGTCTGAAACGAGACTTGGAGTTTTCTGACTTATACTCAGGGTTTTCAGGCATCCATAAACAAGTGATGGTACATTGATGTTGACTGAGTTTTTCAAACTGCTTTGTAAAATAAAAGCTTTTTACTCTCAATGTAGTTGACCTCATTTGTAATTTGCGCAGCTGCCATTTTCTTTCCCACCACCTACGTGTCCATCGTGTTAAATGAACGTTTCCCTCTTAAAGCCAAATGGTTCTAAACTGCAAGTGCTTGGAATGAATGCTGACATCAGAAAGTATCACTATCACTATTCAATTGCAATATTTAAACTAATTCTCTTGCTTCCCTACCCCTTTGGCTTCTCCCTACCCCTACATTTATCCCTCCGAGCAGAGAAACATGTAAAAAGTAGTTTCTTTAAATTCCGACGTTGCCATGTCGTTACCAAGTCGACATTAATAGCCACCGGTCGTCTACGTTGGCGCATTACTGCCAGCTTTTGGAAGATACAACATTGGTTTTATGTATTTAAAAATTCACACAAGAACAAAAACTCAATATTTAAGTTTAAGTCACCGCAAGCACGACTCATATCACCCTACTGGCGGAGTGGTAGCCAGCCTTTAGATATCACTACAGGTTCAAATACCCCAACAGTTGGAGCATGAGGGAGGGTCCAGATGGGTAGGGAACCGACTAGATTTGGTCTTGGGTGGAGGTGGGTTCACCCTTAAAAGGTTACCAGTTTGTTGCAGGGACTCACATACTCACATGGGGCAATTTAGAATCATTGCTTAACCCAGTGTTTTTCAACCTTTTCTGAGCCACGGCACACTTTAACCTTAAAAAAAATCCCGCGGCACACCAGGATCCAAAAATTAAAAAAAACACACACACAAAAAAACGGAGAAACTCATAGTCTGTATTGATCTACAGTCCCTCCACAATCTCACATGCATTTTTGAGATAATTGTTGCAGAAAAAGCTGGAAACTGCAGCTGTTTTTTTCTAAAAGATGCAATAAAAGTTAAGTTAGAAGATTTGAAAACAGTTTGATGTGTGTTTGTTGGTTTCAAGACGTTTAACAACAGATCTTGTGCGCGGTCACTCTCACAATCCAATGCATCATGGGAGATGTAGTGCATTAAACGGCCGGTGGAGATCGCGTCTCTGAGCTTCATGGTTTTGTTCACTTGTTCCACGGTCTGACACCGGATTCTGTGGAAAGCTACACCGCTAAAGACGAGCTTTAGCTGGTATTTTTGTTAGAACTGAGCGATTTTACGAGCTAAATCGGGACAAGGAAGTGAAGACTTTAATCACTTCTGATTGGTCAGACTGATGACATGTGATTAAGCCTTCAAGAATGATTGGTGGAGACAATTAAAGGGGCGGGACTTTTACAAAATACAGCCGGAGCTGCAGCTGAATCACGGTACGTCATTCTTATCAAAATGTCTTTAATAAAATAAAATAAACGCAAAGAAAAAGTATTTTATGATCTTTTATATTCCTAACTCCTCAGTGTTTTATCAAGTCCTATTTGGATGAACAGAGAGCTGAAATCCTGGAGATGGAAAATGTTGTTATATCAGTTAATGAGGGCAATTCCCCACGGCACACTTGACCATCTCCCACGGCACACTAGTGTGCCGCGGCACACTGGTTGAAAAACACTGGCTTAACCTATGAAGCAGGTTTTTTGACCATGAGGGGAAACCAGAGTGTCTGCAGAAAAGCCACACACGGACAAGGATAACACGTAAACTACACACAGAAAGACCCCAGCTGGGATTTGAACCAGGGCCTTCTCTCTGTGAGGCAACAGCGCTAACCACTTGGCCCTATTTCAACTATTTTATAATATAGAAGCTCAATAGAGACAAAACTCTATACCGATTATTTACTTAGACTTTTTCCCCATGTCTGTAGATTGATTATATATATATATATATATATAATCAGGCTACATTTTTAAGCCTTTGTTAGTGTTTCAAATTTCTCCCTGGAGAAAAAGAATGAAAATTGAAATTTAGTTTGTTTTGCCTCAAACTTTTGCTTGGTTTTTCCGTTTGATTGATACCCCTTAAAAAGCCTAAAGCTTACATGGCATGTTTTTCCAGCCTGTCTGCCCATTTTCAGGTGCAGTGATGTGTCCAGCCAAGACAACAACAAAAACGGTAAATGGCGTATACATGTATGGAGCTTTTCTACCTTCCTCAAAACCCCAAAGCGCTTTAATTCACAGTCCCATTCACCCATTTACACATTCCACCAGAGGAAAAGAGAGGTTCAGCGTCTTGCCCAAGAACACTGCGACATATGGCAGGGCAAGGTGGGAATCGAACCTGCAATCTGGATAAACACTCAGGTTAATTGAGCCAAGATAAAAATAAACTCTGGTTTAACCCTTGTGCTTTCCTATGGGGTCAAGATGACCATTGACGTGTTCTCCCTACCATGACAAAGGTGGATAAAGGTGGAGAGGATCTCATGTAATCCATGGAAACCAGTGAAGATCACAAATCCTTGAAAAAAGTTCAGCGCACTGTCTAGTGGGGTCTAGATGACCCAACTCCCAATGTTAAAGTGCCTAGGATAGCAACAAGGGTTATATAACCACGCCAGCTTTCCATCTCTCATTAATTGCTTACTCATTTACTATATTATTCACATAAGTGTCTAGCTTTGGCAACAAGCAGAAGCAACAAAAGCATTAGGATTTTTCTCATTTCTGAACTGCTTCACAGTAAAGAAAAACGAGAGGAAAGCTTTTTCTTATTTTTTTTTTCCACCCGTTTCTTCAATAATGCTCTCCCAAGGTGACTCTTTCCTCCCTCACGCTGCCTCCTTCCATCACACATTCCCTAACTCCCCGTCAGAAAAGAATTTGCCGTAAAAGAGAGGAAGAGGTGCATGTGTGTGGGCATTAGCTGGTGTTTTTCTGAGCTCGTGGCTTGCATGTTTATGAGGTGAGAAGCACTGAAGTAGCAACTCGGGAGGAGAAGAGAGACAGGGCGAAGGCAGAGTGAAGTGGGATGGCAGACGGAGGAAAAGATGGATAAGGAAATGACTGCTCACATCATGGGCTGGAGGCTGATGTCCTGTCAGAAGCTGCTGTTACCTTGTCGCAAGCTGCTTGTGCTCAATGGTCTAGACACAGAAAAGGGTTTAACTCAAAGATGCCAGATTTAATCGGAAGTAAAGCCTTCAAAACAGTGTGTGTGTTTTTGTTTAGCAATTCTCATTAAGGACAAACCTGAGTGTTCACCTGTGCCAGCATTTACAAACTACCCACCAGAAAAAAAGCCAAACGGGTCTGTGGCCAAAATGCTGCACTTTCAATTTTCATCCATTTAGATCACTTTTGTAATTATAGCCTAAACTTTGTGGCACTTTATCTAAAGAAACTTCTAAGTATAGTAGAATTTGCAGATTTGGAAATCCTATACCAACATGATTAGCAAATTTATAATTAGGTGTCGATGTAAAACAATTCTCAATAATGAAAAGAAGTAACTCTCAGTCACTTAAAATTCACACCTTATTTTAGGTTCAACATAAAGGGAACAAATGAGGTGAAGGGAAATTACTGAAAAAAGTTAAATGAAAAGTCAAAATATTCTAATGCTGATTTTGGACCTGCCATGTTAGAGGCCAAATAAAATACATTTTTGAATTTGTTAGAAAAGAACACTTTTATAGTAATAAACACGGCCCTTTGACACATGTGACTCTCTGACTATAAAGTCAACGTGAATCGGCTGATTCTGAGGAGGAGAAGAGAGGCTTTTTATAACGATATGCAACACTTGACTGGCTCAAAGCTGCTTCTCTCCACAATGGATTCAGCTTTACATTAAGTGAGTAAGCACTTGTAAAGTGATGCATATCAGCTGCTTTTCTCTGCTTCAAAGTCTGCTAAAATAAAAATAATTGCATCAATGCTTGAAGAGTTAAGTGCCAAAATAAATAAAAAAACAATTCAAAAGGGGGTTGGGCAAACTATGGTCCAAGGGCCATATGCGCTAAACCGCTAAACTGTAGAATTGTTCAGTTGTTCAGAATATGAGGTGAACTCACTGATCTCCTGAGTTTCTGTCTCTGTAGTGACATCAGCTAAACTGTTATATTAATAATGATTATTAATGTTGTACTGTCCCGTCTCATCATAGATGGTTCACAACAAATACCTTTCTCTTGGTTCAGAAAGTCAACCTGCATTCATGCGAGTCGCTCATTTTTCCGATCATCCCATTACCACATGAACGCAGCGACTTGTGGCCCACAAGTCAAAAATGTGCCCACCTCTGATTTAGAACAACCTTTTTTAGATTATCGTATTTATATTAAACTGATCATCAGATTATATTATGTAATCTGTAAAGTTTCAGTGAAAACATGAGTACAGAGGAACAAATGTAGGTGATCATATGAAGTCTCTGCTTAGTTTTAAGACAAAAAATGTAGATCTTTATCATTCTCGTAAAGAATTTTTCTTTCATAAACGTAATGGCTATTGAAACTTTTTATCTTGTAAAATTTTAGGGAATTCTTTAAAACTTTCTTCTTTTAAAACCTTTTTTATATAATTACTTTTTTAAGTAACTGGAGTTATAACCAGTTTCTGCCTGTCCTAATTTGCATGTTATGAGTCTGTTTTTTTTTTCTTTAATCAAAATCCCAACTGTTTTTGGCAAAAGGTGGGTTTGTACTTTATTGTTACTCTGCTGCTGCACTGAAAAACTCAGGATTATTTGTGTGGAGCTACTTGAGGTTTCTCTTTCTCTCAGTTGTTTTGCAGCTCCAAGTCTTCCTCTTAGCTTTTGCTGCACACATACACACATTTTAACGTCTGCTATCAACATTCACGCCGTAAAACATGTCTCTCTTTTTTTTTTTTTTTAGCTTCCATATTTATGAAGTGCTCAGTGGCCCTTCTCGCTCTCAGTAACGGTGTGTGTTTTTTTTATACCTACTATTAAACCACACTTCAACAGGCTTGGGTACTACTCTGTGAAAATGTCCCTCCTTGTAATGTGGTGTAGTTTGAATGCAATAGAACCTTTCTGACTTTTTTAAAAATAGTACTTTCTTAGTAAAAATATCTCAAATATGGGATCATCAGTGACTCATGCACAAACCCTCATAGGGCTGCTCACAAACCGCTGGCCGCCTGAGTCATCAACTCTGTTCTGCAACTTCTAAAAAGTGATTCCTAATTATTATTAGGGCTATTTCAGCTCTAAGATTATCTGGCCTTTTACATATGCGGCTCACAGCTGCCTTACTAAATTACCCACCAACTCTAAAGTCCTTAATGCCAGCATAACAAGACTGTCATTGCCTCACAGCCTTTTGTCATCAATCCAAACGTTTCTGCATTCTGCTATCAAAGTTGTCTCATTTGCAGCCTTGTTCAGATTATCGACTTGGTGAGAAGCAATGGAAATGGAAAAGTAAACGGGGCCGTGGTAAACACAGCGGAAAAGACAAATGGTCTTTTCTTTAAATAAAAAAAAATGGAATTACATAACTTAAGATGAACATGACGTTTAGTGAAAGTCCTATTAAAGCAAGCATGTCCAAAGTCTGGCCCGTGGGCCAATTGTAGACCACGTTAAAATGTCAAACTCAGAAATGTTTGAGACCAAGCTTCTTTGATGAAATCCATAATATACCCCCCTACCCACATTTCCGATGGTGATTGGCTGAAATCCATTTTCCTGTGCTGTGTTTTACCTCTGATTTCTTCTTTAAACTTTCCTATTATTGGACTATTTTCTACTGATTTTTTTAATATACAATATAAATGTGTAATGTGTGTGATTCTATATTTTGTTCACTGTGAACCTGCCAGGGGGACTATGAATACAAATTGGCGACAGTGCTAGAATCCGGTATATTAACATCTATCTCTATACATAGCTCTGAGTAGATGTGTATTAATGTGCATTGTCCCCATCAAACAGAAAAACTGAAATGATATTTTATGCTGATGTAAACCTATGGCAGCACTGTCCTATGACCCTTCTGTGACACTTTCACTAAAATGTTGACTGTAATTAAAAAAGAACAGTTGACATTTTCACCATTAAACATTTTCACCTCACAGAAAATGGCCCTTTTTGTAAAAAGTTTGGACACCCATTTACGGGAGCGCTCCTGATGATGCCATCTGTTTGCACAAATTAATTTTAAATACATTAGTTTTTTTTTTTAAATAAGAATAAGCATAGGCAGAACAAAAGTGTTTGACAACATGACATGCATTATTTTTCTAAACTGGCGTTGTCCTGATCAGGGACTTTGTGGTTGCTTGAGAAGTTGACAGGAAGGGCATCCGGTGTATAAATATCTGCCCAACCCCCTTTGCAAATCAGTTGCTGTGGCGAAATACTGAAAGGTTAACAAAAATAAATGACATCACACATCCATTTTTAAACCTGCTTGGTCCCACTTATTGGGAGAAGGTTGGAATGGACACCCAGACTAGTCCATTGTCTGGTGTCTTACGTTTTTGTACAATTTCTGTTGTCAGTATATTACCTTCATTGCAGTTTTGAATGATTGTGCTTCAAATTCAGTTTTGTATACAAAGGTAGTTAAAGTGGCAGGCTGAGTCATGCTGGAGCTCGCTGTCGTTTAATTGTCAGTCAGTTCTTAGCCGATTCTCTGCCAAATGCATAAGAGAAAGGGGGACTCCACAGGCTAGAAAATAAGAGGGAGAGGCCATTCTCCCTGCTCCATCTGTTCATTCACATCAGCATGCAACTTGTATCATGACGCCTGAAGGTTGGCTCTGCCCTCAGGGTTGCAGAGATTATTATGGGCTGCAGCATAAGAAAGAAGGAGGGATAAGTCTCTGAATCTCTGGGAAAGAAACTTACTTATTAGCAAATACTCTCAATCTGAACGGGGTGACTCATTTCGCTCACAATTGAAGGAATAAAAAGCTCTACAGAAGCAGCATAATGGGTTCAAATGGAGCCTTTCTCGACAGCCATTTTTCATTATTGCTTTTTTGTGTGCACAATGCACATCAGCTTGAAAGAAAGAGTCAGCGTTTTATGATGTGGCAATAAGGGGGCCTTGTTATTGCTTATTTCACGATTTGGCAAATAGATTTACTTACACCTGTTGGCATTAGTAAGGTTATTATTACTTGATGTATGATTACTACATTGCCATAAAATCTACAATAGGTATTTGAACCCAATAATTCTGGCCACCTTACTTTTATTCAGCTTCAGACCAAAAAGAAATCGGAAAGCAAGCGCAGTGCGCCACAGGATGCAGCTTCTTTTGGAACAGGGCCGGACTACTCTGCTGTAAGCATCCGCCCTATTAATCTGGCCTTTAGTGAGAATCGGAACCCAATCAGCTGCAGTCTGTCCTCTGACATTCCCCTCTTGAGATTTTCATACAAAATCAGACTTTTCTTCTCCGCCACGTTGGA
The DNA here is from genome assembly GCA_023969325.1 of Oryzias curvinotus. Taxonomy (NCBI): domain Eukaryota; kingdom Metazoa; phylum Chordata; class Actinopteri; order Beloniformes; family Adrianichthyidae; genus Oryzias; species Oryzias curvinotus. Next base: position 30,104,729 of record CM043715.1, on the reverse strand, counting down.
TCAGACGAATAGAAAGTTAAGCATAATGGGGCAAAACCAAGTCACAGACCAGTGGAGTGTGAGAGAAAGAAACAAAGAAAGAGACCGAGTCAGAGAGGGCTTATGGAAATGTAATATCCGGCTGATAAATCATAGTGACTGTCAGGTGCTCAGTCATCTGATAATGTGACAGACAGAGGGCTGATGGCTTCCTCTCCAGCCCATTGCTAATTATAGAAAGGCATAATGAGGCCAGATTCGCAGGGTGTGTTATCAGCAAATGTGTGGAAGCGCTCTAATCATTGTTTGTGGCTTGTTTTTATAAAAAATTCAATCAAACCTTTTAATAAATGTAGGAAAAATGATATGACACGTGACTAAGTTTTCCCGCTGTTGTGTTTATCATCTAAGAGAAGAAATTTGACGGGCAGAACAGACATCCTAGTTTATAGTTCAGTTTGCAAAAGCTATTAATGCATTTTTTTTTTAAATAAATCTTTTTATTTAGGAATTCTGAATTACAACATCTGCAGATTTGGTGAATGCCAACAAAAACATTATTTTTTTTGCACTTTTTTTTTTAGTTTATTTTATGTGGGAGCATCAAGTAAAAATGACTGCAAATGTGTCCGCTTTTCAAACTCGATGTATGATAAACACTGCCAAATGAGGAGAGCATCCTATAGCAGCACTGCTGCCCAACTGCTACTTGTTCTAGTGGCCCATAAAACCCGGGCCTCAGACCGATATTGCTCAGTGAAGGAAAAAAAAGACAAAATAACCATAATTATGTCTAGTCATGCTTATCATTTCATTCTAAAAGAAGTTTTATTTTGGAAAACTATTGTACTCTCTCAATCACATCCCAGTCATTCTTGACACATGTCAAGTCGCTCGGTCACGTGTCGTAAGTACATCCAATGCTTTTTAAAAGAGCTACACTCACAAGTTGGCAAAAAAAAAAAAAAAAATGAACATATTTGGAAAGTTTCTTTTTGCAGAAAAGAGCCAGTGAGGAAACGGAAGACTTATAAATAAAAGAAAGCTGTATTTAACAGACAAGAACCGGTTAGTTTTTACTCCATATGGCTTTATTGCGACAGTTTGTTCCCACACAACCATAATAATATTAATGCAGAATATTCAGCAACCGACTATTTAATGTTCAGAAGAGGCTGCTAATCATGTTATTCAAACGATGGATCCAGGTTTATTATCATATTCGTAAAATAACGGTTTTAGCGACATTCCTTTTTTCTTTTTGTACTTCTGTGTTGCACCTTAAAAGTCAGACAAGGTTGAAGTTTGTGTCTGATTTTTTAGCTTTCACTTTGACAGTGAAAGGTTAGTGGAAAATCTATATCGTGTTTAAAAGGCTGCAACATGACATCTAGTGTACAGATACATTTGAAACCAGCCGCAGACGTTCTACAAAGAATGAAGATAAACTTTACCCTCAAAAGTTGAGGGAAACTGAGGCGACAGTTCAATGAAACAAACAATGAAAAATATTTTTGTTAAAGTCTCGTGGATAAAAATATCTACAGTTTGCAACATAAACTCTTCATTTTTGGTCTGTTATTTTTTATCTGTTAGTCAAAAAAGAGGAGGTAGGTGAGAAAACTTTTGTAAAATCAAAAAACTTGACTCCATTGGATTTAAGAAAAAACAAAGAATTTATTGTTGATTTTTTTATGTTTTTGACTGTCAAGAACAGTTTTAGCTAGATAGGTGCCAGTTTAACCCTTGTGCTATCCTAGGCACTTTAACATTTGGAGTTGGGTCATCTAGACCCCACTAGACAGTGCGCTGAACCTTTTTTCTTCAATGATCTGTGATTTTGACTGCTGTCCATGGATTAAATGAAATCCTCTTCACCTTTGTCATGGTAGGGAGAACACGTCAATGTAAGGGTGGGGTCATAGAATAGCACAAGGGGTTAACCAGTAATGATCATTCCATTTATAAATATGTAATGGTAAATACACTAAAATACATCAATTCAGCCCCCCAAAAAATGAAGATTTGTCAACTCTAGAGCTGTGACTATCACTGCATAGAAGTGTCTGGGAATCCACATTTTCCTCCAGGTAACTAAAGTGTCGAAATATCGGCCTCTTATTCTGAGTGTATTTTTCAGCTGCCTGATCCACAGAGAATTTAGAGTTTGACTGTTAATCCTCTTAAAAGTGGTGGTTTTAGTCTTTGCCCTAAAGAATTCTTCAGTATTAAGGAATAACTCTGGCTAAACTTTCAATAACATGAGAGGAGAAACTATCGTCAACAATAATAAGGACTGAGGTCATTTCATTTTTAAAATTTAAGGAGGAATCTTTCGCTCGCATATCCTGAAATGCCGTAGAGCAGCGACTTAAATCCTAGTTTTTGAGCAAATTTGGCAGGTGGCCGTAAGTCACATTTTTGCACACCGCATGGCGGCCACAGAGGTTTTAAGAAAAAGTAAAAAAAATGTACGGCAACCAAAGGTTTTTTTTTTTTACATCAGGTGTTGACATGAGCCAGGGGCTCGGCAATGACTGGACGTCAATCTGGTGATCCCGGCCATCATAGGTCCTACATATAAATGGGTAGGCAGCATTGATGCTGCACAAAACTCTTCATTGTGTTGACATGACTCTTAGACCTGCATCTCGCCAAATTGTGGTTGATGCTGAGAAGAATACGAAGCAGACAGAACATTTTGCTTTCTTCACTACTCAGAAAATGAGCAACGGGCAAGAGGGGGGAACGAGAAGAAGTACAGTATATGGACAGTTTTTATATCCTCAAGCAGCTGGTGACACTATATTTGGACGGCCACAGCCCAAAGACATTTACACATTGTCCAATCAGAGCTGCTGCCAGCCGACGATCTGGCTGCCACCACCCTGTAGCTGCCTGACTTTGTCATGACATCGTCACTACCTGACTGACTGTTGACTGACTCCATTCATGACCACCCCTACAGTTTTTCTAAAAAGCTGAAACTAGTCTTGAAAATTCTGCCATTGCCTCCTATTACGTCCACAAACGTTCAGGTCTAGGGCTGGAGTGTATGTAACAAAGACACACACAATGAATGACGTTTAAGAGTTTTTATTGAAGAGGACGAGCGGAGGTAGGGACCAAGGTTGAGCTAAAGGAATGAAAAAAAAAGAAAACAAAACACAGCCTAACTATCACTGCTCTAGAACAGAACCAGAAAACAAAAGTCTCACTAATTTATCTACAAAGAGGTGATACAACATACAAGTGGTGGCACCAACCAACTTACCTGGTGTATTTAACAGAAAGCAAGCTAAATGAGGTGTACAGGGTACGCTGTCTCACCTGTCCACAAACCTCCCACAATCTCCAACATAAAGAGCTGTTCACATTCATCTGGGTTGTGAGCTCTGCTCTCAAGTGATCACAGGAGCTTTCATCAGGCCTGGTGGCTGGCTCTGGGGCCTGGTTGCACAGCTCGTCAGGTCTCCACCGGGTGTCTTCACTCACAGGAAGGAAGCATATGGAGAACATGCAGAGGAAGGGGGAAAAAAGGAAAAAACAGGGAAAAACCCCTGCATGTAACACCTCCATTGCACGGTGGCAGTTGTAGTTGTGACCACGGCCTTAGTCTCAATAAGAAATTAAATGTTAAAACGGAATTAGTCAGAGTACGCTGATTCTACATAGGGTCCAAACTAATCTCTTTTGGTTTTTCGCATTCGCTTCAGGTTTAAATAAATGCATAAATAAATGCATTTTATTGTTTGGTGATTTTTCTGAAAACTGAAAATATTTCAGGAGCAAGGGCATCAGGGGGCAATGACTATTATTAATATATTATCAACTGGTAATTAATTATTAATTGGTAATTAAAAGAGCTCTGTCAGCTGAAGGTGAAAATGACTGGGAGGGACACGCTGCCTCGACTAAGCAGCTCAACCAACAGCAGCCAAAAGATGAGATTCCCTCTGAGTTTAAAAGGACACAGAACACTATAATCATCTAACAACAGATTAAAAAAAGATTGGAAACAAGTAAGTACGTTCATAAATTAGGAATAGTCTTTGGAAGCTTTTTTTTTTTTTAAAGCAACGTATATATAGTAGTTTTTTACCTTGGAGGCAAAATAAAACAAACACAAAAATGTGAATTTAAAGTTGTCCTCCTGTTTTACAGAACAAAGAAAGGTTTCATACTAATAAGTGATGTCATTTTAATAAAAGTTTCCAAGTTTTTATAGATCAAATTATTGCCTAACTTCTGTTTTCTATTGGTAGTAAACAAAATGCAAAAAGAGATTTACAGGGCAGAAGGGGGTTTCAACCTACTATAAAATTCCGGACTTCGATTTTCTTTAATAAAGTTACTGTTCCTTTACCAGGAGGACATTTAGATGTTAATTAATGTTATTAAATTTTGCATTTTGCATACCTTTATAGTGCCTATATGACTTTCTGCCTTTTACACACTCACATGCAACATGTTCTTTTCCTTCAGCTTCTATTACCTTTTTGCCTTGGGAAAAGTACAATAACCTCTCAACTTTTTAAAAAATGATCAGCACCGCTAGAAACTTCATTCTAAGCAGAATTCCCTCCATAACCTCCGCCTGCCTCACCTCTGTTCTCCCTTAAGCCAAACATTTTGCTGACCAAGACTTAACCAGCCATCAAAAGTTACACTTTTCTTTTTATTCATGGTTCATTTTTGTGAAGTCTGCTCGTAACGGGCTCCAATAAACCTTGACGTTCTCATTTTATTCCAGGCGAGGAGAGACCTGGGTCTGGAGTTTTTGTGTGGAGGTGGCACTGTTTAAACCTTTTTTTTTTCTCTCTTTTTTGCATTACTGCTACATTAATGTGTTTAACCAGAAACTTGAAGGGAGAACTTTTGCTATTTCACTTTGGAGAAGCCCAACCATGGACGTTACAATTTGGGCTTTTCCAAAGTGTACTTTAAGTTCAATGTGTTTGTCATGGTTTTATTGTGTATGATACAATTTCAACATGGCGGGAAGAGTGAGATGCTATGCTAAAAAATTATACAATAGTCTGCCGAGATTAGCTAACTCAATGGTCTTTCCACAGATATGCCGCTCTTATAATTTCACTTTAGAAATTTTAGCGTAGCGGCTTAATTTTTGTGCATATTTAAAGTCCCACTGGTGTTTTTGGTGTTAACATGTTATTGTGGCACGTTTTTGATCACAGACGATGTATATTAAGAGAATTGAGCTTAAATTTGCCTTTGTATTTTTTTTGTTCAAATCAGGTGAAAAAAATCCAATTTAAAAATAGATCAAAATATGATCGGAATGGGAATTTAACTTACAGAGTATCTTAATTTCTGAGTTTCTTTCTTAGTAATTTTCCCCCTGCAAAATCTTTTCTAAGGAAAGGAGAAAAAAGGAAAAAAAAAAAAATCAGCTTCACATTTTGGGTTTAACCATCACCGGACACATTTTTTTTTTTTTCCATTGATGTAAAAGTAAGAACAACAATTTACAATTTTTAATAAAAAATAAATAAATTACCATACAGATTGACCATGATGCATGTACAAATTTGGGGTTGCCATGGTGCAGAGGTAGAGTGGTCAACCTCTGAAGACAGTGAATCAGGTACAATTCCTGCTCGGGGTGTTCCAGTGTCCTTGGTAAAGACGCTAAACTCCACCTTTGTTCTCTGTGGTCTGTTTAGGAGCCTGCAGGACTGCTTTGACGCCATTGCTGTATGAATGTGTGTTCGTTGGTGAAGGCAGAGTTACTTGTACAGCGCAGTGAGCCTGAAATAATGTACCATCCAAGTTCACACCATTTAAAAATGGAATTGGTTACATTTCAGGCAGTCGTATCTGCAAAATCAACATGACCTCATTTATAAAGTTGCGCATTTAAAGACCCACTCTGCTCACCTTTTGCAGAAAAGTGTCAGTGAGGAAAGGGAAGACTTCAAAATGAAAAAAAGCTGTATGTAACAGACACAAATCAGGAGTTTTTACTCCATTATTGCTCCCACACACCATTTGAATATTAATGCAGAATATTCAGCAACCATGGTCGGACTTTCCTAAAGTTCTCAGTGGTCTTTTAACTATAATTATGCCGTTTTCAGCCAAAATTAAACATAGTAGATGTCCAGTCCCATGTTTATTTTTGCCACTGACATAGAGGTGGCCTTAGTGAAGTGATAGGGCGGTCGACCTCTGATCGGAAGATTAAAGGTTTGATTCCTGCCTTACCCCCCATACCTTGAAGTGTATATGGGCAAAACACTGAGCTGCCATCACTGTGTGAGTGCGCCAGAAGTTTATTTGAAATTGTGGGCGGGACTGTTGGTGCATAGTATACCACCCGTACTTCCCATCCCACTCTCACTTACACACGCTCCTGCTAGCTTGCATCCCCTTACAACCCTAACCTAACATTACCGGTGCAACTAAAATGGCGACCTATATTGGAGCTAATCAGTCATACTGTTTTTATCCAGATTCCAGCTTAGATGTGGAAAACAAAGATGTACATGGATCTATTTGTCTGCAAGGGGATGCATCAGAAAGGAGTGGCTCCAGCAGCTTGTGGCCCGCCCAGCGTCTTTTCTGTCACAAATATGATCTTTTTTAAACTGCATTTTTTTCATCTGCTCCGGATTCACACCAATTTGAATACAAAAATACTCAGAAATGTAATTCTGAGCTTAATTTTCTTATATGTCTAATATGTCCTTTATAATCCAAAGAGATGCCACAAAAACACAACATTCATTGACAAGAAAGTGAAGGGGAGCTGTGCAAGTACAGACAAAATTGTAAACTATTTGTAAACTTTTACACTTAAGCTTTCAGCTCATTCTGAGTAAAATTCCCACTTGAGACACAAGATTTTTTTTTTAAGCTATGCAGATAAGAGCTGAAGGTCTATTATTTCAGACAAATGTTACGGTTACAATATGGGCTCATGAATATTCTGACAGACGAGGTGCATATTTGTATAAACCCCTTTTGTGTTTCAGGCTACACTTCTTTGAGACACAAGATATACGTTTGACATCACAGTTTCCTAAAATTGCCTTAAAAATATAAATTTTTGATTAGACGTTTGAAATATGTTAGAAAGAAAACTAGTTATATATTTGTATACATGTCCCAATAAACCCTTTTTAGCAGCAATCCCAACACCCAAAGAATCTGCTGGCATGAAGGGTCATAAATTTCATCAACATTGACCCCTAAAAATGCAGATTTTTCTGTTTTTATGTTCATACTCAGGCTGTAAGTGGCATGTTTTCCATGAAAATGATTAGCCTAAGCAGACAGGAACAAAAATCATACGCATATAAGGCCTTCCCTAGATGGCTGTTGCTCTTGTGGCAAAACCGTCAAATGAAGCATTAATAACTGAACCTGTCAAAAAGCCTTGTGATAGGAAATAAAATATCACACAATCATCTTGCTTATGCTATCTTCTTGAGGCTGTGCTGAAATATGTTTGTCACTTAGTGTTTGATGGACAACCAGCTGTCCAGAAATGATATGTTGTGCACAAAATATTTATGTGTATGTGTTGGAGCCAGCTTTTAAGCATGATCCTGTGAAGTCGGCATAGATCATTTGGAAAGCTGCTAGCTCTATGTTGATTCATAGCTTTACTTTTCATTAAAACATCTGAGATTCCTTTCAACCATTTTTGCTTTTCACCTCTGTCTGCTCTGTTCACCACCCCATGTCTTCTAGCATCACCCCTTATTCTTTTCACCATTTCCTGTGAAGAACTGTGGGACGGGGAGAGCAGGGACTGCGTTAGGAGAGATGACTAACTATCTGTCAAAATGTATTGATACGCAGAAGATGTAAAGAAGAAGCACAAGGGATCAAAGGAATAGATCAAAGATGGAGAAAAGCAATGACATGTAACCTGAGAGTAGGGTTAAGTCTCACCAATAATCGCCAGAATCGATTTGATTCGATTCACCAGAGCCCGATTTGATGTTTTTCTTTTGATTCAATTCAGTTTTGGAAATTCAAAACTCAATTCAATTCAATTTACACGGTGCAGCAGTCTAAGCAAAGATGCAAAGACTTTCCTGATCCCGGCCAATTCCTCCAGCTCCTCTGGGAGGGACCCCGAGGCGCTCCCAGGCCAGCCGAGAGACGTAGTCTCTCCAGCGTGTCCTGGGTCTTCCCCGGGGACCTCCGCCTAGTGGGACGTGCCCGGAACCCCTCTCCAGGGAGGCGTTGAGGCGGCATCCGGACCAGATCCCTGAGCCACCTCAACTTGCTCCTTTCGATGTCGAGGAGAAGCGGTTCTACTCCGAGCTCTCCGCGGGTGACCGAGCTTCTCACCCTATCTCTAAGGGAGCGCCCAGCCACCCTACGGAGGAAGCTCATTTCAGCAGCTTGTATTTGAGATAGGGCTGGGCGATATGGCCTAAAAATAAAATCTCAGATTTTATTTTTTTTAATTCGATTTCCGATTTTGTTCCCGATTTTTTTCCCCCCGCCCTACTTAAGGAAAGCAATAAGTACAAATGGCAGACAGCTTAAAGCAAATTTTGCTTTTATTTAATCAAACCCAAGCCCCATTTCCGACCTTTTCTGGGATGAATTATAAATAAACAAGCACACTCTTGGAATCAAAGTTAAGTACCAGTATACGATTTTTCTTCTTCTCACTCCCTTTTGGACTTGTGTGTATATAATTTTGTCTTGCCTTGTTTTAAATAATTTTGTCTTGTTTTATATATAATTTTTGTCTCGTTTTTGGCTTATTTTGTTATTCTACACTTGTTTTCACTTGTCCAAAATAAAAAGGTTACTTACTTACTTAAAGTCCCAGCTGTGTTTTCAGTCACACTTTGTAGTCTAGACTAAATGGAGACAAACATTCACCTTAGAGTAGCAGCATTTTCTAAAGGATTAACAATACAGCTCATATCTGGGGTCTAACGTTTTAAATAAATTAACAAACCCCGTCTTCTCCACGGAGAAGATGATGAAGCAGCAGGAGTCAGCCCCCCCCCCGCCTCCTCTGACGGCCGCGTTGCAAATGAATATACCAGTACAAATAGTAATTACTTCACTGTATTCTTTACTAAGAAATAACAGTAACAAATAACTATCTAGATAATGAACTTACTATATAGGTGTTGTAGAATGTGTGTGTGTGTGTGTGTGTGTGTGTCAGGGCGCGTGCATGTGTAAGAGGACTGAGCATGTGTCACGCAAGCGCCCGTGAGAGCCTGTGACTCCAATGAGCTTTAGGCAAATGTAGGAGCGTGGGGTCTCTTCCTCCACCTCTGTGGCAGCAAACCCACACCAGTTCCAAACAACAAAGGGTTTTATTCCTTTCTTGGGAAAAAACGTCCCACTCTCACCGGTAACTATGCTGTCGTTTGTGTGTTGTCGCGTGCCATACCGCTGTGTGAAACTAACACTACGCAAGCTCTGGGGAGCCAAAAATGCTTCACATACAAACTCGATGTAGTTATTTTTGAAATCCCCCGTAACAAAAAATTCGAATTAATTCATTCAATCGATTTATCGCCCAGGCCTAATTCGGGACCTCGTTCTTTCGGTCATGACCCAGAGCTCATGACCATAGGTCGGAAGGTTGGAAGGAAGATCGACCGGTAAATTGAGAGCTTTGCTTCCTGGTTCAGCTCTTTCTTCACCACGATGGACTGGTACAGCGAACCCATAACTACAGACACTGTTCCGGATCCGCCTGTCAATCTCATGCTCCGGTCCTCCCTCACTCCTGAACAAGACCCCAAGAAATGTAAACTCCTCCACCGAGAGATGGCAAACTACCTTTCTCCGGTCAAGAACTGGAAAAACTGCTAGTCATATTAAAAAAAAAAAGCATTTCAAATCACAAATGGTAGTGTATAATGATTTCTACAAAACTTTTTGCTGGCAAAAACTTGACAAGACCATCAGAAAATGTGAGATGGAATATGATAATGGGCTGCACGGTGGCGCAGTGGCTAGCGCTCTTCAAGTCCCGGCTGGGGGACATAAAAAACACAACATAAATGGGGGCCTTTCTATGTGGAGTTTGCATGTTCTCCCCGTGTATGCGTGGGTTCTCTCCGAGATCTCCGGCTTCCTCCCACCGTCCAAAAACATGCTTCATAGGTTAATTGGTAACTCTAAATTGTGTGAGTGTGAGAATGAATAGGTGTGTGATTGTAGACATTCTACCCTGCGACAGACTGGCGACCTGTCCAGGGCGTCCCCTGCCTTTGGAAAGTAGCCGGCGATAGACTCCGGCAGCCCCGTGACCCTGAAAAGGAAAAATGGAATAGAAAATGAATGAAAAAAAAAAAAGGAATGTGATAACATTCATAAGCACGAAGCCCTACTATATGCTTTTATTTTCTGTCCATATTAAGAAATAAAAAGGGAGGGAGACTTTCCCAACCTTTCAAAGACCAAGTCAATTGAAAGAGGTCTAATTTCAGGGGACTGAGCCCTGAATGATGAGGCATTGTTTTTTCATTCGTACCTCTCATCAGTCACTACATCTCTTTCTCTCAAAGCTTGAGCATCTCTTTCTCTTAAGCTCCATCACAGAAAAGGAAAATATACACCACCGAGTGCCTCTCCTTGTTAATATTGGCTCTTCCACATTTTGGCTCTGCTTTGTTTCTCTTTTTTTCCTCTAGAGGTTTGTGTAAAAGCCCTTTGCTCCACCTCGTATCGAGTTTTCATCATCTCTTAGGGTTCAGTGTAGGTGAAGGCTTTCTGATCCTTTAGCCCTTCAGGAGCTGGGTGTTTGTCTGGACCAATTGGACTCTGAACTGTGGAACTGCACATCGAATTATGTTTTTTTTCTTTTTTTAATAAGACTCACTTAATAATGTAACAAAATGGCCTAAGGAAAACAAGGCTTGTATCCATGGAAACATACATGGTTTTAGGACAAGTCAAAAAGGAGATAAAAGATTTAAACAATGTTAATTAGAGGACTTAAAGGTGGGAAGACTCTTAATTAGAGACAGAAATAGACAAAGAATCTGCAGTGTCGTTCCTGTACTTTCTCTGCAAACATGCGTCTAGACTCAGATGGATGAATGGATGAACTCTGGAGGAGATTATAGAGCGAGCGATGGAAAAGACTGACGGCAAAGACCGTCCTTTCCGCTACAATGAACAGCACTTTTGCCAGTCAACAAAACATGGCTATTAACTGGCTTTAATGATGCTTACAGGGACCCACCCCCTCCCACACTCGCACTCTTGGGTAAGGAGCAAACAGTCACACATGCTCGCATGCAGGTGCTGCATTCAAATGACTGATTTTGTTAATCCGATATGAGCTGGATATTGATAATGTGTTCACTGTTGATAAATCCTAATCACTGAATGAGGGCTTCCTCGCATGTCTGATTTCATTACAAGCATTCATAGCATTATGAGTTACTTTACACCATGTGGAGTCTCAAATCAGATTTAATTTAGTTCAGGAGTGGCTGGACATGCGATTACAGCTGTGGTCCTGCAACCGATCGCAGTTTTACGGGTCAGATTCCGACTGCTTAATCCTCAAGGTTGAAGAACACGCGAAAAAGGATTATGAAACATTTTGGTGTAATGCTGTGGGATTAAATAAAGCCACTTATTTGAATGGTGACAGTTCATCACTGCATCAAGGGTGTTTGGGTCACACTGCTAAGAGATGCTGGGGTTTCTAGAGGAAAAGACTCAAACCCTGATCTGCTTTTCTTATTTTGGCAAAGCAGTGTGACAGACGAGGCTCAGGAACTGGTAAAAACCCCTGCACAGGTTCATTTTGCTAGAATTCTGGGGTTTCTCCTTGTATCTCCAGTCTGTCTCCCCTCCACCCTGGCTACTGGACGAGTGGTTTTTCCTCCCACCCCCTTATCGACTATTTCGAAACTTTGTCAATTCCCTCTCCTACCTCACTTTATCCTTGCAAAATTGAAGTTTTGTGTCATAACTGATGTTGTGTCTTAGTACTTCCAAAAATTAAACTTTCGTTGTCCTTGGCAAAAATGGACAACGTTGTTATCCACGGTGTTAACACTTATGCCAACAGAAGTTTTTTTTTAAAAACCCTGACCGGATTACTATTTTTCATCACAAAACGGATGCGTTGACAGAATAAAAATAGAATTTTAGCTTGCAATGTGGAGGTATGGATGTCAGATGCAGACATGATGCAGGCGATGTAGAGATGCATTGTAGATGGATTAATGTAAATCAGCCTTTACATGTTGTTGTTCACCGGCACAACCCGTCAGGGGTCACCACAGCAAATCAGCTTTCACTAATTAGCACGGATGGCCTTCCTGACACAATCCTGTATTTTCAAGGCTCAGATGGGCAGCAGCATGAAGGATCTTGGCTGGACCCACACTGGATTTAAGGTTCTATATATCATGCTTTTCTTAAGCCTTTTAGAGTAAACTATTTCCATATATATGATCATATATTACTGTAGGCACATAATATGATAATAGTATAATAAAATATTATTATTATTTACACAGCTCATTTTCTCATCTGAAAGTAAGACTGGATCTCTGAGGCACCGCCTTTTACTTCTTGTGGGTGCCGCCCATTTCACGACGTCAATGTTAGCTCCGTGGAGAAAGTGTGTGTTAGCCTTGGTGTAGTGCAGGCAGCACAGAATCTTCCTATAAGTGGCTGTTCCTCATTTTGTGACGTCACAATGTGAAGACCCACTCAATTTTGTGGATTGGGAGGGTCTGGTGCTCATCGAGTGAGGTTTTAAGAGGAATGCTCAGAAATGCGTGACTGCATCAAAATACACCAATTGGGGTTGTTTTTTTTTTCGGAGGAATTCACATTACAATACACTTGAAAGCTCTGAAAGTTGTTTTGCATGATATCGGCCCTTTAAGATCGAACCCAGGTTTCCTGCACGCCAGTCTTACACTCAGCCAACTACCTTTAAAATGTGCGGTAAATATATTCTGAAAAAGAAAAGAACAGTCACTGATAAGGCAAACTGATGTACCATACATAAAAAAAAAAACAACCTAATAATTTTGTCAACTAACATTTATATAGATATTTCAGATGCTATGAGGTTATAGAAAGTCATTTATTCTTCATGGCATACCCTAATGAGTTTTCAAGTGAAGAATTATGCCCAAATTTTAGAGAGCAGCTCTCAGCCACAACGTTTTTTGAAACAAGCATGGCAGGCAGGATGACAGCAGGATTATACCAGTAAAGTGGCAATACAAAATAAAAAATATAAATAAAGTAAAACATCACAGTACCTAAAATCTGAGCAAGAAGGTTGCAAAAAGAAAACTGGAATTCTTTGGAAAAAGAGGAAACAGAGAAAGCTAGACTAGAGCCGGCCTGGTACAAAACACCAAATGATGGTGAAGTGTTGGTGAGTGGATAGAAGGCTGGCCCTTAATGTAACAGGGAACAGGTGCATCAGCCACATGAGACCAACCTGGAGGAAAAGAAAAGACGCATGTGTGCACACCCACACAAACACACACACAACAGGGCCAGGATCCTGACAATGCCTGGAATACTTTCCAGTTTTACCATCTGTGAAGTGGACTTTTTTTTTGTTAAATCCTATGCCAGAACTTTTGCCGTTTTACTGTTTTTAGAGCAATCTGCCTACATTACCTGTTTTAGGAAATATCAGCATTTTTTCCTTATGCAAATGGAAAAGAAATATGAATACATTGTTTAGATTTCTACTAAAAAATGTAAAGTACCTGAAATTTCAGAGGTTTATAAAGGGGAAACCATTTGAAGATTGCTACTTTTTTTTTTTTTTTGCTACTTTAGAATACTTTGGCACAACGTCTGCCATCCTTGAGTTTAGACCACAAATCCAATTTGGGTGGTTGTGTATCTTCCAGTAGTCTTCATTCTATAAATTCTCCAAAAGACCCCAGAACCCAATACCCTGTGGGACTCCAGAGCCTCATCAGCAGGACCTCAGGTGAATCAGTTCAAGTACTGGGATGGCTATTAGCCACATAACCAGTAAAATACAAACAGGCACGACATTTCAAGCTTGACATGTCTTGTGCTTTGAAGATCTTCTGTTTCTCAGATAGGAATCATGTTTCTCTGTCACTCCTATTTTTTCCTGGACTCAGTCTTGCAAATACACATTTTCTTGATTTTTACCAAAGTCCAGCTGTTGAACTGCAGTTCCTGAGGGAGGAGGATTTTTCATTGCACAGCTTGCCCACTATGGAGGGCAATGGTGATCCCATTGCACAGCTGTGTGTTTTCCCTTTCCAATTTCCCTTGAAATTGGAAAACAGGTGGAGTTTGGGCAGATGTCCAACAGATCGCAAATGCATTCAGCTGTTCGCTTGGCTCTTTCAGGCAGGGTTGGGTCTCAGTCTATACCTCAGAAGTAACTCGCACATGAGAGACTTGTATTACCGTTAGCAGTTAGAACTGAAAGCCTTGGTCACATCTGCCCTTACTGGTGGATACAGCCTGTCTGCAGGTAAAAGATGGACAAACCTGTACAAAAGGAAGTATCAAGGTGGCAGACCGCTCGGTGAGCCAATAGAACAAAAATGTTCATGCGCACTTTTCCTTCGGACATGCTTCAAGCGACAGGTTCATAGTAAACACTTGCATAACATGTAAGGGCAAAATAGGTGAAATGCAGGCTAGAGATTTTTAATTTTTCTTGTTAACTAAACATATCTGAGCCAGGTGACCAGTAATTACTTAAGCCGGGTTAGTTGAAAAGCAAGCAGGGCATTAGCTATCGAGGGTCGGAGTTGGAGACCACTGGACTACAGCATGGCGTAATGTCACAGTACGACAGCATCACCTGAACGTAAGTTTGTGTTACTTTCATTTGCCTTACAAATTCTTCATGATGCACTTACCACACGCACAATGGTAGGTTCCATTTTTATGACATCCCTTGATGTGGCCGCACAAACCTCAAGGGAACCTGTGTGCCTCTTAAGATGCAGCCGCTCCTCTCCACGACCCTCCAGATTCAGATTCTTTACTTGTCATTTGTGCACAACATTGGACATGCAACACCTAAAGAAATTCTGTGCACAGAACAAAATTACGTCCGGACCGGACAACCCAAACACCCACAGCATTTGTACAGGTCAACCCCCATAAGGTTGCATGTGACTAAGGTTCAAGAAGCTGGATGAGCAGCAAAATCATTCTTTTGTTGATCTGAATAACAGAATCCTGGGATAACTTGACCTGGATGACCGAGAATTTTCACAGATGAGTCAAAATGACAAAACCAAGTTTTAATAGAGCGGTGTTCAACAGGTAACAGAAGGTTATATTTTAAAAGTAATGTTTAGTCGCTAACTTTTTGATTAGGCTTAGCCTGAGTGCACTAAATATAAAAGAGTCAAAGAGGAACAAGAAGGACAAAAACCGACATTTTTAACCGAACTTGGCTCCAGCATCAGCAAGCTGGGGTTGTGTGTTTATTGCAGCAGACCAAACACTGCAGAAAAATCCCACCTTTTGCCTGTTTGGACTTGAAAAATTCAGGTTCCTTGAAGTTTTATTCCACTAGAACTTTTTTGTTTGAACTTTACTTTATTCTGAACCATTTTACAACAAAGTATTTTCATTTATGAGAGCGACACTGTGTTGGGTTCCTTAAATGTATTTATTTTGTAATACATTTGGTTTACATTGTTGTTAGTTTGCTCCATTTCTCATCTAATGCATTTTTTTTCCGCACCTTGACTTAATTTACTTTTTGATTTGTTTCACAGAACTTGTGTCTCCTGTGGATTCTGCTCTGTGTTTGATCAGATTTTTTCAGTCACAGCAGTTTCTGCTTTGCTGATTGTCACACCTGTGTTTTGTTTATCATTACTTCATTCTGCACCTGGCCAATCTGAACAGAAAATTATGTAAGGATCTGTTGGGACAGACTCCACAATCACATTTGTTCTTCTCACACAGTAGATCGGTCTAACACATTATTATATTTAGATTTTGTACTTAACGTTCAACACAAGAAGGTTGCAGTCTCCAGTTTTGTACTTGGAGCTACAGCATGGAAATCAGAAATAAAGGAAATATATCCTCTCTTTACTCTCCAAAAATATAAAAAGCAAAATTACAAAACCAATAGAAATCTTTAAGCATCTACTGTAAGTTGTGTTTAAAGGCCCACTTCGATAAAAAATAGTGTTTTTGATCATTTTCTTGTGGCATTTTTCTGCAATTTTTCTAATAAAGGAGGACATATATAGAAATTGTGAATGAGGAGCAGACGAAAAATGTACTTTAACAAAAAAGAGTATTTTTAGTATACCACTCATGTATGTCTCTTTTTTCCTCGTCTGAGCTTGAATCTGGCTCTAAACTGTACGGCTGGACAGCTCCGATATTGTTTTCCGATTCTCTGTATTTTTTTTTTCCACAAACATAATGTAATCATGAAATCGTAGCGACGAACTGTTTTGCAAGCCATTAGTAAAAACTATTAGTTTATTTTATTTGTATGTAATCTATTTAGAAAATAATTGTACAATTATTGGAAAATGATATTTAATGGCATGATGTCTATGTTTTCAATCATAGTTCATTAAAGTCCAGTAATATTAGGTTGCTGGAGAAAAATGTTTCTGCCATGTTTGCTGAATATAGACAAACATCAGGACAAAAGATACTGGTGTTTGTTTAAAAACAAACAGACAAAATAAAGAAAATAGTAGTCAATCTGATCTAAATATGTGACCTTCACCAGCCCGGTGAAAAAGTCCCATTTTGCATTTTTGATCTCATTCAGAAAAAAAAAATAAGTTCCATAGAAAATCAACCAGTGCAGTTGCATGTATTGCAAGTTTTGCCAGATTTCTTTTTTTTAAAGGGCATATATCATGCTTTTCTTAAGCATTTTAGAGTAAACTATATCCATATAAATGATAATATCTTACCTTTGGCACACCAAAGAACAGATTTTTATTAAATATTAGTTACTTGTATACAAATACATCCATGTGTGTCTATATGTTCCTTGTCTGAGCTGGCATCTAAACTGTACGGCTGGATTGCTTGCACCAGTAATGTTAGGTTTGGAGGTGTTGTAAGCTAGCAGTAGAGTGTGAAAGAGAGAGAGAGAGAGGATCCCTCCTTCATTTGGACATCCCTGAGGTTTCTTCTTTGTTTTTCCAGAATCGTTTTTTTTTGGGAGTTTTTCTTTACCTAGAAGGATCCCCAGCTTAGTTTAGTCTGTTTATTTTGGTTTAGCCACTATTGATTTCTATGACTTTTTGTTCTTTATGATTTAATGTTTCCAATACATTTACCGTTGTGAAGCCCATTGAGATGACTATTGTTGTAAAATTGGGCATCACTGGGAATGCTTTGAAAACAGATCAAATTGTTCTGAGTGGGTCTTTTCATGTTACATCACCTGAAAAAAATGAAAATCTCAGGTTTTTGGGGACTCACTGTGTAAATTCTCAATCTTCTTTATTTCAACAGCTCTTTTCCTCCTTCTCTAAGGACTATTCGGAGCAATTCATCTATAGCAGCCTATACACTGGAGCTTAAAGTGTGGATGCCATGCTTTGAACAACTTTGTCAAATAAAAAAGCCCTTTAAACGCTGATTCTATTGATACCAATAGTTAGCGTCGAATAAAATCCGAAGCATATGAATAATAGACATCGTTCGAAGGAATCAGAGATTTGAATTTGCCGCTAAGAGCGCAGGCTGGAAGTGACCTTGATATGACCTGTGACGTCACGAAAGGCATTGACTTTCGTAGTTCCGCTTCGGACAGCATGTAAACAAAACAGGTAGTCTTCGTTTCTCTCGTGTTTAAATCTGTTAATCATCAACATGCCAAGTCGTTGTGTGGCAGCTGGATGTAGCAATACATCTAGTGAAAGTGTATCTGTGTATAAATTCCCACAACAAGAAACGCTGCTGAAACAATGGACAAAACAAGTTCAGCGAACGAGGGCGAATTGGGTGCCAACTAGAGGTAAGATCTTAAGCCCGAGCCCGAGTCCGACCGCACCCGAATTTCGGGTCCGGTCGGGCTCTAAATGACAGTCATTACGTTCGGGTCGGTTCGGGCCGGGCTTCTCTCTCGCTGACTTTTTTAATAAATATATTGTAATGTCTGCAAAGAAGCTCCTCAGGCGGCGGTTGTCAAACAGCTCTTTATTAATCCTGGATGTCAGAACGGTTACCGCACGAACCGAAAGGCACAGCCAGCTTCTTCTAACTCAGAGGGAGAACGTTCCCCTAGCGCGCACACACACACACACACAGGTGGACCCCGCCCCCTCCCACCAGTCACCAGCCCACCGTTGATTGACATACACTGTGGTCCCGCAACTGGCAGAACGAGGGGGGGCGCCGTGTCATGAATGTAATCTTCCCTCCCCAAGCCCGCATCTATTTTGTTTAGGGATCCCTGATATGGAGCAGCAGGAAGTCAAGGAGAAACTTCAGACAGGGGAACTGAAAAGGCAAACGCGCACCGCCGCGGCTGCAGTATTTCTCTGCCTAATGAAGCGAGTGCGCATCAAGATCTCTCTGTCACTCTCTCTGTCTGGCCTCTTATTCTGTGTTCCAGCGTTATTTCATTGATCAAATTCATTTGTCATGTAGGGATGAACCTATGCTCAGCGCTTCCAGCGGAACTCTATGCCACAACAGCAGCTTATACGCGCGCAGCTGCAGCGACCGCTCTCTGTTCGAAGGAAAATAACTTTCATCATCATAAAAATATGTAGATTATTTTACCTTTAAGAAATCTGGCGATTTTTTTCTGCCAAAAATCCTATGGGTTAAATTGAAATTTCGGGTTTGCTTCGGGCTCGGTCCTGCAAATCAAGTTAATTGGTCGGGTTCGGTCCGAGTTCGGCTTTAATGCCCGCGGGCCTGTGTCGGGTCGGGCCGGATTTTTTAGGCCCGATCTTACCTCTAGTGCCAACTGCTTCGTCAACTTATGCAGCGAGCATTTTGAGGCAGACTGTTTTGAAGAAACACCACAGCTCATGAAAGATATGGGAATGCATGTCAGATATAAAAAAGTATTGAAACCGAACGCAATCCCCACCATTTTCAAGAGATCGCTAGACCTACTACTTTCTGCTATATCCTCCTCACTTTCGCAAAAGGATTGAATCGATACGGTTGCAAAAGTGACTCATCATCATGATAATCTTCGCAACTTTCCTCTTCATCTTTCTGCTCAGCTAGCCATGTTGTCTGCCTTTCGTTACGTCACAAACAGGGCGGCGCGAATTCGGCGGAATGCGTGAAGCCGGCGGCCGTCCTCGTTGTTTATATCGCGTTTTTCGCTATTTATTCTTTTTCGAAAAATATTAAAAACAATCGCAACATGAAATAAAGACTATTTACTATATTTTGGCTTATTAAAATAGGCCATGTCACCCACACTTTAAGTCAAAGACACTAGGAATACTGATTGACTTGTCAGTCTTTCAGGCAGAGTATTAGAACAGGTTAGGGTAATATTTCAGACATATTGTGCATTTTGTGGTACTACTACCACACTTGGCATGGATATATCTTAGGATCCCTTCTTTCAGAAAAGCAGGTTAGCCAGGTGACAAATTTAAATGTCGGCCATTTGTTAAGATGGCGGCCATGCACTCAAAAGTTACAAAAGTATTTATTATCTATTTGTCCCAGTCTCAAAATATGGACTGTAAATGCAAAAAATGCAGTCTTTAAACTTGAGGAGTTCCTACAGAATACTAATATTTAATATAATGTGCTTACTAAAAATATATTTTAACATCTTGGATTTTCTCGTGGCTAAAGTGCATTTCTGAAAGAGTGGATCATGTCCATGCCAATTTTGGTGTTTGTACTATAGTGAGCACTTCTAAAAGGAAGGTACAGTAAAGCAGACAGGGAAGAACTTTCATTGCTGTCTGCTAGCACTTTTAGTTCATGTTTAATCTTTAATTGGTTATACTTTTTTGCTCACTTCATGATTTGTTTTCATTCAGTCACAAAAGCGAGATTCAGTTAAGAATGAGCAACAGCTTTCAGAATTTCCAGTATGTGATCTGGGTTGCTCTGTGCTACATTTTCCTGTTTTTACTCCTGTGTTTCACATTCTAACATGTCAAGTTTTTGTTTTAGGTCCTTAATCAAATCTTTGAGTCTGTCATCATATGGCAAAATCTCCTGCATCTGAATCCCAACCACCCTTTGTGACACTGTCAAGGCTGTTGGGACTTTTGCTGATGCAGTAATTTGATAACTTCTAATGATGAATGGTAGGGGTTTTTATTTATTTATATTTTACTGCAGTTATTTCCTTGACTGTTGGTGATTTCAAACTTTCTGGATAGGAGAAAAAGGACAGCAAGTTAACTATAACTTCCACTGAAATGTGTCTAGAAAAAAAAAAGTCGTATTTATATTTGGTGTTTTTCTGTGTCTCGTCCTGTCTTTTGCTGTCCAACTCACCCTTCTCTGTCTGTCTCTTAATGGTCTGTCACAGCAGATTGGCCGTTTAACAAAGAGGGGTGTTAGAAGGTCATAACCGTTGTGGTGCCCTCAGCACTTCTCAGTTGATATTAACAGGATTGGAGACATATTTCATTGGACAGACACATACATCACCGTGAGCTTACCAAACAGCAACTGACTGAAAGATTGTTGATGCTCAGCAATGGGGGAATTTCTGTGGCAAAAACTTCACTTAAAAGAGGCACTTCTCTTTTTTTTTTTTTTACAAAGATAAAGTTAGTCATGAAATTGTGGTTACGAACTTCTTTTTACATGCAATTTTTTTAACAATCCGTTTTTATGTTGCCAAAAAACTTAAAATTATTTTTTTTAGTAAAAAACTCTTCTTTTATGTAATGAATTCAGAAAATAATCGCTTGTTTTGGTGGATTGGGAGGGGCTGGGTTTTCAATTCTAACCCTTTTTTGTGAGGAATTAACACAATAATACACATTAATACACACAAAAAATTGATTATGTGTGATATAGGTCCTTTAAATATCAGTGAGATCATAAAGGTAAAGTAAACATAAAGAAAACTTAAATAACCATAAATAAATGAATAATAAAGGAAAGGTGGATGTTATTTCAGCTGCTGACTGTAAAAATTCAAAATGTTACAAACCCAGAAAATAAACAACTAATGTAGATGGTAAGTCTCCCATAAAGCCTATTTTAAAAATTCATATTTTACCATGTAAGCAACAATAAATCTGTCTTTATGTGGCATTTTTTTATGACAAGCCAGTAAAATGCTATAACCTTTGCCGCTCATATGGAATTCCATTTGTTAAGATTGGCAGAGAACCATAAAGCTGTCTGAATTAAAAAGAAAAACAAACAAAAAAAAAAAAAACCAACACAGAGAGGAAATAAGCATAAGTCCTGTGTGTCTGACTTGATGGATGGACAGAATGAATGCATGGTAGACAGACTGTAATACTCACTAGGGTGCTGAATAAGATCAATAAAAAACCTGGAAGTGGTTTGTAAAAACTATGCAGGTGATGATGGATTTTGAGTAAAATAAGTAAAAAGAAAAAAAAAAAAGCTGGGGATAAAAAAGCATGCTCAAGAACAGAAAGGCAGAGTAATAAAGCAAATCTTCCTTAAATTGAAATCTATTTAGACTTCCTTAAAACATCCAGATTTATCTTTTTCTTAAATTAAACTGCTGTCCTTTGTTTATACCTATATTTTGCATCTTGAAACCAAACTGCCTTTATTCCATTCCATCTAATTTCTTTCCTAACCCCTAAAATACCATCTAGTGTGGATTTATCCAGTGTCCTGGACTTTAACATTATTCAAACACATGCTTACTACTTTTTTTATGGCAAATATAACATCACCCATTTAGCGAAGTGAAACCCTAATAAACATGAACATTTCATGAATCCACTGTGTTCTGATGATAAAAACTTGAATTATTTATAATAAGTACATTTACATACATTATTATTCAAACGCAATGCATTGTGGTCTATTAGTAAGCATTGATTTGGGCTTTTTAGCTATCAACTATAACGCATGTAGTTTTAGGGTTTGCTTTTGAAATTAAACTTGAAATATATAGTGTTTTCTAAACAAATATACATTGAAAATTGATAAGGTCAGAAGCAAGGTTATTATAGTTAACGAAAACGAACGAAAAAACTAAAACTAGAACTGAAAAAACATTTTCGTTAACTGAAATAAAAATAAAAACGAGAGTTTTTAAAAAAACGAAAACTAACTAAAACTGTTTGTTGTGTGTATAAAACTAACTGAAACTAACTAATATTAACCCCAAAAAATACTTCGTTTTCGTCTTTGTTAATACATAAGTCTTTTGGGTTGAAATAGAGTCTATTTACTTCACCCTGCTAGTTTTACTGTGTATCTGAACTAGAGGGCTGCACCCAAATCTCACGGGATTGGGCGGTTTGAATTGTGCTGCGGGCGGGAGCGGGCGGCAGAAAAAAACCCCGCGGGATCAGTGCTGCCATGAATATCTCATGAATATATATTAGCGGACTACGTTAGGCTGAGCGGCTGTTGGATTCTTATGTACTGAAGCTCCGTGAAGGCACCAGGTATCTAACCTATCTAATCTGTCATCTAACCTGTTGATGGGGGTGTGCAACGCCCCGCCCCGCCTCTTACTAAGAGCGCGCTTCAGGCCGTCTGTCTGCGCGCGCACACACGCACACTTTTAACCAAACGGGATTTGTGAAAATATATTTAATAATTAAGTTGCAATTTACACAAAAGAGGAATGCATGAAAAGATGAGGCTGGAGGAGGGACATGAATCTCTATAATAATATCAATACAAGTACGTGTTCTATTACTGTGCGGGACTAAATTCTATGAGTTTTGCGGATGCGGGCGGGAGTGGACATACATATTGCGGGTGTGGGCGGGAGTGTAACGCATACGTTGCGGGCGGGAGGGGGATGAAGAAAATAGTCCCGCGCAGGGCTTTAATCTGAACCTTACGGCATCACGTAGTCTGTGACGTCACATGATGTCTGTCAGACATGCCGGCTAGCGCTGTCATAGACATTTACATGAGCATGATGGCTGCATTAAAAGTTGGGAGAAAGCGGGAGAGTCCTATTTGGGACTTTTTTGAATATAACAGCGTCGAAAACTAAAGTAAGTGCCTTGTAGTCGAAGCAGGAGACAACATTTGTGGAACGCTCCTCAAAGGGAAAAACCCTACGAATCTAAAAGTACATTTAAAAAGAGTACACAACAACGCAAATCAACAGTACCTAGACAAGCTAGCCTATCGCCCGCCCTCCCCCGAAAAAGAAGCGAGAGCAGATAACGTAATGCTGTTATCGGCTGTTGTATTTTAATTTAAGGATGGTTGTCCTTGTGTCCTCTCTGAAAAATAAGTGTTTCAAAATGTATCTTTGATTTAGTTTTTATCATACAATACTTATTCTGGTGATTTTGAATCATGCACCTGACAAATATCCTAATTTACAAAAAAAAGAAAAAACTAAAACTAACACTAAAACTAATAAAAACTAAACTAAAACGAAGCAATTTCAAAAAATAAAAACTAATAAAAACTAGTAAAGCAGCCTCTAAAAACTAATTAAAACTAAATAAATTTAAAAACAAAAATTCAAAACTAAATAAAAACTAAAACTAATAAAAAATCCGAAACTATTATAACCTTGGTCAGAAGTTTTTGTCTATTATATACCCCTTTCTATTTTTGTTTTTAGAGTTTTATGCCATGACTGAGGACATGTACTTGGTATAAAGACGGCAAAAATCAGAAGAACCAATAGAAAAGATTCTTGCTCATCCTAATTCTGAACAGCCTTTCAAATGCTGCAGCTCTTGTTGTTGCAACACGTTCTCACTCCAAACTCCTCAAATATGGCCGTGTTATTGGGGCACCCGCTGCATCACTTTTTGTCATTTCGGGTGTCCCCAACTCGTCGTTTTTCAACATGCCGCTGTGGGTGCCGGATCGTCTCGGGCTGCCGGATGTTCTCGGGGTCCTTCGGAGTCCTTCGACCAATGACGACGTCACACTATTTGATTGGCTGTAAGTTGCCACAATGACGTCTACGATAGTGATTGGTCAATTTATAACTTTCCGTTATTTGTGAGCTTGATAATAACAAGTTTTAAATGGGAAATATAGTGTGGAATTAAATTAATGCTTAAGACTGTAGGCTGCTCCTTTTGATTATAGTTATCAAATGATAATGTTTTTTTCTGAGATTAAAAAAGGGAAACTGACATTTGGGAGAATTAAACCAGACTGCACACCATAAATAAATATTGTTTTTATACAGTAATAAATTTGCTCAAATTGGAAAAATAAGTTATATTGCCAATGGCTCTCCCTTTAAAACAAAAAAAAAATGCCATTATTAGTTATGAGTGAGAAAAACTTTACAAAAGGAAACGTAAAATCGCTAAGTAGTTTGTCCAACTGGTGTTACCGTAGGGTGACGTCTTTTTTATTTTTTTAATCAAACTTTTCAAAGACAAAAATACAAACTCCAGCAGAGGATGAACACACTACAAATTACACACTCACTAGGGGGGGTACAAAATACCCGTAGGGTGACGTCGCTAAGTAGTAAAATTGCTAAACGTAAAATCGCTCGCTAAGTACTTTGTCTAACTGATGTTACCTTAGGGTGACGTCATCAATGCTCGAAGGACCCCGAAGAACCCCGAGAACATCCGGTACCCACACCGCCTGGTCCCAATAACTCAGGGGTCCCCAACTCCTGGCCTGCCAACCAGTACCAGTCTGAGGGCCGCTTGGTACCGGCCCGCAGACAGAAAATAAATGCATAAGCTAACTTTGATTATTTAAAGTGGCTGTTCGGTCGGAGCACTAGCTAAGTTACAAGCGCAAAGCTATAAGTAAACAAAAGCTGAAATAAAAGACGTGTTTTGAAAGTTTCCTTGGGGAGAAAAGAGCCAGTGAGGAAACTGGAGAAGAGCCTTAAACTTCACAGACAATCTTTATAAGGACTGTACTTTTTAGCGAGTGTAAATACCTTGAAATCTAACAGTTCTTGACTAAGTCCACAAAGATGTTTAAATAATGAGCGAGCTTATAAGAAATGTTAAAATACACATTCACTGGTTTTTTTAAGCGCATTTATTTGAAGTTTAGGTTTTTTTCTTTTCAGTTTTTTACTGTTTCTGTTATGTACCAATGCTGCCACTTCTGTAATGAAATGAAACCTAATTCATATTTAAAAATGATCAAAACATACCAGCCTAAAATATCTATACTTTGAAGTAGTTGTTAATGCAATATGTCAAACTTAGTCTTGATTGTCTCTGCAGAACACTGATGGGAGATGTTGATGCTACCGACAGTGACTGTGATGTATGGGCGGTAAATTATTTTGAGACGTCACCATGGCAACTCCGCTTGGCAAAAGTTGCAAAAACTGAAACTTTTACATGTACATTCCATAATTCTTGGCCTCATCGAAAGTTCTCAGGTTGGTTGATGCAATTATTAAAAACGTTTTGAAGTTTCAGCACAAGTAAACTATAAGCTGCACAAAAAGATGAAATTAATCTGCAATTAAATCTGATTAGTTTGAAAATAAAAGAAAAAAGAAAAAGAGATAAAAGCATTCAGATATTTTTTCTCTGGCACTAACCTAAATCAGAGAGTTTCTGTAACTTTTAGGCCTGAATAAGAGTTGCTTTAGGGATTTACAGTGAAACTGCTTATGAACTGCTCTATACATTATAATAGATTTAGGCTATTGCTTCCACAGACATCAATAAACAAATTCTCTCTGGTGACTTGGCTTTAATTTAACAAAATTACAACTATTTTTATGCTCTGTTTACACCAAATGTGACAGAAATTGTGTCGGCCGCCTATATTTGGACGTAGGACAAATTTACTCTCCAACGCCAGTCCCAAAATGTGTGATCACTACATGGAGCTGAGTCTGCGTTTATCTCCTTTACAATGCATGGAAGACACAGAGGATGTTGAGAGATCGGATTTGTTTATCTGGAGAACTACAAAGGTGTCGGTAATCAGGTCTCCATGTCTGGGTTCATGAGATCTTCCATGAACTTTTGTTAGAGATGGGAAGGGGGCGGGGTCGCTTCACACCAATGGTGCCGTCCACAACTTGGAGGCAAATTTCAAATGAACTACTGCTGCTCTGCAGAAACTATGCTCTAGGTTTTTTTATTTAGGCTAAAAAAAAAACTGACATAATCCTTATTACAAAAAATACAAATTTTTAACATAGATCTAAAGTGTGTTTAGGTACTGAATCAGATTAAGATATGCTCATTGGACTGTCTAGTTTTCCATTTCCTTTAAAGTTTTGCTACCAAAATAATAGAACAAAGTAAAATCTGGAAAATTTGATCAATTCCGGAATGACTGGAACATTCTAAATGTTGTTCAAAATGTTTTTCTTCGCACAAATGTCACCAAAAATATGATCAATTAAGAATGAGATGAGAGGCATGAACATGTGGTCAGTGGTTGATGGATCAGTCTCTTTCCTTTCTTAAACAGAACTTGGACTATTTTATTTTAGGACACCAGTGCTACTACACAAGGGGAATCGTTTGAAGCGCTTGCACTAAATCAAAGCAAAGGATACATCAAAGCATCTTCTGCAAGTCCAAACTTTTTCAAGCGAGGCCCCACAGTGTGCATAACTCTGTCTTTTAAAGCTTACACACTGCTTAGGACCCAAAAATTACACTCGCACGCTTTAACAAGGACAAGATTTGCTGTTTGCCTAAGATTTCTTTTACAGTTCTTGAAGACAAGGATTTTGCAGAAAGTATTGGGATTAGAATTAAAAGAAAGTAACTTTTCCTTTTACTGAAAGATTAATGTCCAAGACATCAGCTTCCAGAATGTTATACAG
The DNA here is from genome assembly GCA_023969325.1 of Oryzias curvinotus. Taxonomy (NCBI): domain Eukaryota; kingdom Metazoa; phylum Chordata; class Actinopteri; order Beloniformes; family Adrianichthyidae; genus Oryzias; species Oryzias curvinotus. The sequence goes on along the minus strand of CM043715.1, from coordinate 30,077,872 downwards.
TGGACCTTGGGGGGGATTTTCTCCTCTGAAGTTAACATGACGGAGCAAAATGCTGATCATTAACTTCCTGTTTTCTCCCCTGACATCGCAAAGCTCTGCACACTGTCAGATAAAGGACGATGCTGGAAGGCCAGAACTGTTAACGCTTCCGGAGAGCACACGCACAAAAGAAGATCCTCATCATTTCATTTTTTATGAAAGCCGTTTCATCCATGTTGATGTCAGAGAACTGCTTGAGGACCATTTCACCAAGTTCTAGCTGTTAAATTTTAAAGGCCAGGCTGGTTTTAGGAAACTTATGACAAGTTATGCTCTTAAAATGAGCATATTTGAATAATAGGACTATTACTGTTGTTCATCAGTATAGTGAATGCAAGGGATTGAAGAAACTGGATAAAGATTAAACATTTTTGACACATTTTCCTACAAAAACACTTTATTTCAGTATTTTCAGCAATCATTGTCTAGAACGTGACTACATAAAGGCCTTTTTTGTATGTAAAAGAAGGCAAAAAAGATAAAAGCTTGAGAGTGTTCCTGGAGTTCGTCCTCTTCAGGTCCTCCTCACTCGGTTTGAAGAGTGAGTCTTTAGCAGTGGGTGTTGTAGGAAAGCTCTCCCCACACTAAGCAGATGTGTTATTCAGCGCAGAGGGAGGTGCACTGATGGATTCAAATAAGCCAATCAGAGCAGCATGAGAGTCTGTCAGGTTTCCAATGTCAACCACAGCGTCAACTGTTGCCAGCTGACAACTTAAAAGAAAACCGTCTACGTTGGTTCAACAGGACTTCAAAGACATTAGCAGATTTTTGAAAAAAATAAAATGAAATTTTCTCTATACCTACGTGATTTGACAACAACAACAAAAAAAAAATGTTAGGTTTATTTGAAGGGACATGTAAAATCCCCTCCAATTATCTTCTGTAAAAGCTTTTCCAATTGAATTCAATTCAATTTTGAGATGCTTTTTCAGAAAAACAAAAACAACAAAAAACAAAGCTACAAGTTGACCTTAACTCACAAAAGGGTGAATAGGTTTTTTTTAAACAGAAAAGAGGGTAACCTATGAACAACATTCTGGGTTGCTATGTAGAAACATTACTAAAGTCTTATGGTTTTACCCCAGTTAGTGTTTAAAAACAGAACCAGATGACAAAGAAGAGTTAGGAGCAAAAAAATATATTCCCAAAGCCCAGCAGCCTGCAGATGGAGCTGTAAAAGCTTATCAGTCGAAAGTGTGCTTCCCTTCTCAAAGCAGGTGATCTCATAGTTGATCTGGATTCTGCTTATGAACTTCTCTTTTAAGAATCACTATAGTTAGCAAGGACCAATAAGTTCCTCTTCATTGAATTTAGGTGGACATGTAAGAATCCAGATAATGTGCATCTCAACAGCAGGTCAGACTCCATCACACACTGGGCTGGGAAAGAAATGACTGTCAGGTCAGGTTAGAAACCCCAGTTTTTATCACATTCAGACAGGAGATCATGTAGATTCAACCAGACAGCTTGTTTCTGTAAAGGTAGAGCAGATGTGGGCAGACACTGGTGCTAAGGCCATGACAAGTACATTGATCAAAGTGATTGATAAAGATGAAGAGAAATTGCACAGGACAGGAGAAATAAAAAAATAGAGACCATTTCCATGTAACTTGAACAGTAAGTAAATAGTGTAAAACTGAGCATTATTTCATGAACCCGTTTATCTGACTGCGTGTCCAAAACAAATTCAAACAATAAAAAAAATCTGATTGTTCACATCAAGAGAACCCAGTTATTCCTGAACACAGTTTCTATTTTTTAGTCATCGATGGATCTGTAAATCTTTCTACTTAACATCCAGATTGTAAAACACAAGTTTCACCACGAATATAACAATACTGAGACCGAAACCTACAGCATTTTTGTAAAAAAAAAACAAAACAAGATTATCAGTCTGTTGTGTTGTTTTTGCTGTGAGAATAATAACATTCATAACAACAGATTGATAGAAAAGGCTGCAGAAACAGTTTGACTTTAACATCAAAGAATTCTGCAATAAGCTTAGAAAAATATAAAACTGAAAAACAGATGAACTGCATAGTAAACTGTAATGGGAGCTACATTTATGAAACATTGTGGTTTTAAAGCATAAATATGCTTTTTTAACATCTGTAATCAATCAGTTTTTCCTATAATACATGCTAATTCTCACCCAATCTTCCTTGAGGGGGAAGAGGATTCTCACTAAAAGGGAGAAAAACACTTATTGAGGGCATCAGGGTGCCTTTCAGCTCCAGTTTTGGACCAAATAAACTGGGCTTTGTGCGACATCAAAGAATACCTGTGGTAAAAACGGATGTTAAAAAAGTTTGACACATTAAAAGGACCTATACCATGCTATTCCTGAGCCTTTTATAGTAAACAATATTCATGTATATGATAATATATTACATATGGAACACACACAAAAAAAACGGTTGTTTAAATTTAAATATTTGTTGTTTTCCAGTCTGGAAGTAAGATGAATTGATCTGCAAATATTTAGTTTTCTGACATTGTTGGTAAGTGCCTACAGTGGGGCAAAAAAAACATTTAGTCAGCCACCAATTGTGCAAGTGGTTCCACTTAAAAAGATGACAGAGGTCTGGAATTTTCATCGACCATGAGAGACAAACTCAGATAAAAAAATCCAGATAATCAAATTGTAGGATTTTTAATGAATTTATTTGTAAATTATGGTGGAAAATAAATATTTGGTGATTAAGTCTTGTAAGTCTTCTCAAGGTTTCACAAACTGTTGCTGGTATTTTAGCCCATGGAGAGGAGATCTGATGGGAAACATGGACTTTAATGTCAAGTTCAAGTCCCATTAAAATCTCTTCTCCGCATTTGACCCATCCCCTGGGGGAGCTACAGACACAGCCGCGCTCAGGAAACATGTGGTGGTTTAACCCCCCACTCCAACTCCTTAATGCCGAGTGTCGAGCAGGGAGGTGTTGGGTCCCATTTTTAGAGTCTTTGGAATGACTCGCCTGGATTTGAACTCATGACCTTCCAGTCACAGGGCGGACACCCCACCACAAGGCCACCAGCCAACCCCAAAGATTTTCTATGGGGTTTAGATCTGGGGGCTGGCTAGACTTCCTACAAAAACCATAGAACATTCTCCCAATACACTTCTGGATCATCCAAATGCAAACTTTAGATAGGCCTGCACATGTACTGGCTTTAGCAGGGGGACACGTCTGGCACTGCAGAATTTGAGTCCCTGGCAGAGTAGTGTGTTACTTTGGTCCCACTTCTCTGTATGTCATTCACTAGGTCCCCCCGTGTTCAGTGATTTTTGCTCACCGTTCTTGTGATCATTTTGACTCCAAGGGGTGAGATTTTGCTAGAAGCCCCAGATGAAGGGAGATTAAAAGTGATCTTGTATGTCTTCAATTTCCTAATAATTGCTCCCAGAGTTGATGTCTTCACATCAAGCTGCTTGTCTATTGCAGATTGAGTCTTCCCAGACTGGTGCAGGTCCATGGTTTTGTTTCTGGTGTCCTTAGACAGCTTTTTGATCTGAAATACTGTGTCAGTGTAGAGAAAAAAACTGCAGATTTAGTTCATCTTCATGATGGCTGGAGTCCTCCTTGTAGATGCAGAGAGTAGTCCAGTTATCCAGCAAAGTTCCAGAGAAGAAAACACCACTCATCAATGGCGAGAAGAGCCAGTTGATTGGGTGGGACATCTGATCAGGATGCCTTCCAAACTTGCAAAGATGTTACAGAGCAATAAGGATGTTAAAAAGGTTCAATCAGGATGGAGAGATTTAATCTCCTGGCTGGTGTCTGGCCTCTCTGCCAAAGGAGCCAAAAAAAGAAATTGGGGAAGCAGAGGTTTGGAGTAAAAAAGTTCATTTGTCGCTCTTTAAGCAGACAATAATGGTTAGATGAAAATTGTAATCAGATCTTTTTTTTTTGTTACCAGTTTACTAACCGTCTGGGATTAACTTCAAGTTAAGATCTTAGTGAAAAAGACATTTGGGTAGTCTGTTGCGCTGTAGTTGCTAGGTAACCAATACTGCCTCAGTAACATGAATTATAAAATTCACAGTTTGGATCACTGATTTATACTGCGGTTTGTAGGAACAAGGTGGGAAAGTGGATCTTGAGATCATGGCAAAACCTTATTTCTGAGAAGATGAAATTAACGAACATCAAAGTCTACATATCAGAGCAAAGTGCGGCTTTGCGTTAATACCTGTAAAGGAGGATTATCATGGCTTCTTAGGCTGCGGCAGAAATGTGTTTCTATGAGAATGGTTTTCTAAAATTATCATTTGTCAAGTTTTACTCACCTACTAACATTAAATGTAAGCTTCATAGGGTACATTTTCTTCTAAAGCTTTGCAAGGTAACGATTTAAAAAAAGGAAAAAAAAATCAACAACCTATGCCTATTTTAATATCATCTGTTTGATAATGTTAAAGCCCAAGGCTTTTTCTTTATTACTTTGTCAAGGTAGACTTCCTTTCTGTGATTATTAACGCATGTTAATGTTTTAAAAAAAAAAAATCACTCCTAAGTATTCATTGATTTATTTGAAAATCACAACGTTTCTAGGTGACTTTCAAAAGCTGTGTGTTCACTTGGATGCAATTTGTCACAACAGACACACGAGTTCTACTACCTAATGAAAGTAGGAACTGTTAAATCATTATTTTGTCACCCAAATTTTTCATCTTAATATGAACATTTGCATTAAGAAACAATTTGATTTGACCTTTCAAAAGTCTCACCCACACGCCATGAGCCACTTAGCATTGCTTTCTTAACTGTGAAGACCATGCTAAATCTCTTTTTAGTAGTTTCCATCAGTTTATCTTCTTTCAGTTTTTCTAAAAGCATTTCAAAAACTAAAGTCATTTTTGACTGTAGACTAACTTTAAGCTTTCCTCCACTGTTACCTTTCCACATTACTACACCTAAAGCCTTATGGGTGGATATGGGCTGACTCTGGGCTAAAAGTGGGCAAACCTCTGCGGGGCACGCAGTTGGCCCGCTTGAGACATTCAAGTTCTAGATGGCTCGGTGAGCCCATAGAGCAAAAATGTTCATGCAAATTTGTTTTGATGAGCATTCGTGGGAGATAGTTCATAATAAAAACGTATATGAAAGTAGGTAAGACGCAGGCACGTCATATGAGTTTTCTTTTCTTTTTAAACCTTCTCAACCCTGCACGAGGGGCCCATTAGTGTTCTCTTGAGTGTAAGTATGTGACAGCTCCTTGCATGTAGACTGACTGTAAGAACTGGGGAAATTAAACCATCAGACTGTAATTTATGTGGGCATCCTATGGGAGCCCTATGAGCACTTGCCTATCACGCACACACCCTGTAACATGCAGTTAGGGGGATCAGTAAGAGGCCAGTACTCGCACCTTACAAATAACTAGAGTCACCGTCTGACAGCATCACCTGTATGTCATAAGTGTGTGTAACTTACATTACCCTCACGGTACACTTATCACACGTTTCATTTTCATGACATTCTTTTATGTGTCCGCACAAGCCTCAAAGGGAAAACACTCCCGTTAAGACGCAGCTGTTCTTTTCTACGATCCTCCACTGGCCTGGACAACCCAAACCCTACAGCATTCTTACAGGTGTATGTGACTAAGGCCTTAATCCCATGTAGCATTAGTCTGTTATGAAGCCCTTTCACCATGTTGTCATTGGAAGATGAAATACAATGATCTGATTTTCAAATGAATCAAGTGTTCCTGCTGTGCGCATCTTGTTTGGAGCGCACAGTTCCTGAAGGCGAGACCAAGAGACTGATAGTTTCCTGTGTCTTCATAAATTGTTCTGCTTGGTTTCTATAACAACTGTTAACTGTTAAATTCTTAATGATGAGGTATCGTGACTTCCTGACCACACTTGTCCACCTAAAGGAAAAGAGACCATATTTTTACCGAAGTTATGTACACACCTCACTGAATTTGCCTGTTATCTGTGCATAACATTAATGTACAGAATTTCTGATCCACTCTTCTTTTCACAGTTTCTCTAGTTTATCATCATCCCTGTCACTGTTGATGGAAATTTTCTTCTTCTGAATACTGCCTCATTGTACCCTCTGCAGTTAAATGCCACAATACTGCCAGGAGTGTCTGGGAAAGCCTGCAGTGCCTCTCAACTGTTAAAATGATAGCTTCCTGGAGTTCTGGCAGCAGTGGATGGCATTCTATTCCAACAACAAAGAAAATCGGGTAAATAATCGGCACTCCACAACCTTTTTTTAATGAAGCAGGAACTTTTGCAAGAATCTGCAAGCCTATTTGGTTTGTCACAGCTAGATGTCCATGCAACACTTGATGAAAACACACGTTAATCCAGCATAAAATGGTTAAGGTCAGCACACGTGCAGATCACTGGCAGAACATTCCTACCTCTTCATGGCCTGAGGTCCAACATTTTCTTTTGCTAATAACAAATAATTAAAGATTGTATTGTGAAAACATTTGAAAATAATTTAATCGAATCACTAGAATTAACAGAAATGACCACAATATATGTTTATGTTTTTTTTGTGTTAAATATAAAGTTTTATTGTTTTTTTTTACTTGGCAATAAAAAGATAACAGATGACTCCCAGAGAGTGTGATAGAAAAGTTTACAGCCCAAACCAAAATATAGCGTTGATGCTAACACTAAAACGGATGAAACGAGGTAAACACTGGAGTCTTGTTCCCAGAATCCAGCGCAATCATTGCCTTAACGAGGGGGCGTGGTTTTATGATTGACAGTTGTCAATCATACAACCACCCATTTCATTAAACAAAAATAAATGCTGTTTTTCTTTACAAAAAGTCAAACTCCTGCTCAATCTAATCATCTAAGCATATGGGGGCCTCTAAGCCAATCATAGCATGGAAAATCATCTGCATTCTGTTTCCACTATACTTCTCCTCTCACAAACCTGTACTACTTTCACATACATACATACATACATACATACATATGTCTTTCATGTACATAAATTATTCTCTCACACACATATATTCTTCTTATTTCACATACGTATATACTTTTTACACACATATATATGTACTTTTTTCCACACGTATATACTTCTTGCACAGATGTATATACTTCTTTCACACAGATACTTCTTTCACACACATATATGTTTTTCACAAATACACTTATTTCATAAACATATATACTTCTTTCACACACAAATATACTTCTTTCATAGAAATATATTCTTCTGTCACACACATATACTCTTCTTTCACACATGTATATACTTTTTTGACACATATATATATATATATATATATATAGTTTTTTCCCACACATATATACTTCTGTCACACATATACTGCTTTCACTGACGTCTATACTCCTTTCACACTCATATATACTGCTTTCACAGAAATATATTCTTCTTTCACACACGTATACTCTTCACATACATATTATCAAAAGTCAGAGCTTTGAGTCTTAGCCTCACTTAGTGCTAAGTATTGTTTGTGCCACTTTGCCTGGATTAGCAAGCGTTATATCCGAACCTGGTCTTCATCTTTTCTGACCTGTTTTGTCTTTGACTCTGTTTGCCTGCCACTTGCCCCAAATCTCGCCTGGATCCCGACTACTCCTGTCTCTTCTCTGATGCTCCCATACTCGGTATTGACCCCAGCCTGCTGGACTTTAAGCAAAGCTAATAAACTTGGTGCAATTGGAACCAGCCATCTGCCGGTTTTTCTGACACATATTTACTTCTGTCACACACGTATTTACTTTTTTTTACACACGTACTGTATATACTTCTTTCACATACATATATTATTTTATATATGTATATATATTTTAGGAGTGTGAGAATGTTTGTAAATGAGGGCGTATAAATGTATGTGAGTGACTATGTATGCGAGCTTGACATGTACGTATGTGTAAGGGAATATATTATATGTATCGTGTGAGAGTGAGAATTTATGTGTATGAGTGGCTAAGAATGAAACATGTCTTGTACGGGCCCTCATATCTCCAGGTTCTGAAAGCTGTTACCTAAAAAACGTTCTTTAGATTGGCATACAAAGCTGTTGGTCAAAGATAGGCGGGGAAGAGGCATTGATCTGCTGCTTTACTTATGTCAGAACACATCCTATAACAATTAAGATATTCTTATTTAAACTTCTGAAAGTTTGGAGATAGAAAAAAAAAACGTTTTGAAGAGCTGACCCAAATACACTTTTGGTACCTTGCATTTATCTGTCACTCTCCAGCTGTCTTTAAGTATTTGTCAATTGAGCTACTCCTCCCACTGTCTAAAGGGAAGCCCAGACTCTAGTAAACATCTAAGTGTGGATGCAGATGGTGGAGTTTCCACAGATCCTCCTCATCTGTTTCTGTGGATGGCAGACCTGAAGCTGGTGATGAAGATGTTTAGCTCTGTGGGCGTGTTGTGATTTCCTCGACAACCCTCCATAACAGACTGAGGGCTGACTGTGACGCATCCACAACCTTTTTTTTTTCTTCCTGCAAGTTGTTATAAACTTTCCCCCAAATCATCTCCTCTGCTGTGACATGTTGGCAGCTGATTGACTGACAGTAACTTGTGCTCTGAGCTCTTCCTCAATCCTTTTTAAATGTAGAGCATCAGTGTGTTCACTTTTCAAGACAGGTTTTGCAGTTTTTAAATCAACACTCTGTTGCCAGACAGAGGCAAGCTTTTCCAGCCCGAATATCATCTAGAAATTACTAGTTAGTAGTAATTAGTTATCCTTCAGGTATTAGTTCCTGCTTTGATTGAAAGTCCAACTTTGAGACGTTTTTTTTAATGATATATTACATTCACTATTTTTGCAGCTAATCACAGGAGAGAACAAAAAAAAAAGACTCCTATTCAACTTTATAACAACCACAGGAGATCAAACATAAGATCATGGACATTTCTACCCTCCAACATCGAGAACAATCAGAAAGAACACAAATAATTGTTCATCTTTTGATATATCTCTTTATGGGTCACCACAGCGAATCAGCTTTCACAGCGAGACCTAGACCTTGAGCCCCTTGTGGCTACATAGTTGGGCAGTAACGTGAAAGGTCTGGCCTAAGGACCCACCCTGGATGAAGCTTGTTGCGCCCCCTGGGAAATGAACCCTTGTTTCTCATGTGCCCATCCTGTGCTAAGCCAACTGAGCTAATCAGCCGTTAACTGTTACCACTGGTCCCAAGCAGTTTTTGCCTTTAAAATCAGAACCGAAACCCACCAACTGGGTGAGAAATCGCCGACCTGGCAACGCTGTTGTGAAAATAGTAGGTTCCTGTTAACTGCACCTCTTATTATCTCGTCTTTATCACATTGACACAATCAACTTTCCATTGTTCAGAACTATTTCCTGGAGAAAAGGTGCTGGTTGATCTCCAAACATCCTACAAGAGAGGTTTGTGTTTTCATATTTACATTAACTTGGATTTTCCATTCAGATTAAGTTTGGTTGAATGATCTGTGTTCAGTCATGTTCACAACAGTTAGTTGTGATTATCACAACTGTTTGTGGTTTGTTGGATATCCTCCATTTGTTTACTTCCAATAAACTTTGTCCTAAGTCTGATGTATCACAAATACATACATGTATTTAATGTAGAACCGTAATTAATACCTAAACTAAAGGGTAAAAAAATCAATGCAAGAACAGTATCACTTAAATCTGCTTGCCGAAAGTTTAGGTTCTTTAGATGCGAGTTGAAAAGTTAAGTGTTATGTCAGTGTTGTAGGTTGGGGCTAAATAATTGAGGGGAATTCCATCATAAGATTTTCAGGTCTAATGACAATGTTAACAGATTTTAAAATTGTAGTTTATGTAATACAAACTACTTAAGATGCTTTGTTTTCAAATTCTTTTCAACAAGCAACAATTTTGCATGTAAAAAATCAATCTCTGATTGTTAAATTGTATTATTACCTTTTTTTTTATTTGAGCTCTTAATAAATTGAACAAACAAGGAACATCATACTCACATTTTCAATTTCTTTAATTTTAGTAAGTTAGTTGAAACTAAATACTGTTATAGAATGATTTACCCATTGTGTTTTTTTTATTATTGGGCTATACTCTTTCTTTCATACTTCAGTTTACCTGTCACTCATCGGTTTTCCTGTCATGAAAGATTGAAGGAGACGTGACAGAGGTTACCAATATGCTTTGTGAAGCCACTGAGAGAACAAAAAGATTATATGGATGCTTTATTAAGCATTTTAGAAAGTCTCCACTGTGCATCAAATGGAAAAGAGGCTCCACTTCTCGGCTCGTGCTGTGCACTCTGAAAAAAAAAAAAAAACGTCTGGATAGAGCTGCTGACAGCAAAGATGGAGAGCTGTGTGTGTGCAATCAACGATGTCGCTTTGCATGTCTGTAATTCCGATGAAAGTCTTCACTTGAAAAATCCCATGTCACATTGGGAGGGAGGGCATGCACATGAAAATAAACAAGATAAAATATCCATTCTTAATATTTCCTTCTATTTTAGCACATTATTACTTTTTAAATGGCTGACATTGCCAAAGAATTTAGACCAAATGTCCCACTGACAACTGAATATTTAATGATGTCTGCTTAACCACTCTTTGACTATTTAATTAAATCAACTTTGCACACCCTCACATGATTACTGCCAGATTTGTTCAAACAAACGTCCTGAAACAAACCCAACAATAACTGAGGTCACAAAAAAGGATTTGTACATTTTGACCCCTTGAAGCCTGAATTTATTTCTAGCTATAACATGTTTTTTATTTCATGTAGACTCTAAATAAAGGTAATTTTTGATCTAAAGTGGTTTGATCCATGTTTGAATCAATAGGCGTCAAGAGGTTAAGGCTCCAAAGTGTAAAAAAAAAGTGCTTGAAGAGATTTTTTCAAATGTTCAAATATTTTAGTGTAAAATACATTTTGTAGGTCCTGGAGCTGAGCTTATTACCATTTAAAATAATTTAATCACACAGTGTTTATTGAAAACACATAACTATGTTAGTGTGAGTTTAGCAAAATGACTTTTAAAGTTATTTTAACTTTAAAATAATCCATACTTTAGCTTTATAAAGTTGAAATTGATTAAGTGATAGCGACAAGAATTAACAGTTCAGTATTTTATTTTTTTTTCTTCTTACAAAACTTAAAAACGCACCCGGACATATTTAATTAGTTCAAACATTTGGATTAAGCAAAATGAACACCTATGCAGCCTTAATCTAATTAACTACACTCTTAAATGATTAGCCTTTCATAAAAAATATAGAGGTCAGACTATTTGATTAAATCTGTTCTGTTCAATAAGAGGTCATAGCAAATGCCACATTCTTATAAATTCACGACAAAAAGATCAAATGAGATCACATTTAAAAATGTCATAAACTACAAGAGGGAGAAAGTACCTGATGGGAGCTTATCATTTAACGCTGACCTTTAATAATTACTACTCAAGTCACTAATACAGAACTGTATTGATTGTTGGATCTCGCCTTGCAGCAGACTGAAAGCATGAGAATTAATAAATGAAGTGCAGTGTAGGAGTGTGTGTTTGACACATTTTCACATGGATCTCTGTCTCTTTCCGCGCACCGCGGGTCATCCTCTCTTTGCCGGGTCATCAAGGAAGATGAAATCATTGCAGGTGTGTCAGTGACTCTCCCTCCTCTGGGGACAGTTGCACAGCAAATCTGCCTGAGTGTTCATGCATCAAACGCCGTCAATAAGTGCTCCTGATGGTGCTGCATCTCCTCTGCAGGAAAAAGTGTCACTGAGAAGAAATGTTATCCATCTTTCCCGCTGATGCCACACATGACCTGGATCAATATGCACTTCCCCTCACCTACTGAAGGCAGACCCTCCAATCCATCTAAAAGTTGCCCTGCAGAGTCTCTTCTCATTTTATCTAACACTCGCCAAAGCATTTTACCACAGCGTAAGTGAGACTTATCTCTTTGTGTTCATTATCTGCGGCTCATATAAGATGCTACAGTAAAATTGTGAAGGTTATGCACTTTAAACTCTGCACAATTTGATCCTTATCCCATTTATAATTATACTCAATTCAGTTTATTTAGAAAGCGCCCTTAACAAGTGAGGTTTGGTTTGAAGTGCTACAAAAACACAAAGTATCATTCATACATATTTACAGATATAACACAGTTTATTTATATTTAGTGTAAGTACATATCTATCAATAATCACATTTCTATGACGTCTTTTAAACATCTGAACCAGAGAACATGACCCTTTTGTAGCCAGATTCCCACAGTTATCACCAGTTTTATTTATTTGAAATACAAAGCATTATCATTTTAATATGTTAACCCTTGTGCTATCCTAGGCACTTTACCATTGGGAGTTGGGTCATCTAGACCCACTAAACAGTGCGCCAAACCTTTTTTCTTCAATGATTTGTGATCTTCACTGGCGTCCATGGATTACATGAAATTTTTCCACCTTTATCCACAATTGTCATGGTAGGAATAACATGTCAATGTAAGGGTGGGGTGGGGTCTTTTTTGATTTGATTTGATTTATTTTCCTCTTCTATTTTTTTTTTTCTAAGAACAGAATGGAACGTTTTAGTTTACAACAGGAATCTGACAAGAACATCTTAACAAGATGCTTCATTTTCTTTCTCTTAAGGACATTCATTACTGAACTATTCCTTTGCTCACTGAAAATTGGCTGTTCTTCAGGAAGTATCCCAGTTTTAGTTATTAACAGAATATTGTGATCTTTTTTTAAAATAGCCTAAATTTGAACTGCTTTGCTCAGTAGTTATCAGGATAATTGCAAACATCCGCAAATAAATAATTTACAACAACAGTAAAAGTTCAGCACTTTTTTATATGCAACATCTTCATCAATAAATTCAACGATCTAACTTCAAGTGTAGCACTTTTCTGTGTCGTTGTCCCTCGGCTCTTTAAAAATGTTAACATTCCTCACAGAAAATCAAGCAGGCGAGGCTGGCTTCAAGCTTCAACATGACAGGGAGAATAAAAATAACTGCATGAATCTTAACGTGCTGCCTGAATTTGGAAACCCATCTGAATTTCAAAAAGGCCCCGTGCGCATTAAAGAGGATTATCAGCATTCAGTGCAGCAGCACAGGGTGCTGCACTAAGCAGACTATTGAGACACTAGAAAAAGCAAAATCATTATGACTGTCAAACCAATTAAGTAGTCAAGCCGAGATGTGTGAAGAGGTGTCACCGTCATTCCTTGGACCCAACAAAAGATGCATGTCTGAGAGCTTTTTTGGAACCTGACAGCAACTTGGAAATTGACTGCTGGAGATTGGTACCCAAATTACTGTTGAATGGTGTCATATGGTACCAGACACCAGCTATGCTTCTTTCTGCTCCGGCACATCTAAATCAGCCCGCCAACTCTTTTCAAAGGTTCTGCAGGAGCATGATAATGTTGTTTGAATCCGGTGTATTGTGGCAGGTGAGCATGTAAAACAGGACCAGGACCAGAGCGGAACACTGCTGTTGCTAAAGGTGTGCAATTCTTTGGAGCTATTTTGATATAGGCTATCACAGGCAAGATGACAGGAAAGGGAGAGGAAGATACCAGCATGAATTACATGCATGTTCTGATAAGCGCGTAGAAACAAAACACTAGAATGTAAAATGCTAGTTGGTATGGAAACTGCATCCCAACACATCTCTGATAGGACTGAGAAATGTTGGTCTTTGGAAGCTCATTTGATGTTAGAGATTAAGAATATGCATGACTCTGTACAAGCTTAAAATCATTTTAAGAGAATAATGCCAAAAAGTTACACATTTATTTATTATCATGGAGTTTTTAGACCAGATTAAAGTCTGGGAGTTTCCTAAATGTTTTACAGCTTTTCGTCGTTTGACAAACAGTTTGCATTGTTTTGCAACACTGAACGCCACCATGTTGGAGTTAATGTCAGTAAACAGTGATTGGTCCATGTGGTCAAGTCAATGTTTCTATAGCAACCACTTTCGCCAAGGAGTGAGCTTGTTTGAAGTCCACACCCCTACCCTTGAAAGCAGGCTCAGAAGAATCTGCCAATTAAACCTTTCAAACGTTTGGCATGAGACCACATACTTTTGAGGCATCTATCAGTCAGTTTGTAACTTGTATAACTTTCACTATGGAAAAAAACTTTTAAGGAAAAAATACCAGCAAGAACATGTTTTAAAAAACAAAGGTATCATAGCAAGAATGGTTAATCTGATAAAAAGAATAATTGTTCAATTTTCAGTAGAAGTCAATGGAAATTTGGCTTCTTGCAGCCAGCAGATACTTCCTGTTTGGAATGTGAGGGGGAAGGGGTCTCAGATTAGTTCTGATACGATTTAATGGGTGTGTTGGTGGTGGAGCCTATAACAAGCCATAATAACAAAGAAGCATTTGGCTAGTAATCATTAGTCATCTTAATTTTAATATCACTGACCTCGTTTTCCACGTCCTCATTACTTCACATCTTACCATTAGGTGTTTTCTAAACTTTCTCTGCCCTTTAGGGTTTAGCTGTAGCCTTTATTCATGTGGCAATGTTCTAACACTCCTTTATACCAACTAACCAACCAACCAATCACTTTGTATGTAGATGAAGATGCATAGAACACAAGGAGCTTGACATAAAATACATATATAAACACATGTTAATACAATAAAAAGTCATAAAACCCAACACACCATAATCAAAACACAAAAATACTCTGGCTAATAGGTATTTGGTACAATGAGTGCTAGTCCTAACAGGTATTTGATTACCTGATATTAGTCTACTTGTGTATTCACTGTAACCATACCAGGGTTCATTTGCAGTTCAATAGAGCCAGGTGTGGTTTAGCTTTCACACCTGTCTAACCAAAGTGGACTATCTACGAATTCATCATAAGGCCTAAAGCCATGAAAACATTTGACAAAGACTTTATAATTATGGACAAACACCACCATGCATATTTGAATTTAACATTCAACGACTTAAATCAAATGAAACAGATTCTTAATGTTTTTAATGTGTAAAAGTCATATAGGGAAATTATGTTTGTTATTTGATCACAAACAATACCTTCAAAAGTATTGAAATCTGGCCCTTGAACAGCCTTGACAAATTATGACAATGTATGAGAAACCTACCATAAAAGAAATGACTGAAAATCAATTAGCAGATCCAATTTAGTGGCTGCCATTGTCTCAGCAGCACTGCTTCTTGATGGCTCTTCTCACTCAAGTGAAGGAACAGAAAAAAAATCAAAGAACACCTCAAAACTTCAAAGAGCTTTTATGCATTCATTTTTTTTATTTGTAAGAAAAGCTGATCTACTTGTATCACATTCATCCTCTGTGATGAGAGCAGTCTGTGATCATAAGATGAAGTAGGGGAAATATAAGTATACAAAAAAGGACACACACACACTGTTACACTTCTCCACAACAATTCTCATCCACATGCAGGGTTCAGGTGCAGCTCGGTACTGAGGACATTGATTTGTTTAAAACAAAACAAACCCTTCTGTTGTAGAAAACACAAACACGTGTAATGGTCAGACCTGAACTGCATGTTATTTTTTGTAGCCTTAGTGACATGCACTCATACAGGGGGTTGACCCATACAGGTGCTGCAGTTTTTTGAGTTGTCCAGGCCTGTGGAAGGACCATAGAGTGGATTGGTTGCATTTTAAGGAGAACAAGGGGTTCATATGGCAACCTCAATGGTCATCATTAAAATGGAATGCACCATTGTTTTGCATCTGGTAAATGTATCATGAAGTATTTGTATGGCTAGACTCTGAAGGTCAAGTAGCCACTAGTTGTTACTACAATTTTACAATGGCTTATCACGTAGCTAAATAAATCATACACAGTTTTTACAAAGTTCTGGCAGCTGCATATTATTGGTTCTATGACAGGAATCTGCAGGCTGCATTTGGCCTACAGGCTGGACTTTGGACATGCCTGCTCTAGCGGTTAGTAAAGTGTGAATACTGGCCCCTTGCTGACCATGGACAAGGTGTATAGGTGTATGTAATTGCCCTGGAGTGTGTGTAAATGCACCCAAGATGCACGCACTTGTCACCTGAACAGCACTAACGGGAGGATTTGAAAAAAATGACAAATCCATTTGTATACTACGACCTGTCACTCACCTATTTCCCCCCCCTAGATTTGCGGGGGTTAGGGACCAGAGACACCCGCAAATCCGCGAATACGGAGAACCCTACCCACCCCAAGCGGGCGAAGAATGTAGGACACTGATCCTTATGCATCAAAAACCCTTGTGAAACATTTCTGATGCTTTGTAAAACATTTATTAAAGAACACTGGAATGTTGCTCAACATAACGTTGTTGTATTTTTTGATTCAGAGCAATAGACTGTCACTCTGTGCCTTAAAACTAGTAGTCCGTGTTTCTGCCTTCATCAGTTTAGTGCGAGAGGACATCTTCTTCCAGAAGTGGCTGGTTTCATCCATCACTCACTCATTTGGATGATAATTAGTATCCACAATTATCGTCATCAGCGTTTCAGGATATTTTCTGCCCGCTTCTGTGTCTGCTGATGCCATTTCTCCATGATGGGGCACAAACTTCAGTTATTGCGATTCAGGAATCGGTAGAACCAGCTGTTGCTCGCTGTGAAATATTCTTGAGCAGCCGGCAAGGAAGTCGATGGGCCCCTCCCTCCTCCACAGCAGCACCTCGTTTGTATGCAAAAGTCTCACACAAGCGTCTTGAGTTGTCTGAGCTGTTGTGATGAACCGGATGAGTCACAGGACTGAAAGAAAATACGTGAAACTGCGAATATTGAAATGCGGATAAAGCGGTAGGGAACACTGTATACTCAAATGTTGAAACACACCTTATAGCTTTCAGCAGAATTTTTTTATTTCCTCGTTTTCTCCCAAAAACCTTAGTCATGGTCCAGCTGACAGACTGATCAGGCCAAAACCTCACAGATGCGTACACACTTCTTCAAGCCAGAGTGTGGTGGTGATTCATTGTTGGCCTCACTATTAAACTGAACTCAGGGGCAGCATTAATGGGGCTGGGACAGAAGTAGCCATTTTTACATCAGCAGGTTGCACTTTTCATCTATCTCCTCCATGTACAGTATAATTTGTATTTCTCCCTTCAGTAACAGCTTCGGTCACATAAATTCTTTAAGGTGCTTAGACCCATCAAGTAAAAGGCCCCTGCTTAAAATTTATACTTGAGAAAGTGACTTTATAACTGCCACTGGTTTAAATGTCTTTTTAGGGAAGCTCAGTCAGAGTGAATGGAATATAGCTGCAAAATTCTGGTGCATTGCAGTGTCAAAAACTAGCTGGAAAGACTTCTAATAAGTGAATTCCTTTCTAGTTATTGACTCCTTTTTTAATTATGAATCTTTAATAGGGTTCAGTTTTCATACAGATATGGTGCTAAGCCATATTAGCATATTAGTAGCTCCTCCAGAGAGGGAAACATCAGATGGATGTATAAAGCTTATGCCATCTGCGTTTCCTTTTTTTTTTTTTTTAAATATACATGATTTCCTATCAGTAGATGCAGGAAAAAAGTAGAGAAAAATGCATTGCAGTGTGTAGGGAATCAACAGTTGTCCTTTGCTTTTGAAGATCCAATGTTTAAATCCATAAGATTACATTTTTGAAGAAAAAAAAGCACAGCTTGTGCTTCAATATCGTTGAGAAATATTGGAAAGAAAGGTTTATTGACAGAGGAGAACAGGAACAGTAAACTGAAAGGGAAATAATAGAAAGAACAGAGGAGGTGGCAACCAAAAAACTCTGAGGAAAACTTCAGAGTCTTTTTTTTGTAAAGGCAATTGGAGCCACAGAGTAAAGAAATAGAAAGGCACGATGGAAAAAACCTCAGAATTGATTGACAATTCCATCATTTGTCCTGCCGATTAGTCCGATCTGTAACGAGAGCTGTACATTTTTCTGGAATAAAAGTCTAATCTTATCCTGTTATTCCTTTGATCTTTTTAACAAATCACATAATAATCCAGTTTTAAATTATTTGAATATAATCATCTCTGTTTTCAAAAACTAAATTGCCTTCTCCATCTGTAATTTACACCATTCCAGAGAATTGACCCATTAACACATTTAGCCATTAAAAAGTCATTCTAGTCTGAAAGAACAGGAAAGAACCTTGTGTGCTGTAAATTCTGTGATGTTATTGAAAATCCCTGCTCTATCCTGGGAAAAAGGTTATTGTCAAGAAACTGGGCTTGTCATAAAAAAAGTTTTGTGGAAAGTATAATTTAATCCCCAATACTGACTTTCGTTGAACTATGGGAACTCTTCAGCAGTGAAACCAACGTAATTCCTGCAGATTCTAAAGTGGATAAAAGCAACTTTGCTCTTAATGCAACACTTGATGTGCTTACACAATCATCGTAAAGTAGCTAAATCTGTTGGAGAGAAAAGCAGCTTCATGCTGTAATGCAGCACTTTATGTTAGTAATGTGGCGATATTTAAGGATATTTGTTTCTTCATCAGAATGAGGTGATTCATGCTTATTTTGTAAACCAGGGGTCGGCAACCTTTACCAATCAAAGAGCCAGTTGGATCAGTTTCCCACAGAAATGAAAGCACAGGGAGCCGCAAATCTTTTCGCGATATAATTATTTGGAATCATAATACTACTCATAGTAATACAAATAATACTTGTATTGATTCCAAATGCTGTCAGGATTTGTATGTAATTATTTATTTATGAGCGTGATGTTTCCTTTGAACTTTTGTCATTTGTAATTTTTTTTCTTTAAATCCGGTAAACCCAATAAAGACAACAATCTTTATTAGGAAGCAGCTGTTAGTTTGTTGTGGGTCTGGTATCATCAGCGGTGAGTCTAAGCCCCGCCCACGCCTTTCTACCTGTTCACATGGGACGACAGTGGCTCAGGTCCAATGACCGAAGGGTCGGCGGTTCGATCCCCGCTCCCACCAGCCAAATGTCGTTGTGTCCTTGGGCAAGACACTTCACCCTCCTTGCCTCCAGTGTGGCTCCACTGGTGTGTGAATGTGCATGGATGATCCCGGTGATGGTCAGAGGGGCAAGCCACGCCTCTGTCAGTCTGCCCCAGGGCAGCTGTGGCTACATCAGTAGCTTACCGTCACCAAGTATGAATGAGGAGTGAATGAATCATGGACACAATGTAAGCACTTTGAGCGTCTGGAAAAGCAAAGAAAAATCCAATCCATTATTATTATTATCCTCTGCAGCTCCAAGTTGTTTTCCCAGCGTACAACCACCTTCCAGCGTGCTCAAGACAGACAGCGCAACATACGCTCATCATAGGAGATGGTTGTCAGGATAGTAGGGGCGACCTAACGCAAAATCAATTACCGTATTTTTCAGACTATAAGTTGCCCTTTTTTTCATAGTTTGGCAAGGGGTGCGACTTATACTCCGCAGCGACTTATATTAGAAATAAATTGAAATAAATACATTGTTAACCCCCCGAAGTTCAACTGGTATTCAAATTTGACCAAAACCAGTTGAAATTTTTACTACAGACTATTTGCTGATGTAAAGAATGAAGAGATGATCGAAGTTCTTCCAGCCATGTTAGGATCCATCTCACGTCCTGATAAGTTTGCTCTGACTGCTGGCCTCAGACAGATCCTAATGATGGAGAGATAAAGGGAAAACAATGGATAAACAGCATCATGCGAACAAATGAATGATGATGAAAGCTTAAAGGCTTGAGGAAGCAAGGAATGAATGAAACGAGGCTAGAAGGATGACAAGATGAATATTACATAAGAGCAGGTAAATAAGATGGATAAAGAAGTGGCACCTCTAAACTAGATAAATTATTTGAAATAAAGAGAAAGAAACAAATCAAGAGAATGTTTGGCTTGAAAGAATAAATGTATGAAAGAAGAATACTTTGAGGAATGGACAAAATAATTTATTGATCCAAGATGAGTTTATGGTTGATTAGAGATTTTGAGATTGTTTAGATTATATTTGTAAAATGTGCCTTTCACACATTGTGTTTCAAGGAAAATATGAAGAGGCTTTTGGGAAACCTCTGTCTCTCTGGTATTTGATATCAGATTCTTTTGCAGAATTCTTCTTCTTTTCTTTTCTTATCACATGGTCCCCAATGCATCTTTTCCATGTTTGCAATTTTTTATTTCTCTCTAGGTATCCACTAAACCTCAGCAGCCAATTCTGAACTTTGCCCAGTAAAATATTTGTGCAGCGCCTGAGAACATCTGAAGCTATGAGAACCAATTTTCTGTCTGATTTACTGATTTGTCTTTTTTTTTTCCCCTCTCCACTGTCACTCCAGCTCTCTGCTTACTCTCCTTGGTCTCCCGCATCGGCCCCTTCCTCTCTGTCATTGACTTCTCTGTCTTGAGTCCATATAAGACAAGATGATTTGATCACAGGTTATGATATGATGAGCCGCTGACCTCCATACACCCTGGCTGATCAAAAACAAGCACAACTACAATTTGATGAAAATCACCAGGATGCAGCACAGGAACTGCACCACAATTTAGCCTTGGCTTTTTCCCAGAGTGGAAGCAGTCTGACACGTATGCCAGAAGCATGAAACTAATGACAAGTCAAGAAAAAAGTAGTGCTAAGGTCAAATCATTGGAAAGTTGAATGGAGGAGGAAAAGAAACGGTGACAAAAAACAAAAATAGAGAATGCGACAGAGAATAAGAATCACAGAGAAGGCCCTTCAGGGAGATGCGGAAATGAGATTCATTGGGGGGGCAGGGGGGGGCGTAATTAAAGTTTCACACAAACCAAGTAAAGTCTATTTATGGGAACAATTTTCATATTCATCCAATGTTTTACACCATGCACCCACATGACTCACAAACCCCAATTGTTTTTCCTCCTAATAAGATCCAAAGCTCTCATTAGAGAGCCCAGAAAGGACAATTCAGCTGACACATTGCTTACGTTAGTAACAGTCACCTTAAAATAGCCACTTTATATATATCTGAGCATAACAGAGGCACCACTGATGCTTTCAAAGCTGCTTTTGAACCATGATCTGAAGACAGAAAACATGGCATTGGAGTTATTTGGTCCTTTAGCACCATATTTGATGAGAACAGATAAATAGTGAAGAAAAGGAGGTCTTTCGGGCTTGTTGGTCTGGAGGTAAATGTAAGCCATATGTTCACCAGTGAAGTTTGGTTTAAACTGGAGACAAAGAAAAAGTTGCGTTGGACTAATGTGTTAAAATGCAATGCAGCAACGGTAGTATTTGTGTTTTCAGATTATATTAATAGTGTCTAGATTCCTGTTAACAACTCCAACCCTGCTTATGAAACTGTACACAGTGGACAATATTCATAGACTTTACTGCATGCCATTTTAACTAACATTTCAGAAAACACAAGTTTTAGTTAGTTTGTAAGATGACATGTACTCATTGGTTCTCCGTCCACTCAGATTGCCTAGAATGATTTGTAAATAGTTCAAGAAAATAGCATTCAGACAATAATAATCAGAAAACTGTCAAAGTAAAACGTCATTTAAAATTGCCACTATATGTTGCAAATGAAGTCTTAATATCCTATCCTATTCTACATTAAGTTGGCAGATCCCTACTGTTTTTTTTAGATTTTCTGATTATGGATTATTTGAATAAATCAACAAATTTAAAATACATTTGAGATTGAAATATTGATTTACTGTTTTTTCCGCACTATAAAGCACACTTGAAAGCCTTCATTTTGTTCAAAAATGCCCTATGACCCTTATATACAAATTAATTCTGGTTGTGATTATGTCAAAATGATTTTGAGAGATACGTGGCTAACATGTAGTGGTATTGGACTGTTGTTGTTTTTTTTTTACATTATTGACAAGGTTTGAAGTTAGCATAGCCAAAGTAACATTGTTTTAGCGGTATTAGTCTGTTATTTTGCTTACACGGTTGGGAATTGCAGGTATTGGGAATATTCTAACGGGTAGCATGTTACAAACAGGTTCTAGAATTAACCTACTAACACACTTATCTCTGACTCTTTTATCTTTCCTTTTAGTTTGGTTCATTTTCTATATCTTCTGACATAATTTAAATAATAGACCATCCGGTGCACCCTATAGCGGAGAAAATATGGTGTATGTGAAGCACAGTCCGCTAAAAAATAAAATCACTTTAATACAAACATTTTCTGACATAAAAACCTGCTTTTAGATTGGTTATTATTTTATATTTGTAGGCCATATTCAATAATGTGTAATCTAAAGAAAATGACATGAGGGATATGCTAACTTTAACTGGAACATTTTAGAAAGTAAACCTAATACTTAGTTGTCTATGAAGACTCTCATTCATCCAGGTTGGTTCCATTGTAGTAGGTTTAGGGGCTGTCATCTGGACTTGGTTTTAAAGTTAGAAGATGTTTCGCCTCTTATCCAAGAGGGTTTGTCAATTCTGAATTAGCTGGTCTAAGAGTCCGAATTCTAGCCAGAGAGAAAGGATGGTTTGAGCGAGGAGTGAAAGAAGCCATCTTTGTCAAGAAGGATAAACCTTCTCTTAATAAGACTGGTGGTCTCAGGTTTATTCTTCCATCCATCTACGGCAGTGTTTTGAAACCTAAACAAAGCAAACCAGTTCCACCTGAGTCGTTAACCACTGAAAGAGATGACCAATTTGGAGAGGGAGTCACTGGCTCCCCAACCCCCAGCTGAGGACAAAGGACTCTTAACGACCCGAAATCATGTAGGCTAAGTTGACAATACCTTCCAGTTTCAGGATCTGACTCCTCCCTCATGAGCACATATATACCAGCTCTTAGATCAGCTAATTCAGAATTGACAAAGCCTCTTGGATAAGAGGCGAAACGTCTTCTAACTTTAAAAAAACCAAGTCCAGATGACAGCCCCTAAACCTATTACAACTAATACTTAGTTCAATATATTCAAATAAAACAGGAAGTCTTTTTTTCATATAGTATTTTGTTATAGGTATTGTTATAAAATATCATGTGATTTCACAGTTGCGGTGCATGTAAGCAAGATGGGTCAATGGGACAGAAATATTCTGTGGCGCTGAAACAAATCCTCATCGAATTTAGGAACTTGAGCATTTTACTAAAAATAAATTAAATTAAATAAATGGGATTTTCTGCCTCCTATTATTGAATCTAAAAAGTTCTAGATTCAATAATAGTTATGACAGTTATTCTTACAAGGGGACCTTTTATTCCTTAAAAACAAAATAAAATATGTGACAGTTTGGTAAAATCTCAAAACACCCAGTTTGATGCCGTCATATAAGGCATTTTCACCCCTGAAAAGATCCCATCTTGCTACCATGGGGCAGTAACAATTATCCTTCGATTCCTGTTTCAGTAAAGCTCATAAAAAGTCTGTGTTAAATAAAACAGGATATTGCCTCCGCCGTCTGTTTCCCCGAAGGTGCCATTTACAAGCAGGGAGATATGAAATCTTATTGTGGCTGAAACTAATTGATGAAACATTTCTATTAAAACCAGACCACACCTGTCCTACTGTCCTCTGGTGGTTGAAAACATCTGAAAACATGAAGTGAAAAAGGAAACTGGCTTTGCAGCATTCAGGGGAACAGGAAATGTTTATGGTAAGAAATGTCAACTCTATAGTCATTCAGGTGATAAGATCATTAAAGAAAGTGGCTAAGTCCTGCCAGAAGACAACATGATTAGTATAAAAGTGTATTTTGTCTTTTAGCAAAAAAAAAAAAGAGAAAAATGTGAAGAAAACTGGAGTGGAAAACTAAAACTGATCAAGAAGCCTGATGGTGAATTATACTCCCTGTAAACAGAAAATAAACTGTAAAGTACCAAGAGAAGGGGTATTTTTTATATATATACTGTATATTTCTTTAAACTTTATTTATTAGTATAATTTATTTATTACATATTTTTTTCGTCCTCTGCAAATTAGGCCACATTAGGGCAGGTTGCTACTGTATTGTTTCAGTTTTGCACTCGGTGTTGTTGAATTCTAAAACTGGTAAAAAAATAAACATTAAAAAAATGCAAGGATGGAATGGACGAGCAGTAATAAAACGACTGGAACTACTTCAGCGTCAGCGGGGTAAGTGCAGTCAAGTGCCGTGGGACAAGCATATCTGCTCCCCCTCTCCATTCTGCCATTTTGGAGTCTCCACCACTGCACGGCAACAGCAGCAGCAGCAGCAGCAGCAGCACTCAAATCCCCTTTTTGGGTCCAGATGACTTTAGAGTAGATGAGCCTAAGAGAGTGCAACTCAAAACTTATGTAGCACAATATTTCTCTGGAAAAAAATGCAGTTTCTCTGGTTCATAGAACCAAAACAGACCCCATGTTTAAATATTTAGTAAAGATGATGCTGCACATTGTTTCTTATGCAAACCGTTCATCACTATTTGGTTTCATTTTCTTTGGTGAATTCTCATGTTTAGTTTTAGCATTTTATTTAGATTTAGGTTTGGGGTTCTATTGTAAGAGGTTAAACAAGTGCCCCCCAGCTAAACTCCTCTGGAGCCGGATCTTTTCAGACTGCAGAAAAACAAAAACCCAAAGAGCAAAAGTGTCCTGTGTTTAGAAAATTGTCAGCCAAAAGAGTGCTTGGTTTAGTTTCTGAGACTTAAACGTATCAGATTCTGTGCTGCACATGATTACCTGCTAATATTTGTTGGATCTTTAACACGGAGACTGACAGAGCAATCTTTGTCTGTTTCACTTGAACTGCGGGTCAAAGTGATGAACTGCGTTTATCATGTCTGCCTCTGCTCTGCTGCTTCACAAGGAATTCATTTTTTAATGACAGGTTTATTGTCATGCAATTTAACATTTCCTATCATTTAATGGGATACTGCTGCTGTCTTCTTTACATTATTTTAACCGATTTAAGATTTTCCTATATTTGTACAGCTATTCCAACATGTTATCATTTTATTAAATGTTTTTTGGCAATCTAATTTCAGAGACATAAGGGTGATGGTCCAGATGAACAGCAGAAGTTTTCCAGTACAGTCACTGACTTTTCATTGCCTTTCGTCCAGCGTTCCCTTTTAGTGGTGAAAGTAAACATTTGATAAATATATATATATATTTATTTAAATTAAGATTCTCAATCTTTTTGGAAGCAAATGGGATTATGGACAAATATATAACATTTTAAGGGATCTCAAAATTTGTATTATCTTGTCACTTATCATGTCTTCCTTTCTGCTTTTTAACACCAAACTATTGGTTCCTAATTGTAAATATTGATAACTTTGATGAGGTCTTAAATCTTATTGGCTTATTTATTTCAAATCAGCTGAGATAAGCCTGTTTCTGGAACAGCAGAACAGTCCATTTAATGTCCTTTTCGTGGCTTGTTTATTTTCAAGATACGTTCTTATCTGCTCTTGAATTTCATGAAAACATGACACCTAAGTAAGATTTCACTCGACACACTGAACTAAAGACTTAATGTCACGGCGATAAACCCAAATGTGCACATACACACACACACACAACGTGGTTATCTGGCAGCGTGAGTTCATTATTCCCCAAGTGTCAACAACTGAAGGGCTTAGCTGAGTCAATCCTCTAAAGTTGCAGTGTGCAATATGCCTGAAATCTATGCAAATGGGGAAAGAACAAATTGGTTTTCCAAATATAGCAAGTGGCACATGAAAGTCCTGTCTAAACATAGCTTCCCCAAAAGATGGCAGCTGGATGTCTGCTTTTTTTGTTTGTTAAACTCGAATAGAGGTCATTTGTCATTCTGTTTGATTGGTGAAGGGGTGCTCAACATTTGGTCCACTACAGCAACTTTAATCCAAATGTTTAGATGCCTCAGAATACGATTGGCCAAGCAGAAAATCTTTGCAACATGTAGAGAAGCTTAAGCTTGACTAAAGCTTGAGCTTGTAAGATCAGGCATGAATCCATCAGAGGAACAGCTCATGGTAGATTTTTTGGAGATAAATGCAGGGAAGCAGAATGAGAGGGTTTGGACACGTTGAGAGGAGTTTAATGGAAGTAGAAAAGAAGGACCTGAGGGTGTCTTTTTTTGTATTCAATTTTTTTATGTTTGCCTTTATTGCGTACTCACAACTGTGCTGCTGTGGACACCCGTTGACCGATCTGATTGCTGGGTTGGCTCTGGCTGGCCCCTGGATGGGAGACTGGCTGGCCACCAGGTGCGGAAAATTTCTATGCCAGCCCTAATTTCAGGTTCATGCAGACGGTTGGATCAGGAAGGGTATCTACAAGGGCAAGAGCCGGGCAATGCAAAACATCTCACAATACCATATATATCCCAAAATATTCCAAGACTGTTTACCAGAGACAAAATATTACTTTTTTGTTTTTAAAGAGTATGCCTTTGAAAATTTTTATCTGAATTCTGATGCACCTTAATATCATAAAATGTACACTAGATTTTATTGAATAATCAGAACATTAAGTACCACAATTGTATCTCATAGGGCTGAGTTGATGAAATCAATTAATCAACTTAAATCGATCTAAGATTAATAAATCAATAACTGATCTATAAAAGTATAAACCAATGAGATTAGTTTATTATTTTACTAATACATTTTACAGTATGTGAACTGTATCAGATTCATATGAATATCTTCAACACACATATAGATTAATGTATTTCTATACAAACATGTCTAAATGTGTAAACTCTGTAAATTCAAAATTGAATAGAACTCAATTGAGTGAATCAAGAAAATGGAATCGAATCGATCGAGGCTCTGGTGAATCAAATTGAATCGATCTGGAAACTATTGGTGATACCCAGCCCTTGTTTCACATACATGAGCTGCTTTTACCACAACCACTTAATGGTGCTTTTCTTTTGGTACAAATGAAGAAGTATTTTTTCAACACTCAATGTGCCTGATTTAAACAAGCAAAACGTTTTTCTGTGTAAAAAAAAAAAAAGAACAAATAATTAAAAATAAATGTACCTTAGCCAGTAAGGCTCTGTAAGTAAGTTTAAGAGAATAAAGTGCTGTTTAATTTAGCAGCTTTGGAACATTGAGTTAAACTGGTACCTTCTAAAATGGTGTAAGTGCTTGAAAAAAAGTGTGATGAAGCACAGAGAGATGGGGTGACGGAGAGTGATTGAATGTTCCTGAGATGTTTCATGTCTTCCTTTCTGACAGTCTTCACTACAGCGCTGCATCTGTTTACATGCACGCTGAAATGTATTTCACCCCTAATCGCCATGATGACTGTCTATTTTCAGAGCATTGTACACATCACTCATCCATCAGGTTGCTAAATTATATTTGCTCGCACTAAAATCCATGTTTTTATCCAGTAGCGGCAGTTCCATATGAAGCGGCACCGATACCAACTTGGCACAGTGTCCCCCATTTTAAACCAAGTAGAACATGTCGCATTACGCTGTGTAGCAACTACAACCACAAGGCTAATGAGTAAACATCTACAACTTCTCGCAAGATCTTGTTGGTTTGGTGTTGAGCTGCTGAAAGAGGCTTGGTGGGGTATGCTGCCAACTAGTGGTCGGGGGTTTAAGTAGAAAGCAACAATTAGCTGCTGAACTACATGTTTGCTAATAAATAACTAATTACTTAAGGTATCAGCAGTATTTTAAATCGATACAAGTATCGCCAAATGAAACATTGCAATATTTTGCAGAAGTTGTGTTTTTCCCTACACCCACAGTATGATTAAAAAAAGAAGCCAAATTGTCGAGTAAAGACAGACTAAAAGCCTCCTTGGTGTACCTAATTTAGTTTTCTAGTGGAATTCTTTTTTTTTCCCTTTAGATCAATTAAATCCTCAATGCTTGTTTTATAATTAACTCTGAACACAATTTCTTTAGATTGTGTCACACTTTTAATAATCTATTCATTATGATTTGACATCTGTTAAAAATATCCTGACTCTAGTTAGAGTAATGAACATGAACCAGATTTGTAAAGCCACACTGACCTCAAACTCCCCCCAGATAAGACTCAAGTAACTCCTTCTAGCATGAAAACAGCAAAGCCACTCCAATCATTAATATTTTTTCAAAGCCTTTTCTGTCATTTGTGAATTGTTGGGCCATAGATTATTATGTGGCATTAAATTTTCCAACTGTAGTCAGAAGACTGCAGATTCAGCTGCAACTCTCCCATCAAAAGCAACAATAAAGTCCCGCTGTCTTGGCATGAACGATCCCGCCAATTAGCACAGCTTAATAATCCATCTCATCATTAAAGCCAACCTTTTAGATAAATTGACATCAATACAATGTTATCCACCACCTCCTCCATGAGCCTAATTACAGGCTTTTTTTCTAATCTGAATATATTGACCGGGTTAGTAGTTTAAAGGCAGAGGTGAATGAACACATCTTGTCGAGTCCAAAACACACAAATTTACACACAAAAACACACTCTCACAGACAGTTTTCTGTGGATAAGGTTGGTTATATACTTTTCTAGGATGGTTCAATATTTAGGGAAGCATATAGGCCAGAGACTTTGGTTAGTTCTCTTCAAAGGAGCAAACAATTGAAGAGTCATTTTTAGTCACATCCACTGTTTTTATACATTAAAATGTCTTCATGCATATTATTTAAACAGATAATCATTAACAGCACTTCTTAATATTAATATGTTACTAGTTAAACTCAAAATTACCTTATTTTTACTTTTCATTTTTTCTTAAAATAAAAAAAAACATTTTTATCAATTATAATTCTTATTTTGCATTTTCTTTGTTAGCTCATACAGTTCATGTAGACTGGGATTATTTACTAAAACATGACATGAATAAATTACTGCTTGTCTTTATTGGGCTGAATGTGCAATCCTATAAATAAATGTGGTGTTAACATCTAGTCTTGTTAAAATACAAAAAATCTTTATAAATTCATGTAGAAATCATGAAATCCCATATAAGTGGAAGAAGAAGGATGGATGGATAGATATAGAAACCTTTTTTTTTTTTCCTAAAGCCATGCTTGACATATTTAGCAGAAAGAGAAATTAGAGATAAAATTATTTTAGTTCATTAGTTCACCAACAGTGTCATATATGTTTAACTTAAAATATGGACATTTTTACAAAGTATTTTAATTTATTTATTTTTCTTGCCTGAGGAAAGGGCATTATTCATGTATCATTCGAGGAATTCAGACTTATTAGACTACTTCTTACATACTACTTCATATTTACTTAATGCAAAGAAGATCAAGAGTTTAATAACTTTATATGCGTGCTGAGTCAGGTTCATTTAAGAAAGAAACCAAAGCTGACTTAAGCTTAAGATGGTGCTTTTCTGTGACGTGCACTCAGGGGAGGCAAAATATAGCCTATAGATACTTTTTTTTTAAAAAAAAAAAAGTCCTTTTAAAAAATAAAAATTAAAAAATATTTTTTTTGACACGTCTATTCTATGATTACTTTTTTTTCTGGGTGGGTTTTCAACCAGCCTCCCCTGCACCCAGGCTGCGTGGCACACACCAACTGAGCTGCAGCTGATGGATGGGCTTCACTGTTTCGGTTTTTCTATCATCATAAAAGATACCTTTTTTTTCTAGTCTGATTACATTGGTGCCAGTTTGTGACTCACTGAGTTTTTTCTATCCGCTAAATAGGGGCATTAGAAATACACTAGGTGAGGCGGTGCAGTATGTGTATCTCAAGGCAAAGGGCACTAGTGATCCCAAGGAATGTGACACCCCAGCTAAATGCAGCCGTCCAATTTATTGTCATATTTTGATATTCTTATAAATATAAAATAAAAGGAAAAATCTACAAACAGGTTCTCCGTGTGTTTTTTCAGAAGTAGCGGCACACAGACCCTATTTATAAGTTAAAGTAGGTCATTAATAACAATTTGGGTGAAGACAAATTTTGCAATGCAATCTTATACAACACACTTAAACTGTTGCCAATGAGATGGTGAAGAAGCTTCTCTGTAGGGTTTATATCTGACTGATGACGCCAGTGCCTCAACAGCCATGAACCTCACTGCACGTCGCTGCTGCTTTTGCATATTAAAGAGGGTTCAGCTCACATTTTCTTACTTTTTTGCCATATGTTTACAATTTTTAAGAAGCGAGGGGAAAAGGGCCACTCAGTCCAGTCCTCATGTACAGTCAATGATTCCAGTACAAATGACAAATGTGTGACTCACCTCCTGGTAGAGCTACATATATTTGTTTTTGTTTTGTTTTTTAAACAAGAAAACCACTAAAGATCATGACTATAATTAAGCAGATGAACAGAAAGTTCACAATTGGTTTACAATTGATCATATTTTGATCAAAAGTCTTCCTTTCCGTCCAAATTTTTTTTCTAAAACCAAATGCGTTTGAAACATTCTTATATATTTGATAATTACAGTAAAGTAAAGTAGGACTTTCATTAATAAATTGATGATAAATATATATATATATATATATATATATATATATAAACAGTTTTTGCTTAGAAAAATGCATTAAATAAATATAAAGGAAAAAAGAATCACTAAATTTAATAAATTAATGTTTATTCTCCAAGTAAATGTTTATTTATTATTTAATTTGGATTTTTTTCAATTCTCAAACCCAGACTAATTATTTAAGTAGTCATAATCATTTAAACATCCATCCTTACTAGAGATGAAGAGTCAACTATTGATGGAATTTACTTTGAAGTCTGAATTTAAACATGAGATTTTGAAGTTAAATCCAATGTGGAGCCCTTTTGCTGATAAAACAAAAAATACTGTGTGACATTCAAATCTCGTGATGCATGTGTGCAGGCAGCACCACCAGAAATCTGGTAACTATATTGTTTCATGTTATAGAAATAAAATGTCAAACAGCAAATGATTGCTTCTTCACTGAGATACCCAAAATGTAAGAAGTTCATGGTTTTCTCAGATTTTAGCCTGTAAAGCTCAAAATAAAAACAGGATTGAATTCATTGTTCACTTTTTGATGAAAAGTGACAACAAAAGAAAGTTAATAAAAAAAAATAATAAAAAGACGAGTAAAGAATTGAATCCATGAAGTTCTAAAGATAAGAAGCTACAGCACCATTGTCACCTGTCCCTGAAGATCTGCTCTGCAAATAAACAACTTGCCAAAAAAAAAAAAAAAACATAACATAAAATAAATAAAAGACTGCCGCTACACGGCTGGATGTGTAGTTTCACACAGTTGGAAACTGATAAATAATTGCAGCTCTCATGAATTAAAGATAAAAGAGAACAAAGGCTGTTAACTGTCATGAGGGTTTTCAGATCAGCACCAAAAAAGCAAATGATGAAAAACATAAATTGTTATCATTGATAATTACTGTCCTCTGTGACTTTTATCTTTTACTCAGGCAAAGTTGCACGGAAAATTCTTTTAAACTCAGAACGTACTCTGACATTCAGAGAATATGAATGCAAGACATATTAACAAACGGATTTCTATTTATTAATGTATGGCAGTTTGAAGCCAAAAGAACTAGAAACCAAATGAACAATTTTATGTAAAGCAAATTTAAAATGCTAACAAAAGCAGATCGGGAACTGTATGTCAATTTCTAGTATCTCAAATAGTAGAATAACTGAAAGTTAGGAAAGTGCAAAAGTTCTACTAAAATGTTTATAATGTCTTTACATTAGTTTTTAAAACCCAATAGAGATTTCTCAATGTTCTGTATGCTCACAGTTGTTGGGAGAAACTCAGACTTTATAGAGCTTTCATTAAAAATTCGGGAATACTTATCTCTCTGCCAAGCCAAGCAGAATGACAAACCACTGTGGAACCAAAGACTTCTTTAAAAAATGTTTCCTTTTTTTTATCCTAGCACATTTATTATTTATAGTTACTTGCACTAAAACCTAAAAAAAAAAGGACATTTCATTAACATAAATACACTTTTTTTTATTTGTGTAGGATTGCAGTGAAAATATGTATTCAGTCTTAGTTGATTTGATTGACAATGCCAGTTTTAAATACAATTGATGGTCCAGTTTAACTTCTAATCTCTGTACTTTAGGTATCTCCGAGTTTTCTATTGTAAAGTTTTTTTTGTGAAATGATTCAAATAGATGCAAGCCAAAAAAGTCCAGATTGTCAGGACCGAACATCATCTCATTATAGGATGGTGGTTTTTCACGAGTCATTATTTAAGAATCAAGGATCTGAAACATACAAAAAAAATCAAGATATGTGTAAAAATTATAGTATTATTTTTGAAGCACACTGAAAGAACCCATTTGTGTCACATTCCCAAGCCTTAGATACATTTGCATCACAGCCATTGTCTCTACATCATAAACATCCAAGGCCACAGGGGATTTTAGGAAAAGAGGTTCACTTAGGATAGTCTGCTCACTTGAAGACCCACTCTGATGAATATTGTGTTTTTGTTGTTGTTGTTTTTTGCATATTCTTGCAGCATTTTTCTGAAGATGGAGGTCATATTAAAAGAAAACTAATCTGAAAATCCTATTTTAGAGTATTTCTTTATTCAAATTGTTTTAAATCAGGAGCAGATGAAAAAAAAAAACGTCTTTGAAAGAGATCTTGTGTGGCGTAGAAAATACGCTGGACACCTCCATTATTGTTCGCCATCAATGTT
The DNA here is from genome assembly GCA_023969325.1 of Oryzias curvinotus. Classification (NCBI taxonomy): domain Eukaryota; kingdom Metazoa; phylum Chordata; class Actinopteri; order Beloniformes; family Adrianichthyidae; genus Oryzias; species Oryzias curvinotus. The sequence goes on along the minus strand of CM043715.1, from coordinate 30,045,310 downwards.
GGGTTGGGGGTGTGAGGGGCTGTAAACTACCGGGAGAGGGTGTAAACAGAGAGCTCTCAGCACAGGGAGGGGTGATATGGAGGCGGGGTTACTCTGCACCAACAGTCCCACCCACAACTCAGAGACATATTTCTAATGAACACCTGTTGCTCTGCAGAAACCTAAAAAAATGACACATTCTTTTGATTTTAGCTAAAAACAACATTAGATTAGATTAGATTCAACTTTATTGTCATTACACATGTACAAGTACAAGGCAACAAAATACAGTTTATGTCTAACCAGAAGTGCAGTAGCAGCAAGTGCAGGATAAAGGTGACAGTGCATATTTAAATAATTTAAAAAAATGTACAGGTTATTAATAATTAACTTCAAAATTGGCAGGTAATACTGAATTTAATGTTGTGCTGGATAAAAAAGTTAAAAGGTCAGTGGTCAGACATAAAAACAGACATAAAAACAACATAATCATAATGAAAACAAAACAATGGGAATGCATTTATAATAGAACAAAAGATGATTGGAGTAGGACTTTAAAAGTTTGCTTAAAAAATACCAGCACTAAATGTGCAAAAGTAATTGTCTCTATCAACTAAAGAAAAGGAATGTCTTTATTTTATCTTCCTGTTTTTACACAGACCTCAGAGTGGTAAAATGCGTGCACCCTCCTGTCATACCAACACTTAATGTGGAGTCTGCAGTCATCCAACACGTATGTCTCAGCACTGTGGGGATCATGTGTTCAGCTTTGAAATTGGAAGCCTCCTTTTGAGAGGTGAAAGTTTGAACTCGTAGTTTTTGATCCCAAAGATTTTTTTTAAATTCAGTTACTTTTAAGAGTAGAAATTGAAGGGAGCCAGAAACCATTATGGTCATCCTAACCAAATTTCCTATTATGCTTTTGCTACATGTTTTTATTTGCCTTTAGAGCAACACAAAGCAGCTCTAATGTAGAGGTGGATCCTCCCTGCTTCAGGTTAAATCTCCTGGATGAAGAGTCTGGCATTGGGGATCCTTTGAGTCTTATTTTTTTTATCCTTAGCTGCTGCATTTGCCTTCCTCTTTTCTCAGCTGTTGTTTCTTTTCCGTTATTTATGCCCCCACCCTTCAGCTCATTCTGACCATCACCCGTCTCACCCATCAGCCTGTCAGTGAAGTGTGCAAAGTCATTTTCAGAGGTCGTTTCAGGATCCCAGAAGACTTTTCAAATTGAGAGTTTGAATTCAGTAATGTAAAATAGAAAGCAACCGACGGTGTGAAAGTCAAACTTTCTTCAAGTGTTGATGGGAATAAAGTCAGATTGCAAAGTATAAACGAAGGTGAGGTTGAGATCATTGAGAGTTAAGAAGCTTTTTATACTGTTAACAAGTAAAAGAGGAAAAAATAAAGCAGATATGTATTTGGGGTTTTGTTGCGAGATTGCAGCTTACTAAGAAATGCTTTTCTTATTTTTCTATTCATAATATCCATCACTACAAAAAAGTGACGGGATTTAAATGATCCTGCTTTTTATCACTCAGTCTAGTAAACAGTTAGAATTTAGTATATATAAAAAGCATTTCTGAATACAGAAATATAGGTAATAAATACATTGTGAAGTTCAAATACCCCCTTAAACCTTCTATACTCTTCAAAAACTTTATTGAATGATCAAATGGTCTTTCTTGGAGATTTTATAAAATTGGAGGTTCTAAAAGGTTATCTGCAGACTGAACACCATGATTTATGCTTAAAGTAGTAGTTTACAGCAAAATCCATTTAAAAAGTAATATTTGCTGGAAACTTGAAACGCAACAAAGGCTGACCAACCACGTAATAAATCTAACCAAGAAGTTCAACTGTAGATGTGATGTGTTGGTCACAACCCCCCTGATGGGTTAATATGGGCAAAAAAGGGCAAACGCAGGTAGATGCACAGACTTTCGAGGTTGTACTCAGTGAGTAAAATGTTCATGCACATGGAGAGGAGCAGCAACTTACTGCTGCTCCTCTCTACAATCCCCCCACGAGCTTGGACAACCCCAAATCCCAGACAGAAGGTTGCAACTAAGACTTAAAGTCCCTCTTTGCTAAAAAATAGCTTGTGGCATTTTTCTCATGATGGAGGACATGCCTAACATTCCGTGTCTGATTGTTTCTTCTTCAAATTGTTGTGAATCAGGAGCAGATGACAAAATGCTGTTTGAAAAAGATTGTATTTGTTACATAGAAAATATGCTGTATGAAAAAAGCTCCCCGCTCTGCTTCATTCTGATGCATCCACTTGCAGACACAAAAAAAAAAAAAAAATATATATATATATATATATATATATATATACACACGTCTTAGTTTTCCTTGTCTGAGCCAGAATCTGGATATTGCCCTCCATTTTTGTTGCACCAGTAATGTTATTTTGGGGGTTTTTGGCTAAAAAAATAATACAAGATCAATGTTAATGCTTTTAAAATAGATCTAAAGATGACTGTAGTGGGCCTTAAAAGAACAAGGGAAATAGCATAGTCTTCTGCAGACTTCTTCTTAATAAGAGGTGGACTTAAGCAGGGTTGGGCTGAAATGGAATCAGAAAGTTCCAGAACAAATCAGTTTCTTATGTGATTCCAGTCTAAAACTGTGTCCTGTCATTAGCATCTTAAGCCATTCTGCTATGGCCATGTTTTCTTCCTGCAAAATGAAGCGTAGTGCAGAGCTCAGAGAAAACCCAGCCAATTTAATGTACGAGTTTTAACCAATCTAATACGTGCAATGCAGACAGAACTTCTCATCCTCCCAGCAACATGTAACCTGTGATATAAAAGTACTACACCAATGCTTTCACCACTACTGTCCTTGACTCTTAGTTTTGGGCTGTTCAATGCATTTCTGCCCAACTATCACAGCAAAAAAGAAAAAAGCAGATGCAGCCTCTAAGTGCCCGGCTCCATAGCCCACATTTGGCCTGCCAGCTTCTTTCCTCTCTGCTGTTCCACACACATCACTCATCATCAACATCTGGCAGAGTGTGTCCACACAGACTCTTTAGACCCCCTGATTACCTCGACTCATCCTTTAACAGCTGCAGCTATTTGATTTTTGGATGCACACATTTGCCCTAGCTATAAACCCAACGGAGGCGCAGCCCGCCATGTCTCTTTTTCCAGGTGTGTAAGCAGAACCCATTCATGTAGTTGCAAGGGTCGATTTATTATGAATGAACATATGAAATGGACTCGTACGAGTCAATCATAAGAGTCAGGCTAAAAGATGGGCCTTTTCACAAAATGATATATTTGACCTTGTCAGCTGAGAGAGACAGACGAGAACAGAGCGTCTGTCAGAACTGACTTTACTGTTTAAGGGAATGAGGCAGCGCTTATGCTTCAGGCTTCACGGCTGCTTGAATCTGTCTGCTGCCAGAAAAACAGAGAGGAGACAATAATTGCAGTCAGGCGGTTACGTCTTCATTAAACAGCAACAAAAACTCTGTTTTTAGAATGTGGGTTAGATTTAAAAGAAGAAGAAATGTCATTTCAGTTTGAGGTGCCTCTGACACCGCGCTGAGTTCAACTGTTAAACAGAGCGAGCAAACAGGAGTCATAATGCTGCTCTTTTCAGTAAGAGAATGAAACTGCTAAATTGAGCCCCTTCATGAAAACTCTTTAACTAAAAACAGTATCAAACAAGTATCAATTTTTCAGCAGATTTTACTTTCTTATTTACAGTCACTGTCACGGCCTTTGGAACCGCTAAGAAAACTGTGAGGACACATGGATCTGATTTCTTTAGGGAGGAAGCAGAAAGTCTTGTACAGCATTGGCAGGATCCCTGGACTTGGACTGTGGTTTGAGACCCAAACGACTCTCCTGGACGGGCTTATCATGACCCTGAGGGTGACACCATGTGGACCTGTTGTCTTGATTGATCTTCCTGACTGCTGTTTTACATTATTGCTAGGAACAGATGACAGAAGTAGACAGAGGGGAGTTTCTTCTCACTGTTGTGTTGTGGTTGTTGGGTTCTGGGTTGTCCGGGCCTCTTGGAGGGTTGTAGAGAGATGGGGCTGCATCGTAAGGTGAGCACGGGTGTGTCTTGCAGTTAGTTTCCTTGAGGATCATGCTCAAGTATTTTGTAAGGATAATTGTGAGTTGCACGCACTTGTGATGCACATGTGAAGCTGTCGTACGGTGCCCTTACGCTGCACTCTGGTCATTATTATGATGGGAATACTGGCCCCTGACTTACCCCACACAGATGCTGCACGCACAAAGTGTACATGTGATGTGTAGGTACCCATAGAATGCCCACACAAACTATGCTCTGATTGTCTAATTTTCTCATTCCTACACACATTATCACTTGAGAAGCACTAACATGCTGTTCAGATGAAATACCCGGATGATACACCTACATCTCGTCTACTTCATCCTTCATCCCAGTGGGTTGTATAAGTTTGCTACGACCTGTTACCCGTAGAAAAAAAATATGCATAAACATTTTCCCTCAAAAGGCCCACCTGGCAGACTAGGAGCTTGATATTTTCAGCGGGCCACCTGCGTGCGCCGTACAGATGCAGACAGTCTGTATTCACCTGTACAGGCAATGTTAAACAACCAACCAGCTTACAGGGTTTACATACATACCAATTACCAGGGTTCCCAAATCCCCGCCTAAATAGTCTCTTCTGTCTTTGAGCTACTTCTGTCTTTTGAAAAGTTGTGGTGTCAGCAGACCGTGTTGACTATACAGTGCTACCTCGCTTATTCGCGTGGCAGTATTTCACGTATTTGCTGACTTTTTTTTTAAGTCACTTGACTCCTCTGGGTCATCACAAAAGCTCAGACAAGTCAAGACACTTGTGTGAGACTTTTGAGAGGGGAACAGAGATCACGCCGGACCGTTGGCTTCCGTACAGGCAGCTAAAGAAGATTTCACGGTTATTTCCACCGGTTCCTGAACCACCACATCAAAAGTCATTGCCCCTGCATGGAGAAATGGCATCAGCTCACTCAGAAGCGGGTGGAAAAATGAAAAAGAGAATCGTGGACAAAAAATATTATCCGTACCCTAGCAGTTGTTTAATATGAATGAAACCAGCTTCTTTTGGAAGAATATATGATAATGTGTGTTATAAAGTACACTGCAGTACAGTCCATTGTTCTGAATTTAAAAAAAAATTATGTTGAGCAATATTTCAAATAAATGTTTAACAAAGCATCAGAAATGTTTTAGAAGAGTTTTTAATGAGTAAGACTCATCTCTTTGAAAACACGCCGTGTGTCTGATTGTGGGATCCTCTTTGTAGATGCATAGTGGTGGCGTTCACACGTGTAACACGTAGAGCTCGCCGTTTTGCCAAAGCTGAGATTTTGGGAGATCTTACTAGTCCCAACACACAAATAATAACAACTATAAATCATTTTTGTCTCACCTGCTTCATTTTGTCAGGAGGTTTTAATGATGTTTTCCATGTTAAGTCTGTTAAGTCTCACTTGCTTTACCCATTGACTCCTAATTACCTCTAATTGTTAAGGCCTGTACACACCGGGACGAATTTCGCGTGCGATATTCGCCGACGTTTAACGCCTCCTGACTAAACAAAGGGCACCAATGTGAGTGTGCACACCGACGCGAAAAGACGGCATGCGTCAAAGCATCACTTTTTTAAAAACGCCTCGGGTTCGTTTTTTTTGGCCGCGTCAAAAACTATACAACCAATGAGAATGGCGCTTTTGCACACGTGTCTGGAACTTCTGAAGTTACAGTAAAAAACACAACTTGGGGGCGCTCAGTCACAAAACTGCCTTTCTGAGCACACATACCAGCAAAGAAGATAGACGCCAAGTAGCGTCTACACTGCCAGCAAAGAAATAATGACGGACATTCTAAAATATCCCCGAAAACGCTCATGATACATTTTCAGCTCTTGTACCAGTCGATAAAACTCACCATGTTCTTCTCTTCTCGTAACTATGGGATGTACCCAAAATCGGCGTCTTTTCCGGCGTCTTTCATCATTCACAGAACAATAATTTCTTCATCATAGGAACTGGAGCTGAAGCTACTGGTGCTTGAAATATTCATGTTTTCTTTGTATGATTCTGACAAGCGCGTAAATACTGGCTCTCTTCTTCTGAGTGTAAAGTGACCACCTTGTGTACAGGAGTATTTCTGTTTTACATTAAGCGCCATCTAATGTCAGGGAATGAAATTGCATGTTGGCTCGGCTCATCGTCAGCGAAAATCGCCTGGGTGTGAACACAGAAGACGTGGCGAAAAACGCTGGCGAATAACGCCTGGCGAATATTCGTCCCGGTGTGTACGGGCCTTTAGTCGTCCTGTCAGCTCTGCAGGATTCAGGGAACACTGCAGACCTTTACTCAGAACCCTGTCGGTTCTGGCAAACATTTTTATTATTCTGGATGGAAGATAAGGATGGAACAAAATGGTTAAACAAGTATTAAGGTAGTTGCAATTCAGCCTTTAAAAATAGATAAGAAGCAACTGAGGTTTGCTGAAACTTTCTCCAATCAAACACCATTTTTTATGTTTTAGTATATTTTTTACACTTTGTAAAAACAGGATTCTGTGACTGAAATTGATTACATATGACAAACACAGTCAGCCATTTCTTGACACTTTCATCTTGATTTTCTTCATTTTTGTCATCTTTGCCCTCAATTTTTATGGAGTGGAAGGGGGTACCTTTGCTTTTGTTTTTAAGCTGATATGGCTTTTGAACCTTGGAGACTCCACAGCCTCTCAGATGTTTTTGATGATCTGACTGATGGCCTTTCTGGTATCTGCTGGAGCCACTTTTGGAGTCACACCTCAAAGATTTTCCGGTCACCACTTTTAAGAGTGTGGGGCTTCACGCTGCATATCTTTTCTCAAGCTCCACTTTGGGCCTTAAGCCAAGCTTTTCATGTCTCCTTTTCTCAGTGAGGCTGTTACTTGGATATGCTACATCTGTCATGGCTGCTTTTGTCCAAAGTTTGTTGACTGCCTTGGCGTTGAGGTGCCGTCAGCATTTTTTTCAGTACAGATCTGGAAGTCCCACTGCCTCTCTGCAGCACCATGGAGTTATCTTTCCCCCTGACTTTGGGAATCTAATTCTACACTGCATACAGATCTGTGTACCACAGCAAACTTTTTATCACGGGTTTTTGTGTACCTGCTCTGAAGTGCTGAACCATCTCTGGGGCATCTGTAAAAACCTTGTGTGAATTGACGTACTCCAGCCTCCATGCTGTCTTTCAGATTAGCCTTTTATAGCCTTAGGTGGGAGTTTTCAATAGCTTCTTTTCTTTCCATTCATTTTTTTCCCCTCATAATGTCTCCATATACTTTTATAAACACTTAATAATGAGGAAGGCTGCACGGTGGCGCAGTGGTTAGCACTCTCGCCTCACAGTAAGAAGCCCCCCGGTTCAAGTGGACCCACGGGTTCAAGGGGACCTGAAACAGAACACCAATGGAAAACCTTTCTGTGTGGAGTTGGCATGTTCTCCCTGTGCATACGTAATAAGAGTTTGTTTTAAGAGCCGGAGAAAAGATTTAGAAAAATGTTGGCGGAATTGTTTTTAAAGCATGTTTTTGGATGGTGGGAGGCAGCCGGAGACCCCGGAGAAAACCCACACATGCACGAGAGTAAGCTCCACACAGAAGGGTCCCCCAACTGGGGCTTGAACCAGGAACTTTCTTGCTGTGAGGCAGGAGCGCTGACCACTGCTCCACCGTTACAAAAAAGCAAAGTAAAGGGTAATTTACAAAACTATAACAAACTAATTGTCTAGAAGTTAAGACATCTGGACTTAGTCGTCTTTCTCTAAAACATTTCAGCACTTGTCCAAATGGCTTCACCAGTCTGATAAACATTTCAAAGATGATTCCGTTTCAAGACAACATCTCTTGAATGAATGAGAACCCTCATCAACAGACTATACCTAAACTAAAAAAATAAAACCAAACCTAAAAGTAATTTTGAATTTTCTAATCTACTTCATTATGAAGCAGATTTTAAGATGTTTCAGGATGAGAAAAAAGAATCAATTCCGCCAACATTTTTCGAAAACTTTTCTGCGGCTCTTAAAATAAACCCTGATCACAGCTTTGCCTCATAAGCATAGCAAGAGTCTTAAAATAGTCCAGTAATTTGAAGTCTGGACAGTAATTTAAGTGCAGCACATTTACTGGTTATCTGAATTCAAACTGACAGCATTTAAAAATATCTGCACTTTTACACCTCGTCTGAAACAAATGTGTTTAAACTCTTAAATATGATGTACTTGTTTACTTGACAGCATTCTCTGCCATTCCTGGAAAGTCTCTGTCCTCTCCCCTTTGATCTGTTACTGGCTGATGCAAGCATACCCCAATGAACTGCAAGATTCATTAAGCAAGAAGACCTTTAATCCCGTCTTCAAGATTAGGAACTGCTGGAATTTGAAAGCCAAAAGGCTCAGTTTGAACTTTTCAATGATTAAAGAAAGTTGACTTGATAAAAAAATCAATTGTGAACATTTTTATTCTTATCAGCTTTGTGAGATGCAAACTAAACTACTCTGTGATCCATTCTTTTAAAAATAGACTTATGCATTCTGAAGCATAGATACGTCTAGTGTTTTTTTATACTGTTCACATAATTAGAACATGGTATATTTTACATATTTACAGCCAGACAGAAAGCTGAATATTGTGTTTTCAGTTTCATGTTAGGTCTCTTTGAAGTAAAAATGGAACCTGATCAAAAAATCCTGGCAACATGATCCAGCATGGATATTTTTTCTAAATCAAACAGGATTTATTCTTAATAACTCAGAATTGACGGAGTGACTTTCATTCCTGACATAACAGCAAAAAAAACAAAAAACAAAAACAGTAATAGCAAACAAAAGAAAACTCTACAAATAAAAGAGTAAAAAGAAATTATGTTGCAAAAAGAAGAAACGCTACAAATAAAAAAAAAAAACGCTGAAATTACTTGGAAGTTAATTGACATCTTGTTTTATTTGTCAACAGTCCTCTTTAGTCAATTTATTAAATTCCTTTTTGATGGAAATGGCTAAGTTAACCTTTTTTTATACAAAAGTAAATAAAATTCAAAGAGCAAAGAAAGCTGACACTAAAAATACAAATTCTGAACATTTGGGGGGCTTTTTATTGCAGGATTTACTATTTTCTTGCATTTCACTACTAAACTCATGTAGTTTACGTTCTGTTTGTTTTTCAGCATCAAAGCAAGATTTAGGATTTAGAACAAACGTCACAGATCGCCGTATGGTGACATGAGGCTGTATTTGAGGAAGTTTCCAATGTAATTGTAATGTCGGCATGATAAAGACGTCATAACCGACGTGGTTGTTAAGATATCAAAGGAAGATAAGTAGCATCGCTTATTAAAATGATCTTTAGATTTGTAAAATATTTTTTTCTTCAGTTTCTGTAAAAGTATGAGGCAGTTCTTCCACCACGAAATGTACAGATGAGGAAGAAGGAAAATGGAGAACAAAAAAGAAAGATGAACTCTTCAATGTTTTGAAAATACGCCTGTTGGTGATTTGTACATTGAGTTAGCCAGTAATGACTATAATTAAAAAGAAACATTTTCATCTGTTTTGCATTTACTTCCAGGCTTGAAATCTTAGTCTGCTGCTCCGGTTTCAGGTCATCTAGATCTTTTTTTGTCTGCTCGTCTTTTTTCCTATGTTTTTCAAAACTGCATTTTGTTGTTTCAGACTCTAAATCTGAACATTGAAGTTTTAGATTTCCCTATGAAGAACCCCAGTTTATTCCCTGCCAGTCAGATTTGTCTTTTTCAGTGCAGCAGTTCTTTCTTGAACATCGTCTAAATTCAACATTTGGTCTTTCAGGTTTAACACATTCATGAGGAGCTCCAGGTTTCTTTTCAGACTGGAGTTTAGGCTTTGATTCAACACATTTAGAATCCTCGTCTTTGACACTTTTGATCCTTTTTTTTTTCTTTTTTCCGTTTTTATGTTTCATTTCTTAAGGGAATTCATTAAATGTTGTTTTTCTTTGTTTTGTTTTTTTTACATTTCAGACCAGAATCTCTTTCTTTGATTTGCTGCCATCTCTGGAATGAAACTTCACTTTTAGGCTCCTGTTTGTGGAATTGTACAAACCATCTTTTTTCCAAAGTTATTACGTACTGTGGGTTTCCTTCAGCTCCTCCTCCTGATGTTGTTTCTGGAGATCTTTGTGCTCCTCCTGGAAACCTGCACTAAGCTCCTCCCAACCTTCAAGTTTTTGATTTTATTTTGAAGAAAGTCTCTTTTTTTATCTTAAAGTCGGATTTTCTTTATTTTCTTCTTCTTCCTTTGCCTTTTACCCCGGTTGGGGCATTGAGCGCAGACAAGAGCTCTCCAGGCAGACCGGTCTTGGGCGAGTTCTCCAGCTGTCCCCTCGTTTTCTACGTGCTATTGGCCGCTGCTTCCAGATCTTGGCGCCACGTGTTCCTAGGTTTTCGTAGGGTGTGGCCAATCCATCACCATCATCTTTTGGAGACGTCTTCCTCTACTGGTTGCTGCTCAGTCCTCTCCCATACCTCTTGGTTGTTGATGATGTTGGGCCAGCGCACCTTCGGGATTCTTCTAAGACAGGTGTTGATGAAGGTCTGGAGTTTCTTCATCAGCTTAGCGGTAGTCCTCCATGTCTCTGCACCTTAGAGTATTATGGGTTTCATCATTGTGTTAGAGATGCTCATCTTGACCTTGAGAGTCAGATCTGTTGCTCCCCATACATTCTTCAGCTGATTGAATGTAGCTTTTGCCTTACCGAAGCATACTTTTACGTCCTGCGTCTTCTTTAACAGCAACATTATTTCCTGCAAATAACATATTTTGGAGATTTGGTCTTACAGCGTTGAAACCTCAGCTCCATGTTTCTTCTCAGGCTGTTCTGGGTTTATATTCTTAATTGTGTTTGTTCAGGTTTTGTTGCATTTTCACCAGGGAGTTGTTGTTTTTTTTCTGTTTCAGTGCAACTGAAGAGTCATTTTTGCTGGTTATAATGCACATGAAGTTCTGCTGTCTTATTGAGCTCCTTTAAAACAGTCACCTTCCCGCTCCTTTGCCAGCTCTTTTAGATATTAATAACATGTAGATTTCCTTAATTTCCTCCTGCTTTTGGAACTGTCTTAGGCAGTCTTTAAACTTCTCCACAGATGGAAATGTTGTATATTATTATATTTCTTCACTTCTATTCTGAAAAAAAAAAAGTTTTCATTTCTCAAAGGCTAGTTTTCTTTTTGTCAGTCTTTATCTTCTAAACTTTTGATCTTGGGCTGGAGTTTTTTCTGATACAATTCCTTCCTTATTTGTGTTAATTTCTCAGCTTCTGTTTTTACTGCTTTATAGTCAGGCTTCCTGATGTTGAACAACATCTGCTAGTGTCTTTCCTTCTCCTCTGAGGACGTTTGTTGTATTTCAGAGTTAATCCAGTTCATCCTTTTGATCGCTAAATTGGACAGCCGGCTGTTGTTTCCTCCTGCTGCTACCCTCAGATCTGAAAATGTTCAATCTCCTGGTCTTCCAGGTGGGATCTTACACTAGTTATTTTAGGATAGTTGAGTTTCATCTTTTCTTTCTCCTGATTTAGTTTTCCTCAAGGCCTCAAGCACAGAAACAGCTGGAAAAAATGTGGAAAGTAAAGGCTGGATTGGTTCCCATGGTGTCTGTCCAAAAGAGTGCAGCCACAGAAACAGCTGAGAAACTGCGAAGGACCATGAAGCATCATTTGGTGAAGGACTCAGACTTGAAGGTCATCTATACATGGGGTCAAATCAGGATCATCTTGAAGTGACTAATACCCAGACTGCAAATTAAAATGAATAAATAAATAAACTTTTTAAAAGTAAACTTTTTAAAATTCAGAAGTACACATTGCAAACTTAAAGAAAGTATTGAAAATTAAAATAGTGTAAATCTGAAAAAAAGTGAAGAAAAAGATAAACAAAAATACAAAACAGAAGCTGTTGCAAATAAGAATTAAGGTTTTATTAAATGTGTCATTATTTGTTCAAACTTTTTTATTTATTTACATTTTTTCTTTTCTTTTTTTGTAGTTTCATGTTTAACACTGTTTCCAAACTTCCATTTTTTGTATCCACAATGTCTACTTTTGAAATGTACAATCACTTCACTTTAAGCTGATCCTGATCAGACGCCATAGCAACCAGACCACTGACAGAGCAAGGGGGGAATTTTTAGCTCTACATGTATATGTATAGTTTGTAAAAGGAGCTTTAACAAAAATAGTAACACGTTATTAATGTGGCCCAGCAAGCAGTAACAATCCCCAGCTGTTTCTGTGCTCAAGTCTGACCTTTTTGATTGTTTGCTGTCTGATTTCTTGCCACAAGCTGAGTGTTTAAACAAACCCTCCTCAGCCTTCACACATCCAGCCTGTGAGGCTACTTAGCTCCAGTGTAGCCTCCAGTGTTTCTTGCATCACTCACTTTTTCCTTTGAGCATGTTTAAAATGTGAAGTGTTGACTGAACATTATGTGGATGTTATTTGGTTCTGCAAATATATACATGTGTGCAAAGTAGACAAGCTTTTTTTCTAAAAAAAAAAAAAAAAAAAAAAAAAAAAAGTCCTGTACAGCACAATGGGATTCTCAGAACCACAGGGACTATCAGCCATCCAGTAAGGCAAATGATATTGAAGAAAACAAGCAGACCAAAGGGACACATGTGGGACGTGATGCTGAGATTTATTGACTATTTATGCTTTTGAGTCTGATTTCCACTTTCTGACATGAAAGTTTTTTCTGTTATGACTGTTTCTAAAGTGGAACATTTGGTTTAATAATGTTGCTTTTGTGGTCAGTATTATTACATTCAGATGAGCGTTTTAGTACGTCGAGGCTTTGTCATCCAGCCACTATGTACATTTTGTGCACATTGCAGAGATGAAAGATGGTCACAGATGGTCATGTGTGAATATACATGGAATTTTTTTTACAGATGTATCATGCATGAATGAACCACGTTAAAATCACGGAAGAAGTACAAAGAAAACATGCAAAGAACACGTAAATCACCATATAAGCCAAATCTGGCCCAAAATTTGTGCATCATTTACATCATTTTAATGTGATATGCGTGCTGAATATTTAAAATAATAGTTATACATTGGTGGTACACGTATGAAAAGTCCATTAGACATATGTGTAACAGTCGTGGAAAGCCACAAATTTGCATTTGCATCTCACAAAAATCATACATAATTGCGAAACGAGTTGCGTAGAAACTGTATATAAACTACATAAAATTAATTCATTTTCTATTCCATCTTGTCCCTTTCGGGGTCACGGTGCTGCTGGAGCCTATCCCGGCCACTTGTGGGCGAAGGCAGGGGATCCCTGGACAGGTCACCAGTCTATCGCAGGGTAGAATGTCCACAATCACACACTCATTCACTCTCACACTCACAATTTAGACCATTTAGAATTGACAATTAACCTATGAAGCATAGGGGAGGGGAGAACATGCGAACTCCACACAGAAATGATGTGTTTTTCATGTCCCCCAGTCGGGACTTGAACCGGGGTTCTTCCTGCTGTGAGGCAAGAGCGCTAACCACTGCGCCTCCGTGCAGCCTGTGTGATTCTCAACCAACCAAAAATTTTGAACAGCTCAAAACCAAATTCGTGTAAAGACCCGTCGGCCGAAACCCTCAACAGACATCTGTGCACATCGACGAATGACAAACGCAAAAAATGCTTATGAATTACATATATCACGCATAAATCATGAAAGACTGAAAGTACATCCATGGAAAATGCACGTAGTGGCCGTGTCACACTGCTTTCAGTAAATGTATTTAGTCAACTTCTTGGTTAAAACACACCATAAATGTTTATATTTCCTATTCTTAGGCAAACTAGAAAACAATATGTCAATTTTACTCTGGATTTTCTAGCATGTAAACATCACATTAACAGGAAGCCTTGAAAAAGGCGGAGAGAATATTTTGTTCTATTTTACTGAAAGTTTAAATAGTTGCTAAGGTGAGTAAAATTCTCTCTAGTCTGTAATTTTGATCCTTGTAAACTTTTATCCAAACTCTCCCGGATAATCTGAATGTTAACTGCAGGATAATAGGCTAACAGGCTTTGATTGTTTTATCTGTAAACATCAGAGATTTTTGGCTGTAATTTAAGCTGTCATAAAAATCAGAGCGTGGGACATGAAACATTTGATTATAGACAGTCTATTATTCAAAACAGGTTTAGAGTCATGTAGATGTGGTTGCCCTTGTGGCTAAAAGACATGTAAACATATACTGTAGTATATATTTCTATCCAGAATAAGGTCTTCATTCAAATATCTCAGAATAAGAACGTAGTAAAATATTTACTCTATAAGGTCAAATATGCACTGATATATTTGTTTTTGTGTAGCTACAACTTGGAATATGCTTCCAACTCCTTCAGTTCAACATTAACTTTTCCCTAAAGTATAGATATTTGTGTTTGTGTGTGTGTCATTACATCAAAAGTAAGGCAAAGGCAGAGACAAGAGTCCAGCAGGAGCAAAATCCAAGTCAGCAATAATGGGACACGTTACCCTGAAATACAGAGAAGTCCCTGATTGTCTCATCCTCTCGCTGCCTTTTACCTTTTGAAGACATATATTAACTCTATTACGAGATGAGATCTCATAAGAAAGCTTTCATGTGTCCAACTAAGAAATTTATTATGTGACTTTGGCACTTGAAAGCAGCACTGTGTCATCCAGCCTCCATTATGGAGGTGATTTTCAAGAGGACAAAGTTTAAAAAGGCTTTTCCAAGTAAAAGCTTGACAAGCAAAATGATTTTAGTGCAAAGATGAAATGTTTTTCACGCAGACTGGAAATTGCCCACAGCAGTAATCATGTCAGACATGCTTTCCCCTGATCTGATGGCAGCAGAATGTGGTCGTTACAACTTTTCCAGCAACTTTTTGAGAAATAAAGCTAACTGGCTCACACACTTGCACATGTATCCAGAATCGGGTGGCAACAAGTTGAATTTTAACATTTGTATTCAGTATCTTTTTTTAAAAAGGGCAGTATTTTGGCAACTTTTTACTTTTACTTTTGTACATTTTTGACTTTTAGATGCTGAAATGTCATTACAGTAGCAATGTTTTTTTGTTTTTGTTTTAACAACTTGAGACACCTCAAGCCGTTAAGAACGTTGGTTTTACTAAACACTGAAGCAGTACATATGCGAAGTAACAAAATGTTCATTCTCATATGAACCAGTCAACCATTTCAAAATGACATGAAAACAGGACATACCCAAAAGATTCCCAATACTGTTGCTCCACAGAACCACCAATCTGGTTTTTTTTAGGAGAAGGATGACTGAAATGCTTCATTTTGAAAAAGATCTTTTTTTGAAAATACAGTGGTTTCTTGTTTATAAAAAGTTACCTTCTAAAAATAACCCAGATAAAAAAAATCCATGAAGTAGCCTTATTTTTTAAACAATTATTTTAGACGTTTCCTCATAAAACCCGTAACTCCACTCAGACAGACCTGAACATTTCCACATTTTTTTCTCGTGTTTAAACTCTAAAAGTTCATATTTTTGTAGGACAGTGTTATAGAATGAAAATAAGTGTCTGATAAAGATCAAAGATTTGTGTAACAAACATTCTGTACAGGAGGAGGAGATGCTTTGAAATGGTAAACAATCAAATCGCAGATCACTGCGCCAGAAAAAGAAAAGCATGCAAAATTTCACTAAAAAAAAAGGGTTGAAACCATGAAACTGCAGAAATTCAACTGCATTAAGGTGGAGGAGCACTGTGCAAAGCTTTGCAAGGAGCTGATTTTTCACTAATGCACTATCCTAGCGCTTTTTTTAAATCAAACTGTAATTCCCCACACAATGAATGAAGTCTTTTAGTATTCCAATGCATTTCAAAAATGAATTTTAAAAGAGAAAAGTATAACTATAAGCAGGCTTAATCACTCACTAACTAGAATAACAGAGATTTAGGCACAAAATCCAAAAACGTTGATCTAACCACAACTTTTATGATCAACTTTTCGGTTTTTGTTCTCAATCTGAGTTTAGTGGCTCCCACAATACCTAAAAAGTAAGTTAAGTTCACTGAATTAATTTTTTTTTAGCATTTTTATAAATTCTTATTTTATTATTACATTTTCTTACTCACACATTAATTTGACTTGTGTGCGACTCCTTTAATCAATCCAAAACATTATTCTTAATTATTTAAATGGTTTTGGTTGTTCACAGGCTGTATGGTGGAGTAGTGGTTAGTGCTCTCACCTCAAGGCTCTGCTTTGAACTCCAGCTGGGATCTCAGCTTGAATGCTGGCTTCATCTCACATTCCAAAAGGAAGATGCTTCGTAGGATAATTGGTTGCTCTAAAAGTGTCCCTAGGTGTGCATGAGTGAGTGTGTGTTGGAGTGATTGTGAGTCCTGCAAACAGACTGGCGACCTGTCCGGGGTGTACGCTGCCTTCGCCCAACAGTAACCAGGACAGGCTCCAGCAACCCCGTGACCCCAAAAGTGATATAGCGGATTAAGAAAATTGATGGGTTTTTTTATACCAGTTATTTGTTTGTAAACCTTCTAAATTTACTCAAGTGCTACTTTAGTATTTTAAATTAGCTCTGCTTCTCATTGAGTACAACTTTGACATTCTTGCGATTGCTGACCAGTTTTATACGACTGTGAATGACTAATTTGAAAACGCTCCAGAAATCTCTAGTGCCTTCTATCAATCAGCAACAAAATACAGTATAGGTCAAAAAAGATATGAAGCTGTAAAAAAAGAAAACAAATGTAAAAGGGGATTGGAGAAAGAGGTGTGGGCTTCTTCACTGGGACAATGCAACCTGAAACTAGAAAAAAAGCAGTATATAATAGATTGATGGACAGTGTCTGGTGTTTAAATTTTTATAATAAAACTCTTATTTAATTATATTACTTTACATATAGCATTAAATGATGTCTTAACACCTCAGATCCTCTGAATGGTTCTCCTGAGTCCTCCTGCCACTTAAAACAAAGTTATATCAAGGTAGAGATGTTTTATATTTATGTCTGCCCATCTTTTTCTTTTGACGCCCTTTTTATAGTTTTAGTAAGTCCTTCTTTTATTACTCTGATGACTTTGTGCGCTGCAGTAACTTTCGGATGGCTCAGTTGTCAGTGTCCTCTCTGGACTCACTTCAGCTTTTTCAGCAGACAGCTTCAGGTAAATTTGACCTCAGCAATGCAATGTGTGTGTTTGCAGAGAATCTCCACACACTGTAATTGTGGACAACTATCTAAAAAATGTCTTTTGTCTAAAAAAAATCGACTTTATTTCCTTTTGCTGGCAGATGGCTCTGGTTGTGAGATGGCAGCAGAAGCTGTCATTTCTTGGACATTACTTTTCTCATGAGTTGGTAACCAGTTAGTGGACCGTTCTGTATATGCTGGAGTGTAAAACAACAAAATCTGTAATATTGTTCCACAGCAAATTTGTTCTTTTCTTGTAAAATTATGAAAACTATCTAGTTCTTAGTTAGAAAAATTAATGTTGTGTTTAACACCCTCAGATAAAAATGAAAGTAGGAAGTGATTGACTTTTTTTATTTTTTATTTCTACCTTCTGCCACTCTCAGTCACAATTGATTCAACTGAAAAGGCATATATCATGCAAATTCAACTTTTTGAGCTTTTAAGTAATGAACAAGTATAATGTTCATTACTCATGATAAACACCCCAAAGCGGTATTTTCGCATTCACGCATTACTGAGTATTCCTCTAAAAACCTGCTCTCTGAGCACCAGCCCCTCCTAATCCACGAAAATGAGTGCGAACCGCCCCTTCTAGGAGAAACTGTGCTGCTAGCTCCGCCCCTAAAGCTAACATACACACCCACTTTCTCAGCGGAGCTAGCAGTGATCAGCAAAGATGCTTGCGTAAGGCTCCACATATCAACATCCATCGTTGCAAAAATTTGATAAAGCGTAGACCCAAGACACTCCGGAGGAGTGGAGGCCGGCTCTAGATTGACATCATGAAATGGGCGGCACCTAAGAGGAGTGAAAGGCGGTGCCTCAGAGATCAAGTGGTCATTCTTCTGAGTAGGAAAATGAGCATTAAAAATAACTAATATTTCATTACAAAGTTGTTCTTTAGTTATAATATATATGAAATAGTTCACTCTGAGGGGCTTAAAAATAGGATGATATAAACACTTCAATCTCATGAACAAACTTTGCTCAGATACAACAAAAGTAAACTTTAGGGCTATGTATGAAGCTGCTCTAAAAGCTCAAGTTTAGGGCAACATTCATCTGTTGAATGAATAAAATTAACGCTCCTGGAAAGATGTTACTCAACTTGTGGTCATAATTACATTCATTTCTTATTTCTGCCGATTGATCATGCAACTGAAGTTTAGTCCATGATAATTAGTACAGTGATTTTCACATTCAAGTGAAATTTTGAAAGCATTCTGACCATTTTAAAACAAATCTAGAGTTTGGATGTTTTCTGAGCCTAGGTGACTCTGTGTCATAAAAACTGATTGCTAAAAAAACCTGCCTTTGGTCCTCGACCGATGGACCCCATCACACCTTTCTGCAATTTTTGAGCTCAAGTCTTAATCACAAGGTGGACTGATTGAATGTATGAACATGTATAACTAAAAATAGCTTTTGTGGACAAAGACTGGGCGATTGAGAATAGTGACTCATTGAAATGTCTCTGTGGGTTGCTGAAGGTGAACCACGTGCCTCTTTTCACTCAGATGAATGACAGCCCCCAGTGGTGCTTGCACACTGGTTAAAGAGTTTGCTCCATACCTTCTGGTCAGCTTATTTTTGTAATAGAATTCCTACCTCTGGCCTGCGCGACATTACCTCAAATTGATTCCTTTTCATGCTTTGTATATGCTGGATGTGACAAGCTCATGCTTTTTAGTATTTCCATTTCTGCAAAGGCTCTTCCCTTTAGAAAGTCGAGGGAAAAACTTCTGACACATTAAACCAAATCCATGTATGGTAGAGAGTCCACAGTTTCCCAGGCACAGAAAAATAGACTTGAGACCGGGAAGAATTTACCAACACAGAAATAGACGTTCAATCTCTTTCATGACTCGCATGTCAAAACCAAAACTTGTACTGTCCTCTTCAGATCTAATTTTTTTTTTTTTACCACCATTAATGTCAATAAAATACAGTTTGAAAAAACAACACACAATTCTGTTGTTAGATTTTTCATCACCCAACACAAGACAAAGCAGGTGGTCTGAAGGTGGATTAATGATTCTGGTTGACGTGACAAATCAGAAATTATTGTGAGAATTATTCTGAGATTTTTGTGAGATTTTCTTCATCCTGCAGAACCTCTCCGGGTCGTATGTCGACCAGCCGTTGTATTTTAGTAGGCAGCTCTAAACCAGGAGCGGGTCAGGCCCATGTGCTGCTCATCCCCGGAGCGGCCCCCCTCTGCTGGCGACTACAGTCGGCATGCAGTAAACCGCAAAGGCTCATAAAAACGTTTTCTGTTTATTGCTCGTCTACTCTTTCTGATGAAGCTTATAACCATTTTTTTGTTGTCTCATAAAGGGGATTTCTTTTTTTGTATAAAGGTTTTTTGGTCATATTCTTTGTGTTGTTAGCTGAACATGCATGATGATGAGAGCGGGTGTTTCAAGCATTAGTGCTCAAAGTGGTTTGTCTCTCTACGGCTTCATGAAAGCACACAGGGCTAGCGTTCTGAACTGCTGCTGCCTTTGATGGATCAGTGGAGTGTTGAGAGAAAGAGGTGATTCCAGAGCTGTAAAGAGACATCACTCTTGAGCGAAAGTTGATTGCCAACTTGGCAGGACTCCTGGTGTCACTTTCCTCTGTTTATACCTAAGTTATTAGTTGGAATTTTGTCTTTTATGGAGTTAGAAAATAATGTGTGGGGTGAAAACAAATGAAGCGAAAATTTCATGAGACGTACAATCTTTAGACAAGGCTGGATCTTTGAGCAACATTGTTTTTTTTTTTCATGAGCCTTATCAACAATTGCCCTTACGGGAGGATATGGGCTCAATATTTTCTACGGGGATGCTGCAGGTGACAGGTCATAGCAAACACTGAAGCTACAAAAACACACCAGGCATGTGATCCACGTTCTAGAATCCGTACAGACTTATAGCATGTGTGACAGCCTTGGTGTCATATAATTCCAAATCGCAATTATTAATTTCTCCTCCGTGATCATTTTTCAAATGGTTGGCACTTAGGTGAAAAAAGACACCATCCAAATATCGGTACCAAATCTGAACCTGGTGTAACTTTCAAGGTGTGTTCTATGGCCACACATTTTGTATGTAGAGCCTGAAAATGGTCTTAAAAATGTGTGAAGCTACACCCGAATATGTTCATTGAAAGTAGTCGCTTGAACGCCTGGTGTGGTCGTAGCTTTTTACAAGAGGTAAGGGTGAAGTAGGTGAGATACAAACACTTTTTATGAATTCTACATTTTTCTTAATCTCCCCAAACTCTGCTCACTATGCAAAGAGCCCCTTTGTGCTGTTCAAATCGTAAATGCGCAGTTCTTGCATGTAGCCTGGCTGTTAGTGTTGAGTAGTTTGCGTGGGCATCCTATGGGCCGCCTGCACACTCCTTGCATGGGGTATTTGCGTATGGTCAGTAAGGAGCCACTACTCCCACCGTGTTACTAAATAAATTGGGGCATTAAGGCAATATCTGTATGTCATATGTAGGTGTAACTTACTTAAACGTTAAAAGTACTTTACAATCCACTTACTACACGCATGAAAACCGTATGTTTCATTTTCATAATGTCCTTTGAGGTAGCTTCAGGAGTCCCAAGGGAACTGCAAGACGTGGCTGCCCCTCTGTGCAACCATCCATGGGCCCTGACAACCCCAAAAATCCTCAGCGCCCGTACAGGTCAACCCCTCCTGTGGGTATATGTGACTAAGGCCTCCTCATTATGAAAAGACAAAGGTTTCCGACATTGAAGCACTGCAGAAGACTGACTTAACTGAAAAATAAATATTGTGTCTGGACTTTGAACCCCATCATCGATTTTGCACACAACACCGTCAAGTACTTCTGTTGTGGTGAAAAATTTGTGTCACCCTAACAAATGTGACTTGGCGGAGGCGTGCAATTGAGGGAACAAGGGAGCTTTTTTCATCCAAAGCCAGCAGTGAATTGAGAAGCAGAAGGGAATAGAAGAGAGCTGAAGATTCAGTGAATAATGCCTTGAATGGCTGGAATATGAATCACTTTTAAATGGGTCCGTTGAGACACAAAGAAATAGCTGCAACACCAGTTTGGTCACCCACATATTTAAAACTGTTGGTGGGTGAAGAAACTATGCTGTAGATGAAAACTTGTTCCTCCTGTAACTCTTTAAATTGTTAGAACTGTACTTTGTACTTCTTTCATCCTTTTTCTTTCATCGTCCAATATCAGAACATTTCCTTAACATTCTTTCCTTTAGCATTTTCAGACTTCTTGCGTTCTTTTTTATTCGTTTGACTGAATCATTGAAGGTATTGTTATCTTTGCAGACTGTTTTTGTTAAGGTATGCTGTTTTTCTTTTATTTATCTCAGCCTAAAGTGTCAATATTCCAGGTTTTGGTTTAACTCTTTATCAAGAAACTTTTAAAGGAAAAAAAACACTAAAAACCTTGCTTTGAATGCCATTTATAGATTCATTTTACCTATTTTTCTTTAATTATTGATGCACAAATGACCATGAGAAAACATTTGTCCTTATAAAAAACATCTTACCTTTTAACTTGAATACAAAACAATGCTTCAAACTTTTTCAAGAAAGTACCCAATGTTACCTTAACAAAGTGCTACACTGCAGTTCAAAAATGCTAAAAGGAAAAAAAAAACACAAAGCAGAAAGAAGTCAAAATGAGTAAGAGGGCATATTAGAGAGATGCACAGAGCATGAAACCAGAAGTCTGAGTCCATAAAGTACATTTGTCTAAAGGATCCTAATAGAAAAGGTCTTCATCATTAGTCGCCCTTCCCAGATTAGGAAAAGTCAAGCATTTTCAAAATAAATTTAGATTAAAACACAAGACTTTTGGGCCTTTGCTACTAAAAATGTTTACTGTTAATGTTTCAAAGTTTTGTTGGAGCTAGTGGTTAACATCCTCACCTCACAGCAAGAAGAAACCTGCTTTAAGTTTGGGCTGGGACCTCTATGTGAATAATTTGTATGTTGTGATCATGCATGTTTTCTATAAACGCTTTGCATCCAAAGTCCAAAGATATGCATTTTAGGTCACAGGATGACTCCAAATTGTCCCTTGGTGTAAATGTGAGTGTGTGCGTTTGATCCTGCAATGGACTGCATTGAAATAATTTCCAGGTGCTCTGTGAAACTCTTTAAGTGTACAGACAACGCCACAGTCATGGGGCTGATCAGGGATGGTGATGAAACTGCATACAGAGGAGAAGTGGAGTGGCCTAGTCCTCTGGTCCAGCCAGAACTACCTGGAGTTAAACCCACTTAAAACGGTGGAGATGACAGTGGACTTCAGGAGGAACCCCCCACCCCCACTCACAATTCTCAACACCACTGCCTTCTCAACAGACTCACACAAGTTCCTAGGGTCCACCATCTCACAAGACCTTAAGTGCACCTCTTATATTGACTTACTCCGGAACAAGTAACTTGTCCTGTCCAACAGCTGGCCAGACAGATGACAACTGAAGGCCTCTTGTGTTGGACATATTTTACTTTAACAACAGGGATTATTAATCTTCAGACAAACCAGAGGTATGTCTGAATAAACCCCTTTTGTGGTTGAGAGCAAACTTTATTCATTTCAATCATGTTTGAAAATCTTTGGTGTTGGACCGGACAGAAAAGGAAAGGAGGGAAGAAGAGAGATGGATGTTAGAGGGGGGGGGGGGGGATTGGAGGGTGATAATAGGAGGGAGGATGATAAGACCATGACGCAGCATAAAGCAACAAGTTGATGTTTATCACTACGGTAAGGTTCAAATGTAGTACAAATCTCAAAGGGCGGGGCCTGTCCACACACACACACTCAAATGTTATCAACACACCTGTTAGCTGCAAAAATGTCCACATGTCAACATGTACCCAAAACAGATAATGTTCACACACGCATACTTATGCCTTCAAACCAACTAGTGTGAAATATTTAATTCATTCAATCATGCAAGCTGTTAGTGTAAAGGTGAGCTAACCCCTGTGCTCAGGTTAGTGTTTATGTTCTTCTAAATGGATGGTGGAATGTGAAAAGAAGGAGGGAGAGTGTTCGGCCATCCCCACACCAAGACCCCCGGCGCAGCAGCAGCGGCAGCCAGAACCCAACGCCAAACGGCAGCAGGCAGAGAACCACCGCCCCCCGGGCGATCACATCCGCCACCCAAGCCAGGGCCAGCAGGACCGCCCTGAGGCCCCCAGAGCCAGAGAGCAGGGAGGCATGGGGGGAAAGAGAGTGCCGCCCCCGCCCAGCCAGGGGAGCAGCCCCCCCGCCGCGCCGGGAGGGCCCAACGCAGGGCCCCACCCGAGAAGGGCGCCCACAGCCCCAGACGAGCACCCCATCACCACCCAGGAGATCTGGGCATCCCCCCTCCCCAACCCCAGGTACGAGCCAGGACCCCCCAAGGGAGACCCGCTCCGCACTCCAGGCAGCCACCCACCCGGCCCACGGTTGATCCAGGAAGGAGCAAGGCAGAGCTGAGAAGATTATTGGTTCCCTCCATTCAGGACCTGTACCGATCCAGAGTCAGGAAGCGGGCTGGTAGAATCATAAAAGACACCTCTCATCCTGGACATTGCCTTTTCAGCCTCCTCCCGTCAGGGCGGCGCTTTAGGACAATGTGCACCAAAATCACTCGCTACAAAGACCGCTTCCTCCCCCGAGCCGTCACTCTGATGAACTCCTGACCACTCAACAACACGGAAACTTTCACACCGGAGTTACTGCTGCATTTTTACTTAGTCTTTTTTTCTTATTTAGTCATGTTTATTTATTCCTATATCTACCTTATATTACTTTCTTTTTTATTATTTATCCTTTTTTTGTCTTACCACTTCACACTTTTACCTTGTTAGTTTGCACGAGAGCACAAGACACCAAAGCCAAATTCCTTGTACATGCGCTGCAATAAAGCCAATAAAGCTGATTCTGATTCTGAATAGGAGTTTCACATTCTTTCAGTGAAGGATCAGAAATACTGAGGGGTGGTAAGATTTAAATTAACTTTGAACAAAGTTGTTGAAAAGTCTCCAATAACTGTCTTCTAGGGTTATTGTGTGTTTGATGGTATTGTTTGGTGAACAAGGACAACACTCTGGCTGCAGCTCAGAATAACAGACTGCCTTAATAGACCATTTTTTGTGCCTCCCCCATTTCCACCGGCTATTGTTCGCATTATTCGGCTGCTTTAATGTGATCCGTGCTACTTTTCACAGTGTTCTTTGTGTTCCCGGCTACTTCTTGCTGCGTCACTGTCAGAGAGAATCAAAACGTGGCGGTTACGCTCAGGAGCACAGGGGAAGAGGCCCGCAACATAACAGCCATAAACACCATAAAACATGATAATGTAGAGTGGATTATTTTCTAGGAAAAAGGTTTACAGTGGGTCCATTCTAAACCATTCAGACACACAGAGAACAGGGTGATCCGTTACTGAGCTATTAAGATCCTCAAAGAATGCTATGGGGTTTATAACACATAAAATCTTTGTTAGACTAGGACAGCCAAAACAGAGATTTGCTGACCCAGACACATTCAATAAATCTTCAAATAATTCATCATACACCAATGAAAAAGCTTCTTCCGTTTTGTCCCTTCCAGGGTCATGGGGCTGCCAGAGCCTATCCCGGCCACTCGTGGGCGAAGGCAGGGGACACACTGGACAGGTCGCCAGTCTGTCGCAGGGGGACATTTTTCACACCCACAAAACGCTGCAATGCTTTTGGAAAAATTCTGAGCAAGTAAGAGCTGACTGTATATGATAATTGGACCGAGTGAGTGTGACATCACCCATAGAAAATGACTTCCTTCCAGCTCACTCACCATTTTTTTTTGCAATACAGAGGCCACCATGTTGGAGCCAAACATCAGTAAGCAGTGACTTGATCTGTCGGTCTGAGTCAGCGTTTCTATAGCAACCACTCTCACCAGTCAGGAGTGAGCTTGTTGGAGGTTTACACCCCAACCACTTCAAAGTGAGCTACACTAACCGTATCAATCAAACATATTGAATGTTTGACGTGGGAGCTATCAAGCACCACCTACTTTTATTGAGGCCTCTGATTGGTCAGTTTGTAACTTGAATAACTTGAAATAAAGAAAAAAAAAGAAAGGAGGAATATCAGCAACACACTAAAAAAAGGTATCAGAGCCAGAATGGTTATTTTGACCAATTGAATGAGTGAGTAATAGCTATTTATTTCTCTATAGAAATCTATTGGATTTGGGCTTCTTGGAGCCAGCGGGTACTTCCTGTTTGAAATGCCTGGAGGAAGGGGTGGCTCAGTACAATTCTCATATACAGTCAAGGGTGCAGACAGAAAAAGAAAAGGGTTTGGGCCTGAATTGGCATTTGAAGGACTTTCAGCAGTCGTTCAATAATTTCACAGGAGGCAAGATGCACACGTTGAAGCCGATGTTTCATCGTTCAGCGGACACTGCAGCATAAAAGTCAACAGCTGTGTTGGCCCCTGGCACAGCATTATCATAATTAGAACAGCTATTTACTTCATGAAGTGAGAATACTGTTTACAACCAAGTACTTAAGCTGTGAAATGAATGCACATGACAGGTTGTGTGCTGCTGTGAGGCAAGTTAGCACAGAAAATGTAGTATCTCTTAGCTGAACCCAGAAGAAACACAGCCTGACATGTAAGAAAGCCTTCTTAATTCAATATTTTTTTCTGTGTTTTTCTGTTAACAAAATGAATGTAGATGTTTTAGTCACAAATTTTAAGATATTATCATAAAGTTAAATTGGAAAAAACAGAAACTTCAAAAATAAAACTTGACAATGTTTTGTCTTCTATTTTTCCCACCATTTTGCAAGATGCCATGTACCATTTAAAATGTGTACTAAACAAAACGCAATGAACTTACTGTGTGTTTAGAAAGCTTAAAAGAAAGAAAGCAAGATAAATATTTAACTAAATAAACAATACATGAAATTGTTCTGTCAAAAATATCATTAAACTGTTATGCCACATTTCACTGAGTTTTGAAATACCTCAAACAGTATATAAAGCATTATTTTCCACTCATTGGGGACTCTAAAGCTAACCTTTAGGTAATACTGTGTAATAACTACACACTATGAAGCTTTAGTTAAGGATTAGCGGAGCTTAAATAAACAATAATTTAAAGAACATCACTCCTACTTTATTAAGCATTACTAAGTTTATGTTTATGTTTATTAATTACATTGTAAGACTTTATTCATTAACTATTTACCATTTTTTTAATTAAGTATTAATTTATTTACAAACCAGTTATTTCGAGGTGGTTATTTTAGCCATAAGCTCATTTATAAATTGTAATTGAATGATTTGAAAACCTATTTAAATGTATATTTATTTATATATTTATTATTTATTTATTATCCACATTTTTAGACATGTACTGTTACTGTATTAATAAATAATCTATAAATCTGTATTCCTATTGTAAACTAAGATAACTAACAAGTAAATGTTTTAAAACTACCAGAATTAGTAACAGTACATGTCTAAAAATGTGGATGTATAAATATACATTTAATTGGGTTTTAACGGTCAAATGCTGCTAGAAAATCACAGGCCGCAGTGGTGGATGCAGAGCTGCTAAGGGCTGAATGTTGATTTAGGGGTTTGGTCGATATGATGCCTGCTCTTCTGAAGGTGTGTGGTATCGATTTTTTTGGGATTGTTGTACTTGAGTGAAAGGGATGCTAATCTGCGTTATGGGGTGGTTTTGTAACTATGACCAGACTGAGGTAAACATGAACTCGACATTTGTTAGCAAATGAAAAGGCTGTGTGAGTCAATGGAATCTGATTACCACTTACCATAAATATGAATTGTCACAGCATGCCACAATTAAAGATTATATCAATTCACCTGAACATGGTGGAGGGCTTTAAGAGCTTGAGTGACCCAACCTACAGCAACATAATTCCACTAATGGGTCTCTGATGGTAGAAAGGTCCTCGGTGATGAGTCGGACAAAGAGCTGTTCAGAATCCCCTTATAACACACACGTCAAACTCAAGTCCCGCGGGCCAAATGTGGCCCGCCATGTCATTTTATAAGACCTGCGAGACCATAAAAGTTTTTAATTTCTTAAAATAAAAATTGGTCAGTATTTATTCATATCTAGGGGGAATTGGACTTAAAATATCAAATTAGACAACTATTCATTAGGACTTAAACACTGTCCATGTAAGCTAACTTGACAGAATCAAATTTAAAAGGATTTGTCCTGACAGTAACAAGCAAACATACAATTTCTATGCTTTTTTAAGTATTTTATACAGTGATTCCAAATATTACTTAAGTTAAATGCGCAAAGACTTAACTGGTAATTCATTTAAGATGTGCTTTTAACAATCAAAATACTAATGTTCTGTGAGTCTTTGATGTTTCTCTCTACAATGTTCCTCTCTACACAACACAGTTTTTTTCCTGCAAACCCATAAAATCAAAGTCCTGCAGTTTAGTCTTATGACCCTCTTGCTTCTCGTTTTCATCATCCATCTCTTAAGCTCTCACTTACCAGAAGGATTCCTGCCTTTTCATGGCCCTCTTCATCTTTAACATCTTTTCATGAGGCCATTTTCTCATTCTTTTTCCCACCAGAAAAACAAAACTTCCTGACCTCCACTAATTCACACGAGGCCTTCATCCAGCAGACCAACTAATCCCTTCTTCTATAACAAAAATCAATCTAAAAGCAGAGATCTTAGTTTTTTACTATGGAAAATAAAACTGATACACATTTTGTGATTATAGAAGTGCCAATCTTGCAGTTTATGCATAGTAAATTTTATACCCTTTACCCTGGATGCACTTTCTATCTTAGACTATTAGATACATTGCAGTAAACCTAGTTAAGATTATATCCCTTGGGTTTGAAAGTGAAAAAAATGTCGGAAACACATTTTGTTTTTTAAGAAATATCTCATAAAAAGTAAAGACATTGCAAAGATTACCAAGTAGCTGCATTAAGTAATGGATTTGGGTTCAAGCTAGAAATGCATTCTTCTTTCATTCTTTTTATGTTTTTACTTTAAAGTCCCCTCTGATGAAAATCATGCTTTTTGAGTTTTTGACATGTAAGTGCGGCATTTTTCTCATGAAAGAGAACAAATGTAATAAGAGATAATTTATACATTTTGCTTTTCTGAGTATATCTCTTCTTAAATCGCTGTCAATCAAACTGTCGCAAAGACGCTCTGTTTGAAAAAATTAGCCTTTGTTACGTCACAACGGCCCAGAAGTGCATGCAGGGTCTGGTACACACATTTGTCTTGTCGTTCCACACATTGTTTAAAAAAAATCGCGATTTGGAACCAAAAATATGTCACTTTTCACCATTTTTTATCGTTAAAGATAAAGTTTTGAGAATTGAGACTGTCAGTCAGTTTCGTTTGTGCCACTCCCCCCTCCCCCCTTTTGTCGAACTCCTTACTCATGCAAGACACAGCTATCATCATCAGAAAGGGTGGGGCTACTCAGGTCAGCACCAATGGCCACACCCATGTGAAGGAGATTTTGGGAACTGAGGCTTCAGATAGACATGAAATACGGCTTTTAAGACATTTAGGACATATCACATCTGAGATATGAACTGGAGAAAGCATAGAAAGTGATGACTGTGGTAATGGCTACAACAGATACCTGGAAAGATCTCAGACCTCTCAGTCCAGAAAAGCGTAGTGCTAGGAACAGCTAAGATGCAGCGCAGGACCCTCAAGCTTCCAGGCCTCTGGTAGAGGACCCGAGCTTGGAGGAGAAACCATCCGCTGAAGGGTGAGAGGGGCATTTTTGTATATATTGTTACATACAAAATAGATATGAAAAGGTTTAAAAAATATATTAAAAAAAAGGTACTGTCTACACATATATTTTAGCAAATTAGCCTTTAGGTCTGTTTTTTTGTTTTCATCATGGTATTTGTTTAAAATGACACTGACAGTGCAGATTTTGTGTCTTTTTCCTGAGTTTTTAAGTCATACCTGGAGTTAACAGATTATGGATAGATAATGGATACATTGTTTCAGTGTAACTTGGTGAGTTTTTAGTAGGAAAAAAGTTAGAATATAAATACAATTTTAATTTCAGTACTTTATAGTCACATACAAGTTTCTCTAAGATAAAAAAAAATAATAAGACTTCAAGAAAAGTCAGGAAGGTTTCTTCTACCAATCAAAAAAGTACCATTTGTTTCCACAAGGAGCTGCTAGAGAGCCTGGGACTTTAGTGTTGATTCCTCGAAGGAAAAAAGAATCTGATGAAAAATGTCTCCTCTTTTTGCTAAAATCTGAACATCAGCAGGCTGAGCAGAGACTTGTCATCTCTTTTTTTCCCCCCTCTGAAGGGTGTTGGAGTGGGCGTTTATGAATGTACGTGCGTATTTGCAATTGGCATTCCACCCTACATGTAGTCATCCTGTCTTGCTGATTGAGCCTGTTGTCTAAATGAGGAGCAGTTAATTACACAGCAGCTCTGTTCACCACACAGCTTAGCTATGAGGACCACAGAACAAAACAAAACACCTCTGGTTAACAAATTAGACAGAAAGGCAAAGGGGACAGTGAGACACAGGCAACAGAAAAACAGAACAGCATGAGGCAGCAAATGAGGGGAAGATAAGAAAGAAAATGTTGGGATGAGATTAAAGCAAAGGTTTCCTGTTAGGTCCTGAAGTGAAGGGAAAGCAGCTGCCTGGGAGAGTAAACAAGAGAAGTGAAGTCATTTAAAGACTGACAGAGAGGTTAAGAGAAAATCATGGAATGGAGGTGAAGCAACAATAAACTTAAACATGGAGGTAGAGGAACAAAAACAGGCCTAACAAAGAGGTTAACTCGAGGAACAAAGACGTGCTAATCAAACTGAAAAACTGGAAAGCAGAACGACACCAAAACCACAGGAAGCTGCTGTAACAAATGGTGGTGTGCTGTGGCCCAGCAGCACTGAGCCGTGATGCCGACCATTTTTCATTAATGATGTGATTTATTAACACAGTGCCAAGAGGATCTTAGCAGGGGCCTTTGATTAAAGCCATTCGATATTAGATATTAGCCGTAAGATTACTCACACTGCTGGGGTGCGTATGTTTTTTCGGTGCCAGGGCTTGCCTAGGGGGCAGCTATGCAGACTGCCCTTTATGAAGCAGCCCTACAATAATCTCCTCAATAGATTAGCAGGTAAAGGAGTCTGAGGCAGGTAAAAATAAACCTCTAAAAACATATTGAGAAAAGGTAAAAGTCAGGCGATCATTGAGGAACTAGACCACTGAAACAGAACAAAAGCAATAACCAATCTTTAAAAAAAGGCAATGTCTTGGACCTTTCGACCAAAAACAAGACCATTTTAAAATGCAAAGAAAAAAAAAATCCCCTTTAACAGGAAAAAAACATTTTGTTAGTCTCTTTGCAAATAGTCCTAAAAGATAAATGATGCCCAAAGGTATGACATTTGATAACTATACTTTAAACATGTTTATTTATTAACATGTTTAAAGTATAGTTATCAAATGTCATACCATGTCATAACATGTAACATTGAAGATGAGCCCCTTGAAATGCAACACCTCGTTTTTCAAAAGGGTCCTTTGTATCAAACGTCTACAAAAGAAACCATGAAATGAGAGAAAAAAAAAATAAGACAAAGCACTAGCAGCTAACATAGATGACCAGCGACTATTGATGACGTCATCAAGTGGTAGTCACGTCCTGATTTGAAGATGCTTTTTTATATTACTCTCTGCTTGGATGGCTAAGTGTAGGGGTAGGGAGAAGCTGTAGGGGGTAGAGAATGAATTCAGTTTTGGCCTAATAATCTGGAAAAAGTACCAATAACTGTACTTTATTAGTTGTCAATTTTAGTAGTAAAATTGACTGTTACAAAACGTACTCAGGTAGCGTTAAAACTGCCTCTCACCCAATCAGAGGCATAATAATTGTCTATATCACCCTTTTGAAATAAAAGCACAAAGCCGCATGATTTTCCAAAGACAGACCTGCTCCTGGTCAAGACCAAGATATACTCACACAATTATAAGATGAAATTGATGCCATAGTGTACCAAAAGCAGTTAGGCTCACGTGTTTCAACAATATGTAAATTATAAAAAAAAACAAAAACAGCATTACACAACATTACAGGTGCTGAAGAATACCAGGCAGCTGATAGACTACGTAGGATTTGGACTTAATTCAAATAAAATTCAAAAATGTTTCTCCATTACAATCTGCAACTATATCTCTCCTACTGTTAAAGTGTCTTTCTAAAAAAGGTGCATGCCCTTTATTAAGTTCTGAAAATCCATAAACACATATTACATCATTTTATTTAACAAGTTATTGGAAGGCAACTTATGATGTGGAACTGCAATCACTGGCTCAGTGGGTTGATGAGGCATCTTATGAACAGGGACTGTGGGAGCTCATGATCGGGTTTCAGTGTCTGTCAAATGTAGGTCACTGAACTAAAAGAACAAAATAAATAAAGACATTTACAGGTAAATAGGAAACATTAAAACCAGAAAACAATCACTCTGAACTGTGGTAAATCCTTACCAGGTTTAAGACATCACTGCATTTGATTTCATGGAGCTGTCAAAACAACAGTAACACACAATAGTTGATAGTGAACGAAAATTGCAGATGCATGGTGGTGTAGTGGCTACCACTCTCACTTCTTACTAAGAAAGCCTTTGTTTAAATCCCAGCTGGATCCTTTCTGAGTGGAGTTTGCATGTTTTCCCTGTGTGGGCTTTCTTCATACCCTCTAGCGCCCTCCAACAGCCCTGAAAGATGCCTAATAAGCTATTTTTGTGATTCCTAAGTTGCCCCTTAGATGTGTGTGGTTGTGTGGACAAACTGTCCAGTGTTTAGCTTGCCTTTGCCCAACAGCAGCTGGATAGGCTCCAGCAACCCTCAAATGAAATAATTGGGGATGGAAAATGGATGGATGGAGAATTGTTCTTAAGGCTTAAAAACAAGGTAACAAGGCCTCGGGTAAAAAGTTGGTCTCAATATATAAAATTTTCCTTTAACCTAGCAGTTTTTATTGTTATTATGTCAGGGTCTTTTAGCTCATCAAGTGAATGAAATTGAAGCTTTTGCTGATGCACATAAGCGGTGTGGTCAGACAGCTGTTTATGCTAAGTGAGTCATAATTAATGTCCTCTGCAGTTACACTGTCACCAGTTAATACTTCATCTTGCTATTAAATACATTTGAGACATTATACTCTCCAGTTCCAGTTCACTGCCAACAAATATGATGTTTATGGTTGGAACATCACATGCACAAATGCACTGTAAATGCACAGATCGTACCTCATGCATCATCCAACTCAGATAGGACAGAACCTTATCAATTAAATGGTCTATATCATGCTTTTCTAAAGCCTTTTAGACTAAACTAAATCAACATATATTACAATGTGGAAACTAAAGAACAACTTTTTAATGAAATATTAGTTATTTTCACTGCTCATTTCCCTGCTCAGAAGTATGACGACTTGATCTCTGAGGCACCGCCTTTCACTTCTTGTGGGTGCCGCCTATTTCATGATGTCACCCTCGAGCCGGCCTCTGCAGAGTGTCTGTGTTTCACCCAGAAACCCAAACAACATCTGAACTTCTGTAAAAATGGATGTGTATATTGTGGAACCTTACACTCTTAACCCAGATGATCACCGCTAGCTCTGTAGAAAAAGTGGGTGGGTGTGTGTGTTAGCCTGGGGGCGGTGCAGGCAGCACAGCCTCTTCCTAGAACAGGCTGTTCCTCACTTTGTGATGTCACAAAGTTGATTTTACATGATATAGACCCTTAAAAGTTCTGATATCAAAGCATTCCCAGACAAGATTCAATTAATGTGCTTGTTTTCAGGTATACTGGGGGATAAAAATATGTTTATATTGGTTTTGCAAATTGCTATCTATTAGAGAAGCTTTATTTTATTTCAGTTTAACTGTTTTTAAGGAAATTTAAAAAGCTAATTTGACACTACAGAAAATTTGTCTTCGATCATGTAAGGTAGATCGCAAATTTGGGTGGCAGTTTAGTTCAGGCGGAATTATGATTATTATTATTACATTGGAATACTTATCTTCATTGTGTATCCTAAAAAAGTTTTTTTTTTCACATTTCTTACAAATATTGACATGTTGCTTTAAGGAGCTTTTAATAATTAAAAATTGCAAGTATTTTTCTTTCATTTTTGTAGTCCCACATGAGATCACAGGATGCTAAGCCTTTGCTACTGAAGGAAAATTGCAAACTTATCAAGTCTATTGAAGGGCGACAAAGTAGACTAAGAACCATACAAACTCACACCTAAGAGAGTTTAGATTCAGCAACTAACCTATGAGGCAGCTTTTTGGACTGTGGAAGGAACCGACTGAAAGAGAATATCCAAACCTCTGGGATTGAACTTTTTATGTCTTGCAGTGATGTAAGAGTGCTAACCACCACACCACTGTTCAGCTTCCATTTTTTAGATTTTTAATTTTTTCAAATGGCACAAGATTTTCTGTAACCCATGTTTAGTATGTAACACAGCACAAAGCAGACTTCTGCTATCTCATTTATACTTCTTTTAACAATACATTATTTATGTATATTTAATGTGTTTCTACTTTCTCCTTAAAAACTTAATTAGTTTGTTTATCAAACTTTATAATGAATAATAATCACAATTGGATCAATGGCCTTTTGTTTTTGAGTGATGTCACTCATAGTGTTAAATTGTCTCTAAAAACTTGCCTACGCACATAATTAATTTACAACATTATTATTTTTTCCCATCTGTCCCTACAATTAGAAACACAAAGGTAGATTCATGAGTTACAGAAGGTATTCGGAGTCTCTCAATACAAGCAGGCGGCCGTCTAATCACTGTAGCATCAGCTCATAACGGGATGCTTTCATCAGCTCAGCACTCACGACTGAGAAGAGACAGCTACAACATTTTAAAATGTGGATTTACAGCCAAGCTTGTATTTTTATAGGGGTGGTAGATAATGTTTGATAATGTTTTTGGTAAATGGCTTTTGAACAAAACATTTAATAATATTCTGACAGTGTTTTTTGATGTGAGAACAGAGATGTGATTACTTTAAGATGGTATATGAAGAACAAAGAAAGCGGCACAATTAAATTGACCACAGTTTACTCTGCACTCTACAACAATATTCTAAAAATGGGCAAATGGGTGGGACAGAACCAAATTTGGTGTTTTCTACAACTCAAAACATACCCCTTATTATGCATTAGTGGAGTTCCAATTAATTTCAAACATTTTATTGAAAAAATCATTAAAATTGTATTTTGATTAAAACACTCAGTTTTATAAAGTTGGATTTTTTTTTCTTCAATAAGTGTCAATCATGACAAGCTTCCAGTCACTATTTGAGACACTTGAACATTTAATACCTTTATATTGGATTCAAAATTGGAAAATACAATTTTTTTTTTAGGAATTAAACAAGCAGCAGTTAAAGAGTGCTCTTTGGTCTTTTTACATGTTCTTGCTGCATTTTTCTCATGATGGAGGCACATCTATTAAGAAAATGAAGATTAAAACCATGTTGTTTTCTTAATTCAAATCACTGTAAATCAGGAGCAGACGGGGGAAAAAAAGTCATCGGAATAACCTTGTAGTTGTAACCTTTTTCATTCATTCATTCATTTTCTTAACCGTTTGTCCCTTTCGGGGTCACAGGGCTGCCGGAGCCTATCCTGGCCACTTGTGGGCGAAGGCAGGGGATGCCCTGGACAGGTCGCCAGTCTGTCGCAGGGTGTAGTTGTAACCTACAAACTACAATTGGCAGACTATAAGCTCCCTGCTCCACTACATTCTGATGCATTCACTTACAGACAAATAGATCCATGTACGTTTTTTTTTCTGCGTTTGGGATTGGATCTGGCTCAAAACTGTAAAGCTGGATAGCTCCGATATTACTCGCCATTTTTGTTGCAACGCTAATGCTAGTTTGGAGTTGTGAAGGGCTGTAGACTAGCGGGAGAGAGTGTAAACAAAGGGATGATGGGAAGTCAGAGCTAATAGTCGAACCCATAACTCAAAAGCGATTTTGTAATGAAGCTATGTCTTAGAAAATGACAGTTTTTCTTATTTATTTTTGGCTAAAATGGCATAATGACAATTAAAGACAACTGGGAATGCTTTGAAAATAGATCAAAAGATGATTGGAGTGGGTCTTTAAAGTAAAAATTTGAATAAAGTGTGACAATTTCAGCAAAACACATGTGAAACATTTGATTGCATACTAACAAAAATGAAAGAAACAGTTCTTGTTTCTTGTAATGAAGCATACAATCACGGCCTATAGGAAAGCTTCAGGTGATCTGACCTTTGGCTATACCTGGCAAACACATCAGTAAACAGTGTTAACCGTGTCCCAATGTACATCAATAGATTGTTTTAGAGAAAGTGCTTTGGTTTCAGCCAGGAAACCTCCTTTGAGCCTGCATGGGTGTTCTGCCTGTATGCAAAGTGATAAAACAGAGCTGCTTTTGTTGTTGTCACCGATCAAAACAGGACAAATCTGCACTCTTTTGTCTGCAGTGATGAGTCGCTTTGATAACAAATGTCTTCTCTAGTGGTGGACAAAGCTGTTACCATATTGATAACCATAGTAAATGGAACTAAACCCAAGAGGTGGATTTCATTCCAACCAGAGATGGAAAGCTACAGTTTGTGGTAAAACAGACACTATCACCCAAACCCCACCAGCCATCCCATGCCCTTCACAGTCTGTTTTTGTTGGCCTCTTCTCCAGCTCATTCCTGCTTTTCCACTAATTCAATTATTTATTTATTTATTTATTTTTGTCTTATCAGCCTCTTCACTGCTCTCTCCACCTAATCTGATTATAAAGAGCTGGCAATTAAAACACAGATATGAGAGAGATCTATCTTTCATACTCTCTGATTTAATGAGATCTAGCTTCATGCCTCTCATCCAGCTAAAGTTCAATTAAGTGACACGCTTCAGCAAGATGGAAAGTCAGCTTGTGAGTTATGTGGCGCGACATAGCAGCCTTTCTAGGATGTGCTGGTTTGCCTGGATTAGGCTTATCAGCAGATGACTGATCATGTTGCAGAAATGTGGTATTGATAAAAAGAAAACAGGAACTTGCAAACATGACATGCCTCTGACTTGTTAATCATCATTAGAAAAATCCATCTGCAAACAACATGTGTTATTAGACTAATGCATATTGTGTGGTGCGTTTTAAAAGCTGCAGCTAAATTGGATTGAGCTTGAACATCTGTAAAGCAACACAAGGCTGCTTTTGTGTCTGTGTTTGCGGCTGTGCCCCCAACTGAGTGACTCACTCACTGTCTGATTGCAACAAAACCTAATGATTCATTTAAATGATAATTTTTAGCATGTGAACATGTATTATCTGTCTGTAAACATCTTCATTCGCATTAGGAATTACTCCTAACCTTAGACCCGGTGTCGTGAAATTAAGAAGGATTTTTTTTTAATTTGATAATACTCAATTATGAGTTCAATGATTTTGGGGGGAAAAAAAACATTTGTTTATCATGAAATGCATGTTTGACAGTAGTCATAATATTCTAAACTGAGAACTGTTTAATGCAAACTTATATTGGTGAAGTGTTTATGCGATCATGGTGCTGCGAAAAAAGCAGCTTTGCACCGTGCAAGGCCAATATGGAAACCTACTTTTGTCTACGTCAGAATCAGCAAATTCACATTGATTGTGTAATCCAAGTTGTGCCAGTTCAGGTGACTCGGGCATCTAGTCTTCCTAGACTCCTGGACGCCTCCCTGGGGAGGTGTTCCAGGCATGTCCCACTGAGCGGAGGCCCCGGGGAATACCTAGGAGATGCTGGAGAGACTGGGTCTCGCGGCTGGCCTGGGAATTTCTCTTGGTCCCCCCAGAGGAGCGGGAAGAAGTGGCTTGGAAGAGGGAAGTCTGGGAATCTTTGCTTAGACAGCTGTTTCCAGATGAGCAGAAGAAGATGGATGGATGGATGTCAAAGAGCATGTTTAAGTGTTGCTGATGACGTCTCTGGTTTTAAAGGGTTAAAATATTTGTATTGATGAGTAAAGAAGCAATAATGAAGCCTGTTTGTGTGTTGTTTTCTTAGCATGTCTATGTACTGGAACATCGTATTAAATTTAGGACACGTGTATTTGGACGGGAATGCCTATTACAACCTTGAAACTTAGTTTCTTCATGCAATGTTGGCATGCTGTTTACTTGGATTTAACTTGAAAAGATTTTTCAAGTTGATAGTGAGCACTGTTCCATCTAGAGGGGGTTTTGGTGTTACCAGCAATCCAACTGAATACAGTAAATGTCGACACACATCAGTGCTTGGAAGAAAAATGCACTTGAGCTTTCTGCCCAAACCTCAGTGACAAGTCAAAAAGGTGCAAGTCTGTCGATGTTGTGACAAATCCTTATCTATACAGCAGACAAGTAACTGTGTATGTTTTGTTAACGATGAGCAGCAGTCATTGGACTGTGTTTGTGTTGGTTAATGTAGTGCTTTTCTAAAAGTACACAGGTAGGCAAACAGACAGGTGTTTCCGTTCGAGCTCGACCAACACCAGGTATGGTGCAGGTGGGGGCTGTTGATCCCAGACCAGCTCAGTGGCCTTGTGGATGAGTGTCTGCCCTGTGACTGGAAGGTCGTGTGTTCAAACCCAGGCCGAGTCATACCAAAGACTTTAAAAATGGGACCCAATGCCTCCCTGCTTGACAATCAGCATTAAGGGGTTGGATTGGGGGGTTAATCCATCAAATGGTTGCTGTGTCTGCAGCTCACCACTCCCCCAGGGGATGGGTCAAATGAGGAGAGCAAATTTCACACACCTAAATGTGTGACAGCTAATGGGACGTTAACTTTAACTGTAAATGGGGAGAATATCAGGGATTGGGAAGGAATTTTCAGTTTAACCAACACCTCTGTCATGTTGACTTGGAGGCTGTTGCTGAGGCTGCTGATGGCGCTAAAATACCTCTGTGGCAACAATGCAACAGTGGTGGTTTGTCACATGGACACAGATGGTCATCAAACTGAACCGTGCAGCTTTTTTATTCTTGTAGTGATTTGTCTAATTTTGTTCAAATTACTAAGGTAAGTATATATTTAAGGTAAATTTGAGCAAACGGGCAAAATTGTATGAAACTCCTATCGCTGTAATTATCACAAAACCCCAAATTACTCTCAGAAGGAGTTTAAATTACTTTCAAGTGTAAGGCAGAGTCTAACAGATATTTAGATATTCACAAAGCTGCTCTTTCCGAGATGACAGCTGGCTTTTGGATGCCATTGTCCAGGTAGGAGTGAGGATTGACCAGCAAACTAAGATCTATTTTCAATATACCTGTTTATGCTTTTTATATGCAAGTCTAAGTTATGTAACCACTAATATTAAACTGATCTAAAGTTTAAACTAGCTGGCTGCTTTAGCTGCAGTAGATCAGAAAGTGGAACAGGATGGAACTTGTTTCAGAGTTGATGATGAGCACAGCAGTCTGACTCAGCAGACACACTAGAGTCCCCAAAATAATCATTTCAATTAGTTTTTATTTTTATTTTCAGTAATTAGTACCGGTTCTGAAAAATTAATTTTATTGCAGAAATTATGGATTTCAATTTATTTTGTAATAATAATTGTTTTTTTGGATTTTAATTGAGACTTGTATTTAACAAATGATTAATTTGTGATACTGTTACTGACAACATGTTAAGTTAAATAAAAGTATATTAGAATTTAGAGTTTAATGGTACGTTTGAAAAGTTTTGAACTCTGAATTTATTTGCTGTCGTTGCATAGATTAAACTTTTTTTTATATTTTGAAACTAGCTCAATATGTTCCTTTTTGTCTGGGTCAAAGGGTTTTCAAGTGATTAACACTGATTTATCCACTTTAGGAAGAAGACGTTGCTGACCTGAGCCTTAGTTACCATTAAACTAAAAGGCAATTTTCCTCATGTTTGGAGGAGTTAAGTTAAGGTAAAGTAAACTAAGAGACTAGGTAATTTAATAAAAACATGTAAAGAGTTACGTTTGATGAGAAGTAACTTTTTATGTAATAATTTTACCTAAAGAGTATCGAATAAAGAGTAATAAATACATTTTTTTATATAAAAAATGCTATGCTTTTTTCTTCTGATTTTTTTCTGGATTTTCTTATCACTTGTGTGTCATTACATTGAATTAGACTTTTCAAAATGACCTGTTTTAACAATCCACCTTTGAATGTCACCACTGATTTGTTGCTTGCTACTACTTACTCTGTGTCTGTCTGTCCTGTTATTTATCTTGTTCAAATTCAGGAGGTTACACTTCCTTGCCTGTCTGGACTAGTCGATTGTTATTTGAGTATTAACTGTATCAGTTTGAGTTCAAGAGGATTTCATGCTTTGGAGTAAGATGTAGGAAAGGTTTGTGTGAAGGATTACCTTTATTGGGGAGAAGAAGAGGATGTTTAAGATCACTTGGAGCAAGAACTTTCCTTTAAGAACACAAAAATGGGGTAATCTAAGAGTGCACATATGGTTACTCTAAACATCTTCACAAGAAAAAGCCCAGACGTCCTTTCTGGCTAAGACACTGACATTCATGTAAGCTGTTCTTTCTAAACCTCAGTGTAAAAAATGACAAACATTTAGAATCAAACCCATTATCTGTCATTACGTTTCTCTTTAGGGCATATCATGAAAAATCTACTTTTTGAGCTTTGAAGTGATAATGTTCCTTCCATACTATAAACAACCCTACAGTGGTATTTTCATCCATTCACACATTTCTGAGTATTCCTCTAAAAAGCTGCTCTCTGAGCACCAGTCCCTCCCAATCCACGAAAACAAGTGGGTTCTCACATAGTGAAGTAGATCAGTGAGGGACAGCCCCTTCCAGGAAGTGTCTGCGCTGACACCTCTGCCTAACACACACCGTAGAGGTAGCATGACGGCAAAAATTGTTGTCTTACTTCCAGGTGGGAAAATTAGGTTTCATATAAAATTTGCTTTTAAGTGTGCCAAAGGTAATATCTTCTATATATATATATATAAAAGCGCCCCTCTCACCCTCCGCGGGTGGTTTCTCCTCCAAGCTCAGGTCTTCTACCAGAGGCCTGGGAGCTTGAGGGTCCTGCAGTATCTTAGCTGTTCCTAGCACTGTGCTTTTCTGGACTGAGATGTCTGAGGTCTTTCCAGGTTTCTGTTGTAGCCACTCCTCCAGCTTGGGGGTTACTGCCCCGAGTGCTCCAATTACCACAGGCACCACTGTCACCTTCACTTTCCAGGCTTTCTCCAGTTCTTCTCTGAGTCCCTGGTATTTCTCCAGTTTCTCTACTACTACTACTACTGGAACAAGATGGAAATATATGTATATAGTAGTTGATATATAGTAAATATATATATAGTTTACTATATAGTTTACTTTGAAAGGCTTAAGAAAGCATGATATAGGCCTTAAAAAAAGAAATGGAGCTGTTCTAGGTTTTTGCTTATACATTTGTACCTCTTGTATAATTCTAATGCCCTGAACAATACGTCCCAGGATATAATGACGATCCTATTGTGTAAAGTTGTGCTCATAAATTTACATACACTGGCAGAATTTATAATTTTTCTGGTCATTTGTCAGAGATTTTGACTGGCAAAACAAAAACTTTCTTTCTACTAATCTCCTTTGAGATTTAAAAAAATAGTAAAAACAGCTGTTAAACTATAAAGGGCTTCACCCAACTACTAACCATGAGGAAAAAAAAGGTGTTATTTTTTTTATATTCTCTGAGAAATTACAGAGAAATCATAAATTCTGCCAGTGTATGTAAACATATGGGCAGAACTGTAAATGGATAGTGTTATTTTTAAAAATTTTAGCTATTCATATACAAAAGATAAAAAAATAATTTTTTTTTTACATTTTTTCCCCTTCCTGTGGTTCACAACCTTACAAGAAAAAAAAAAAGAAAAAAAAACATTCTAAAAATGAGCTAAGTGATTCCCAAAATCATTCACTCAGCCAAACAAACAGTTTGCCAACTTTGTAATTTGTTGATTGTCTGATTTGGTTTATGGGGCAGAGTCGGGCAGACGTTCATCTGTCTTCTCTGCACTGATCCAAAAAATACTGATGACCATGTTTGCCATGGGTCGAGTCCAGCCCGAGCTCCACCACTGCTGCATATTTCACTCTGGCCCGATTTTGCATTGTGTCAGATTTGAGAGAAAACGGGGACATTTGTGTTATATTTAACACAAGGTTTGATGGCTGTACAAAAAACAAAGGAGGTGCAACAGTGCCCTTGGCCTCAACATAAAATGTGTGGAGAGCAATGCCTTTTTCATAGCTCCACCCATTAAGGGTGATATGGGCTGTCTGCAGGCGAAAAAATGGGCAAGCCTGTACAGGGCATGCAGGTGACCCGCACAATGTGTCAAGGTCAAAGACCGCTCTGTGAGCTTGTAGTGAAAAACGTTTTCATGCAGTTTTTAACTAGTATGCTGCTGGGGACCGGTTGTAGCGCACATTTTTACAAAATGTAAGTAGGTGAGACGCAAGGGCCCTGTTACAGATTTTTTGCCCGTTAGCCTTGTTTAAGTAACAAGTGCACGCTTATGGTGTGCCCTTTGCGTGCTCAGTGCTTGCAGCCTAACTGTTAGAAATGTGTAATTTAGACAAGCAGATCGTGTCGGCTTCCGACAGGCTTTCTATGGGCATTTATGTATCACCTGCACACTCCGTGCAGGATTTGCACATGGTCAGTAAGGAGCAGGTACGCTTCCCTTGCTACTGACTACAGTGTGGCAAAAGGACACTGTACAATAGCGTGACTCGTACGTCATAAGTGCATGTAACTTACATCCTTCATACAAATACTTCACGATATGTTTACCACACGAATGACAATGGGATGCTCCATTTTCACGTCGTATGCACAAAATCTGTTATATGGCTACAAGAACGCTATGGGTCATTCTGAAGTTTATTTAGGGACTACAGAAAATATCTGGGTCTTTTTTAATCCTTCTTCCCTTTGTTCCCTTCGTCTGTCATGATGCTGGTCCGTTCGTAGTGCTCTGAGAACTGACAGTTTGCGGACAATGTGTTGTTCCGAGGATGTGTGTGTTTCCTTTTCGCTTTTACCAGTTGCATTGTTGTTTCCAGTTGCATCTAGAAAGTTGACATGATCAGTCAGTGTATTGTTTTCAACTCATATCCCATCCATCCATCCATCCATCCATCCATCCATTTTTCCAAATACATGTGTGTTTGTGGCATAAACAATACCACAAATAGTTGTTTTTTAATAATTTTATTTTTGAGTTTGTTTGGCAAAATATCATAAGCAGCCCTTCGAGCATTGATTATTCTCTCACAACTTACTTTTACTTGCTACTCAGAGCATCAACCCACGGCAGAATCATCTTTCATGGAAATCATGTAAAAAGGGCAACTGCTAGGTGTGAGGTTCAACCAAAGAACAGCAATATTGTTTCCCCTCCTGCAGTTTTCCCTTCAGGCATGAGTCTAAGCAGGCCAAAGTTCCAAGGCCATCACAAGACGCTGCCTGTTAGCTTTAGTCAACCTCCAAAGCTCAACTTCTGTTTTCTTCAACGCCGTCAGGTTTTATGAAGAAAATATCCTGCTCAGCACAACCTGACAATGGTTTACTCCTATAAACCATTGTGCATAACAGGCTTTACTGCATAATAATGGTTAAAAAATAAAGCTTTAGACCAGAAAAGTCATACAAAAAAAGTTTTAAACTGCACTATTTTAAAGACCAAGATATCAATATTTAAGACTTTTTTTAAGGCGTTATTTCCAAATTTTCAAACTCAAGGCTTTTAAGACTTTTTAGGACAACACAGGAACCCTGTTTTTCCAACTGCATTTTTGCGTCTGCTCCTGATTCACAATGATTTCAAGTAGGAATACTCACAAATTCCATTTTAAGATGTATTTTCTCTACATGTCTTCCATTATGAGAAAAATGTAATCAGTTCTAAGCTCTTCACTCAGAGCCTTGTGTTTGATCAGTTTGCATCTGTTCTGAGATCTTACGCTCTTGAAGCTTTCTGT
The DNA here is from genome assembly GCA_023969325.1 of Oryzias curvinotus. Lineage (NCBI taxonomy): Eukaryota > Metazoa > Chordata > Actinopteri > Beloniformes > Adrianichthyidae > Oryzias > Oryzias curvinotus. The sequence goes on along the minus strand of CM043715.1, from coordinate 30,001,973 downwards.
TATATTTTCCAATGCTATCAAAGAAAACCGATTTTTGGACAAATGTGATTTTAAACAAACAATAAAGAAATGGGAATAAACATGAACCTTCATGCTCCATCGTATACCATATAGCTAGAATCCCAACACTGATGAGGGAGTAGACCAACAGTGGAGGGACACCGGCTACATATGGACATTTTTTTCCAAATGTAACCCTGAACCTGTTAGAGTCTAATCCTTTAGTCTCCACTTTTCTTAAAAAACATACTCGGATTACTGCCCACACACACACATGCCAAGCACTTCTACACACACCTGCGCACATGGATCCACAAAGGCTATTAGGCCTCCCTACCGGCTTCCAACTTCAGTGATGATTGATAGAGCCTTCACTGCAACACACAGGCTGTTTAGTCATACTGATTGCCCTGCATATGTGTGTTTCTGCACAAGTGTGTACTGTGTGGATTTGTTCTATGTGGATTTTTCTAATGCACGCTGTGAGGAGGGAGTTGTGGGTTCCATAAGTGTGTGTCTGTGTGTGTTTGTTTGTGCGTGAGAGAGAGCCGACACATTTATGCTGCTCTTCAACCCAGGAAGGATTCAGAGGGCACAAGATGTGGTGCTGTGTTTGACTGATTTTGCCTCTCAAAAAAGAGAAAGACAAAGAAAGAAAGAAAGAAGAAAAGGAAAGAATAAGAAAAGGATGAAGCTAAATAAAGGCACACCAGCTTTATTAAGTTGCATCCCTGTTTCCAAAAAAAAAAAAAATAAAAAAAAAGGAACCGTTAAAAAGGTTTAACTTTATGTTAAAGCCTGATACATATTTGAGGATAACATCCACGACTTGTTGATTAAACATTTAGGTAGTTTTAATTTCATGACATTTTCTGGAACTGTCCCTCTTTTATTGGTGCTGAAAAAGATGCAACAGATTAAATGTTTAAGTGATAGAAGCTGACGTACAACATTTGCATTTAAACTAGTTGCCGCGCAACCAATAAATCAGTATTTGAAATTAAAGAAGGTTAAAGAATGTCCCATTCTGCAATCTGCCAATGCTGTGCAGATCACCCAGGCATAAACATTTCCATGCTCATCTCATGTGTGATAAACTGGGTTGAAGTCAGAACTGATGTGACCTTCTGAAAGCTATCTGAGAAAAGCGCAGTGCTAGGAACAGCTAAGATACTGCGCAGGACCCTCAAGGTCCCAGGCCTCCGGTAGAGGACCCGAGCTTGAAGGAGAAACCATCCGCTGAAGGGTGAGAGGGGCTGACAAATAAAGCCCCTCTCTAATCTACCTTTTAATTATGTTAAACCCATATTTTTTATATGATGTTCACATGATTTTATATATATATTTAATGCAAACATTACTTTGTGCATTTGTTTATATTAGATAACCCTAACTAAAAAAAGGTGTTTAAGAAAAATACACCTTACAAATCTAACTTTTTTAACATCAGAAGCGTATACATAAATATATTTCTGGTGCCATCCATGTTAAACCCATAATTTCTAATATGATTATGTTCACAGGATTGTTTTGGCTATAATATCTTAAGCTGCTCTTTCTTTTCATACATTAGGCTAATTGCAAATTTCCTGGTAGTGTCATTCTCCAAAGGAATTTTCCCATTTTGGATGCCAACTAAGCCATTGTTGCAATGGGGTTCCTGTAGCCGATGCAGCCAAGCTGTGAGGGGATAAGCTATTTAGGCTGCTCTCCCCTCCGAAGCACACACAGGCTCACAGCATGTTAAAATAGACAAATAAATAAATATATCAGCACAAAGACAGTTCAGGCGTGTGTTTAAGTCAGCTGCTCTGTGTCCCACTGAGTTCTTGTAAACATGCTCAGTTGCATGCTGGGAAATACTGACAAACGCTTCCACCAAAAAGCAAAACATGTCAGAGTCAGCACTTCTCTATGTGTACTTGGAAACACCAGTTAAACTCTTTTAAGTCCTTTTGCACTGTGTGATAAAAGAGCTCCTCAAAGTCTGTACTGGTGCTGACAAAAGAGCAGTAAAGTGACAGTAATCTAACACTGTGGTTTCCTTTAATCACTTTTTAGAGGAAAAGGAGTAAATGAGTCCTTAAATGTCAGACTGTATGATATAAAGGCAATATGTATGTGTATATATATATAACTTTTCAGGGCATTGGCAGTTGAAAGTTGTAGTGGTGAATAAAGAACAGAGGAAAGCCGTTGTGGTGGATGTGGCAGTGCCAAGCGATGGAAGCATCAGGAAGAAGGAACATGAGAAACTGGAGAGATACCAGGGACTCAGAGAAGAAATGGAGAAAGCCTGGAAAGTGAAGGTGACAGTGGTGCCTGTGGTAATTGGAGCCCTATTTATCTCTGGGTCACACTGCTTGAAGTATTGGTCAGTGAATCAGATTGTTCCAAATGAACCAATATCGACAATGAAATATATGAGCAACCACAAATTATGGTATGAATTGAGTTAAAATGAATCGCTTCATCCCTACTTAAAACAGATTGAAGCAAAAATGTATTGTTTTTATTCCCTAGGTGTTAAAGATTTGGTCAATTTTAGCCTACCATGTTGCAGGGCATCTTATTTTATGACTCCCTGTCTAATCATTCAACTCATTTTCAGACTCAGTGGAATAACTTAGTGACAATCTTGTTAAAACGTCTTCATCCTAATTCAGCAATGTGCTTAAGGCTTCAGGGCTGTCAGTTGATTTCAACTTTGCTGTCAATCATTTCTGTCAAATAAAAGCGTGACTGATCCACGGCGGGCATGCGGTCCTAACTGCCACATATTAATTCATCAACCGCCTGCACTGCTGTCATACAAAAAAAAAAACATATACCATGTACTAAATGACAGGAGAAAACACATGCTAAACACACAGCCACACCAGCCCTGATGACTCTGAATTCCCGCCAGCTGTCGGGTTAGCTCTCTTTGCATGAGATGCTTATGGAAAGGCAGTTAAAGCCTGAGAGCACTCTGATGTGGTTGCACTGTCACCTCACAGCAGGAATGTTCTCTGAAAGTTGGCTGTGACCTTTATGTGAGGAGTTTAAATTTTCTATGCATGCAGACAGGAACTTTTTCTTAATGCCGCTTCCTTCTGCAGCTTTAAAGGAAACCTGCTGGGTTGAATTGAGTGTCTGAATCCTCCGTAGAATGAAACTGCACACTTGTTTGACTTTTCTTTTGCAAAAGCTGTGCTGCATCACAACACTGTGCATGATGTAGTAATTAAACCACAAGGAATTAAATGACAGTCATTCCTGTATTTTAAGAGTGTATTTTATTTTTGAAAATTGCATTCTTTACTTTTCAACAACAATTGAAGATGAGCATCTCCTACAAAAAAGCCAACCTGTCAGCTTGCAAAGTTTCAATGTTCTCACGTTGAACCTTTGAACGTTACGTTTCAAAAATAACTCCCAAATGGTGAAATTCGCAAAGTAGTCATCTTTGCTTTTTACAGATATACCAGATGTTTTAAGGGTGTGAAACTCTTCACTACACACGTTATACTCTTTTCTCAGACAGGGGCTAACATTTTCACACTTCTCTCTCTTGTTTAAACTATCAACGTTAAAGTGTGGGTGACATGGCCTATTTTAATAAGCCAATATATAGTAAATAGTCTCTATTTCATGTTGCGATTGTTTTTAATATTTTTCGAAAAAGAATAAATAACGAAAAACGCGATATAAACAACGAGGACGGCCGCCGGCTTCACACATTCCGCCGAATTCGCGCCGCCCTGTTTGTGACGTAACGAAAGGCAGACAACATGGCTAGCACCGATAGCGAAGCACAGAGTGATGCTACCGTCTTCCAGCCAAGACCACTTAAATTTGTTTTTTTTTTATCGTCTTCTCACAACTGAGGTCGTGACCACGCTCAATAATGACGATGCCCGCATTATTGATCGCAAACTCTTCAGATTTGTTTGTGAAAGTTTAGCGTGTGTCCCCAGTTTTGGTCCCTAGGGGATCCTGGCGTCACGCTGACCACGTGGTACAGACAGAGCCAATCAGAGCCGTCGACGCATCCGAAAGCAACTAAAACGTCCCGTCATTGGTCAATTAGGCCGGGTAGACGAGAGATAGCCGCGACCATAGAGGAAGTGATCCGCAGAGAAATGTAGAAAATAAAGCTAAAATTCGCCGATTTCAGACATTTTTTCATCCGGAAAGCGATTTGTCCATAGAGATCAGGTCTTTATTTCCAGGAAAGTACGTTCGGTTTGCTCAAAAACCCGGATTTCCGGGAATTCCCGGAAGACTTTCATCACTGAACGTTAAACTCACTCTCTTTTGTAATAAATACATTATGTAATAAACGTTAAACTCACTCTCTTTTGTAATAAATACATTATGTAATAAACGTTAAACTCACTCTCTTTTGTGCCAGCTTTTCGGTCACAGATTTTCTCTTTTTGTACTGGCTCCTGCCAGTGCTGGTACTGGGCGTTTCTGTTTTTCGGACGTGCGCTGAACTTGTTTTGTCCATTGTTTCAGCAGCGTTTCTTGTTTTGGGAATTTATACACAGATACACTTTCACTAGAAGTATTGCTACATCCAGCTGCCACACAACGACTTGGCATGTTGATGATTAACAGAGAATTAACGAGAATTAACGATGATTAACGAGAGAAACGAAGACTACCTGCTTTGTTTACATGCTGTCCTAAGCGGAACTACGGAAGTCAATGCCTTTCGTGACGTCACAGGTCATATCGGGGTCACTTCCAGCCTGCGCTCTTAGCGGCAAATTCAAATCTCTGATTCCTTCGAAAGATGTCTATTATTCATATGCTTCGGATTTTTTTCGACGCGAACTATTGGTATCAATAGAATCAGCGTTTAAAGGGCTTTTTTATTTGACAAAGTTGTTCAAAGCATGGCATCCACACTTTAAACCTTCATAGAAAAGTAAATCCAGTGTTATAGATTCGAACCAGAGTTCTGCTCATGATCAAGGATTTATGTCATTTTGGTTATCTGAACATATTCTGTACTGTGATTGACAGTACTGTAAATATGAGGACACTGAGCTCAATCTACTGTATAAAAGAAGAAAAGAAATGTGTCAAATTAGGCAAATGTGTTGAAAACAAAAGATGAACTGCCTTGTAGCCAAGGACCACTGCAAAAGGCAAATCTTAAACTAGCCATTAATGCCTCCATTTTATTACATGGATTATTGTAATTATTTTTTTACGAGCTAAAAAAGAGATTTATCTCCTGCAGGCTGTTCAGAATTCTCTAGTTTTAGCAGCACTCTACTGGCTCCCAGTTTAATTTAGAACTCTTTTTAAAATTTTGCTTTTTCCTTTTAGAGCCTAACATCGTCAGTCTCCTCATTAAGGCTTTTAAAATTCCACGAACCTACATGTACTCTGAGATCATCATTTCAGGTTCTATTGGCTGCCCCCACATTCACTTTAAAATTCAAACGTTTTAATCGCTGGTTCACAAACTTTGGAACGCTCCGTCCCTATTGACTCCGCTCAGGCTTTTAAAACGCACCTGGAGACCTTTTGGTTTCAGCAGATGTTTAGCCGTTTTTTTGTTTGTTTGTTTTTTGATGTTGGCACAATTTTATGTAGGGCCAGGGACCAAAGTGGTGTTTCTCTGAACCAAAAAATTTGATTCGATTTCACTTCAATTTTATTTATAGAGCTCAATATTACAACATAGTTGTCTCAATGGGCTTTATACCAGAAGCAGTGTCAGAACATGAAATCAGTCATAAAATGGAATAGGTAATTGCTAAACTAAACTACACAGACTAAGCTAAACTGGGCATCCCTGCCCTTACCAGGTACCACACGTTACAGCACAATCTCTAGAAAATGTAACCAAAAAGTACCAATGCTACAAGCTTCTCATGCTATGGCGATCCCATCCTCCAAAAACTAAAGGGCCGTGTCACACAGCCACTACATCCATTTTGCTCATCTTCCACCTATAATTTCGGACTTTTGCAATACAAGCATGATATACATAATTCATAGGTGTTTCTTGCGTTCGTTGATGTGCGCCGATGTCCGTTGGGTAACGAGTCTTTATGTGGATTAGGTTTTAAGCTAAAAACTTTGGTCGTTTTAGAATTTCGCAGTTTATGCGTATTTAACATACTTAATGCATAATTATTATGTAAGTCTTACACAATTGTGCTTGTTTTTTGCTAGATGCATATGGAAATTTGTGGTTTTCTCTGACTCTTTCACATACTTTATATCCACGTATGTCTAACAGACTTTTCACGGATGTACTAGCGACATATAACGTTTAGATCGTATATACAGCGTACATATCACGTTCAAATTACGTAATTGACACATAAATCATTAATAAACTGCACATTAAATAGTGCAATAATCACACACGGTTCATGTTCTATGTTGATTTACGTGTTCTTTGGGTGGTTTATTCGTACTTTTTTTGTGGATTAACGTGATTCTTTTTTGCTACTTTTTGGAAAAATGTCATGTAAAGACCAAAACCTTTCTCACTTTTTTCAAGTATAGTCACATAGGACTAATTTTCATCCATGCAACATGTATGTTGTGGCTGAGTGACATGGCCTTAAAGCAGTGCAGTTTGGAATAGATTGTAAAAATCACGAGTTTAATTCTGTAAAACCATCACCATATTTCATGAAGCCAAAAAAAGCAAAGTAAACCACCAAAACAACGTCCCAGCTGAAGCCTGTCTTAATTTCAAACTGGTTATTAAGATGGATAAAACAACCTGCTGGTCTGATGCCAAAGGCTTCAAAAATGAAACTGGTTTTCCTTTCTTTTCTGTACTTTTAAGAGAAAAGTTGAGTGGAACCACAGCTCCAAAACTCATTTGCAGGAGCATGTTCATAAGAGAATGGAGTTGGTGAGAGCTGATCCTCCAAGCGTAGAGAGACACTTGTCACTGATAGCCTCACTGACTCACCTATCGCATACAGAGAAAGCGTTTGATCCTGTTTAAATTGTTTTTTGGATGGTTTGAAAAGAACCAAACACAGAAAGCATTGGAAGATGGTGAGATTTTCCTTTTAAAAGAAGAAGCCAGGTTTTAGTAATCATCTCCACCAACTGTGCAAAGAAACTCTGTTATTTTATGAACAAAGGCTGTTTCATATTTCCATAAAAATGAGGAAAAAAAGGTTATGATCATCCAAATACTTTCCTAGACGTTTTTGTGGCAGTTCCAGTAGAGTATGAGTATGAATGAGTATTTTCAGAATGAAGGTCTCGTCTTATTTTCAGTTTCTTAATAATGACTTTAAAATAGTCATCCAACTTTTAAACTATATTGTCAAAAAAATAAGATATTTTTTTCCTCTGATCTCAAGCATATTTTTTTTTCTTGTTACAATACTGCTGAAATTCAAGTAAATCTCAAAAGAATTTAAAACAAACATGAAGGTACTCCCCCATAGACTCATTTAAATACACAAATAAAACAGGGATTCTCCTTGTGAAAAGAAAAAAAAATCAAATTAAATGTTTTTATTTTTTATATTCTGTTTTGAAATTGTGCAACAAGGATTTAAAGACCCACTCTATTGACAATTGTGTTTTTTGTGTTTTTAGCATGTTCTTGTGACATTTATTTTAAATGGTGGAGGATATAAGAAAATGAACTTGAAATTGTATTTCTGAGTTTTTCTTCACTGAAATTGCTGTGAATCTGGAGCAGACAAAAAACTGCTGTTGGAACATGCTTATACTAGTGCCTGGTGTTGCAGCATGCACATTCATTGGCAATGACATCCTCCTTTATAAAAACTTCTTTAAGGTCTTATGACTGTTAAGAATTTATACAGATCAGTGGTAAAATCACTTTTGGCTCTTGCAGATTATCAGAGGGGTTGATACACCCAGACAGATTATTGTCCTTTGAAAACAGCCTCTGCTGTAAAGTTTTGGTTCCATGGCAATGGGGTGCAAAGAAATATTCATTGCACTGGTGGGAAAACCTCTTGCTGGAACCACAATAAGAAACTCCACATTAAAGTACCCCGAGACACATACCGAGACCAGCGAAATGAAAGAAGATTGATCCTGCTGTTGGCTGGATCTTATAACAGCACACATTCATTGAACCAGATGGTAAGAAAAGAAAAAATCATCATTATTCACATCATTACCCTGGCTAATTGAGGCACCACTCACATTCACACACACATAACTCTATCAACCATACACAACTCTGTCAGACACCTGCACAATTAATTTATGAACTAAAATGTTTGGATTATAGCCACAGATGTGCTGTCTGCAGAATGAGACACATGCATGTGCATCACAGTTCCATAGATACATATTGATGTCTTTTTATATGTACATAATATCTACAAAATACTAGAATAATATCCTTTAATCATTGTGCTATCCTAGGGACTTTGACATTGGGAGTTGGGTCATCTAGACCCTACAAGACAGTGCGCTGAACTTTTTTCTTCAATGATTGTGATCTTCACTGGTTTCCATGGATTATATGAAATCCTCTTCACCTTTATCCACCTTTGTCATGGTAGGGAGAACACGTCAATGGTCATCTTGACCCCATAGGATAGCACAAGGGGGAAGCGGGTTTCTCTTCTTTGTTTCACTCTGATGTGACTTGTTCACTTTGCACTTACAAACAACAACAACGATCCTTAAATGTCAGACACTTTATTTTCAAAGAAAATAACATTTTTTTGTGATTTGGCCTGTTACACTTTGGCATAAGGACTGTCAGGAATTGGCTTTTTTAAATATCATTACTGTGTTTCTATATCTTTTTTCCAATCAATTGATGACTAATTCTCCTAAGTTTTATGTAGACATCTATGTCTTTTGTTTATTTTCTTTAGTTTATTTTGTTTGATTGCTTGAAATAAACCAATTCCAACTTTCAGTTTGAGAGGTGATTTATTTTTATGCATATACTTCATCAAACTATAATTATGTTTCACATAGCTAGACTATAGTGCACCAAAGCTGACACATGGGAAATCAGGGTTCGATTCCCATGGAGCGCAGTGAGCTTCATCCAGTCTGGGTCCTTGGGCAAGACCTTTCGTGCTACTGTCTGACTAGCCATAAGAGGTCCCACGTTCTGTACCAATCCCCAGCATGGATAAAATACAGGCTTGTGTTAGGGAGGGCAACTGCTGTAGAAATCTCTGCCAAACCACTGTGGCAAGCCCTGAAGGGATATGCTGAAAGGTAAACAAACTAACATATTTATTTCTGTAGTATATTTCTCTGAAAATCTGTTGAACAACAATATGTCTGTTCTGCTGAACTCTATTATTCAGGTTCAACTTTTGCCCTCACTGTTGGGCTTAAAAAATTACACTTATTAATCAAACCAACCATAGAAGTGTAAAGACAGAAAAACATCTATAAAGTGGTTCCCTCTGACTTCAGGCCCGATCCTTCAGAAATCCTTTATGTATTTTCCTTCTACATACATTAAGGTGGTAGAATTTTTTTGTGAATGTTTTAAAGGAACAGTAGTTACCGTGGTTTGTGTTTCAGCTTCATAAAAATGTCAGTTGGATAAATAAGAACCTTCACTGATATGTTTCAAATGAGAGGAAAAAAAGTTTTATTTAGACGTCACCTTCTAGTCCTTTTTGACTTTCCAAAATGAGTCTTTAAATAAACATTGTTGGAACTACTTTTGACCCTCTTGAATAGTTTACATGTGGCTTTTATTGATTTTGTATAAATTGTGCTGGCGTACATATACCGTATTTTATTTATTTCTGATATTAGCAATACTTTTGACTCAACGCTGTTAAGTTTTGAAGTTCAAACTGCTGCCATTAGGGAGGAGATATAGATCCCACAAAGCCAGGACCAACAGACTCAAAAACTGTTTTTTACCTTCGGTCCATCAAGCATTTGAAATGTCTTGACATTTGGATCTATAAACATTTCTAATGCTTTTTATGTTCATTTTTATTATTGGCCTTTATTCTTTTGGTTCGTAATGTACCTAGCTGCCTTACATTTTGCTCCATGTACGATGACAATAAAGCTTTCAACTATATTGTATTCTATTGTACACTGTTTGTAATGTATTATACTCTATTCATAACTGGTTTTCTAGTCTTAAAATAGACTAACTGACCAACTGCAGTGGAGCATAGTAGACAGAAGCTTCAGGGATTTGCTGCTGGGCTTGTGGTGAGACCACTCTCCTATGACCACTGACTGACTAGCATGGCTGCATTTCACACTGGCTGGGGCTCAAACCGCAAACGTGCCCAGTGGGACCTGCGGTAAAAGATGGAAGAAAACCACAAAGTCTACAATTACGGTCTTTAATATAATTCCTTCAGTTTTTTCTTTTTTTTTACTTTCTTTTTTTACTTTTTTATATTATTTTTTCTTTATTTACAATTGTTTGAATTACTCTAATCATATGTATGGTATTCCTTTGCCTTTAAAAAACTAAAAATAAAAAAGTAGTGTTTTTCCATAATGGAAGCTGTAGAACTGTAAAAAGTTCTACCTGGCCAGAAGAGTTTTACAAAAGAAATCCTGAAAGTTGACTCTTTTTTTAAAACGCAGCATCATTTCTGCAAGTGTAACTGTCGAGGAAAACTATTACTGGAGAGCTGTCGTTTCATAAGTTTAGACTCTTCTAAAAATGTGTGTTTCATTCAGGTCATGTTGATGCAGAATTCTCTTAAGATTTTAATTTATTTTCATTTCGTAGTTTTGTCCTTTTTTATGTTTGAGACATTTGGGATGAACTTCCCCCAAAAATAAAACCTAATGTGTTCATATGGGGCCATGCATAGATTGTCATACCTTTTTTGCCTGGAGAGGCGAGTTCTTACATATCTGAGAACAGTTTAGAGAACTGAGTAGTAACTTTTACGCACCATGGATTGCCAACACTGGAGACTTTATTGCTTTATTCATGAAAGTATTTTGCATCTGCTCCACGTATACCTGTGAGATTACACTAAACAAAGAGCGGCTGGACAGTACTCTTTACGTTCTCAAGAATCACTGTTATTGACTGTACCAAGTGTTTGCACAGAAGCTGGAATGGTGGCATGTCAGTTCTCTATCCCCACAACTTGGAATAGTTTACAAAAAGACTGTAAAATAAAAAAAAAATCTAAGCAAGTTCAAACTTTTGCTCAAAGGCTTGAGAATAGGATCTGTAACTACTAATGTTTTAAACAGTCTTTGAATTGTATTGTTGTCCTTTAATGCATAGTACTGATTGATCCTGCTGTCTGGGCCAGGAGGCTCTTGAAAAGGAGATCTGTAATCTCAATGGGATTTTCCGAGTTAAATAACGTTGAATCGGCAGCCGGCAGCAGCTCTGATTGGACAATGTGTAAATGTCTCCAGACGGCAGCTGTCCACATCAAGGGCCACCGGCCGCCAGCTGAAGGTATATAAAGACCGGGCTATTCTGCGCCACTGGTCATTCGCAACTCAGATTTTGAGCATTATCTTGTCAATTTACTAATTTTTAGTCAACAACCCTCCCAAGAAATCCAGCAACAAACCAGCAACAACCCAGCGACGAAGCCCCAAGAAAACGAAGGTCCAAGCATCAATGCAGCATCAATGCCGTCTCCCTTTTTATATCCAAGACTCACGGTGGCCAGGTCTGCCAGATTTACGTCTGGTCATCGCTGGGCCCCCATCCCATTTCAACAGCCCTAGTAGAGTGTCTGCGCTGCTACTGTGTAATTTGTAACAATAAACTGATTATCAGACAATTTTGGGGACCTTGGAGACCCTCCTATCAGTCAATTATCGTGGACTGCCACCACACAACCTCGATATGTGCCCGGGCGGCCACTAACTGATGTCAACATTTAGAGAAAAATCATCAGAGAAAGTTGAACTTTTCTTAAAGCCTCCCTGGGCATTGCACGGAGTGTAAAAATGTGACTGGTGCCTCCCAATTACATACTGTATGTTAATAATAATAATAATGGATTGGATTTATCTGCACTTTTCAAGACACTCAAAGTGCTTACAGTGTGTCCATTATTCATTCACTCCTCATTCATACTTGGTGACGGCCCCTCTGACCATCACCGGGACATTCGCACACTAGTGGAGTCACACTAGAGGCAAGGAGGGTGAAGTGTCTTGCCCAAGGACTCAATGACAGTTGGCTGGGGGGAGCGGGATCGAACCGCCAACCCTTGGATCATTGGACGACCCGCTCAACCACCTGAGCCACTGCCACCCCCATGTTGCCGCATGGCCACTTGCCAAACTTGCTGAAAAGTTTGCATTTAGGTCACTGCGTGGTGGCATTATGGGAAATGACCATAGTATTTGGCAAAAACATCACAAAGGAGTAGTTGCTTCTTTGTGATGTTTTTTCAGGTTTTTACCTCTTTCATTGTTTCTAATAAAAAACAGAATATAGTTAAGAAACAAAACCTCCAAACAATAAGATATATATAGAACACAGAAAAAAGAAAATGTTAAAATTAAAGACACTAAATAAAATTGTAACATTGGCTGCTTTAACTGGAAAAGCTTTAATATATCGGCTTTAATATGAACCTGATCTCAGGAACTGCCCCAATCAGCTAGTGTGTCCAGAGAATGATGTAATCTTAAAAGACCAATTGACCTAGCTTACATATGACCAGTCATAGTACCCTCACCCATTACCACTCACATGCACTTCCCACACTCCCTGACAGCACACCCTCATTAGCTGGTTTGATTCACAAAGATAAAAGCGAGAGAGAGTGAGCTTTTTCTGTGAATAATTTGTGTTTTGCATAAGAGCCTTACTTCCCAAGTGGATTGGATAAGTGTGTTTGTACTTGTGTGTGCATGTGTTTGGGTGTGTGTGCATCAGGCAAAGATACTATGGAATACCTCTCCATCACTGCTCAGCCTCATAACAAATGAGATTTGGTTAATCTGAAGGTCAAATGGAATAGCAAACGGTGCCTGCCAGCTCTAGGAAGTCACTCCAGAAGCTAAAAACAAGACAATTTTATTTATTTATTTTTATTTATCAACCGGTCGATCCTGATTGACGTAATGAACGTCACTGCTTTAGAGCACCTTGAAAAATCCAACCCTCTGTATTGTTTTCAATCTAGTAGTGACCGTTTTAGCAACAGAGTTTTACAGAAGCAAAGAAACGAGTTAAAATGCCAGCAAAATAAAATTTCCCGCTTTATATTTGACAACTGTTAGTGGAACTTTGGTCCGTGATACATCTACTTGCTAAGAGGCCAGCACAACAACACTTTTAATAAAAATGTCAAAACAAAAGTCAGGGCTGCACAGTAGTGTTGTGATTGACTCGCTTCCTTTCCCAACAAGAAAGCCCTAGTTAGATTCCCGGCTCTGACTTTTCTCTTTTTTTACCCTTGTGTTCTCCTTTTGCGCGTGTGGGATTCTCCGGTTGCTCTGGCTTCCTTCCACAGTTCATTAACATGCTTCATGGGTTAACTGGTGATCCTACATTGTCTCTATATGTGAACACAAGTGTGTGTTATTGCGTGGCCCTGCAGCAGACTGGCAACCTGCCCAGGTTGCACCCAGATTTTGCCCAATAGTACTTGGGATAGGTTCCAGCAACTCATGACCCTGAAAGGGATTCCACAGGTTTGAAAAATGTATGGATAGAAAATAAAAGACAGTAATATTTCAACATAGATACAGCCAACAAGTAGTATAATGATACAAAATGATGAAATAATTTGATTTATAAAGCCAGCATAGTGAGATGAGAGCAAACCCAATTAGAAACAGAAATAAAATAAAAAGTATACTAGCAAATTCTGCAACAGCGTTCCCATTAGAGTAACATAACCTCATAATCAGAAATGTATTCCCTGTTTCATCAACAAGTCATTGATGACCATGCCGGGTTGGCTTTAACTGGTAAAAGAGCGCTATTCACGTTCACGCAGCACAGATTGCTTAGAATATTGATGATTGTGGACGAGACAAAGCTCAGGCGAGGCCTCCATCTAACAATCTGAAATATCTGTAGGCGTGTTGACTAATGAGGAAGGCTTGCCAATGTAAACCTAAAATAAGGAAAAAACTGAGCATCGTGTAGATGTGAGAATTCTTCTTTCATAAATCTATTGGGATTTCATTGTGTTGACATAATTTCAAGAATCTTGTTAGTTGCTTACTGGTAAGAAGCGTTAGCCAACAGATACTTGTTGGTGCCGTTTAAATTAACTCCACATTGTGCCTTTGCTGTGATCCCCTTTTTCCCCTCAGGTGTCTTACTGTGTTCCTTGTTACCTGTGTCCCCATAGTCCGCAAGTCCTAACCCTTAACTATAACCCAGGGGACAAGAGTACCTGGGAAGATCCTAAGACTCATTATGCGCCACAAAGGTTGTATTAACAGTGAGTTGTCCCTACCAGATTTTGAGGTCTAGGGCCTAATCGATCAATCACTACACCCCTGGTCTGTATATTGACTTAACATTAAAACTGTATGCCACTGCCGTGTGAACCGCTTTCAGCTGGACACTTAAAATGTTGTCATTGTAAATCCTTGATATCAAATGAAATCACTGGCTGAAATAGAAAATGTCGTAGACTTCTTCTAGACCTGTTTCCATTTGCCATAATCCATCACCATATTTTGAATGAGGCGCTTCACTACGGGATTTGATAAGAACATATAAAAGCTTACGTTTAAATTTGGGTTTTGTCTGATGCAACATTTCTAAACTTTTGTAAGAAGCCTAAATCAGTCAATTGAATGTTTCCACATTGAAATACAAAAAAATATGAGATGCCATAATTAACCAACATGGTTCCTCTGTGTGGTGAGAAGTTGACAAACTCTTAGTGAGAAAAACAGTTTTAATTCATGTATAAATAAAGAGCAGTCAAATGAGATCATGTGAGTATTGAAATAAAGCTCTGATGCTCCAATGCCTGTGTTTCTCTTTTATTAACCTTTCTGTTTGAAAAAAATAAAGGAGGACAAACATAATCCAACAGAACAAATCAAAAGACAGCAGACTTGACTCTCTACCTTGAGAAACAGAATCCCAGCAAGAAGTCTGTGTGGTTCTTTTATGAGCCGAGAACACAAAGTTTATTTGCTTTTTAGCACCTGCCTTGACTTTTAACAGGGATTACAAAACTTGTAACTTCTTTGAGAAACTTAACTTTTTACCTGAGTGTTTTTTTATACATTTAGTTGCAAATGTGTACATTAGCAGGAAAAACACAGAAATTTCTATCAGTCCAGCTATTGAAGATTAAACAAAAAGATGATTCATAAATCAAGTTTTTTCAAGTATGTTTTTCTTTTTACTAAATTACTATATTGTAACTGTCCAAACACAAATTAAGTTTAAAGGGCCTATATCAGGGCTGCCATATCCTGATCCCCAAAAGCCACAATCCTGCCTGGTTTCCAGCTCTCCTTGACCATCTTTCTGCTGATTGGCTGACTCAAGTGATTCCACATCCTGATTGACTAAACACTTGGTTTAGGAAGTTAGCATCAAGCAGTCAAGGGAGAGCTGGACACCAAGCATGGTTGAGGTTCTTGAGGACCAGGGTTGGTCAGCCCCGGCCTATATCATTCAAAATCAACTTTTTGAGCTTTCAGGTGTGTTGTGCTAATTCCTCACAAAAACAACCCCAAGGCGGTATTTTGATCTATTCACGCATTTCTGATTAATCCTCTAAAATCCTGCTCTATGACCGGCCGCTCCCAACCCAGGATTACAAGTAAGTTCTTACATTGTGACATCACAAAGTGAGGAACAGCCCCTTCCAGGAAGAGTCTTTGCTGCCAGCTCCGCCCCCACACACACACACACACATTTTCTCCGCTGAGCTTTCGTTATATAAACACAATATGCACATCCGTCTTTGCACAACTTTGGATGTGGTTTGTTTTCATAAGTGAAATACAGACACGCTGCCGAGGCCGACTCTAGGTTGACGTCATGAAATGGGCGACACCCCCAAGTAACAAAAGGCGGTGCCTCAGAGATCAAGTCGTTTTACTTCCGGGTAGGAAAATTAACTGTAAAATTAACTAATATTTAATAAAGAAATATCTTTAGTGTTCCAAAAGCACACTAAATCCATATATCTACAGTATATGGATATAGTTTACTCTACAAGCTTAGGAAAAGCATGATATCGGCCCTTTAACACACTGTGATTGAAAGCTTTTGACAAATCATAACGTCACACATTTAAACTACCACCACACTACAAGGTGCTCCTGTAGAGTAAGCATAAATTATTGGGATATTGCATTCAGTACAAGGAGCAGGGCCAAAAGTAAAGTGTCAGGACAAAATTTGAAAAATGACTAACCTTTAGTTAAAAAGACATTTTGCTGCACACAGACATTTTCTGATGAAAAACCATTCGAATGCATTCAGGTGTTTAGTATGTATTTCAATTCCAGGGTTACAGGCATCACAGACATCAAACTCGTCATTAGTATTCAAATGCCCTCTTATCCTTTGTGTAAAACCACTGCTGCTAAGCCAGTCCACCTAGACATAGTAGCCGTGTTGTGTGAAAACATTGCGTCAGTGGTGTGTGCATCGTTAAACTATGAGGTGACATATCTTCACATCTTTTCTGACACACTTGAGTGAGCCTAACATGTTAAATGCGAGCTCTCTTAGCTCCCTCCATTATGGATGGCTGTGCTAAAATATGAATGTTCTCGGCAGCCAGGAGTTTATTGAAATGAGGGAAGGGGGACTGCAAAGTGTGACGTGAGAAGTATGATATGCAACGCGGGTTTAATTCCTCCAACGCCTGGTGTCGACGCAGGATGGGGCTCACATAATCATTTAGTGAGGAACACATAAGCTGAATAGTTATGCTTTCAGGGTCCATTAACGTTAATGTAGCAGGGAATATCAATGCAAAAAGAGTAACTAAAATGTCAAACTGATTGTTTTTTTTTTTTGATAAAAAAATAACATTTATGGTTGTGTGGCAAAAATATACATATTTTTTTATTAACCCCAAAATATAGGATTGTAATATAATAAATGTATTAAAAGTATTTCGTCAATAATAAAAGTGCGGTAGTTTGTTAGCAAAAATGTTTGGAATTAATTATCAATAGTATTCTTTTTTTTAATAATTTTTCTATTAAAAATGATCTTGCCCTTTTATCTTTTTGTCTTTTACTCCCTTGATTCAAAAGTATATGATTATTCCTCAGGGTTTCCTTTGTGTTTTATGGAATTTGTGGATGTTTTTTGGAGCTGCATAAGCTTTCATACTAAATCGAGAGTCATAACAGCTACGGGACAGTAAATGTGCTGCTTAAGTGCATCTCATCTGTGTTATGGCAGAGAGATCTTCACTTATGCATAATATTCAGTGTTTTCTTCAGTCAAGGGAGTCGGAGTAACGGGATGATCATTGCACCAGAGACAGAGAAAAGACTAACCTCCACGCTATCAAAAAAAACGACTCAGACCTCACATTTCCTGTTCTGCGACCAAAAAAAAGATCCTCCTTTTCTTTTTAATTTTTCATAAAATACATTAGCAACTTTGGGGTAAATTTCTGTGAAATCTGGTACAAGCATTGCGACTCTGAAGTGCAGTGATGCCTAGCACGGCTAAATAATTGAATACATTTACTCAAGCACAGTTTGAAATACTTGCACTTATCCTATTTCCATTTTATGCCACTTTACTTTTCTGCTTCTATTTAGTTCAAGTTAAAAAAATGGCTATCAAACTTTCTCTCCTCATTGAGAGCACTAAATACTTATACATATTTTAAGCTGGTAGTTACATCTGTGTACAAATAAAGATGTAACTTCCTTTTGTAAAAACAAATGAGACTATTAGTTCAATTAACAGACTTAAAACCACAGAAGCAGAAAGGCTTTGAATACATTTTTATTCTTTTTTCTCCCCTAGTAAACGGAACAATTATGTTATGTCAAGATCACAACAGTTGTTCTATTGTGAAAATGGAATAAGTAATCTCATCATCTGGAATTAATGATATCTTTCTTTACTGAGATCAATAAATAAGATGACTGATTTTTTTCATCATGACAAATTGATTTTGGACATAAACTGATTCTGTACTTGTATATGAAAGAATAATTAAACAATCTGTGTTGGTTATGAAGTACACCAAAGGCACACAAGGTGACTTAACTTTTTGCTTATTCATATTCTCAATGAAACACACTACACATGCAGTGAAAATGTGTACTAAATACACTTGGTGAAAATGCAGCTCAAGCGTAGTTATTTTGACATGTTTTCATGCCTGCAGCCTGATATTGGTTTACATTTCCATTGGTTTTAAATCTTCAGAATACCTAGGATGACATAGATGTTACCTTTTTTTTTAAAGAAAGATAATTTATGTTTGCAGAAAAATTCTTTTAATTTATCACTTTATTGTACAATTTTAGAGAAAAGTCCATTTAGGTTTAGGTTAGTTGGCTTTGCTTTACACGAGCGAAGCCTGTGAACCTAATTAATTAGTTGGAATTGGGAATTTCTTCTTTTCAAGCAATTAAAACAAAAAAAAAAGAAAGAGATACTCTTTCATATTTATACAACTATACACCCCTAAATTATGTCAGAATAATGACTCCCTATATGAAATAGACATATTTGCTCTTGTGCTTACAGTACATGATGTTGAATCAACTAAATGTGAAGTTTGTCAAAACTAATTGCTTAAAAAGGAGTGGAAGGAAGCAAACCTATATAATCCCACCCCAATAAACTATAGAATAGGATATTTCGTAATTTGAAGAAAATTCAAAAATGGCCAGCTGCTTGCATTCAATAATGTTACATCCGAAAAACAAACAAACAATAAACCCATAGAAAAATTCCAAAGTTTAAAATGCAATAATAAAAATAATACAAAACCATAAAACATTGAAGACTTTCCCTACTTATTGTCTTTACATAGTCTTCATACTCCGGTTCTTAACTTCTAACTACTGTAATTGTAATATAGTTCAAGTGCAGATCATTTAACAAATCTATAATTATGAATATTATTACTATCAGTCAAATTTGAACTTGACATTTTTGCAGATGCAGATGTACAGAATATATCTTAGAAAATATCTCCTCAAAAACACTACAGTTAATGGAAATAAGTTTCATTGCATGCATAGTTAATCTTCCAGTGAATACTAATCAAATGGCTTTCCACTTCCAAACGTCCTCCTGGTCCACTCTTTTGCCTTATCTCATTTTGTCCAGGCACCAAACCACCAAAGGGTTCCTGATCGCAGCAATGATGCAGCACTCCGCTCCCCCAGCAGAAGGGACAAATATGGAAAACAAATTTCACTAACCCAGGTGACAATAAATGGGCCTGTCAATAAATAGAACTCTTTTCCGAATAGGAAAAAAATGTAAAAAATATTGTTAAAATGTCTAATGATGCAAAAGCGTCTGACTATGGCCACTTTTCAACTTTCAAGAATTGTCTTGGCTTTTTCTCTTTACTGGGAAATTTTTTGTGTTACTAAATGATGTAAACAAATGACTAAATCAATAATGAAAATGATCCTGAAACCAATTTTTTTTTTTCAATTGCACCTTTAGAAGAAAATAAACATAGTTTTCTAACAACAGCACCGTTTTGTAATTAGTAAGTTGCATCCTCTGGTTTGCTCCTTTGTGGAGTTTTAATGATTTTCTTTGTTTTGTTTTTCTTTTCCCCTCATGAATAAGAAATATCATTTTTAATAGGAAATAAATTATGTAAAAAAGTAAAAGCATAAACCACAGGATGTAGGGTGAGATTATTTGTCCAAAAACCGTGTCCCTCTATCTGTCAAACTATGATTTGAGGACGCAAAATAAACAGAAAATAATGGAACCATTTGAGGTCAATTAAAAAAAGTTGAAGCAATCGAAAAAATAACGGTTGGATTAATCACTAGTAGTAAGTTTATCTAATAATTTGTTTACTCAAATCTCTTGTTTAGAAGACAACCCTCCTTATTTGGAATCTGAATTGTCTCTTCAAACTAATTTTCCTTTGCTACCCCTACGGCGTCTGCCTATCCCTACATTTATTCCTCCAAGCGGAGAGATTTGGAAAAAAATAGTGTCTTGAAATTCGGAAGATGTCATCTACGCAAGCGCATAGCTGCCAGCACTCAGAAAATACATAACATCGGTTTTATAGCTTTAAAAAGTCATGCAGAAAAAAAAAACAAAAGTCAATATTGATATTTAAATGTAAACTTCTGTTCTTCAGAACACACCCATGTGAAGAAATGGGCTCCTCCACCGCAGATCACCCCACCGGCTGTGGCTTCTTAAAAAAAGGCACCACTACCGCTTCCAATACCCCTACCAGTGGAGCAATAGGGAGGAGCCAGAGGGGCAGGGAAGCAATTGGGATTTGGCCTTTGTGAGTGTTGGTTTGTTTCAGGAATTTTTCTCACCAGATGAGGGCTCATTTGTAGAATCAACTCATCTAATTATTATGATCAGCTGCAGTTTTTGTGTAAATGTGAATGCATGTGTTCTTTTTAGATTTTAGAGAAACGTCATGGTACAGACCTGTGGAAAAAAAAGGAAATCCCATAAAAGTAAACAGTCGTTGTAGGTCAGTCAATGAGCAAAAGGACTCAAACTGAAAAAAAGAAACAGTAGGTCGATGAGGGAAGCAAGAAAAGATGCAGCGAGTTTGAACAAAGATGAGGACTCAATGGTAAAAGTCAAAAGACTGAATAACATGACTTTGAGTGAAAGGGGACAAACTCTGATCCCTTCCGCGTACAATTCTGCTTCTAACTCTGGAAACAATCTTCTTTGGGCACACATATTCACTCCCTCACTGTTCCTTCCATGTCTGACTTTGGAGACCTGCTGTGACAAAGCTGTCATTAAACTACCAAAGCTGTGTCTTTGGATTGTTACTTCCTCTGCCTTCTTTTTTTCATCTCCCACTGCCTGTCTGTCTTAACACTTTAGTCTGCCTCTGTCTGTGATTTTCTATCCACCACCGGCACTATTTTCATCGTTTACACTTTTCATCCATCCGTTTTCATCTATCTTTTGTGGCCACAGCTACTTGTAAATCTTTTCCTTTTCTTCATATTTGATTCATTGAGAGCAAAGTAAAGGGAAAAAAAAAAAAAGCTCATAAGGAAAAGTCTTGAGCCTGGAGGAGTCTGGTTACTGTCATCACAAACCCCCCAGAGCCACTCTGAATGCTTGGACAGAGCTGCAACAATGCTGGAGGTAAAAACAATTCCAGTGTAGTCCAGCAGTGCAGACACACAGCATGAAGCTGCACAGCGGAGAGACAAACACAGAACAGACTCTCACACTGAGCTGCATTCAGCCAAACTGCAGCTAATTATGTGTTACTAAATGCAACCCTCAGATAAGTCTCATTCCAAAGTATTTAGTCTAAACGTTATAAAATGAAATGAATGTTTAACTAATTTGAGGGTGTGATCTTCATTTACTATTGCCAAATGTGTGAAAAATAAAATTGCACTGATTAATCAAGAAAATCTGACAATATGCACACAAAAAATGGCTTTCCATTCAAGGCAGAATGCAGCTTGTACAAAACTACAACATAGATATATATTTTTAAATCCTCTTTTTAACACTTTTAAACCTTTTCCAAATAAAATGTGTATGCGGATTCCAGTACCACATACCATGAGTAACAGAAACCAAAAAAAAAAAGAGAAAAAATATTCAATATGTCAGTACCTCCACCTAAACATTTATTGTCCAGCTCTTCCTTCTGCTTCAAAGAGGCCTTGAGTGCACATAAATGTTATGTGTGTTAGCTAAACCCACCATCCACATCCTGACACTGAAACAACTCCAGGACAATGCTTCTTAGATGGGGGTGAGCTGACCAAGGAGCCAGGACTTCCTACAGGGACAGAAATTGGACATTTTTGAAAGGTGATCAGCAAAGAAGAATCCAATTAAGACGATGAAAGGTTAACAGGAAAAGAAAAATGGCAACAGAAAAGTACAGAGCATCCGTGTTATTGGACCAGTCCAGTCTGTTGTTCAGGTGAACACCCAGGTATTAAACCCTTGTGCTATCCTAGGCACTTTAACATTGGGAGTTGGGTCATAGACCCCACAAGACAGTGTGCTGAACCTTTTTTCTTCAATGATTTGTGATTTTCACTGGTTTCCATGGATTACATGAAATCCTCTCCTCCACCTTTATCCCCCTTTGTCATGGTAGGGAGAACACGTCAATGTAAGGGTGGGGTCAGAGGATAGCACAAGGGTTAGATGTGTCCACAATCTCAAGGTCTGAACCCTGGATGTTCACCGGTGAGTGTGGTGGTGAGGACCTCCTGAAATCCAGGACTAGATAACAGTATTCTACAGTTTTCCATGGAAATGCATCAAATCGCTTTAAAATCGTGAATATAAAACCGTCACATTTCTGAACATTGCAACTTTACGAATACTTTTTGAGTTCTGTCACAACATTGCAACATGATATTGAACAGTGTTTCTTTAATTTCTTCCACATTAAACATCCTTCACATTTCATTTCATAACAAAACAAGCAGATATTTTATTCAAATGTAATCAAAGAAACGCATTGTTGTGTTGCATGAAGGTCATTAGATCCTTTAAAGATTTGTGCTATTTTTACACTAAAAAACGTTTTTTTTTTCTTATTTTCAATATTTTCTTTTAATGAAGAAAATCAAATGGACTGCATGAGTGTTTTATTAACCTTGAACAGAGTCTGTCAGCCTGCCTCTGTTCTTTCCACTTAATTATTGCAATAATCTAGACTTTTAATGAGCACGGCCTCCAGCTGATGAGACATGATCCGGCTTCTCTTCAGTGGATAACAAAGCTCAAATATTTGACAACTTTTAAACATATCAGTTTTTACTGAGCTCATCCAAATGAGTTCTTTAGGTTTGAAGCTGTTTTAGCCCCTCTTCCTGTCAGCCCAATGGTCGTCTCTTGGATATTTAAACTTTAGCAGTCTCTCCTATCCCACATCGAGTAAACTAAGAACTGATGAAGTTAAAGACAATTATTGCTGTAGCATTTTCTTTTTTTTTTTTTTAGCAAAGCTGCCATTGCTTATTGTCTTTGCAGTTTTGCAGATTTATAAACCGTTCCTGCAAAGATCCAATATTTAGCTTTTTTATGTATTTTCAATGAAAAACTATATTTTGCATCTACATAGTCTACATAGAAAAATATTTGATATATTACCTATATATCTCTCCACAAAACACAAGAAAAAAAGTAGTAACATTGGAAACCCCCTGTTTTTTTAGGTGGAGGTGCCTAGTTGTTTCTTAAAAGCATTTTAACTGTTTTGTGAAATATAAAATGAAATGTCGCCACTTCTGAATAAAGAACAAATTTGTGAGTATATCCTTATGATTTATTATTTAGCATTTAGCAAATGTTCTTCATTAATTTCCCCAAGTTTATGAAGAATGTGTGTTTGTAGGAAGAACATTTAACATTTATAAAAAAAAAAAATGTTGTCTCGCAACAGGACCAGTTAGTAATTGTGCACTCAGAAAAATATATGTTTTCATAATATTTCCAAAATGATCAAAGATTTTAACATTTTTACTTCTAAATAAACCAGAGTGGCAAACATATTTTGAATAATTTTTTAAAGCACATTTTAAATCCCCAAAAACGCAACTTGAAATAAAACACAGGTTTATTTTTCTATTGTGTTTGCTTTCTATTATACTTTCTTTTTTTTATTATTCTTTTACCAATAATAGAAAGTGTCAGGTATTTATTTTTGTTTGATGTAAATGTGTCCTTTTTGGGAAGCTTGGTGTAGTTAATTTTTTTTATATGTGCGTGTATGCAGAAAATAAAAACAAAATAAAAATCCTAAATAATTGTAGGTTTCTAAAAGAAAAATAATAATGAATAAAATCACTTGTAGAATTGGTTTGATGTGTTGAGGCCTGCTAACAGCTTTACATCCATGTAGATTCACCTGTACCATCTGTGTGAGCGTCCCCAGACAATACACGAGGCAGTGATGCGTTTCAACGTGGGTGTGCTTTGATGCTATGTTTTTGACGTACACCCACCCTTATCCGTCCCTGAGGTATTCCACTGTTGTTCCTGTGCACTAATCGGCTTAATTACAGACAGTGTAATGTGCTGCAAGGAGACACATTCAGTTCCCTTAAGTGCTCATTCTGTTTATCCTGCTCACTTTATCCCTATTATCAGACACCTCACACTTTTCTCAGACAGCAAGCATGATAAGAGCTTCATTATTTAAAACATCCATGTTTGCAATGAACAGTTGAATCTATTGTCATGATTTAGTGGCCACAAATGTAAGTAAATCTCAGTCTTTGGTGGTTTCACCAGTATCACATATAGTGGATGATAACAGAAACTTTTCTGCATGCAGCAGCTGTCATTCCACTTCAGATCAATACATATACTTGAACAGGCCGCACCCTTCACTCAGCATGTCAGGCAAATGTAGCAAGCAGTGCTTTGATGCAGTGAAGCAGTACATCTGAAGCTGTGTTAAACTCCTTCCTGCTGATAGAACAACTGATTCCCTTTTTTCAAGACGCTGTTCGTGATCCATTTGGCAATGAGACCACCCCAAATACCCTGCAGCCGCAGCCAGCGTGTCTAACATTGTCTCAATGTCTCTTATAACAGAAAATGGTCTTTGGGTTTATAATGACGCAGATGTGTTTTGTGATCAGATTTGGACAAATATCAAAGTGCTCCTTTCAAAAATGTACAGGAATTGTGTGGAAAAGTGAAGTCAGGGTGTGCCCGTATTCCCTCACCTTTCACTATTTATTCCCCTTAAACTGAGTTTGCCATTTGAAGTGGTGTCTGAATCTGCAATTCCAAAATAGAGTGCCCTGGAAATCTCCCAGAAGTCTCTGCAAAAAACCAGTGTGAATCAACTGCCATGCACACAATTTTTTTTTTGCAAGAAAAATGTGTTAAAATGTACATTGTGTTATGTTTTTACATAAACCATCAATCTTTTCATCACCAGAACACAGTGGATTCATAAATAGTCATTTTAAAATGCCTATATTGATTTGTTTTTCACTTCGTGACATTTGTGATGTCATATTTGCAGTTAAATTAAAAAAAAAAGTTGTGACTCTGGTGTCTGAATTTCTTTTTAAGATCTAGGGCACTAGATAGTCCAGTAGTTTTTCAGTAGGGAGCAGGGAGGGGATTCGAGCATAGCCACAGTCAGAAACTGAAAAGCACGCCTGGTGTCACTTGTGCAAGCGTGGTCACACCAACATGACAGCCTAATCCAAAGAGAAAACTTTAACAAGCATCTTAAGCACTGATGGGAAAAGTGATCACATTCTTCATAACATATGAATGAGCCCCCTCACCACCAAGCAGCATGCACACCGACTAACATAGGAAGGAGGAAGGGAAAGGTCAAGCATGTTTGGCTACATTCTGGATGCCCCAGGGTAAAATAGAGGTTCCACTGAAAGATAATCCTGCTAGATACCTTCCTGTATGTGTCCCTGCAATCTTTAGCTATAAGACAGCTTCCACTATGTGGTCTGAAAGCATCTCTGCAGATGGAACTGCAAATTCCTTTCGTCTGTTATCTGTCCCCTAAGAAAGCTGAAAACCACCTTGATAGTGGCTCCCCTTCCCTTAAAATGTCCTTTCCTGACAGAACGCCATCCAGGCTTGGAGCTTCATGGGTTTATTGCAGGATACAGCAGGTAATGATGCCATGTGCTAACGTGGCAGAAGTTAACCATCCAGATGAGGACAGATAGTTAAGCACCAAAGAAGTTCATGTGGTAAAATCTATTGCTTTGTTACTGTGAGTGGCTAATGGCAATACCCAATTAACCATTTCCTGATCATTTGTCTTCCACATTAGTGCCTGATTAATCTCTTCAGCTCACTCTGCTATGTTAGCTCTTTTGCTCTTTCCTTTCCTTGTCTCGGTTCAGTGCAGGCACTTTGGTGTAATGGGGATTTCTAACTAGACAGACATAACTGATGTTCTCCAATGAGAAAATTTGACGCTGACCTCTCAGTCTGCATCGTCCAGAACAGAAGTTTGTTTTATGATTTGTATTTTACCAATAAAAATGATCACTGTCATTCTTAAAGACCCCCCAGATTTCATCTTTTGATCTATTTTAAAAGCATTCCCTTTTCTAGGACAGAGTTTTTGCAGGACTCCACCTGAAAAGTTTTCTTTTGAATTGTAGGTGGGAGTATTGACGTGGTGCAAACCGCGCCCCCTTCCCTTCCCCATTGAGGAGTGGAAAAGGGAGCTTATGGGCCGCCCATCGTTTTTCTACGTCCCAAAACAATCTTTTTCAAATGGCTTTTTTGTGTCTGCTTCTGATTCACAACAATTTGTAAAAGAAATACTCAGAAAGGCAAATTTTCTTTACTTAATTAACCTAATTTTCTTTATATACTGTATGAAAGGCACAATTTTCTTAACTTAATTAACCTAATTTCTTTATATCTACATTAACTTTACACACAACACAATAACTCACAACACAACACATTAACTCATGGCCCAGAAGGGTCACAACACAACACATTAACTTACCTCACAACACTTTAACTCACAACGGAAGTAAAGCAGCAATTGAAGTGCTTTTATTCTGAAATTTCTACTGGGCTGAGCGGCTAACTACCTAACAGAAAGTAACGTCACAGTGAGCTGTGGAGGGAGCA
Source organism: Oryzias curvinotus (assembly GCA_023969325.1). Lineage (NCBI taxonomy): Eukaryota > Metazoa > Chordata > Actinopteri > Beloniformes > Adrianichthyidae > Oryzias > Oryzias curvinotus. Next base: position 29,975,278 of record CM043715.1, on the reverse strand, counting down.
TGTTATTGCTACAAGAGAAGCTAGCAGCAGTGTTGCCAGAAACTTTCTCTTTATTATGGTTCTCCTTCCTGGCGCTGCACGCGCGTTCCTCTCCTCTCCTTTCTTCCGCTTCCTCCTCTCACATGCACATGCGGTCCCCAACACACACGAACACACCCACTCCGCAACACTAGACACCAAGAATGTGGAGAGATGTAGAGGAGAAGAGCGCGTGCAGCGTGTGTGTTGGGGTCTGCACGTGCCTGTGCGAGAGGACAGAGCGGAAAAAAGGAGAGGAGCGGAGCGCGCGTGCAGCGACAGAGGGGGGTGTCAGAGCTGAGGGAGGAGTGTGTTCATATTGTGTGTGTTTAGAGGAAGGAGAACCACAGTAAAGAGAAAGTTTCTGGCAACACTGCTGCTAGCTTCTCTTGTAGCAATAACGTGCTCCCTCCACAGCTCACTGTGACGTTACTTTCTGTTAGGTAGATAGCCGCTCAGCCCAGTAGAAATTTCAGAATAAAAGCACTTCAATTGCTGCTTTACTTCCGTTGTGAGTTAAAGTGTTGTGAGGTAAGTTAATGTGTTGTGTTGTGACCCTTCTGGGCCATGAGTTAATGTGTTGTGTTGTGAGTTAATGTGTTGTGTTGTGAGTTAATGTGTTGTGTTGTGAGTTAATGTGTTGTGTGTAAAGTTAATGTGTTGTGTTGTGAGTTAATGTGTTGTGTTGTGAGTTAATGTGTTGTGTTGTGAGTTAATGTGTTGTGTTGTGAGTTATTGTGTTGTGTTGTGAGTTATTGTGTTGTGTTGTGAGTTAATGTGTTGTGTGTGAGTAATGTGTTGTGTGTGAGTTAATGTGTTGTGTGTAAAGTTAATGTGTTGTGTGTGAGTTAATGTGTTGTGTGTTCGTGTGTTGTGTGTTAGTGTGTGTTGTGTATAAAGTTAATGTGTTGTTTTGTGACCCTTCTGGGCCACCGTATATGTCCGCCACTATCAGAAGAAAAAGAACATGTCAAACAATATTTTTAATGGCGTGGGGTTTTTAAGAAGTTGTGCAATCTAATGTAACATTTTGAATCTGATTGCTCACAGTAAACTCCTCTGAACTGTCAAGGCGGAGGCTTTACTGTGAATTCAATAATAGGTCAGGTGGTACCGACCCACCTGGGTCATGTGTGCTTGTAGTGCCTAGAAAGCTTGTGTATCTTCATGCCTAATTCTCCTGATTCTATTTAGACGCATCATCAAAACGACTGATGCCATTAGAGGAATTGGCTTTATTTAGATCCATGTGGGCCAATTGTGTCGTGTTTTCTGTGATACTTTCAGGTAGACAGTTGACCTAGTGCAGTGGTCCCCAACCTTTTTGTCACCGTGGACCGGTACAACGCAAGGCACGTTTACCGCGGACCGGGGTGGGGGGTGGTTGGGGGTGGTATTTTCTCCTTAGTAATGATAATAACAATAATAATTATAATTTTCCCCTTGTCAAAGCAACTTTCTAAAGAAGTTTGTTTTTTGCTCATTTTGGTTGTTTGGGTTTAATTTTAGTGGGGTTTATCACCTGATGTTTGGTGTCGCGACTTTGACGTGCGTTAAGTGTGACAGATGTAACAAAGTGAATCCGGTCACTTTTCAAAATAAAACGTTTTTGTCAGAAAAAAAACCATAAAATGGAAATTATTTTTTCTTTCTGTGCGTCCCGGTGCAAAAATTTCCCGCGGCCTGGAACCGCTCCGCGGCCCGGTGCCAAGTGTCCCGCGGCCCGGTACCGGTCCGCGGCCCGGTGGTTGGGGACCACTGACCTAGTGTACCTCTGTTAAAAAGTAACTTATTAGAGAAACTTTAAATGTCTTAAATTTCCATCTACATTTCTTGAAGCTGAAATGTGTCATTTGATGGAATGGCTTAATCCCTCAATGTAAACGTGAAAAACTGAGTTGATTTGAGACGTCTTTTCCCCCATTACCCCTCTGTTTACACTCTTTCCTGCTAACTCACAGCTCCTTATACCTCACAACTCCATTACCAGTGCAACAAAAATGGCGAGCTATATCAGAGCTATCTAGAAATATAGTTTCTGGATAGCTGATAGTGATTCGCAAGGCAATTAAATGTTTCCAAATTTTGAATGTATATATTCATGTATACATTCAAAATTTCATTAGAAGGGCTCTTACATGTTTTACCACTGATGTTTTCATAACACTAAACAGTGATTAGGAGGATTACTAAGGATGATTAACTGTGAATTATTTGCATGTTCTTATTAACAAAATGTCCAATAGAAAATATGCATAATACATATACTAACGACCTGTTGTTTGTAGAAAGCTGCATGGTTAATTTGCAAAACTCATACTTTTTACCCTTAATTACTCTTCAAAGTTTGATCAAATCTATAAGAAATCTGTAATTGTGTGTATATATAATCTTAATATCTGTAATTACCGTATGTATGTTAATTGCAGATCAATCAATTATAAAAAATATATAAATACTTTTGTGTGTTCTGGATTACTGGTGTAAGGGTCTTAGAGTGGTTTGATGTATTGATAAAATTGTTCATTTTTAAGATGTATACATAAGAGTAATTTTATTATGCTTATTGCTTTTAGATCTATTTCCACAGCCTGTCTCTGCACACATGCTGCAGCACTATTTATGTGTACAGGTATGTGTGTTTGTTTCAAAACTAAAGATATGTATGTATGCATAAACAGCTAAGCAGTGATGATGAGACTTCACACTTCACTGAGCCATGATGATAAGGTCATTAACTCCTATTCCAAACATTCATTTCCCTCCCACCCTTCACTCACATTTAGACGTAGTTCTTTAGCCTTATGATCCTCACCACATTTTCATATGACTAAACCAACCCCAAAGGAATAATTGAATTTTTTTAATCAAATACACCCAAAAAAGCTGATTTCAAAATCAGTTATGGAAACACGGATTACATTGAAAATAAACAACACAATTAAAATGTGCACGGATGAAAAAAACTTTTTTGTGTTGAGAATAAAAGTAAATAACAATTTAACCACATATAATTTAATAGGGATTGGCTACTGTCCTTAAGACAGCATTAAAAAGGACACAATTTTATATGCAGCAAATCCAACCAAAAAAAAGCCAATTTAGTGACTCCAGAGGCCGTCTTGTAAGTGGCAGATGGTGCACAGCACGATGGCACAGGTATATTTTCTAATTTCCCACCAACTGTTTTCATACATGTCTATGCAACAGGGTTGATAAAAGAAAGCAATTTTACACCTTCACCGTGCGCACTAGCGGTGCAGATCAGTGTGAAATCTATGAGCTTGACAGGTCAAATGCTGTACCCAACCTCTCACATCCACAGACTAACAAAGCACTCAAATCTCACACACAAATCTCTTAAAGGAGACTTCAGGTTTCACAGTAATTGGATGTTTCCATGTCACAGCCAACATACACTCTTGCGTGAAGGATCTTTTGCAGTCTGCTCACTGAAAACAGAATGTGACCATGGACATGCCCATATAATGTGCTAGGATTCTGAGGTGCACATCTTTGTTTCTCTTTTAAAATTAAAGGAGAAACAGATGGAAGAAACCTCTTAACTTTGATTATGGTTTGTCTGATATGACTCTGACTTATTAGCTTTACACCAGAAATTAGTAACAATCAATTGGTCGTGGTTTACTGCAGCTTCTCCAGGATCCAACATTTATATGAATACTGGGAAATGTGTAGATTAAATATGCATCTACCTTGTTGCTGCTCATGTCTGCTATTTTGCATTTTAATGTCAGACAAAGTAATTACTTTATAACAATACACAGCCTTAATATGCTATAAATAATCTTGGTATTATAACAGTTAAATGTATTTCTAAGGTGTTGGACTTAACATGTATTGAGGATTGACTGAATTTGAGAACTGGACCGAATGAGTCACCCACAAAAAAAATTTGTTATCTCTGGCTCCAACCAAACAAAATATTTTTTTCATGCTGGAGTCAGACGACTTTAGTAAGCAGTGAGTGGTCTGAGTTAGTCTGAGTCATTGTTCCTATGGCAACCACTCTCTCTAATCAGGCATAAGCTTCTTGGAAATCCACACCCCTACCACTTAAAAGTGCGTTCCATGAAATCGGTCTAACATTTTGAGCGTTGGATGTGGGGGGCTAGCAGGCACCACCTACTTTTAATGAGGCATCTCAATGACCAGTTTTCAACTAGCAATAAAGAAAATTAACATGAAAACTAAATGGATTAGAAAAAAAGATAGCATTATTATGTACAAGCGTCCTCCTTTCTTGTTCAGACATTAGCATTATTTTGTCAAATATGGCAGTTTTTGATACTTGGAGCCCACAGGCAATCACTAATCCTGGGGAGGGGTCACTCAGTCTAGTTCTCATACAGTTAACGGTACTAAGTTGATTATCAGCAACAGACCTGAGGTTTTCTACTTTAAACATGTTAAAGGACCTTAAACAGATGTGAGCCCAAAGCAAGGAACTCCTGAGTGGCTTTCTGTGCATTTACAATAACAATGAAAGTGATGATGGGTGGAATACTGCACATGCACTTCTGCATGAATTCAAAATTTAGAGAGATCTACATGTGATGTCCTTTGGAGCAGTGGTCCCCAACCCCCGGGCCGCGGACCGGTACCGGTCCGTGGGTCATTTGGTACCGGGCCGCACAGAAAGACTAAATAACTTGCATTACTTCCGTTTTATTTATTTCGGAATCTGAAAGATGTTTTATTTTGAAAAATTGCCCAGTTCTCTGTTACATCAGTCTATTCAGGGGTGCTCATTACGTCGATCGCGATCAACCGGTAGATCTTCAAGACATGAGCGTAGATCGCAGGCCAGCAAAGAGAAATAAAAAAATAAAATTAAAAATGTACTTCTTTAAACAATCCACCAGCCAATCAAAATCCTCACCAAGACGTCTGGGACTTGATTGGCACGCAGAACGGCCAATCGGACATCCTCTGATACATGCGTCACTGCACATGCGTGTTTAAATACACTGAGCGCAAATTATGTCTGTCATTAGAAAGTGGCTTTCTGACCGCAGTGCGTCAAGTCCCCGGGAAAAAACTGTTGATTGAAGCCACCCCGTGTGTCCTCCTGCTATCAGCTTTGCAGTTATCGCCCGATAAATACGAGCACATTAGGAAAGCTGGTTTTTTTTACGTGGCACGCGCTTCGTACGGAGCCAGCAGCGCCTTAAAATGCTCCCCCCATTGCACAGTTTACAACAGAGCATGACATACGATGGTTGCTGCTGTCTGTCTTTGTAATAAAACGCCTCATATGTTAGTACAAAAGTATCTTTGTGTAATCTTACTGTGTAGTTTTTAATCATCTGTATATAAACAACAATGTACAAAAAAAAAAAAAAAAAAGTACAAAAAAGTGTGAGCACCCCTTTTGACACATTCCAAGGTGCTCTTCTCGGTCATGTGATAGGATACCGCTAAAATAAAACCTAGGAACTAGCAAAATGAGTAAAAAACAAAACTTGCCGAGGGGAAAAGGCCCAGCCAGAAGAGGAGCCTTCCACTTCCAAAAAAAGAAAACTACATTTAACAGACATTACTTCTTTTTTGCACCTTGAGTGTGGGAAGGGGGGATGATGCTGACACCAGTGCCATGTCAACCATTAAGCGTGTTAAAATAAAAGCACAGGGTTCGTCTTGTCACGTATTTGATCCTGCATCATCCTAGTATTGCTACAACAATCATTCGCCTATATTTGAAAGACCGATGAAAGTTTGTGTGACGTCATACCGGTCCGTGGCATGAAAAAGGTTGGGGGACCACTGCTTTGGAGGATCATTCCCGTTCAGATAATGTATGGATGCTTCATTCCTGAACCAGATCTCATCGGCAGGTCGTTGCTGTTCTGCAGCTAACGATGCTTTGCACAGGTATAAAGTGTGTTCCTGGAATCAGAATTCATTTGATGCAGCAAAAAGAAAAGGTTGACAGAATACCAATTGATATTTTATAAGTTGCTTTTGCTCAGTAAGGGGCTGAGTTAGTGCATTTACTTGTGCAAAATTTACTGTGCAAAGACTGAAATGGTTAGATCCTTCCATGTCTTGCAGATCTCAGCTGACCTCTTAGAGGAAGGAAAACATTGGGTCAAACCCAATCAGCCCGACCAAGAACCAGGAAAAAAACTGTTTGTTTGGTCAACCCTGAAAGTGCTTTTTCACTAAACCTGTGGGTTCATTGAATGAACTGCAATTTACTTTTGTCAGTCTCTTTCAAAGTTCAGTTGGTTTGGGGCAAAGTCTTGATGAATCAATAAAGATTTTGACAAGCATGTAATGATCCACATTTTTTGAGAAGATAAGTTAAACCCACACATGCACTAATGAATTCACCCCTGTTTGGACAGAGATTATAGAGAGATTATTCTATTGATCTATTATACCAATAGATTCAAAAGATAACCCCCCTCCCTGCAGAAATATAAAAATAAATAAATTACAGTGATTATACAGATAGGGCAATGCTGCACACAATCAGAAAAAACAACAACAACCGCAAGGCACCAACAACAGATTGAGGCCACGATGTGACACAGAGATGATTGCTTCAGACATTTGGAAAATTACCTTTTGAACTTTTCGTGTGTTCACAGGCTCCAATAGAAATGAAGCATCTTATAGAATAAAGCTAGTGTGTTTGGGGTCACCTACAGATTGTACAACAGCCAATGGGAGTTCAGAGGTTAGGTCAACATATTTGGCTCCCTAAAATACCAACTTGTTTACGTTCAAAAACCACAAACATCACTACCATTCTCCAGTTCAAGGTTAGATTCTTTCCTTATTTTTTAAGTAAACAATCAAAATTGCACAAAGGTGATAGAGAAAAAGGTTATGGCTTGTGTCTCTGACAAAACACGGCTGTATATCAAAATAAAATTGTGGCATTTGTTAAGATAGAATACAAAGCTTAAAATAATTTTCCCTTTACTGTGAAGTGTTAAAATGTATTACAGGCACAATTTTATTTTCATATGGGCCTTCAAACATCAAAAAGACAAAGCTGAAACTGAACATTTGTGCTTTGGGTTCTCCCTGAATGTGGGCTTGCATGAGCACCTCAGAAGTAATCTGAGTGACCTCAAGAGAGTGTCTGTGCGCATAATTATGTCATCTGATCTATTTTCAGCAGGTCAGTGTGACTTCAAGAACTCCTGAATTTGCAGATGATGGGAAAGAAGATGGGGTTGCATGAGTTTTGAGCATTTCTGCCATAATTAGAAGCTTAAAGACAACGCTACAGGGCAGACTGCCAGATGATGGTTTGGTCACCTTTCGCCCTAGCACTGTCTTGCAGGCTAACCTTAAGTAGCCTGTTAGCCGTACATTGCAGTATTGCAGGAACAATATCATTTTCCAAGCTTCCTATTTTTTGGAATACATGATAAAAACATGCTGTTTTTGTGTCCCCATTGATCACAAGTAAGGTGTTGCTGCTATATGATAATGTGTGATTTCTTTCCCAAATTGATGAACTAGTTCTTAAAAAGACATCTAACTAGTTTTTTTTTGCATATTTCAAAGTGAACAATTAGAAAAAAATACATATTAGGACAGGGATGACCAAAGTCCAGCCGTGGGCCAAATGTGGCCAACAGTTCCTGTAATAAAATCGATTATAGTCGCCCCAAGCACTTTCTAAAAACTGTGTGTAAGAGTTCTTGTTTGTGGTTGGCTAAATTATGTTAGAAGGCATTGTAAACATGTGATAATGTTGTCGAGGGGCCCTTTTGTTAAACTTTCTAGCTTGTTTCTAAAATATCAACCACAAACAAAATGAACATATTTTGTTTGTGCTATCAAAAAAACTGCATTTTGTACTTCATAATAAGACAACTATTAGTGGTATTTTACTGTTTTCACTTGTATTTACTGTGGTGCAGTGGTAGGGCGGTTGACCTTCAATTGTAATATTGCGGGTTTGATTCCCGCCTTGCCCGTCCATGTGTCTAAGTGTCCTTGGGCAAGACACAGAACCCCACCTTACCTCTGGTGGGAGGTTGGCGCCAGTGTTTGGCAGCAGAGCCGCCACCAGTGTGTGAATGGGCCTGTGACTGTAAAGCGCTTTTGGCCTTCCTTCATATTAAAGTTAGAAGTTAAAAGTGAACATTTATTAATGAATAATAAGTAAAATTTAATGTAATCCCAGATTTAATGTTTATATGTTTTTTTTTTTGTTTTTTTTTCAGACATTTTCTTCATTTTATTTTTGGGTTTAAGTAAGCAATTCACACTAAATTTGGTTAAAAAGTATTTGGTTATCTCTTTTCTATCCCATTGCAAAATAATTTACATTAAAAAGTTCATTTGCATTTAATTTTGTTATAAGTGCAAAAATCCTCCCTGATTGGTTGGCCCTATAACATTTTTCCTCGCCAAATCTGGCCCTCTTTGCAAGAAGTTTGGACACCCCTGCATTACGAGATCTGTGAGATGATATACGAGTGTAGTTGTCAAGCTGGACTTTACATGGAAATTACAAACATTACAATTATGAAAAGCCTTAATAAATGGTCTTGTGTAAATAAAAAGACGTTTAAAGATAAGCGGAGAACTCTTTTTCATCCCTGTTCCATTTGGCACACACAGAGCAGTTTTCAATAGAACACCTATTTTGTTACAGTGATGTCTCTTTGTATGACAATGGCCCAAGTTGGACCTATTTCCCCATTTTCTGCTCTTTCTCACATTAACCTTAAGAACACCAAACATTTTGTTGCTTTTCTAGCATTGCTCTGCACCACATTCATACATTTACACACATTTATCAGGATTCAAAGTTCAGTACAACTGCAGCCCTCCCTTGTTGACCTGCAATCAGCAACAGTGAAGTCACAGAAGCAGGGTGAGGTTCTTTGCCTGAGGTAATGTCGATAGCTGCAATTGAAGAGGTGTTAGTCATTCACTTTCACCACCCACATTTTCTCCATCACATAAAGCATTACAGTCAGAATGCAGATTGTAAGCATATAGCTGACTCTTTCCCCGATTAAGTCTTCTTTTTTTACAAGACTGCAATAAGTAAAAACTGGATGATGTTAGGGGTTAATGAGGACACGGCCAAGACAGCCATAGATGGAATAGGTGACTAGAGAGGGAGACTTAGCAAAAATGTGGAAAAAACAGCAAGTTGCACAAGACACAGGTGTGAAAGATGAGTAGATGGTGGAGGTGAGACGAAAATAGCACAGAGTTCAAAAGGCATAGAAGATGCCTCCTGGCCAGAGAGCTGAACATGCTGCACCGTTTTTATAAGATTCAAGCCATGCTGATGTTTAATCAAGCTAGGATGAGCAGAAGTAATGTTCTGTGTTTGTACACAGCAAAGGAAGGCAATTTGCTTGGGCTGCATTGGACGAATTTGAGCAGAATGGGGCACAAGATGAATGTGAAGATGTGGGAGTGTTTTTGTTTGCCAAAGCTTTTATTTGCTAAGCGCTAAACTGACATTTATGGCTCTAAGATGAATGGTTGATGGGTTTGTATCTACTCTGGGGCCACAGACCAAATCAAGCCGAGAAGGAAAAAGATGACTATCGAGGCAAGAGGAAAACACATTATGCTGTCTCCCTGAAGAGCCGCAAACACCACTGACATGTTATTATTTTGTTTGCAAATGTTTCTGTGTGGGTTCTATATCTTTTACCCATTACGGCTATCATCCTTTAACACCCACATTTCTGCAGAAACTGAGAATAAGAATTAGTGTTAATACTGGCAGTATTAGGTGCTTTAATGTCAACTAACTTTTTCCTGGTTCCATTTTTCTTAACTTGCAGGAACCTTTGTTTTTGGTTTCTTCTACGGATGGACTCAAAAAAAAACCAAGTAGACCTGCTGAAGAACCCTTTGACCCTACAACCAACAAAATCTGTAAGAAAAAAAGCCATTTTCTCACAAACTTGAACATCACCAGCAGCATTTGCAAAAATGCAGGGTTGAAAGAAAGAAAAGTAAGGATCACTATCGATTCACTTCTCTTCCATTAATTATGAAGCCTTGTTTCATTGCTGAAAGTTGCATTATGTCAGTTTTTAGCACCGGTTTTAATAAGTGAAACCACTTTTCTTTTTTCTTTTTAAATAGTAAAAAAGGGACTGAACTGGCTAAAGCCAAATTAACACAACATGGAATTTTCTATTCAACAAAGAAAGGAGTGCTTGCTGGAAGTCAACAGTCAGATGGGGCATTTGCTGCCTATATTTCCATGTGTGGAGTTGGCCTGGGAATGCTTGGATAAAGTAATTAAGAGACAGAAATCAAACTGTGCTTTGAGAGAAAAACTGTTTTAATTAAATCAAAAAACAGCAACACAAGGACTCTGGAAGTTGAACTGATCTGCTACACGTTCACAAAAACTAAAATTAAAAACATGGTTGCAAAAATTAATAAACATAAAAGCACTGCAAGCATTAAGTCAAATGAAATCAGGAGTACTTTACCTGTCGTTTCCTAGTTTTCCTCTTTTGCAAATGTGTGAGTTTGGAAAAAAAAAAACATCAGAACCACTGAGTAGTCCTTCGTGTTTGTTGGAAGTGTTGCCATTGAGCCGCTGTGCAGGATTTTTTCCCTATTGTGCTTATATCTGAACAAGAAAGGTGGACGCTTGAACATACAGTCTGTATTCTGGTACTGTGTCTTTCTCAGCTTTTTTACTTCGCTAAGAAAGTTTGCAAATAAAAAAAATGTATGGATAAAGTTTCTGCATAGAAACAGGCAGGTATTTTCTCATTATTCTTTTCTCCTTCAATTTGCATCCTATTTTATTCTAAGTGAAATTTAGATTGTATGACTTAGTGCCTGTATTGCTGCTTCTTACATCAAGATTTGCTTGATTTTCTGTGAACTTGAGCTTATGGTTGCAGGTACTTTCAACCAAAAACTCATCTTTCTGCGAATTACCTCTTATCCCCAGTGAGTCACACAATCTCCTCCTTCAGCTGTACTTTCTCTCTAAAAATACTCCTCCGGCTTCACCTGTATTTTAAATTTTGGCCGTGCTTTTGAATGGTTTGTCTGAAGGTCTAAGAGGCTGTGCATTTGAAATGGAAGGCATTTAAACCTGTGCCAATCAATACACAAACAGATAATAAAGAGAAAAGAAAATGTGTCTTATTGAGTTCTCGAGCCAATGTGTTCCATCAGAACAGCTGCAATGGACTTTAGAATTGATTGTACTTCTGCAGTGGAATGATGGAAAATCGCTTTTCCAATGAATTCTGCTGTATTTCCAGTTTTCTTGATAGTGGTCAACGGTTTCACCTAATGTGCCAATCCAAAAACTTCTGTCATTTTTTTTAGGTAAATTGAATTTAGTGCAGTGAATAGTACTTATTTTTGAAAGTAACATGTACTTGACCTCCAATATGTACAATGGAGACACTTTTATTCTGAGAGGCAGATTTGATTTTTAACTGTTGCATGGGAATATCTTCTCTAAAAACATGCATGAATTTATCGTTATCCCAATAATCCCGATAATACCGTGAAAATTTCAATAAATGTTTACCTTAAATGTCCTAAAACAAACTTATAGCAGCTTGACGTATTTTACAAATCAAATAAGTCCTTTTATGCATTAGACCAAAAGGATGAAGCCCTTTTATGTTAGATGCTCGCCTTCTATGTAGACAAGGGTCATATGGAGTATCATTTGAGGTATGTTGACTCTTATTTAAATTAAACTGTTGCAGTGACATGGAAATTATGTTTTTGGTTGTTTTGCTATTTGTTCATGTATCGCAAGTATATCGTCGTCGCAATATTGATCACTAATATGGCAAATAGCTAGATTTTTCATATCCTGCAGCTCTACTGTTCAGTAGCAAATCTCTTTTGTTGTTGCTTTGTGTGTATAAGAGGGTGTTGATAGGTTGTTTAACAGAGAAAGTCTGTAGAAAATAACCAAACATTTTCCAGACATTTCACACAAAAAACAGAATTTCAACAGGATGGTCAAAGTAAAAAATATATATACATATATATATGTATATATATATATATATATATATACATATATATATATATATATATATATATATATATATATATATAAAACAATGTTGTTGATCATATTAAAACCATAAATTACTTTAAATAAATTGATTATTTTATTACTATCAAACTACTGGTGACCTTATATGCAGTTATACTGTTAAATTAAGGTGTTTAGCTCTGTGGAATTGTGGCACTATTGGACTGACATTTGCTTTGAACGCTAAAGATTAGCAAAAACACAAGCAAAGTTTCATCCCTTTATGTGTGTGAGTTGGTTTGTGTGTGTGAGACATCTCTGGGTTTAGCATCAGCTGACTTACAGCCAATGTTTTACAAAGAGAAAGAGACAGACAACATGTGGATGCAGAGATAACAGAGGGTGAGACACTGCAGAGGCAGCAACTCCTGTTGGACTTAAAAGTGCACAGGTGGGACTTTTTGGAGCCAAAGCTGTTCATGTTTGTGTGCCTTGAATTTAGTGGTTTGGAACTGATAATGACAGAAAACAACAAATGAAAATATATTTTTGCCTCTAGAGACATTGCTTTTTTTTAAAAAAAACTAAATGTACCTATCTGTATGAAACCTTGAAGCTTTTGAAAACAAGCTTTAAAGAGTACAAAAAAACCTCCATCTGTGTTTGATCACCACCTCTTTTATAGCATATCAAAGTCATAATTATGTATGGAAGCAGTCAAAACCTATTTTTAGTAACCATGCAGTTTTGTCAGATGCTGCTTCTGTGTCTGAGTGGCTTTGTGTTTTGTTTCTGTTCAATGATCAATTTCATTAATATCAGCAATGATTTTATTTTTATTCCTTTAGAGATTTTTTTTTGTTGCTCTCATTCTATGCAAGATATAAAGCACAATGATTCAAATAAATTGTTATTTCTATTGTTGTAGATAACTGCTTTTTATCTACAACTATAGAACCAGGCCATAGAATATAACGGTTTGTTATGAATCAAGCTCATTCCCTGTTTGTTGTGCTGGCAGTCTTTGTGTTTCTGCAGCAACATACATTTGCACCAGGAGGTGTTTGTGGGGCTGATCTGACGTTGCAGTTATGTAAATCTTCCTGCTCAGACAGTAATGTTATTTAGCAAGAGCCATCCTGTCCTGTTTTAATTAAACCAACTAGAGTTGTGGGGCATGGCAGGTCATTTATTTGTTCTATTCTAATGCTACCTCTTATTGGGGTGTGATGGTGCATTTCCAAAGGCCAATAATTACAAAGGGTTGAAGGAAAGCTCTTTTGACCTGGAAATGTTGGCTTTATTTTTATGCTGTCCTGCTGATTTCTTAAATGTTTTATGTGCTAAAGGTGTTACTGATACCTGACCAAGCTAAAGGTTCCAATGAGAAAAATACAGTGGATCAACTCTGCGCTTTATTGTTTGAAAAAGTTTTCCTTTTTGTTTTTGTGTTCGACTAACTTTTGCTAAATTACCGAGCATATATATATATTTTTTATTTTTATTTTTTTTTTAAATGAAAATCCAAGATGATGCTCGAGGCTCGGCTGCAGTTTGGGTTTGATCATCTTTTATTTCAGGATAATAACAAGACAACAGGTAAAATAAGTTGTCATCCTGCCTGCAAGCCTTAAGCTGCTGGTGATAGATGATCATTGTTGAGCCTTTGGCTCTGCCCGAGCAGCAAGCACATTTGCCAAGGAAGTGATTAACTTGATTATGGCAGCCGTTTGTTAACAGTTCAATATTTTTGATTAACTTCTCATTACTGTGTACGTTATTAACTAATAAGTTAACAAGTTTAAAAGCTGCATGTTTTATATTAGCATTACAGTTGATGTCATGACTATATAGTGACTATTCTGATGTACCTGGGGGTCATTATTTCTAAAATGATGGCATACCATAGTATTTTTTTTTTTTAAACCAGTGTGCCGTGGGAGATGGCCAAGCGTTCCGTGGGACATTGTTCATGTTCATTGATCTTAAAACCTTTACCATTGCCAGGACATCAGCTCTGTGTTCATTCAAAAAGGCCCTGATAAAACACTGAATAGTTAGGAGTATGAAAGATCATAAAATAGTTTTTTGAAAAGTCCTGCCCCTTAAACTCTCTCCACCAATCATTCTTGGAGGTTTGAGCAATACGTCATCAGTCTGATCAATCAGATGTGGTTAATGTCCTCGTGTCCTGGTGCCGACCTGGCTCAACATTTCTCGGTTCCAACTAAAATAGCAGCTCAAGATCGTTTTTAGTGGTGTTGCTTCCCGCGGGATCTGTTGTCAGTCCAAGTAAAAAGTGCATAAAACATAAAGACGTGAGTCTGTCCAGCTTCAGCATCACTGTATGTACTACATCTCCCATGATGCATCGGATTACAGTGACAGCGTCTCTCACTGCACTGCAGTTAACTGTCATGAAGCACAACAACCGCAAACAGACAAATTCAATTTCAGACTTTAAGTTTTGACATATAATAAATACAAAACAATAATTGATTGGATTTTTCTGCGCTTTTCCAGACCCTCAAAAGGTGTAGACAGAAAGAGGCGTGGCTGCCAGTTCATCCCCTGGCTTTGTGTCATAATAGTGCGACTACAACAAAGGCAAAGCTATCAAAAACAATTATTATAGGTCATCCAACAGCTCACTTTTTTCCGGTTGGCTTTTGGTCCTTCATCTGTACGCGTCATTTAATGTATGAAAGAAGATTGCAGGCAGTGAAGAGGAATACAGTGGCGCTGGTTTGGTGCTTTTTGTTGTTGTAATGGCCTCTGCCAATCAATGGGTTTCATCCTGTGACAACAGTAGCTCCGCCCTAACTGGTCTGTTCCATTTTTCTATGGACCAACAATGAACGAGGGCCCAAAAATTGTATGTTTCAGTCTGGCTTAATGGGTCCATTCTATAATGGAAACGCTCCAAATACCTGACTGGACCGCTCAGTGGAAACAAGGCTTCAGTGTACTGAGCCTATTTCCCATTGTCTAACCCCATCAGTTAGGAGGTGGGAAAGGGGGGGGGGGGTACGAATGGGGCTCTATTTTAATTTTCATGCTCGTTTTATATTCATTTTTTTGTTTTGTCTTAATATAAAGCACTATGTGTTATGTTTTTTTTTTGTAATAAGAAAAGTGATACATAAATAAATATTGATTTGCTTTGATAAAGGGGTTTAGGTCTAGGTGAATATCTGGCTTGACTTTTGACTTTTGTCAGTGTTAGGAATAATATACAAAACACCAAATTCACCAAACATTTTTACAATGTCACACAAATGCTGATAATTAGGACAAAGTTTATAATAAATCTGGAGAACCTTATGTTTTAGATTTGAGATTTTCTTACCAGCTCTCTGCATCTGACCAAACCCAAAATATTTGAAGCATTCAATATCCCTGCCTTATTATGCATAAGTGAAGAACTGGAAAGAAACCACAACGGTTGGAGAACCTTTACAGAGAACTCAAAGTACAAAGGCACTCGTGTTTTAGTGCAAGAAAGTCTTTAAAAAACCATTGTAGTGTTTTCTCCAGAAAAACAAGGGTTAACACCGAGTGGGCCATGTCTAATCCACACTTTGATGGGTTACAGTGCCAGAATTTCAATTGTGGCCAATTTCCATCTCAGTCCAGCCAGGCCTTTCCCTTTAGACTGTATTTTCACTTCTCACTCCCCTTTTCTCTTTCTTTTATTGTTCTGTTCTCTAGCCCCTCCCTCTGTCCCTCCTCCAGTGTTTTGTGTGGATTTAAGAATGTTCTAGAGAGCAGGACTGAATTGGCATGAAATGAGATCAGCCAATATAGACGGTTTCACAACAAAATATTTCCCTCTTTCCTCTCAAAGCCAACTTTGTCTATTGAAAAAAGCTTATACATATTTTGTTCATTTTGCAGACAGTCATGGTGCATCAGTCTGTAATGGCTGGCTGCATGTTTGCATTTCATTGCAGCACTGACAAACAGGATTCCTACTCATTCATTACTGATGATTTCAACCATGCCAGAATGTATATGATCTACTCAATTTCTGTTGGTTGATTTGTGTGCATAAGACAAAAAAAAAAAACCTCAGCCTTGATTTTAATAATTTCACACATGGCTAAAGATCCACCAGCGTTTTAAGGGGAGCTTGTTTCAAATTTAGTTGGAGTTGGGAAGCCAGTGAGCCTCTGCAGGATTGTTTTGACACCAAAGACAGCCTAAACCGATGGTTGGACAGCCTCTATCTGCTTTTATTGCCACTAAACCTTAGGTCCTCAAGAACTATAACCCAGAAAGTTCTCTGCTATCTTTATACTGCTGAGTACTTGGATCAAGCTTGTTCACTCAATCATAGCCTGAAAGGAGTTGATACAGCTAATTAAAGCTAAGTAGAGCAGGAATACCTACAAATGATCAGGGTCAGGAAACTCTCAACGAATCTCAATTAAACCATCAATCTCATCTAAGAATGTTTAGATTGTTAATAGGATGTTTGTTGGAATTAAGACCAATAAACAGTCTGCAGGAACACAAAGAAATAAATAATTATCAATACATCAATAATCTTCATTGCAACGTCAGTTGACCAGAGATGATGCTTTCAACCATCCCCCCTGTCCTAATTTTGGGGTCATGTGGGTTGTCTTTCTCAGCTCTGTTGTAACCACCCAACAAAATAGAAAAAAACAAAACAAAAAGAAACACAACTAACCCCAAATGCTCACATTTAGGCCACATCAGCGGTTAAAGCCTTAGTCATATGCACCCTACAGGGTGTGCATGTGCCCTTAGGATGCCCACACAAACTACACTCTGATTGCATGATTTCCTATATTCTAATAGTCAGATTTTAACTAAGAAACATGAACAGCACTAATGGGCTCCTTGTGGAGTTCACAACATTTGGGAGTGGTCAAAAAAAATATCTGCACACACACACTACACACCTACATTTCACCTGCTTCACCCTTACTTTCCCTTTCATGCTGTGTCAGTGTTCACTATGACCTGTCGCTCTTAGTATTTCTGTAAAACAAAACGTGCATGAACATTTTGGCTCTATGGGCTCACCAAGCGGTGACGACCTTTATATTTTTTACGAGCCACCTGCATGCATTGTATATATTTTTGCCCACAGACAACCCGTTTTACCCAAAGGGCCGTTGTTAATTAGGCTTCAGAATTTCCATTTCAAGTATAAAACATGTGTTTGGACTCCGAGAGTAATTCTGAATACCTAGAGAATCTATGTAATCTATAAAAACATCTGCTTGAGAAGGAGGTTCAATTTTATTACCTAATTTTTGCCGTAAATTGGTGAAACATACTAGTTGGTGTGGCTGATGTGCTTACTTAAATGTTAGTGTGAAAGAGCAGATCTAGAGCCAGACACAACAAATGTCAAGCATAGGTAACGATTTAATTGTTTGACCAGAGGGTTGCTGGTTCAGTCTCGGGACTGCTCTAGCTATGACAGATGCCCATCATTGTTTACCGCTAAATTCATATTTACAAAAAATAAAATAAAATAAAAAACTATAACAAAAATTGTCACTGGTGATTTATCTCATAAAATACAAAATCCAATCCAATGTAATCAGTTTACCTCCAATTTAACATTAAAAATAAAAAATGCAGAGCAATAACTTAATCTCAGGTGTATACTTTACAACACACAAACACCTGGGCAAAACTCAAATTTAGTAAAACACGTACGCAACTCTAATTCAAGCAGGTATTTAAATGGTTTTGTACATTATAATCAATCCTTTAAGGAAAACTGTCGGTGAAAATAATAATCCAATATTACAAAAATGTTAAATATTATTCATATGTGTTTGTGAAAAATATAAAACCAGGATGGTTCTCCAAACATTTAAGTTAATAGCACTGAAAAGAAAAGTTTAGTAAGAGGAGAAAGTTTCCAATTATCACTATGTCTCTTAGTATTAAAAAGCTCTTCTGCACATTGCTGTGTTTGAACAAGGTTCCACTGAGGTCATTATTGCAACTTTTACTTTGAAAAGATCAGTTCTTTGCCCCTTATGGACATTCCACTTGAATTCCACCAGCATAGCCTGCACAGTAAACATTCACTGAACATGCTTGTTTGTTT
Source organism: Oryzias curvinotus (assembly GCA_023969325.1). Lineage (NCBI taxonomy): Eukaryota > Metazoa > Chordata > Actinopteri > Beloniformes > Adrianichthyidae > Oryzias > Oryzias curvinotus. The sequence goes on along the minus strand of CM043715.1, from coordinate 29,957,162 downwards.
GTTTTTTGGGCCAGTGATAAGTGCTGTGGTATCTGCACTAAATTCAAACTGACAGGCCCGCGTGCAGCCGCAGGGACGATGATAGATTTCTGCATGCCTTCGAGTGATACGGTCAAAACATGTGTGCAGAAGTTTTGTGCTTGACTGAAAGAAATTCTCCTTTGCCATACAACCAAGCTGTAGTTTTTATCTGGTGTGGGATTGTGTTAATGTGTTGTGTCACTCATGTCACACAAGCTGTGAAGGTAAATTATCAGAAGTGCAAAGGCATTTTCACAAAGTCTTACAAACTGACATAATCAAAAAGTATAGGAAATAAACAACTACCTGCCATGTCTTGAATCTGATTGAATGCCTTAAAATGTGTTTTAAAAAATAAATATTAAGTTACATTTAAATTATTGTAAAATACCTCTTGACTCATTCAGCCGTGTTGCCAACTCGGTTGCAACTTTATGAATGTATTGAGACCCTTTTTTGCTGGCTAAGCCTTTATGAATGGACCAGCTTAGTTTATTCTGTGAAGTTAAAGTTTAGCATTCCCCCTTTTAAATTCTATGCATTTATGATCCTTTTGATTGTTTGCTTACTTTACCAGTTGAGATGACTGTTGTTGTAAATTTGGGCTATACAGATAAAATTGAATTAAATTAAATTGATAAGTAGGGTTAAAGAGTTCCAAAATGATAACCATGATTGACACTCAGGTTAAAGTGTTTGACTGCAACAGACCAGTAAAACAGCAGACAGGATGGTTGGAGCCAACCTGTCCTTCATCCAGGATCTGTACATTTCCAGTGTCAGAAAGAAAATACGAGGGATCTCTGCAGATTCACCTCAACGTGGAGCATCAGCTCATCCAAACAGTACCCTCCGGCAAACTCTACAGAGCACTGCAACCAAAAACAACCCAGAGAAATAGATTCTCCCCACAACCTGCCTTAGTGATGAGCTGCTAGATCCCCTGTCACTCTTATACTACTGATTTGACTCAAAAAATGTAATACAATGTAGTTGTAGACATTCCTACACCTTTATATACATATTTGTGTCAAATGTCTATTTTTGTCTAATCTTTGTCATTTTTTTAATCTAAACTTGCATAAGGTTCTAGTTAATCCAGATGACATTTTAAAGTGTAGTTTTGAAGTGATTTTATGTTTACTTTACAATTACCTGTACAAAGCCCATTGAGACAACTGTTGTTGTGATTTTGTGCTATACAAATAACATTGAATTGAATTCAATGATTTTGGCATCTGAACTGAAAATGTTTTTTTTTTTTCATATTTTACAAGCAGTCCTATAGTGACTTGAGGCCACTTGAATATATATATATATATAATATACGTGTATATATATATATATATATATATATATATATATATACATGTGTGTGTGTGTGTGTGTTTGTCAAATTGTAATTGTAAACACGTAGAGACACACATGTGGTGTGTGTGCATGGGGGTCCGTGTATTACTGTATTGGTTTACCTGTCTTTATACCAAGAAAATAGAAAAATTAAAGTCTAAAGACTGATTGCCACATGGTCATTTGACACAAATCCACCAGATGCTCTTGAAAAAATATGATTTTAATTTATCATTGTGCAAAGTAAATCAAGGGAAAAAATAAGTCTTTCACTAACTAAATAACCGTCAGCCCCCACAGCTGCTAGCTACAGGAGAAGTGGGGAAATCAAATGATGAGCAGATGGAAGATTACATCACTCCTTGTTTATCACAGTAAAAACACAATATTGAGGTAGAAGCCAGAGGCCACCTTGCATGTCTTGCTTAGATTAGAGAGTTTGTGTATTTTTTTATATAACTGTGCAAGATATATGCCCTTCAGAACATTTGGTTTAGTGTGACTATGTTTAATTAATTCTTATAGTTACAGTTGGTTGAGTCAGATGGCTGCCCTGCATAACTAGTCTCTACCAATCTTGCCCTCTGCAGTATAAAGAAAGGTCTTTTTCATTGCTACGCATAATCTCATTTATACACACACCGGACACTTTAGTTGGTACACCTTGCTAGTATCAGGTTGGACTCCCTTCTGCCTTCAGAACTGCCTTAATCCTTGGTGCCATAGATTCAATAAGGTACTGGAAACATTCCTCAGAGAATTAGCTCCATATTGACATGACAGCATCACGTAGTTGTTGTAGATTTGTTGGCTGTACATCCATGATGCCAATCTTTCGTTCCACCATATCACAAAGGTGATCTATTGGGTTGAGGTCTGGTGATTGTGGAGGCCATTTGAGTCCAGTGAACTCACTATCGTGTTAAAAAAACTATTCTAAACTATTCAGCTTTATGACATGGTACCTTATCCTGCTGGAAGTATCCTTTAGAAGATGGTACACTGTGGTCACAAAGGGATGAACATGGTCAACAACAATACTCAGATAGGCTGTGGTGTTGGCACCATGCTCAACTGGTACTAAGGGGCCCAAAGAGTAGCAAGAAAATATCCCCACGCCATGACACTCCATCACCAGCCTGAAGCGTTGATACACTCAAAAAAATAAGTCATTGGATGAACTCAATTTAAGTGTGGGCAGGATTTCCATCCAATAAATATGAGTAGTCCCACTTCAAAGAAAATCCTTCCACGTAATGAAATATAATTGAGTTAGTCAAACTCAATTTTATCAAGAAAGGCAAGGCAAAAAAAGTCATCTGAGACCGGTCTTTCGTCGGTCTTGAACCTCTGCATTCTTATCCCGCTGACTGATCCACTGAGCAAACTCTTCTGTGACAATTCACAGCCGCCAGTATAAAGAAATAGAATCATTTTTTCTATAAATGAGGTTCATCGTGTATCGTCTTATTGGGAGAAGCCCAGTTGAAACAATTCCAAGCCACAGTGTTTTTACGTGGAAAAACACGGCCTAAAGTTTTCTCTCTTTGAAAAGTCGAAGGATTTGAAGGACCAAAAGTAACAGCAGGCATTAGACGAAAGAGCTGAACATTTTAATAGTTGAATGATTAAAATAGGTGAAAAATTGTAGCCGAAAAACGGCCAAAGATACTATAAAAAGAATAAACAAAGAGAAACAGAAAAACAGCATTCAACATGCGCACAGCATGCTCCTTACTTGAACTCATTTATTTTGGATTACTGGAGTTCATAGGTGAAACTATTAATACATTTTGTGTTAGGTCAATTAAATGTAGATACATTATTTTAAAATTAATATATTTAAATAAAACAAACAGAATTTAATTGTGTTACATGAAAGAGGGTCTTGAATCATTTTTTTTTAGTGTACAAGGCAAGATGGATTCATGCTTTCATGTTGTTGACACCAAATTTTGACCCTGCCATCTGAATATGACAGCAGAAATGACGACTCATTAGACCAGACAACATTTTTCAAATCTTCTGTTGTCCAGTTTTGGGGAGCCTGTGTGAACTGTAGACTCAGTTTCCTGTTCATAGCTGACAGGAGTGGAATGCGGTGTGGTCTATTGCTGCTGTAGTCCATCTCGCTCAAGGTTGGACATGTTGTACGTTCAGAGATGCTCTTCTGCAGCCCTGGGTTGTAAGAGTGGTTATTTTAGTTACTGTTGCCCTTCTATTAGCTGGAACCAGTCTGGACATTTTCCTCTGACCCCTGGCATCAACAAGGCATTTCCCCCCACAGAACTGCCGGTCACTGGATATTTTCTCTTATTCAGACCATTCTCAGTAAACCCTAGAGATGGTTGTGTGTGAGAATCCCAGTAGATCAGCAGTTTCTGAAATACTTAGACCAGCCCGTCTGGCACCAAAAACCATGTCACAATTAAAGTCACTTCAATCACCTTTCTTCCTCATTCTGATGCTCAGTTTGAACTGCAGCAGATGGTCTTAACCATGTCTACATGCCTGAATGCATTGAGTTGCTGCCAATGTGATCAGCTGATTAGAAATTTGCATTAGCGAGCTGTTGGAGGTGTCCTAATACAGATAAATTTATATGAGGATGAGAGATGAAGTTTAATCGTCAGCATTTAATGAATTACTTGATTTTGTTGTAAATGAATTTGAACTAAAATGGGTCAAAGTGAATAAAATTATGATAGATTCGAAGAACAACCAACAGGTTGTCTCAACATTGAACCAACTCTTGTCTCATTGAACTTCTAAACTAGTTGACAGGTCAAGAAAATGGATGGACACATAATGGAACTGGGCAGCAAATACAGTGGTGGACAAAATTGTTGGTACCCCTCAGTTAAAGAAAGAAAATAGACAATGATCACTGAAATGACTTCAAAAGTTTAAAAGTAACAATAAATTAACATTTATTGAAAATTAAATAATCATAATCAGCCATTACTTTTGAGTTGTTGATTTACAGAATTATTTTAAAAAAAAACAACTAATGAAATAGGGCTGGAAAGGAATGATGGTGGCCCCATGAAAGACTGAGAAACTAACTGCCCAGGGGGTCATGATGAACTCAGGTATGTCCTTTAATTGACATCACAGCTGTTTTCAAACCCATAATCAGTCAGTCTGCCTATTTAAAGGGAGACAAATAGTCACATTGCTGTTTGGTGAAAAGGTGTGGACCACACTGAACATGGACAATAGAAAGGAGAGAATTGTCCCAGGACATTAGAAACAAAATCATAGACAAACATGATAAAGGCTATAAAACCATCTCTAAGCAGCTTGAAGTTCATGTGACAACAGTGGCACATATTATTCAGAAGTTTAAGACCCACGGGACAGTAGCCAACCTCCCTGGACGTGGCTGGAAGAGGAACATTGATGACTAATTGAGGAGACAAATAGTTGAAACTGTATCCAAAGAGCCCAGAACAACCTCCAAAGACATTAAAGGTGAACTCCTAGATCAAGGTACATCAGTGTCAGATCGCACCATTCGTCGTTGTTTGAGCCAGAGTGGACTTCATGGTAGACGACCAAGGAGGACACTGTTGAAAGGAAATCATAAAAAAGCCAGACTGGAATTTGCAAAAATGCGTGTTGACAAGCCACAAAGTTTCTGGGAAAATGTCCTTTGGACAGATGAGACAAAACTGAAGCTTTTTGGTAAGGCACATCAGCTCTATGTTGGTAGACTCAAAAATGAAGCAGACAACGAAAAGAACACTGTCCCTTCTGTAAAACATGGAGGAGGCTCGGTTATGTTTTGGGGCTGCTTTGCTGCATCTGGCAAATCACTTCTAGGTGATTGAGCGCAGATCTGAATACCATTGAACATCTGTGGAAGGAGCTAAAACATGCCATTTGGAGAAGACACCCGTCAAACCTGAGACAACTGGAGCAGTTTGCTCATGAGGAGTGGACCAAAATACCTGTGGACAGGTGCAGAAGGCTCATTGACAAATACAGAAACCGTTTAATTGCAGTGATTGCCTCAAAAGGTTGTGCAACAAAATAGTAAGTTATGGGTACCATCATTGTTGTTCAGCCCTATTTCATTAGTTGTTTTTTTTAATAATTCTGTTTATCAACCACTTAAAAGTAATGGCTGATTTTGATTATTCAAATTTCAATACATTTTTATTTATTGTTACTTTTGAACGTCGTTTCAGTGAGCATTGTGGACTGAATTTTGTCCACCACTGTAAAAGCTAATTTTTTTCAAAGGGTCTATATACTCCAACCTTTCACTTTCTATCTGTCGTTTATCAGTAGTGCACACACACAGAACTAATGTGTCCTCTGAGAGCCCGCAGTACTTTAAACTTGTTTAGATACCCATCTGTTTTTTCGGGATGTGAAGACACCAGGATACTGAAACATGTTTGCCCTGAAATCTGTGCATCTGTAAAAATAATCAAGATAGTATGTGAAATGGAAAATTCAAGGCATTTTTTCCTTCAAACTTTTGTTTCATTTGTGCATCTGGTGGTAAATGTTCTCATGCACGTGGGTCCTGCTGTGTGTTTAAGCGAGTGACAGAGATGGATGTGGTTGGCTCCCTGCGATCAAATCACTGAGGGAAAGAAACAGAGTCAGAGAGGTACTGTATGTTTTATTGCAGAGTTACTGGGAGTGTTTAATAAATGTATTAGTGTGTCCTTGGTAGCTATATTGATTTTGTTTTTTACCTTTTTTTTTTTTCAAATGGGCCTTGATTCTAGTTTTTTATGATGGAGTAGGAGCAACAACAGTCCATGTCTCAACATTGAACACTTGAAAACGTTTTAATCTATAAAACAATATATACGCCACTTAAAATTTGTCATATAGTGCATTTATGTAAACACAGAAAACAAGCTCTGCAAATATTTACCAATGTGTAATGGTATGGATTTTTATGTATGGGCGGATTTTCCCAGTGTAGGAATATATTTGGTCACATTGAGTCAAAGATAAAATATATTTGCCAGTCCTCATGGTAAATACTGACAGGTGATATGAAACATTAATCTGTGTTGGTTGTCATCTAGAGATTTCTGATCTAGCTCTGCCATCTTTTAAAATGCATGAACTAAATTCAGGGGGAAAACGGTCATCGGTCCTGTTGGTGCAGCAGAACCCAGTGGTGCTGCTGTTTGTTGATTTGAGGCTCCAGCTGGTCCAGAGCGGCATAGTAGATGACTGAACTGAAAGAGTGTTTCACATTTAAAACCGTCAGGATTATTTAGAGGAAAGTCGTGTTTTCTCAGAAGAGTTTATTTTTACAGTCTCACAACCTTCCTGTAGGGATCACTTTCCAATATTGCAAACAGTAGGATGATTCAGAAAACGTTGACTAAATGGAGAAGACAGAACAATGAATACTTTCTTCCTGCCGGACTGAGTCTTTTCAGGGTTTCTTGTTTGCCAATTGAAATTTGTGTTTGTTTTTTTGATGAAACAAAATACTATGAGAATAGTAGATTAGTCTTTGAATGGCAGGTTCTGACACCAGCTCAGTAGTTAGAAAAAGCCCATATGGTTCTTTGTTGAAAGGTGCAGTGTGGCTGTGTGTCTTTAGACTTGTGGTTTATTGCCTCCCAGCATCTACCAACCTCCTACCGGGCTGCTTTGCACTGCCAGACTCAGCAAGTTGTCTGTCTGTTTAAAATACCATACAGAGAATTGGGGAATACACACATGCAGTGTATATAGTGAGTGATTTGTGTGCCAATGTTCTGCATTCATATTTATGAAGGTATCTGCATGTGTCTGGAACCATCGGGTCTGGCATACGTTCAGCTGCTGGTGGAGATTACTATTACCCAGCACGGTGATGGTGTAAGGATGTGTTATAATGCAGATGTTGACAAATTACTAGTTTGTGCGATTCTGTTGGGAATGTGTTACTTACTATCAGTCTAACAAGCAGGAAAAACATGGTTTACTGCAGACCAAGTTGGAGAAGAAGTCAACAGAGTTCTATGCTTGTGGACTTCTTAGGGTTAGTTTTTGCAAACTTCTTAAAAACATTTAAAAGAAACGAGGGAAAAGTTAGTGCTTACACAAAACTGATCTGATGCAAATCACTTATAAATAAAAACAACCAAGTTTTTATTTTAACATTTTTAGATGGGTAGAATGTGAGCATAAAAAATATGGTTTACTATTGTAGGCTTTCACTACTTTTTAAATAATTTTGGCCAATATGCATTTTAAAAATCGTATATATTGTACATTGATTGACAGCACTGGGTAAACCTCTTTTTGCCTTCTAAAGGAGATTTTAACTGTTTCCTCACTGGACAAAGCAGTGCTATGTCTTAGTGAGTGAACATATTAAACACAATCAATGTCATTCAAGCTGGTTTGAAGCTAGACCTGCTCAGATTTCAATTCTCCACACTGTGGTTTTTACTGACAAGCAAGCATAGCAGTTAATAAATAATCTGGACAAGTTAAAAAGAATACCAGTTGATATCAACTGATTAAAGTGAAAAACAAAAAAACAGCTAACTTGACAAAACATTCTTATTTTTGTCTTGTTAGGAATATACAAAAAAACACTGAGATGAACATTTTTTTTGGGTGCTGTTGCCGGGGAAGCTCACTCCGTAGAAGAGTGAAAAACAGTTGCGAAGATCCGGTTCTTTTCTGGGATGACCCCTAGAGTCTGTAATGGGTGAGAGAAGGTTGTTACAAAACTGGAATCCGTCATGGACAATTCTCTTCATCATCATCTTCTGCATGAGATTGTGGGTGCACTGAGGAGCTGCTTCAATCAGAGACTTTAGCACCTCGCTATACAGGAAGGAGCGCTTTGGCAGATCTTTCTTCATGTCAGCAGTTAGACTACTCTACAGTGGACAATAATTTTTGTCTGTAATATTTTTTGAGTGTATTTTTAGAATTATGTATTATCTGTCTGCTGTTTTTAATAGAGCTATGGTAGCAAAGTAATTCCCCATTTGTGAGATGAAAAAGTTCTATTCTATTCTATTCTATTTTATTCTAGGGCCTTAGAAGTGGTTTCATAACAACTGGCTCCAGTTGAAAGTGTGCTTTAACCTTACAGCGTCTCCCATTCCTTGGTTACGGCTACTATTTATAAATACTGCAGAAGTAAAAACTTAAATGAGTCTTAAAAATTCGGGGCTGCACGGTGGCGCCGTGGTTAACGCTCTTGCCTCACAGCAATAAGGGGGACATGAAAAACAACATCAATGGGGGGGCTTTCTGTGTGGAGTTTGCATGTTCTCCCCGTGTATGCGTGGGTTCTCTTCCTCCCACTGTCCAAAAACATGCTTCATAGGTTGATTGGCAACTCTAAATTGTCCATAGTTGTGAGAGTGAATGGACGTGTGATTGTGGACATTCTACCCTGCGACAGACTGGCGACCTGTCCAGGGCATCCCCTGCCTTCGCCCACAAGTGGCAGGGATAGGCTCCGGTGACCCCGAAAGGGAAAAACGGTACAGAAATGAATGAATGAATGAGTCTTAAAAAATAAAAAAGAAGAAGAAAATGCATCCAAAAAAATAAACTTCAAAAGTCAGAGGTTATGTTTACTTCTACTGCTGTACCACAAATAAGCCATGAAAGTAAGGAGTCCTAAGAAATAGTGGACCCGGTAAAAATGCTACTATATTTTACTATTTAATTTGACAGACGAATCCATTTTCCTTAAATGTTCTTTACAAAGGACTTTTGCATGTGTTGCCCTTATGGCATAGGTGAAATATAAGACGAGACAAACGAGGCTGGCAAATTGAACAAAACAATTTAATATTAAAACTGGTGAAATGTTTAATTTTAGTCACCTTTTTTACATTTCTTTCAACATTACTATTTCCACATGGATTAAAGGCATGATCACCTTCTTAAAGGTCACTATGTATGACGTCAAAATCCATCTTTGTAGCTCAAACAGTTGCACACTGCAGACCAAAACCATAAGAGCAAAAACCTTTTCTTAACCGCTGACACTCAGACTGACCCAACAAAAGCTTTGTGCAAAGCACATTTCCATTTTTACAAGTACTTCCTGCGCTTCTCCTGTTCAACAAAACACTCCAGCAGTGTGTGTCAGTGCTGCTACAGAAGCTCAAACACTAGTTACATGGAATCTGTTGCGTCTGACAGCAACTTCAAGAAAAGACTCTAAGCTTAGAAGTTTTTCTAGAGTGAGGCTAAGGTTCAAATACCTGCCAAATACTTAAACTGAAACAGTCTTGCTTTTGAGTGAACAAAAATGACAGGTGTGTTGAAATGCAAAAAGAACAAAAGTGAAACTAACATTTGCGATTTAGCCATTTTTCCTACTTGTGTTTATCTTTGGATGAACAATTACACTTATTTTATTGCTGTTTTTTCTACATCTGAAGTATATCTTGTGCAAAAAGTTAGCAAAGCTGAAGAGTTTCATGGTTTGTACATTGTCTGAGCCCAAGGTGAAGATTATCAGTGCAAGAGCAGCAGAAGCAGTCATGCTTTTGTTTCCATTTTCAGTTTTTAATTGAAACTGAAAAAAAAAAAAAACATCACACAACAGTTGAACTTGAACACACTCCAGTTGTTCAACACAAAAAATATCAATTAAAAAATGCACACTTTAGTGCGCTGCATAAAATATGCCTATCATTGCCAAACTCTCTAATGCAATCCTCCCTAAAGACAGTTTTAATGTTTTTGCTGAAACATTGATGCAAACATTCAGCCACCACATATACCACACCAGAAAACTTTACTCCTCCTGTATTTATATGTTTCAAAGTAATACACTTAAAAATTAAACGTCATAAACAGACGGATGACAATATGCCAACTTTGAAAAGGGCTTTGGATGAAGTTTAAAAATGGCGTATACTAATATAGCGCTTTTCTACCTTCCTCGAAGGCCCAAAGCGCTTTACACTCACAGTCCCATCACACACGCACTGGTGGCTCCGCACATGCACTGAAAACAATTGATTGTAGTTAAAATAAAACAAAAAAAATATCAATGAATCTTCTGTCTATCAATGAAGTTACTATTAACAGTAACTTCACAGATGTGGCCTTTGAGGTGTTTAATAAAGTAAATAAAGTTTGTTTTTTATTCTTATTAAAAACAAATATTTTATCATTGTTAGATTACATTGATAGGTTTCATTGAAGAAAACTAAAATCTCTAACCCTAATCCTACCACCAAAACCCTGTTCTTGTATACTTCTTAAGCCATAGAGTCTGATTTTTTATCTCTCACCCACAGAGTCACTTAAGCCTTGTTTCCATGGAGTGGTACAGTCTGGTATTTTGAGCGTTTCCATTATAAAACGGACCCACTCCTACCCGTACTGTGCGGGTGTTTGGGGGTCCCGGCTGCTGCTGCGGTGGGGGCCTTGGTGGGGGGGGGCTGCTGGGTTCCCTCCCTCTTTTTACATTCCATCATCCACCCCTGAAGGACATAAACACTCACTTGAGCACAGGTGCTATCTCACCTTTGCACAAACAGTTTGCGTGACTGAATGAAATGTTTGTGTTGTGTTGTGAAATGTGTTAGTCTGAATGCATAAGCATGCATGTGTGAATGTTAGTGGTAGTAGGTCCATGTAGACCTGTTTGTGTGTGAACACTTTTGGAGCCAACAGGTGTGTTTGTAACGTTTGGATGTGTGTGTGGACAAGCCCCGCCCCCTTTCAGACTTTTCATGCATCCTAACCTGTCAGTTGCTCCAGCAACTTGTTGCTTTCTTACCCTCGCTACTATAATCACCCTTCTACCCCCCCCCCCCTTATCTGTCATCCCTCTCTCTTTTTTCCTCCTTTTCTTTTCCGTCCGGTCTAACAAAAAATATTTACAAATAAAATTAACATGAATAAAGTTTAGCTGAAATAACTAAAAAGGGTTTATTTAAATATACATCAGGTGCATCAGATTCATAACCCCTGTTGTTACAGTAAAATATGTCCCACACAAAAGACTTTAAGCTCTCATATGTTTACTTAGCTGTTGGACAGGACAAGTTAGAAAAAAAAACACACACAAAAAAAAGAGGGGAAAAAACAAAAACAGACTAAGCCAGATCGAATCGTACAATTTTTGAACGTATCGGATCTGGCGGTGCTACTGGTGAAGCCAGTTAATTGGCTGAAGGTCATGACGACAAAAGAAAGGAGCTGTGTTCCTCCTCGCCGCTCGCATTCTTCTCTCAAACAACATTAAATGCTTTGTTTCTACAAAGGACCAAGAGCCAAGTGGAAAAAATGCGAGCTGCTGGATGACCTCCATTGTTGTTGATGCTAGCTTCACCCACAGTCCACCCACTTCACAGTCCAACTTTGAGGTGGAAACGTTCATCTGAATTACCTGGAGACCCTGGACCATTCTAAACCGAACCCGACCGTACCGCTCAGTGGAAACAAGTCTTCAGAAAGTCTACACTGACGGTCCTGTTGGTCAATTAGAAATCTACCCAAAAAGTAAATACGACTTGTGGTTGATGCACACTCACCATGTACTGATTTCTAATCTGTAAAACCTTTAAAATGACTCAAGAATTCCTGAAAATGTACCTCCAACATGCAAACCAACAAACTGAAAAAAAAGGCCCATGTTAGCATCAACTGACAGCGCTAAATACAAAACAACAGTCCACCCTTTTCTCCGTATCTGGACAATATAAAGCTCATAGTAATGTGGAATGAGAGTTTTATTTATTCTCTACTGCTCTTCACAGCACTCTGATCAGTTCATACCCAAAGCAGATGTTCAATTACTGCATGTACAGTTTTATAACCAATGATGCATTCTGTTACATGCCATAATGCCACTCATTGTGCATAAATGGGACATTTCCAACACCACATCATTCCAAAGAGCTCACTATGAAGATCTCACTTTCAAAAGCCATAATGCTTCATCCTAATTTTCTATTTTGTCCTCAGTTTGATGCTTTAAAGTGGTGCTTATAGCCCTTCATGTGAAACGCTCTGAGGCCCCCAATGAAACCGTCAAGCAGATCTGCCTAAATGTTGCACTGCTTCTTCTGGCACCATTAAAATACCATGGCTCCATTACATACTGTACAGCTGAATTGAAAATAAAATCCTTTATAGGCAGATTTTCTAAAGACTTTACAGTAAAACCTGTTGCTTTCTTTTGGGAGACAGACGGCTTAAGAATAATAGTAAAAAAAAGGCAAAAACATTTGAAATGACGCCAGAAAACTTTGAAAAATATCTTAAAAAATAGAAATTAACATGTGAAGTGTTTTATATTTATACAAATAAACACTTTCTTAGATGTGTAGTCTGTAAAATACACAGCTGTATTTAGAAATCTAAGAAGCCTATTAGTAAAGTACAGACAATGTTTACTCAACAGTTAGGAACAGAATACAGCCTCTAGAAGTGCTAGACATTATGCTAGCAGCAAAGCTTGAGGGGATGAAGTCATTAATGCGCTAATGCTGAATGGTCCATGTTTATGCAGCAGCTTTAGTTGGCTTGGCATTTCCACCATCATTTATACAAAATTAGAAACAAGTTAAAACCACCATAGGGTATACGTGGTAGTTTTAGAACACTGTGCAAAAGTTTTAAAGTTTTTGCCCCTTCTCTTATTTCTCCAAGATTGGCTTTTAACTAAGTATATGGGTATAGATCAATGCGTTTGGTGTTCTTTTTTTTTTTTTTTTTTTTTACTTTTTTAAAGCAGGTCTGCAACTCAGCTTATAAAAGAAAATGAATAAACAGCAGAGTTCAAATGTTTGTATTGATGATAAAAAACAAAAAACCCCAGAGACTAAGAGGAGAAAAAGCACTCCTGGTTCACAGTTATAGCAGCATCAGACTGCAGCTGCTTTTGAATAAGTATTAAAGCTGATCTCCCAGCCAATACTGCATACCTCCACCACATCTTATACCGGTATACTGTACCGGACTGTACCCGCTTACTTTCGGCTCTGCCTGTGACTAAGGGTTTACTTTTCAGTTACAAAGAGGCATCTCCTTAATTTGCAACTGGATATATTTGGGGGTGGTTTTCTAATATGTGTTTCAGCACATCTCATCAATAGCTAAACTTTTCAGGTAAAACTGTGATGAAGGTATCTGGTGTTAGAGTACAGGATGCTGAAGACAGGGTTAGATGCAGGAAGCTGGTTCTCAGTGGCGCCCCTGAAGGAAAAAGCTGGGAGGAAAAGGATTTAAAAATTGAAATGATTCTACACAAAGGCAAATTCTGTGCAAAGCAAACTGCTGCTGCTTTTATTTCATACAGTTTTGTGCGTTTTACTGATGTGAACTCTCAGAGAACATTCTGCAACTGTCATATGCATTTTGACTATTGCACGGAAGCTTTTGCCTTTTTCACTGCTGCTGCAAATATATAGTGTGCTTACATGATTTTATTGCCAAGTAAATCCTGCAGAATCAAGGCTTTAGCTCAATGAGAGTATATTGCTCTGAACCCCTCTACAGCTATATTGACTTGGTCATAAACTGACCATAAATCCATAGGCTTTTAATAATGAGTCTAAGCCATCAGCTGACAGAGGCATAAGTCTTGTTCTATGGCTCAGGAAAAACTACTGGGCCAGATAATGGTAAATACAATCACCAGTATTAGGTGACTGGGCTTAAGTCATTTTGTCTTGATGTGGAGAATCATAAATTCAAGTTTAAATTGTGAATGCCAAGCAGCATTTAATGACATGTCGCAGCATTTGAAAAGAGGTGGCACCCCCAGTACCTTCTAGTTCTCTGTCGCTGCAGTGAACTTTAGAGTTTAGGGAGGATTTATGCTATCAGAGTTGGGCACTGCTCCAAAATGCCATTACATAATCCAAAAGCAGAATTCACATGTTCTTTTACGATCTGTTTGTTGTTTTAAAAAAACAAAAAGATTGCAGAAGTTGTAGACAGGCAAAACTAAGCACCCCTTTTTGTTGGGTTTTTGTTTCTTTAACCAAAACAAGTTGTCACAAAATAACTTGATGGTAACAAAACATACAATGACCCTGAAGTTCAAATCACAATAGCAAATCACTCAACACAAAAGCATATTAAAGATCACCAAAAATAATTTAAAAAGGAAAATAAAAAATACACTTTAGAAAATCAAAACAAAATTCCAGAAATCAAAACACAACCCATCCATCCATCCATCCATCCGTCCGTCCGTCCGTCCATCCATCCATCCATCCATCCATCCATCCATCCATCCATCCATCCATCCATCCATCCATCCATCCATACATCCATGAATTAATGAATAAAATGTTTTGGAAAATTAATTTAATTTAAAGAAATCAAATCAAATGTTACAAAATCAGTCAAAATAGTACAATCAGAAAGGGTGTGTATTATGGGACATCACTAATTTCATTGGTTTGTTCACCTTTTCAAGAGGAAATGATTTGGCATGGCAAAACCAAAACACTAATTACTTTTTACTTCTCTTATCCCTTTTTTAATGTTTTATTGTGTTATTTATTACATTTTAACATATTCCTAGTTATTTATTCTTTTAATGTGTGTTTTGATGCGTGCGAGTGATATGATGGGTGTGTGGAGCACTGGTCTCCATCTGTTGATCTTTATCGTCCTACAGAAGGCATTTGACTGCAAAGATTCGCTAATTGTTCAATTAACTCTCTACCGTAGTTCAGGTGAATCATCCTTCTGATTTCCCTCTTCTCCAAAACTGAAACCTCATCCTCCAATCAGCGATGACCTATAACAACCTACCTCTCTCAGTTTCTTTTTTTGTTCCATTTTTTAGCATTTCAATTGTTATTTCTGGAAATAACTTTTGTTTTTCGACCTTTTTTCCCTACATTTTGGTTTCTGGAATTCAGTATTTCAGAAATCTAATGTTTTATTATTATCCATGCAAACCCTCATGATTTATGCATTTCTACTCCAAAAGAGAAAAAGCAGATTTTGTTTTGTATCATTAAACTCCTCGCAGTGAGACTAATGTATATAGCTTGTTGATGTTTTCTGCAGTCCCGTGTTGTCTGTGTGATTTAGTGATGTCCTCGGCATCTGTGGTGTGAAAACAACATGTTTAACATTCATTCAACAGATTTAAAGATCGTATGCCCCACTGGTAACGAAGTGAAGGAGGGAAATATACACAAAAGCAACAATACCACAAATACACAATCCAGTGTTAGTTGATTCTAACAAACACCAGGATGATCACATATTTAAATGGATGAGATCAGGATGAGAGCAAAGCATTACAGAGCGATCAGCATCATGCAGACACGGTCAGTGCTCTCCTAGAGCTGAATGGACAAAAATTTTCAGAAGGCCAAGGATGGATTGCAGACTGATGTCTGCTTTCGTGTCTCACCCTCTGCAAAATGAAATGACTCTGTCCATTCCTCTACAGCATTCCTCCCAAAACATTTAAAGCTACAATCATACTACCAAGTCAGAGTTAGAAAAAAAAAAAACTTTGAGGTTTCAAGCATTAAATGTGATCAAAATTAGTCATATCTCAGTTATAACAAAAGGCTTTTTAGTCCCTTAGAATAAGTAGATTAAAAAAATACTTTGGGAAATGACATTTAAAAAAAAAAAAGTTAAACTTAAAGATGTTTCTATCTATTGCAATCTTCTCGTTCTGTCTGAGATTTGAAAATAATAAAGCAATTCTTAAAATGTTGCTTATGCAAAGTAAAAGTGCTTTCATGCTGTGGTAATATTTTTGCAATTGCAGTCAAATTACTTGATGTTACATCTTTCTGGCAGACTGAGCAACATCTGGAAATAGACAGAGCTGCAGGGCATGAGCCAGCAAGCTTCTTTATCAATCTAAGTAATAAAGTCGTAAAGAAAGGTTTTCATCAATATCAGCTAAGTTCTTGAGTTTATCGGAGGCGAAGAGCTCCAATGATTTTTGTAACAATAAAAAGAAAGGTTACAAAATAAAAACATCGTAGTTCTTTGCTTTGTTTTTTTTCTTCTTTGAAGAACATGTACAGATAATGAGATGCTGTATGTACACTCAAGCCCTCAAAGAATGACTAGTGATGAGGCGGAGCAACTAATTGGCTTTCAAAGATTAATTTAATAAATATAAATACATGTATTTTGTTTCTTTCAATATAATAGATGTGGTAATAATAATATACAAAAATGGTGAAGCATGCACAATCGTCACCTGTAAAATAAAAAAAATAATAATCCTTATTAGCAAAGGAACCAAACATTTTACCGGGCACCAACACATTTTAAATGTAATAATTCTAATAAAAGGCTGCAAGAACAAAAGGGGGTTCAAAAAGAAGCAGAACCTTTGAACGGAGGTTGCCCATCTTTGCCTCATGGTCTCCACTGATGACTTAAAAAAAATAATTTTCTAAAAAAAAAAAGTCTTTGGCCAATGTAAAAATATGTACCATATATTTAAAGGCCATTGGATCTAATTCAAAAGTGGTTAAAGCTGTGTATTGTATCCCTTTGTGCAACCAAAAGATAAAACTAGGTGTTTTCCAATGGTTCACCTATTCAACCATTTCCAAAGGTGTCATTATCATCTTTTTTCCATGTTTTCTATTTGGTGTTTACAAAAACAGAACATCTTGAATATATAGAGAAAAATTATTTTATAAAATAATAGAGTATAATGCAGTCACTGTTTGTACCCAAATCTGTTTAGTCCAGTAGAGGTTGGATGTTTCTCATAAGGCAGAAAAAGTATCAGTATAAACCGTATAAATGAAACGCGTTAGCAAAATAAATATTTTGTGTTACTGTGTTTTCAAACTGGTTAAAAAAAAAAAAAATGAAACCAAACCAGTCAGGTTTTTCTTCTCCTGGGCAGCCACTTCGCAAAGGTAGAGTGGTCGACCTCTGATTAGAGAATTGCAGGTTAGATTTCTGCCTTGCCAGCTCACGTGCAGAATTTCCTCAGACCAGATGTTTCACCCCGCACTGCTCCTGGTTGCTACAGGTTGGCACCTTGAAAGGCAGCAAAGTCGACTTTTATGTTTGAATGTGCACGGGTAAACAGGACTGTGACTAAAAAGCACCTTCAAAGGCTGTAAAGCAAGGTCAAACAGCGCAATAGATGTATACACCATTTGTCTTGTTGCAAATGTTTTTGGCTATACTCCCAGTAGGCAATCCATAAGGCTCAGGTTTGAGTGTTGTTGATAGTGAAAGTTGGTTGTCTGTTAGGAGAGATCCCTCTTATCTGACTTATTTTAAGAAAAAAAAACACTGTTGTCGCCTTGAAGGACTTTGGTGGAATCTTGTATGGTATGGATTTGAAATGATGAAAAAATAAAAATATTCATTTAGCAGGAAAGGAAATGTTTATTCTTCAACAATTCTGCTGGTTGTTACTAAATTAAGTAGATGTTCGAAAAATGTACATACCAGCACTACTTGCAGCACAGTGACATCGGTGTTTGAACCCGTTTTGTTCACAGTGTGAGTGGAGGTCAGCGAGGACCCTGAATGTGTGGAGAATGTCTGGTCTAGCTTAGTTTGAGGAACTGTCTCTGGTGTGAGCACAATCTTTGTTAGTGTGAAATTCAATTTGAACAAGTGTGGTTCTAAAACGAGAAAATGACACTCCTCATGTCCAAAGTTGAATTTGTGTAAGTTTTAGCAGCATTTTGTGAGGCATTTCATATTTTCTTGCAATTTCATTTTATTTAAACACTCACAAGCTGCAGCAAGCAAAGTGAAAGAGTCATTTTAAATGTGATCCTTAGCAATATTCAATGATTTGACCTGAAGTCATAAATCAAGATTTTGTACTGGTTTATGTCTATATATCCCTTGTGCTATCCTATGACCCCACCCTTACATTGACGTGTTAACTCTACCATGACAAAGGTGGATAAAGGTGGAGATGATTTCATGTAATCCATGGACACCAGTGAAGATCACAAATCATTGAAGAAAAAAGGTTCAGAGCTCTGTCTAGTGCGTCTAGATGACCCAACTCCCAATGTTAAAGTGCCTAGGATAGCACTAAGGATAAGTATGAGATTAAAAAGCCTTATCTAATGAGTTTAATCAGTTTAAATAATCGACTTTCCCCTTACGGATAATGATTTTATGTGCACTTTTGCTTTCCTTTTTTTTTTTTAATACGGCAAATGTCTTTTAGGATGGTGTCTTAAAGAAAGTTTGCAAATGTAAACGTACTGGGTCAATATAAGTAAAGGCCTTAAAATTGCATAAGTTTGCATGCATCATTCCTTAGCTTCTAATAATAGGTTAAGCTAGCTTGCATGAACCACAGTACTGATTAGTGTTGGTTTAATTGGCATAGACATGTAAGTTGGATGCTAAATTGCAGGGAGCGGCTGAATGTTTGAGGGCTTGTGGCGTGTCCGGGGTGTTATTTATCATCTGTGACATGCTCCATCTCCATGTGACACTGATAATGACATGCTGTGTGTAAAAAATGAATGGAAGGAAGAAGCTATTTCTGTCTGCACCACAGTTCGATTCCTCAAAAAATAGAACGTGTTTATAGAAAGGGAAAATAACCCCCAACAAATTGCCTCTAAACACAAACTGCTGCTTTATGTGTTGGAAATGATCCTATGGGATATTGTTTTCAAGAGGATGATGTTGCTTAAAGGGAAATTGATTTGCAGAGTCATTTAGTTTTGCAGTAAAACATTGCATTATTAAAGTTGCATACAACAAAGCCACACCCTCCAGCTCTCTATTTGTCAGAGTTTCTGTACAAGAGCATCCATTGCAAAGATAAATTGATTTTTTGCTGGAATTGATTTTTATTCTGGCAGTTATGGGCATTTCCTGCAAATCTACTTAGACACTCTGGTTTCTTTGTTGTTCTGCAAACTGATTTATCAGAGCCAAATAAAAAATCTGCAAAAAACATTTAATATTACAGGCACATTATGGAATAAACTGAATTTACCATAGTGTACACAATGAATTCTGCCAAGATAGACACAAATACATCATAACTCCCACAGGTACAGCAACACACTACTTAATGCCTGCTTCATCAAAGTTATTACACCCTCATCAGGTGAAGGACCTTTATAAATGTGGGTGGAGAGACCAAACCAATAACAACACATGTTCTATGAGTGCACCGATGTAATAGCATCCGCAGGGATTCGACTCCACCTCTTTGCTCTTTTACTTTCACACAATTGTTTTCACACAGACACCCGCACTCACTCAGTCATGGAAAATAATGAGCGGGAGAAAATCACCACAAAGCCGTGCTCCGAATTTTTGCCGCCGACATAATGAGTTTTGGACCGAAGAGGTCTTTGAGTCACAGCCAATCAAAAACACAAACACACTCAGGAACGCCCCTGCACCGCTGCTTTGTTGCTGAAAGGGAGGAGTGGTTTGGAATAATGAGGCAAAAGGCTAAACTGAGATCATTTTTCTCATGTTAGAATACCAATGCTGACCTTTGACAAGTCACTGGAGATGAGCAAACCTGTTAGACACGCAGGCGGGTATTGGGAGGTTTCTAAGTTAGTAAAACAGTACCGTTTCGGGTTTTGTTTTATCTCGAACTTGTATTTGGCAATTGACTGCTTTGTCCAGAAGATGAGAAACTGATAAACTTGCATTGCCAGGCCAGAGGTTGGATCCACTGGTAGGAGAGATGAGTAATGAGCAACAGGTTTGCAGAATAAGCAGCCCCAGCAACTGGTGTCCAACAATCTTCCTAACATAATGATAGACAAACAGGAACAATATTTTAAAAAAGCAAATTGAGAGTGAAAAAACAGTATATATTTCAGTCTAGAGAGTTTAGGTGCAACAACTCACCATTTATGACTTGTATTTTTCAATAAGAAAATATGTGTGAAAGTATATTAATGCACAGACAGAAAACAGAGACAACCATCAGCACTTCCGTGTCCTTATATAGTAAAGCATGGCGGTTCTGCTTGCAGTTTGCAGCAAGCCAGCACAGTCATTCACAACACACAATGTTAATGTAAAGAACCATATGCACAATCAAAAAGCAAATAAATATCATGAAATGCGGAATCATTCCACAACTCATAGATGGTATTTTTAGAGTGAGTACCTGAAAGAAAGCTCTTTATTGTCATTTTATCTCTTTATTGTCTAATCATCCTAAGTTTGATAAGTCTTTGTATGAATGTATAACTGCTGATTGTATTATTTTGTGCATTATTCTTGCTTTGATTGCTTGAAATAAACCATTTCAAATCAGATTTTTACAAGTACAATCAAATTTAAAAAGTACTCTCTAGTCAGTGCAACCTTCATACATTAATAAAATAAAGCCATGATAAGATTTATGACTAGAAACACAAATATTGTAAAAATACATAAAAACGTGCATCTGTTGGTCACTAAAAACAGAAAATTATAATTAAGTTGTTACTAGATAAAAGTGCATCAGTGATAAAAAAAATATATATAAATAATGACAATAAATATAAAGGAAATACAACATGACCTAGCAAACAGGACACTTTAACAAATTTGCAAACAAGGTTGGTGGGCAAAAAGCGTCATGCTCAGACAGCGTGGAACAGACTGTAAAAAGACACTCTAAGGTCTTATAGGGCTGCTGGGAAATGTCTGCCATGACGGCCTTTTCCCGGCCTCTGCTGTTGGCAAAATCTGCTCTCAGACTTTTCTGTGTAAGAAAATCTTACTTTATTGATAAGTACAGAGTTTGCTTCTTACACTGGATCAAAGGGTCAGAGTGGAGAATACTCAAAAAGGTTATTGATGACTGAATTGACAAAGCTGGTGGGGGGAGTGTAATGGTATGGGATTAGTTTAATGGGCATGCTTGTCATTGTTAAAGGACAGGATGCAGAAATGCCAAGATGTGATTTTCCAAGCATCCCCTTAATCTTGGCCCAAACTGTGTGCTGTTCATGCCACAGTGACCAACTCAATCAAATCTGCTGTCGATATGAAAACAACTATGGTCGATGAACCACACGAACCCTACCACAGCAGAGGGACCAGTATAAGGAGGAGGTTCCAGGCTGTTGGGGCTGAGTTTGTATTTCCACAACATTCTAAAGCTCCTAATTAAATGCATACATTTTTAAATATCCAATTTGTTTTCTTTTTTCAGACTTCCATCCATCCATATAGTCAATAGAAGTCACAATTACCATGGACCAATTGGGCATTTTTTTGTCTCTTCAAACACCGACTCCATCATTCCTGTCATCCCACAAATGTATGTAATTTACAAACGCAGTTCCATTCAAAAGAGAAACAAGCAGCAATGTTTTATTACAGCAGTGTTATAAAACATTTACTGTCAAGAAGCAACAAAGAAATACTTGAACAAACACAACTTTCTTACCTTTGTGCTGTACGTGCAGGTTTCCTTTTAGAATGGCATCTGCTGTCTGCTCATTGAGTCTCACTCCAAAGAGTTTATTCCACCCAAAAACCCAAATATTAATTAATCACACTAGTGCTAATGTGTTAATTTAAAGAAACCCTCTGATGTGATTGGCTAATTAAAGTGTCAGCACTGATTGACTTTATGATTGCAGTATTATTGTTTTGTGCAGCCCTGTTTGGAAAGGTCTGATCATTACTGAAATGAGCCCTTTGAGTCTGTGATTCATCTCCCTTTCTGTCTTCATCCACTGCTGTTGTTAATAGTTTGTGGCCACATGCTAATTTACTCAGTATTGTAAACCTGCCCCCAGTAGTGTTGCCATCTGGTAGCACAGATGTAAGGGGCTGTAAGCTGCGGTTCCCCCGCGCTTCTCCAGCTGGACATTTTTTGGTCTGGACATAACTGGGAGCCTCCTCATTTTTATAATAGGCATAACATTCACCAGATTATTTTGGAAACAGTTTGATGGTCCAAATTGATATTAAAAGACCCACTACAATTAAGATGTTCTTGTGGCCTTTTCTGATTATAGAGGATATGCATTAAAAACCAACAAAACTGCATTTCTGATCATTTCTTTATTCAAATCTTAAAAAAAGAGCAGGCAAAAAAATGCAGCTTGAAAAGAGCTTATTTGCTATGTAGAAAATACAATGGGCGGGCCACATCTCCCTACTCAATGGCGAGGGGAAGGTGGGTTGAGGTTGCATCATGCCAACGGTCCCGGCCACAACTCAGGTAAATTTCTGATGAACTCCTGCTGCTCTGTAGCCTAGAAAATGACAGATTTTTCTGGTTTTGGCTAAAAATGGCAAAGTCATCATTAAAAGACTATAGGGAATGCTTTGAAAAAGTGGAAAGATAAAAAAAATGATCAAAGTGGGTCTTTGAAAAGACTTAAGGTTTGAATGTCAGAGACTATGATGTCTCTCCTATGTCAATAATTGGTCATCTTCAGGGTTTAGACTGTGGATCATGAAAGCTCACATCAGAAATGCAAATAATTTTTTATTGGTTTGATTTTAAATTATAGATTCATTAATCCTCTGCTTCCTTTAAAACAAACATGTCCTTGGCTGATGAATCAGTTTATATTATGTCTTTGTGCACCTGCTCATATTGGCTGTCCATGTAGACCAGCCCACAGACTGATCGTGGGTTTACTGGCTAAAGAAGCCTTTTCTTTGGTTCCTCTGTTCTTTTTCTTCTTTTCTTAGATAAAAAAAACACATGATCGACATAACCAAATGAGATAAATAATTATGACTTACTTTTTTACCAACCTACCAAAAAAAAATCATTTTTTTCTTCTTGTGATTTATATTTTTGCAGCTAGTTAAGTCAAATAAAGAGCCATAACACAGTTTGTATACCTATACACACAAAAAAAGATGTTGATATTGCAGGAAATCAAAGCTTGAAACATGTTAAAGAAAGAAAAAAAAAACGGGCATCTGCAACATCATCATCTACTAATCTGTATCTTTATTATTTGTACATTTTACACTTAATCCATAAAAGCATCAGTTTTTTTATCAAAATCACAGAAATCCTTTTGCATGATAGAAGTATAGCTTTTTACATACATATTAAAATATTAAATAAATTAAAAATATGCTTACAGCAAAGAACATTTTATGGGATGTAGAAATATTCGATGCACATATTCTATTTGTTCTATAGATCCTGAGACATTAGAACTGCTTTGACATCTAAAGTCCTATCTGCTAATATGACTGGTGGACTTACGCTGCTGCTCCTGATCTTCTAAAAAAAACCCTGTCAAATCTGTGAGTTCCTAAGAAAAGGTTTTTCAGATAAATCTGTAGAAAGAAAAAATTATTAGAAGATTGTCAAAATTCTTGTCGGTCTATGGAGGTGACTGCAAAGGGGAATTCCAGTCACCATGACAGGAGTCTGAAGAATTCTATTTATATTATAAATATTGGGAATGGATATCTGCAGGATGTGCTTACCCACTGTAAATACATCCTCCCGGTTTCATTTAGTTAAATGACAATGAAATAAATCAACAATTAAATGCACCGACAAAAATAGATCCTTGAGGTTTGTTGGTCAAAGTTAAATCGTAATTTCAATCACCTCTTGTTGCTTGTTGTTTTGAGACAGACTCACAACCCAACATGAATTCAGTCTAAAGTTGCTTCTTGGAGGCTTTCAAAGCACACAGGTATCATGTGTGTCATTGGAGAACAGAAATAAGAAGAGAATGATGCAAGATTGCTTACAGTGTCAAAGACATCAACCTAGTGGTAAACAACTGTTTATCATGTACCTGCTTATCACTGTATGCAACAATGCCACTATAACTACCAGCTTGTAAAGACTTTGTTGTAAATTTGTAAAGATTCAAACTTTAAAAGGCAAAACTTTTATTTACTGACATGAACATTAAACATCTTTCTATTGAGAGTTTACTGATGAGGAAAGCATATTTAGGTGTAAATGACATGATGAATGGAGGATTTGAAGCCTGTTTTCATATCTGGTCATTATCGTTTTGGCTGGACAAACCATCAGCATTTCATTCGGCCAATCCTCGGGTAAGCCTTAGTCACATGCATCTGTAAGAGGGGGTTGACCTGTACAGGTGCTATGAGTGTTGAGGTTGTTCAGGACAAAGGAGGGTTGTAGAGAGGACTGGGTGTTTCGTAAGGTGAGCACGGTTGTGTCTTGCAGTTCCCTAAGGCTTGTGAGGCTACCTCAAAAGGCGTCATGAAAATGGAACGTGCCCTTGGTGTGTGTGTGGTATCCTGAATTATTCGTAAGGCTATTACTGTAAGTTTTGCACACCCAAGACATATGGGTGATGCTGTTGTACGATGCATTTATGCTACAGTGGTCGATAGTAAGGTGCCCGTATTTGCTCCTTACCGATCACACACAAATGTAACTGCTCTCACAAACGACGCCCTGATTGTCTAATTTCCTCATTTCTAGTAGTCAGGCTGCATGCAAGTAGCATGCACTTATCACGTCACCAGCACTAATGGGCTCCTTTTGCAGTTCGCAGGATTTAGGGAAGTTGAAAAAATGAATAATCCATGCCAGCGTCTCACCTACTTTTTCTATACTTACCCTTCAGTGTTGTATATGTGTTCCCTTTGACCTGCTGGACACCGCATGACGGTAGAAAAAAATGTGTGCAAACATTATGGCTCTACGGGGCACACCGTACAGCTTTCATGCCCTGTGCAGATTTGCCCATTTTTCCCCCACGAATAGCCATAAGGGCATATTAAGACGTTTTAGTTTGGATGTCTGACCTGGCCTTTGATGCAGTACAATCAGCACTGATTTTAACAAACGGGATTTGTTTAAAAAAATGTTGTCCAAAGATACAATGGCTAGCAAATCATCGAATTAAAATAATATATTTTGAGTTTTGTCTATACATTTTTTTTTTCAATTTTGTGTTGCTTTGTACCTTTCAAACTGAATTCATAAAGATGTATTCCTATGTGTTGGCTAAGATAGAAAATAATTTTCATTTAGCATAAAAAAACAAACAAATGTGTTCCACAAGCCACCCACCTGCGTACCTTGTTCTTGTCTTCAAGGCAGATTTCCACTTTAAAACAGTTGGGACTAAATATTGTAGCTGACAGCAGCTTTTCTAAAGGTTTTTGTCAATAAAGACATGAATACTTCTTAGTGAATATAATTACACTTTTCCATGTTAGTTAGTGACCTGAATTTCATGTGCATGTCAATCACCAAGACAAGCTCATGCAGTCATTATCTTCTGAATGAGCTGTAGTGATTTATCTCGCTCATTCCCTGATGTGTCACAATACATCATAGAATTATTACAGCATCCATGTTAGACTTTCATTACCACAGGCTCATTGCAGCTTTACATGGATATTGAGGTTGGTCAGGGCCTTAAACCATGACTACTCAATCACCAAGACAACTGTGTGTGTGAGTATGCATGCAAGAGTGAGATATGGAAACTTTGCTGGCAGATGATCGTTCATATGATGAAAAAAGTATATGACACTAGTGGCTGTCAACTCATATAATCTATTTCCAACTCCTCATCTGCCTCAGTCTCTCTTGTGACACACTGCATTTGCATCTCAAAGTTATCCCCAACTTAAATTATTTTCATGCAACCCACGTGATACGGAAACACTCAGCTGATCACATACTCAATCCTTTTTGAGAGCATATGGCAATTAATGTCTAAGCTAATTAATAGAATTGTTCTTTTTGAGGTTGTACAAAGTTGCGAAAATAAGAAAATGTCCTTAAATATGTTTTCTTATATGGGAGCAATGCAAAGTTTTAACAATTGATCACTGTTTAGAAATGATAAATGTGATACCTGCAGTATCAAGTCTAAATAAGCTGTAAAGGGCTGCAGAGAGAGATGTAGCTGGTGTACAACAACCAACTGTGGAAAAAGGGCAGAACAAATTTTAATCATATCGGTTCTGGAATCACAAACAAGGGACAAAAACGTAACAGAGCGGGTCAACTTCAACTCAGAGCAAGAGACCGAGCAGGGACACATAAAAAAGATTGCTTATGCACCAATCAGGAGATCAAAAAGCACATGGGTAACAAGTCTATAGAAGGCCAATATGCAGGCCCCGCTTCATCTGCATCTCACAAATGGAGCCTGTGAACTAGACGTGATCATAAAGAAGCCACAGATGGAGAAAAGGGATGCTGGTTGTTTTAAACAGACCTTCAAAAGCAGTGGCTCAAGAGCCAAAGCCAGAAAATCAAACCAATCTGAAAGACTGTTCAGCCTTTTATAGTCTCATTAAAAGGGTTTTATTTATTTTGTTTGGTATTCAGAACATATTGCACACGTAAGGCCCTTTATAACACAAAGTATTGGTCACAGTTACCTTGGAAATTTTGATTAAACTCTACATCTCAAAATACAAAGGCAGTAAAGTCAGTTGTGAATGCATTCTCCATTTTTTTTCTTTTTTTTTGCATATAAGATATACTTGATTTGGGAAAATGCCTCACCACAACAGCAAGGTTGTAATCGAAAAGGGACCATGATTCATTGTTTGAATTCCTTGTTGAAGCTTATGTAAAAATAAAAACACCTGGACTCTGAGAATTTCTGCAAGTAGTGACCAGAAAATTGGTTAAACAAGTAAGTCATTCAGAAAAGTGCTAAGGGCCTCTTGTGTTGAACAAATTTTCCTGTTGGGGGTTATGTAGCTTTTGACACACGAGGTGTATATTTGTATAAACTCCCTTTGTATTAAAGGTTAAACTTTATTTTTTAATATATTTCTATGTATTTCTATTTGACTGGACAGACAGTAGAAGAGAGAGGGAGAGTGGGATATTAGAGATGGGGAACAAGGGTACTAGAAATGAAAAATGGGGCAGATGAGTTGGAGAAAGATTAAAGAAACACATAGGACGGGGCTATGATTGCTAACGAAAAGAGGTAATGAGTTGCTTAAGGTGTATTATTATAGCTTTTACATGCAGATATTTACCAAAGGACACTCTCATTTACACACACTTGACTAATACAGCTTTATACTTATTTTTTCAGAGTGGGTTAAGTTACATTATTTTCTACTTAAATGGTAGAAAAATAAAGGATTACAATCTTTATATTGGCTTTACATGACGATGTAAAGCCAAAATGATTTATACAACGGCAAATTTTGTACAAATCACTTTTTTCTTTCACTATAAATAAAAGTTTTTTTTTTTTTTCACACTATAAGCACTGCATGTTGTTGTATTACCTTTTAGTGGATGTCTATATCATTTCCAGTCAAAAAGATGACTGCTCGTTGAACAAAAGTATGTTTAGGTCAATTTTTTTTTCAGAGGTGAGCCCAGAAAGCCAAAAAAGCTGGAAACCACGGACTTTGTTCATACACTGAATGACAAGTTTAAGGACCGATTTTGTTTACATGAACAAACTGCGTTAACACCATGCATCATTATTTTTCTTTTTTTAATTTACAAGATATCAAATCAGTACCACCTGAGGTAACCTTTTTTACCTTTTACATTTCAAGTTCTTAGCTGTGTCAATAAACTTGATTTTCAAAATAAGATTCATCTCCAATCTTTACCTTTTCAGATCACTTAGCAAATCACAGCATACATTTTGCCCATTAGTTGTGATTAGCTCAAAAAGACTTAACTATGGCGCTCTTCCTGTCGCACGTTCTGTGCTTCCTAACAAAGTCCCTTTTGTAAGTGATTTGGTTCATCTGTTTTTCTCGCAGCTATGACTGTGGAACATCCCACTTAACACCATTTATTCCAGCCCCACCATCAGTCTACAGACTACGAGTTGTCTAGTTGTAACACAGGCAGCATGATCCCCATGTCCTTTTTTGTGGAGGTGTTGCTGCACGAAACTTTCAGTTCGATGCTGTTTGCAGAGGCAAAGCATAAAAAATACATTTTACCGAAAAAAAGACCTTAAACTGGCAAAACTTACTGACATCCACTTGTCAGAAACACATCTAGAAAAAATACACCTGTCCTTCAATTTTTTATGGATCCATCTTTTTATCTTGCTATGGTTTTTATTCCAGAATGAATTTCCTTTGGCTTGTGAGACAGAAAAAGGGGAATAGAAACGCCAGAAGGCACTCAAAAAACATTCTTAAATTTATCTCTCTTACAAAAATGCAAGCCTGAAATTGGTAACTCATTGTGGAGACAAGTTTTACCAGATTATTGGGACATCCAACTCCAAAATGAAGAAAAGGAAGTTTCCATCATGTCTGTTTAGAAATCCATAATAAAAGACTGCTTCTATGTCCTGACAAAGTCCAGTAATGTCAAACCGGGCTTTTTGGATGGACAGTGAAGGATTAAAGCCTCTAACCTGCTCTAATTCTGGCTTTTAATGCTTTGTAGCCCTATCAACATGAACATTCATGCTGTGACAGATGTAGTGAATCACAAAGTATCAGTGTCATCCCACAACATGATGCCCAACACTCTCAGTATCACAAAACCACATGTAATCTTCACTTATGAAAGAACATGTTAAAGGTGAACAAAGTGTTTCCGGATTTTGTCATGACACCAAAAAGTGTGAATTTCTAAACATGTTTATTTTTTATTCATGGTGCATCATTCGGGAAAAAACTGGAAACACGTTCACAGAATAGTGCTTAAAAAAAACTTTTGACTTTTTGTTGTGATCAAACTGCTTTTCTGCATCTTTAACATCAGATCTAATGGTATCTTTCTGACTAGAGTTTCGTTAAAAAAGTCTGAATATGATGGCGGCCCAGTTTGACATTGACTCAAATGTTTCTAAAATAAATTGATTTTCCCTTGATGCCGTTCTGTCCAGCATAGAATTGGGAATACAGCAAGCAATGCTCTTCTTTGTCTCAAGTGTAGGAGCTCTTTTCTACTTTGAATGGATTCTTTTTTTTCCTTTATGCGATGCAGTTCAAGAGCCTTGCTGCAGAGCTGCATCCTATTCCCATCTGGTTTTGTCAGTCTGACTATTCCTGTATTTCTACAGGGCCTTTTATCTTTTAGCCTTTGTTGAATAAGCATGTACTTCTGCACACTCACTGGCCACTTTATTAGGTAAACCTACTTAATACCAGGTTGGACCCCCTTTTGCCTTCAGAACTCCCTTAATCCTTGGTGGTAGAGATTCAACAAGGTACTGAAAACATTCCTCAGAGAGTTTGGTCCATATTGATATGATGGTGTCATTGCAGATTTGTTGGCTGCACATCCATGATGTCCATTTCCCGTGTCACCACATCCCACATGTTATAGGCTTGAATTGGGATGTTAGTATTTGTCTGTCATTTTTCTTCACCTGTTTCATTAATTGTGTCTATTTTACTGATATAGTATTATGTTCTAATCATATGAATGACTTTTATGAGTAACATATATTTTAGATAACTGATCTGCATTTGCCATGTTGATTTCTAAAATAGTTATTTTTAACATAATAATTAAGTAATTCATCTTTGTCATGTGCCTTATCGATACCTTATGATTTTTAATTCTGTCTGATAAAAACTAGGAACCGGATATTGATAAATCATGTAATAAAATGGTTATAGTATAACGGGGTGGGATTATATAAGTTCGCTTCCTTCCACTCCCTTTCAAGCAATATTTATTAATATGCCTAATTATCCTAAGTTTGATTAGTTACTGTATGAATGTATAACTGCAGATTGTTTTGCTTTTGTGTATTGTTCCTACTTGATTGCTTGAAATAAACCATTTCAAATTCAAAATTCAAAAATTCCAAATTAAAAGTTGTTTTAAAAAGCATGAAAGGGCCTGCATTCCAATGGTTTTGGTATCTATCATGAACACTGATGTTTGAATTAGGTCTGATGTTGTTTTTTTGTTTTTCAGTAACAAGGAATAAATCGTTGTCCTCTGAATTTACATACAAATTTTTAGTAAAATGCAATGATCTGACAAAACCTGCTTGTACGGTTTTAGACATTCAGAATACCATCATGAATCGTGGTTTGCGTCCGAGCCGCTCAGTGTCCCTCAGCGTTTCTGTGTGTTTCTGTGTGCTGTGCTTTGCATGGTATTCAATAATCACTATTTGGTTCAGATGGGGTAAATGAATTATGTGTGCAGTATTGTGGAGTTGTGCTATGTAATTATGTAAAGCTAAAGCATTATGGGATTTCCTTTATTATCCTATAGAGTTTACAACAGTGCATTTCTTTTGATTTATAACAGAATGAACTCATGCATTACAATCAGTGAATGGGGTTAGGAGGGAGCTCTCAGTGCACCACAGAGTCATCCCGGTGGGTGTTATGTCATTATACTCCATATATCTCCCAAACAACAACTGTAATGGCTTTGTGCAGCATGGAAAGTTTCCATGCTGTGCGCACAAGCCTGAAGACAAAGACTTTGATAGACACAAGGATTGACAGATGGACACACTTACCGACAAACAGACGGACGTACGATGTGTGGGTGGATGATTGGATAACTACTTGATCAAAAACACACACAAAATAATAATTCCATTCAATTCAATTCCATTTTATTTGTGTAGCCCAAAATCACAACAACAGTCGTCTCGATGGGCTTTGTAAAAAGATAATGAATACATAGAGTTCAGATAGGAAAATACTAAAATGAACTAACAAACTGACTAAGCATCCCTGCCCTTAAACCCCCTTCGCTGTAAGGAAAAACTCCCAAAAAAAAAGGGATTCCGGAAAAAACGAAGAAACCTCAGGGGTGCCCACTTGAAGGAGGGATCCTCCCCCAGGACGGACAGGCGATTTACCAGAACTCATAGAGAAGAACTAACTTATCTAACTCTACATCTACATATTTAAAGTCCAACAGACGAGCTTCATCCAGCCGGAGTTGGGGGGACAGTCATTGTAAAAATGGGGCATTTTTTTCAACATAATACATTGTTTCGTTGCTGAAGTCTTAACTCTGCCCCGAACATCACTTTTGGCTGAAAACAAAGAGCAGCAGAAATGCAGAATAAATCAGGGTTAACAAACGTGTGGCATGACAAAGACTGAAAGGATAATGATACAACCCAGCAGTTCCGGCATCAAAATGTCTCAATCAAATCTGTCCGCAGCACATATCACACGCACATAAAGTATCTGTTTTCTCTCCCTCCATTTGAGAAGACATGACAGCGGTGTCCTCTGCTTGAGTGGGCTGAGTGTTTATGTGACAGGTCACACCTCCATCCTTCCAGCCACAGCAAAGACATGACACAGCACTGCGGATGGTTGGCTGCAGACACCCACTGCACCATGTTATTTATTGAGAAGCCAACTGAAGAGGCTTTGCTGTGACATTACAGTGTCCTAGCAACCACAGCCAGCAAAATAAGTCAGAGAGGTTCATCACCGAATAATGGCTGAGATCAAATAAGCAAAGCAATAGAAAACAAAGGAAAAACAACAGAATAATGTCTGGTTATTTAATGCGTTTTTTTTTTTAATCAAAAATCTTAAATTGAGCTACTATTCTTTTTTTTGTTGAAATAAATAGGAAAATATTAATTGAAAATTTGACTCTTTCATGCCTGACTTTATTTCCAATTATATAAACAAAACGTCCCTTTTTTTTTTTTTTTACTAAGTGGAGTCCTATATTTAATGCTAGGAGGGGTTAAAACTACCAGAAATCTGGAAAAAAAAATAGCTAATGAGTTGTGTGTTTACTGTTTTTTATTGTTCCCCTCAGTGAGCAGCAGTGTTGCCAGATTGGGTGGTTTCCCACCCAGTTTGGCATTCTTGGTTCTGAATTTGCTGGCAAAATTTGCTTTGAGCAGGTTCACATAATTTGGGCTGGTTTTGGGTCGGTTCTACAGTTTTTATTCCTCATCAAAATGCTTCTCCAAAAATCTCTCCAAGTTAAATGTCTGGTTTTCAGCCTTGGCTTTAACCTTCCTAAGTCTTCTCACACAAGCAACATCACCTGGTCAGCATTCTTTGTAAGATAAAACACAAAGTGAATACAATGTGATTTACCCAACATCTTGGTTCTTGACACTTCAGTTGAAACCTTAAATCTTAGCAGTTTTTGAAGACTGTGTATTTTGTACATTTGACCCTTTTAGTTTCCCAGACATTAGCTGTGGTTTGGTTTTGCTCCTTCAGTTGAGAAAGAAAAAAAATAATAAAAATACAGGCTTCATGACGGAAAATTTAGAGTATTTTTCTTCAGTTGTTACAATCCAAAAAGCCAGCAAAGCAAATAATATGTATCTCATTTTATCAGAATATATTGTAAACATTCTTAATTCCTTGAGGTAACAGCCAATCGCAGCCACAATTGGGCAAAGGGGGGGGGGGGGGGGGGGTACCCCCTGGATGGTTTACCAACCCATGCAGGGCCACACAGAGACAAACTACAACACATGTTCAGTTTAAATTATCTAGCACATTTTTGGACTGTGTGAAGACCACGGTACCCAGTGAAAATCCACACGTGCACAGGGAGAAGATGCAAATTTTGCACACAAAGGACACAACCTGGATTTGAACCAGGGACTTCTTGTTGTGTGGAAAGAGTGCTAACCACTACTCCACTGTGCAGCCCTATTTATGTTTCATTAAAAAAAAAAAAAAAAAAAAAACCTTGACAAATCAAGTTAAAAAATTGTTGCTACAAATTTAATTTTTGAAAAAAAAAACAATATTAATAATAATAAAGTTTTTAAGTCATGAAATAACATACATATTCATACATTGTTCCATACCAAGCCTTTTTTTCACAGTGAGAAAACATGTTCTCACAAACAATCAATTGATGTGATTGTTTTATCTGATGTTTTCTCCACCAGATAAAGACATAAATCCTAGTCAGTTTTTCTTTGGTGATACTTCTATTAATTATGAGTGAACATTTTGCATGAGTCAAAGTAAAAGAGACAAAAAAGTAGATCCTGCTGGGAAAAAGGATAAAGGCAAACCACAGGAAAAGATGCTTATGACACAATGCAGATTTGTCAAATTTCTCCAGAGATATCGTT
This sequence comes from Oryzias curvinotus, assembly GCA_023969325.1. NCBI lineage: Eukaryota > Metazoa > Chordata > Actinopteri > Beloniformes > Adrianichthyidae > Oryzias > Oryzias curvinotus. The sequence goes on along the minus strand of CM043715.1, from coordinate 29,923,917 downwards.
TAAAACTCCCTTTGCATGAAGGTAAAAAGCCTTTTAAGTACTTCTGGTCCAATTACTTTGTACTACTACATTTAAATTGACAATATAGTTAAGGGGGTGTTTTAATATGTAACATCTCTGTTTGAGAAGTGACATATGAGTTTGCAGGTACTGACTAGTCCAGTGAAAAGTGTTTAACACATGAGTGTCAAACGTGACAGTTTGACACAACCTAAGTGTGAAAACCATTCAGCCTGATCATTCAGACTCCAGAGTCGTGTTCCCTCATGCTGCCAAAAACTGTTACGACAATGACCAACACTAACACTGCATTGCACAGTTCTGGGAATAAAAAGAGAAAAATAAGACATTTATTTAAAGAAAAAGTCATATATATATTTTGGATAAACATTTTTACAAGGTCATACACCTGTAAATATTTTTTGGAAACATATTTAGTTTCTGGTTTAAGGGCCATTATCAAAGGCTTATTCTGGATGAAAGGATGTGGTCACATGACCCACTGGCTGCTCGTTTCCTTCATTTGAGAAGCTGTCAGGACTGGACTGACCTTCAAAAACGGTAAAGGTTTCGTCACTACAACACGAGAACTTTTAACTGCTGGACGCAGACGCTAATAATCATACAATGTAATGGTTTGCTATGATCTGGATTACACTACGTTACCAACACAGTTTTTTTTTTTTTTTTTTTCCAGGAGCATTGATTGTAAACAGTAAAAATGAAGCCCTGGAATATATCAAAAGTACAACGACTTGCATGATTTTAAGAATGAATGATTGCCATTTTTTTAAATAGAATTTTATATTCCAGTAAATGTTTGAAGCATGCGTTTGAGATGTGTTGTTATCCACATCTTAGCAGAACCGAACCTCATAAAACGCAACAGATGGAAGAAAAAGCCTTACAGTTGTTGGAAGATGTCCAATGAGGCTGTTAAAGAGCTGAGAAGTTGGCATTTAGTGTTTTTTAAAGAGACTAAAGACATTTTTGTGTTCGATCTTCAACTCAGACAGTGCATCAGGGCTTTACAATAAAAAAGGAAATTAGAAAATTTAGCAAATTAAGAGAAAAAAAACAACATAAAAATAAATCAAGCAATAAATACATAAGAAACAAACAATTCAATCAAATGAGTAAGAGAAAATATGATGAACACAAACTATTAAACATTCTAAAAGAGAAAGTATTTTGTTGACATTTAAAACTGTTCCAGTCGAATATCATGCACTGTACTGGAGGAATGTTTTTGCGTTACTGAGGGCTGTTAACAGAAACATCACATCTATCTATTCTTTTTTAGCTGTTTGTTTGTTTGCAATGATATTTGGTGAACTGCAATTCATTTATCGCTTGTAATATAACTTTTTTTCTTTTCCTTTGAGCTGCCATGACAGGTGACGTTTTCCTTATAAGATAAATAAAGTTCAATTCACAGTCACCCCATTGTTTCTGTTGTGACCTGTGGGCACATGAAGCAGAGACTGGTTAGCAGATCTTAAATCTCTAGAATGACTGGGAACAGTTAAAAAGCTCTGTTACGCAAACTAGGTCTAGGCCATGAAAAACTTTTAAAAAACAAACGTTTTTTCAATCCACTAGAATGAAATGGTGTTTGGGTATATTTAACATGTTCTGGTGGCATTTTTGTGATGATGGAGGACACATGTGAATAAATTGAAACTTTTCTGAGTACTTCTTAATTCAAATCCTTTTGAATCAGGAGCAGTTGGAAAAAGCTTGTAGCTAGTAGCTTCAAAGCCACTATGGCAAGCCACAAGGTCCCTCCTCTGCTCCATTCTGTAGACAACTACTAGATCCATGTACGTCTTTGTTTTCCTCGTCTGAGCTGGAATCTTGCTCATAACTGTTCAGGTGGTTAGCTCCAATACTGCTGGCCAATTTGGTTGCACTGGGAATGTTAGGTTGGGGTAGTGAGGGGCTGTAATATTGCAAGAGAACATGTAAACAGATGGAATGCTGGGATGGGGTCTGCACCAACAGTCTCGCCCACAACTCAGAGGTGAACTTCTATTGATTTCCTGCCACTCTGCAGAAACGATGTCCCAGAAAAAGAAAACTGGGAACGCTTTGAAAGTAGATTAAAAGATTATTGGAGTGAGACTTTAAAACTCTAGATTTTGTAGGAACAGTTAAAAGCTCTGTTAAGTAAACTGGGGCAAGACCATGAAAAGCTCTAAAAACAAGTAGTAAACATTTGAACTGAACTTTAACAGGTAGCCAGTGAAGTGAGCTTAGGACTGGAGTTTTTGCTGAGTGGCACCAAAGGAACAGAGAGTTACAATATCCGAGAGGTAATCAGGGTGTTGATGCTTGTCTGAATTCAGCTTTACACTGAAAGGGACTGGATTGGTTGCCTCATAAGGCAAGAACTGAATTTAGTTCCACTTAATTTGATTCTCAAGTAAGCTTCAATTTGAAAGTGGTAGGGTTGGGTTTGGCGAGATTACATCAGGGACAATGATTTTCCTTTTTCTTTGGGGGCAGGGTGGTGATGTGATGGTTTGTGATTATGAAAATGTTTCAATACAATAAAATCAGTCACTTCCTGTCCCTGCCACCTCAACAACTGATAATGTATGAAACCAGTGAACTCAGCTTGTCAGCCTATCAGAGAGTCTGCCATCACCAGAGATGGTGTAGGTCAGCGTGGTGTGCGTATGTAGCTGAATACCTTCTGGGGCCGCGGTGCACAAAATGAACAGGAGCAGGGTGTGTTTCCACTCTCACATGGATGACTCTGAGCAATCAAGAGGAAATGTGCCTGCGAGATTCTTGCTTCACTGGGAATTTCTCCATTCTCCACATAATGGTCAATGCAACTCTTTTCCTGGGTACCTGTGAAATGCTTCTGAATTGCAATGAAACTGACCACATATCCACATCAATTCATCCTCCATGCTGCCCTGATTTACTGGAGAACAAAGGCTTTGTTGTGATATGGGTCAAAAGAAACCGGTCAGATGGAATTCTGCTGTTTTCTTTCCTGTGCATGCAGGAGAATGAATTTAAAAACCAAGAAAATAGCCGTATTGAATGAGAGGATGACCATGTTTTCTAAAAAAAAATAAAAATAAAATAAACTTTTGTAAAAATGTGTATCCTTTTGTCCTAAATTCCACAATTGGACAACTCTTTATAGTAATGTATAAAAACAACTTTATAACAAAAACATGATTGACCCCAGCACCATACTTTCATTATAAATTCCCTATTTTAGTTTTTAATTTCAGCTTACACTGACGACTGCAACAAATGTGAGAATTTAAATGCCTCGTGTGGATAGTACCTTTGTAAATTAAAACGTGTTAGCTTGTAAGATCACTCACTTTAGTTCCCGAGTCTGAGAAATAGGACTGTGTTAGACTTGTTTGCAAATTGTGGGAAATTAATGACATCATTTTACTGCTTCATAAAACTCTAACAATACATGTATTTTTCTGTTAATTCTCAAGATGCCTTAATTATTTTTTTAGGGACTGGATGCCTTGAAAAACAAAAGAAAAAGCCACACTTGCCTGTGCCAAAAGATTCAAACAGATGGACTGAGTGCTTTCCAAAAAGCAATTAGCAAAGAAAAAATTATAAAGATATCAACTGAACACAGGAAAAGGGAATTATTTCATAAATGTCTTCAAAAACAAACAAAAAAAAGAAAAGAAAAGAATGGACAAACCAATATCACTGAAACCACTAAAGTGTGAAAACTGAACTGTTTAAAAGAACAAAGACCTAACGATTTAGATGTCTTATCATTATTTTCAAAATGAATTTGGTTGCTTTCAAATCGGGCGTGTCTGAAAGAATTATATACACATTGTTGTCCTAATACATTAATGAAAGATTTAATTCAGACTGAGCAGTGTGCTCTAGGTTGCTTAAAATTGTGTGTTAGTCAGTAATTCCATCTACAACAAAAGGCAAAAACCCAAGAGTGCTCTTAGTTAGAATTTCTCTCTAAGTTTAAACCTCCTCAGTGAGCTTTTGGTGTCCATAAAGTCCACCAGTTTGTGATGTAAAAGGGACACAGCTGCACAGTTTTCTACAGTCCATCCCTGACCTTCTCATTCTGCCTTTTCAGACAAAAAAAAAGTCACTACAAGATTCTCATGATTCTCCCCGAGATGCTCAGACATTTCTGACAGTAAAAAAAGCCTTCAAATGCACAACATGAAAGAAAACTCCTTTTTTTAAGATTAAATTGCAACATATTTAACATGCACAAACTTTGTTTCTCTTTGAACAGTTTTTTTTGTTTCACATTCATACCCTGCCATGCATTTTCAAGCATTTCAATGATCATAAAAGATGAATATATGAGGCAACAATAAAAAGTTGGATGGTAGGAAAATGAGATTGGCATTGGAATTAATTTATTCTATGAGTGACAGACAGCAGTGAACCCGGATGCCTGCTCCCAGCTTGTATGATGTTTTTTGATTCATACAAGCCGGCTGCAACAGTCTGAGTTGATGGATTATAGATGGAAGCTATAGACATAATGTTGATCCTTCTGATAGATTTACTGTCTTTTTGATTGACCCTTAAGGAACTCTATGTACAGAGCTGCAGTGTTCCCTGATAATTTCTAACAATATCCATATTATGTTAACCACAAAGCACTGCAGTGCCTAGATTCAACTCACCTTTTGCTTTATATGAGGATTTAAGTATACCCCTGTTTTGTTACTCTATTCACTGGCCTGGGCTTCAAATGTCACTGAACTAAAAACCACCCGTTTAGCTAGATTGAACTGTTTAAAACAGGTTTTCCCTGTGATGATGTTATGATTACATGCCAGTGTTATGATCAGGGTCAGGTGAGAGTTTAAAACACATGAGATGCCTCAAGAAGTGAAGAAACTACAATAAATAAAGCTGACGGTACTGCACAAACTAGGAAGGCTTAAAAATAACTGCAAGCAATGATCAATCCCTTCAACACCAGAGATTTAGCTCCAGTGTTAACGTTCTTTCCACTACCCTAGCTTTTCAACCATTTTACACAATTGATGTAAATTCCAGTGGATTCTGATATGCAACACTTTACATTAGTGAATTGTTTACGCAATCAACACAAATCAGCCAATTATGTCACAAGGAAAAGAGACTTTGCACCACACCACTGTGCATCACTTTCCATTAGCATGACAGTCCAAAGCCAATAGGAAAAGCCACTTTTCTCTGCGTTAGAATCAGCTGATTCATGTTGATCTTGACTGAAGAGTTACAGTAGGTCAAAGAGTGTGATGTCACCTCAATTTTAGAAACTAACAGTGGGAGTGGAAGACTTGCAGCAGACAGAACAGAAGCCGACGGAGAATGACAAAGACGGAAGAAGCATTGAAAGCAAGAAGCTTTCGAGTCAGAGGAATGGAAGCATCTGGATTAGTCACAAGCTAAAAATTTGTTGTGGCAGAAGAATCACGTACAGAACTTCGTTCAAGTTAGCTTAGAAGAACCCGTCCATTCGTCCATTGGAGTGCTTTGCTGTGTGGGAGGGGCTAAAGGTGCTGCCACTTGTTGAGAGGAATAAGAAAACATGTTTCCAGTCAGAGTTCTGTAGTCTCCACTAATACGAAAAAACAATTGATCTGTTTCTTGTTGCCTTTTAGAAAAGAGGTTTGGGCTTCTACTGGTCAAAGAAGAGGAGGAGGAGGGTTAGCAAACAGAAGAAAGGCAAGTGAGTCAGTTAGAAATTTAAATGTTGGAACTTTGACAGCAAAAAGTAGAGATCCGAGGGAAAGAAGATATGTGGATCCCCTTCATCCACCTTTTGTGGATTGTTTTTCATAAATTAACGATGTGCAATATTCAACGTTCTGTAGAAAATCAAAGGGAATCTTTGGGAAATTCTATTTGTCCTGAACTCATCTTTGTGAGAACTTTAATGTAAACATGAAAATACCATTTTCTTCTTAAAAGTTGAACTTTTTTTTGCTATGGAGGGGTCATTTTAGCAATCCACATAACTACATTATGATTGCTAAACATATTACATGATGACCAACTTTGTACACCATCTTTTGTTTTATCTTTTTTTTTTTTTTTTTTACAAACTGTTGATGCCCAAACAGTATTCTTGTTGCAGTATCCTATGACTCCACCTTTACATTGACGTGTTCTAGAGGTAAGATCGGGCCTAAAAAATCCGGCCCGACCCGACACAGGCCCGCTGGCATTAAAGCCGAACTCGGACCGAACCCGACCAATTAACTTGATTTGCAGACCGAGCCCGAAGCAAACCCGAAATTTCAATGTATCCCATAGGATTTTTGGCAGAAAGAAATCGCCAGATTTCTTAAAGGTAAGATAATCTACATATTTTTATGATCATGAAAGTTTTTTTTCTTTCGAACAGAGAGTGGTCGCTGCAGCCGCGCGCGTAAGCTCTCTGTTGTGGCATAGAGTTCAGCTGGAAGCGCTGAGCATAGGTTCATCCCTCCATGACAAATGCATTTGCACATGGAAATAACGCTGGAACACAGAATAAGAGGCCAGACAGAGAGAGTGACAGAGAGATCTGGATGATAAGCACTAGCTTCATTACGTGGAGAAATACTGCAGCCGCGGCGGTGCGCGTTTGCCTTTTCAGTTCCCCTGTCTGAAGTTTCTCCTTGACTTCCTGCTGCTCCATATCAGGGATCCCTAAACAAAATAGATGCGGGCTTGGGGAGGGAAGATTACGTTCACGACACGCTGCGGGTGGCCGGCGCCCCCCCTCGTTCTGCCAGTTGCTGGACCACAGTGTATGTCAATCAACGGTGGGCTGGTGACTGGTGGGAGGGGGCGGGGTCCACCTGTGTGTGTGTGTGTGTGTGCGCTAGGGGAACGTTCTCCCTCTGAGTTAGAAGAAGCTGGCTGTGCCTTTCGGTTCGTGCGGTAACCGTTCTGACATCCAGGATTAATAAAGAGCTGTTTGACAACCGCCGCCTAAGAAGCTTCTTTGCAGACATTACAATATATTTATTAAAAAAGTCAGCGAGAGAGAAGCCCGGCCCGAACCGACCCGAACGTAATGACTGTGATTTAGAACCCGACCCGACCCGAAATTCGGGTCGGGTCGGGTTCGGACTCGGGCTCGGGCTTAAGATCTTACTTCTAACGTGTTCTCCCTACCATGACAAAGGTGGATAAAGATGGAGAGGATTTCCTGTAATCCATGGACACCAGTGAAGATCACAAATCATTGAAGAAAGAAGGTTCAGCGCACTGTCTAGTGGGTCTAGATGACCCAACACCCAATGTTAAAGTGCCTAGGATAGCACAAGGGCTAAGAAGCATGTGTGCTTTTTTTAAAATATCAATTTTCTAAACCTTCTCCCTTTTGGGGTATTGCCTTTGCCCCACTGTAGGGCAAAGGCAATGTTCATGTAGGACAGTTTATCACTGAACTACACAATCACTGACACTCAGATTCACACCATGGGGCCTTTCAGAGTCACTAGTTGACCTATGATGCATGTCTTTGGTCTGTGGGAGGAATTTGGAGTGCCTGGAGAAAACCCACGCATCCACGGGGAGAACATGCAAACTTCACAGTGAAGAGACCCAGCTGGGATTTGAACCGAAACCTTCTCACTGTGAGGTGAAGGTGATAACCACTGCACCACCATCCAGCCCTTTCTATTAAACAAACTACTCCAAAATAAGAAAATACCAATATTGGCTGGAGGTTTTCAGAAAAATAAAATTGAAAGGATTTTACAAAACACTACAAAAAGGAGCTTTTGAACTTAAAAACAACTTGCTTTTTTCTTCTAATGCTTGAATTTGCATGGCCCCCCCTTTCAAAAATGCTTAAAAACCATCTACTTCTTTGTTTTCCTCCCATCCCATCATGCCCTGCAGCTTCACTTTTGAGCAGTGCAATCTCCTTATTTTTTACAGGACACTTGGTTTATTGTTAAGTTATTATTTTGTGGAGAAACCTAAATTGGGAATTTGTCCTTAGCTTTGAGCAAAGCTTTTAGAGTTTAAAGGAGGCCAAGCGGCTAATGCTGGTTGCTTTTTCACTAGAAAATTCAGCAAAACTCTGGATCCACTTTGCCTTTGTACATATATAGCCCTATAAAATCATATAAGAAGAACAAAAATAAAATATAAAAGGGAAAAAAAGATCAATTAAGACAAAATAAAACAAAAGTCAATGACAGCTTCATCTAGAAATATGAAGAACGCTTTTTTGCTGCTAAATAGCAGAGTTACTCGTGAATTGATGTGATAAAAATCTTGAATTTCTTCACTAAAAACGGCCTTAAAGTAGAGAAAGCCATGACAGAACACAACAACCAAAGACAATGTTTCATGATTTCAAGTTTCATGAGTTTGCGTCATGCAAACCAAGAATAGCAGACATTTCTGCCCTGAAGAAAAGAAAAAAAAAGAGAGAGCTTCTACAGTACACAGTGATGGGAGTTGGTGCTGCGGAAATTTCCTTCACTTCTCCATGAAGCTGTGGCACTTTTTCTAGTGACAGTTAACATTACACAGGATGGTGTGCTTTTATTGTTTCCTTTTGTCTTAAACTTTTTCCATTTAGTATAAAAAATACATTTATATATCCATGATTATAGAATGTAAATTATGTACATTTCAAAGAAAATATTTCAAAACGTTGTCATCAAACATTGAGCAACTTTTGGTTTAAAATAGTTAGTTTTGCTTCATATGAGTTTTCTGACACTGTTCAAAGATTTGCTTAATTTTTATTTTCAGTTTGTCAGACATCATGATTTTCTGCTTACTGGCATTTAAAATCCGCTATTATTGTCTGGAGGAACTGAATAAAAATAAAAAGCATTTTAAATTTACAACTGAAGGAATTGTGGAAACAGAGGCAAAAACACAGGGAGTAAAAAATGAGCCACAAACCAGCAGCAAGTGGGCTTTCTGCTTCCTGAAAAAACAAAGAAACATATCACAGCTACAGCAAAATCAGGCCTCTTACAGGTCAAAAACAGTTTCCTCGTTGACAATTTTTGTTTTTAAATAGGTAAAAGAATCTGCCAGTTGGATAAGGAAAATGGTCTTACCAAGAATTCCTATCTTAAAAAAAAAACGTGTTTATTTTTCTTGCATGAAGGAAAACAATTTTTTTTTTCTTGAAGCAAGGTTCTTTTTGCATTCTTAAGATTCCGTTTTTGCAGAGTAAAATTTAGAACAAAACTCCTATAAAGCAAATCACATCTCAAAACGCAAATGATGAGGGGAAAAATGCTGCATGTGTGTAAACGGGTAATTAAGATAGAAAAAGACACAAAGTGTAAAATGGTACAATCAATAAAAAAATAAAACTTCTCTCTACAACACCAGAAACTAACAAATAACCATTTAAAAATAGAAAGATTAAATGAAACACAGTGGACAATTTTTGTAGTTTTTTTGTTTTTCTTGGTGAATGTTCTGAATGTTTTATTATTTCTAATACAGGTCTAATTTATAGAAACTGGTTACTGAAACTGTTTGTTTAAAATGGCAAATATTGAATAAAAAGACAGAATAATTATGAAAAAAAAAACAACAACAAATGCAAACAACACAGGCAAACAAATAGACTACATTCTCATTAGCTCGTTGTAAAGTCAAGGGAATTTTTGCTCGGATTGTAACTAAACATTTGCTAAATGTCGTTCAGAAAACCTGATGGGTTTCAAACTCAAAGATAACCAGATTTACAGTGAAAGCCTTTAGTCCACAACGCATACATGTGTTTGCTGAAGCTCATGCTTCAGGCTGCCATTAGCACACAACGAATAACAGCTGTGATTTTGAACACAGACAGATAAGAACTGAAAAGTTTTAAAACCTGTATTTTTCTCCTGACGGCCTGGTATGCTTTTCCAACTGTCTCAGTTCAAAGAGAATTTTAAAAAATCCAAAAATTACATATGGATGGATTTCCTCCCAAAAAGCTTTTAACGGTTTCCTTGCTTAAATTACCAAAAATAAATGGATAATGAAATAAAAGCTTGCCACACTGCACTGTCTGTAAAATACACAGGCATGTAACAGAACTAGAATCACTGAACTTTTCAGAGATGACATAATAAATAAAGTTTGCAGCAAAATCTGAAGCATATTTCTCTTTTGTGACGATTTCAGACCCATTTTTCTAGGAAAGGTCCTACAGATGACGGAATATACTGTAAATCATGAGGAGCCATGGTGATTATGAACTATCAGCAGGTTGGACGCTGACGGAAAAGACAACAAAGCAGATCGCACAATGAAAGTCATGACTGAAAAAAAAGTGCAATTAGAAACTTCTCATAATTATAATTTAAGATAAAACAAGAACAAATAGAAGACCTCAATTGTAAACGGACTCCAGCTGCAGAGTAAAACTCTGTGAAAGAAATGTTCCCAAAGGGAAGCACGGTGGAGGTGTATCACAATTAGTCAACCATCATCAAATCTTAAGTCGTTTATGTAAAAAAACAAAACAAAAAAAAACCATAAAGAGTCATGTTAGGACTTGTTGAACTATAACAATGCGATGATGTCAAAGCTAGGGACAAAACAAAACTTTCAAGAAACCTGTTTTATTTCTATTTGTCAGTTACTCCTGCAGGTTGTATTGCTGCCACCGTGTCCCAGTGTACACTTACTTAATCCAGTTTACACCCTATTTTACCCCTCGAACTCTATTTTTTTCACTTTCTATTTATATATTATATTATATTATTGTTTTAGATAGCACAGCTTTGTTGGTAATTTCATATTTTTTATCATCTTCAAACCTTTTAAATCGATGTTTATGTTGGACAATTGCACAAAGTACTCTGGGCACTCTGAGTGCCTATAGAATTTGAATGAATTTGAAGTAAACCAAAATCGTAAAAGTTAGCTGGCACTAAGAGTGCTTAACCAGCTAACACGCTCCTGGATGTTTTTAGACAGATGAGTCTGTGTCTTGTTTCAAACATTTAAATTCTTGTGCAAACACTTTTAGAAATCCCTAAATTAAAGAGCATTTGGCAGATCCTTCTGATTGTATAGACTTTTTTGGGAACTGTCCAATTTTTTTATTTTTTTAATGATATGAAATGGGCTGCACGGTGGGGCAGTGGTTAGCGCCCTTGCCTCACAGCAAGAAGGCCCCTGGTTCAAGTCCCGGCTGGGGGACGTGAAAAACAACATCAATGGGGACCTTTCTGTGTGGAGTTTGCATGTTCTCCCCGTGTATGCATGGGTTCTCTCCGGGATCTCCGGCTTCCTCCCACCGTCCAAAAACATGCTTCATAGGTTGATTGGCAACTCTAAATTGACCATAGGTATGATTGTGAGAGTGAATGGACGTGTGATTGTTGACATTCTACCCTGCGACAGACTGGTGACCTGTCCAGGTTGTCCCCTGCCTTCGCCCACAAGTGGCCGGGATAGGCTCCAGCAGCCCCACGTCCCCAAAAGGGAAAAATGGTACAGAAAATGAATGAAAAGAATGATATTAAAATGCAAAATATTATTACCAATAAAATAAAAATGTTTTTAATCACAAAAATTGATGATTTTATAAGTTTGCTTAAAGACCTACATTCGATCTTTAAGACTGCTTCCTGTCGACGGAGAACTTCTAATGAACTCCTGCCGCTGTGCAGAAACGATGTCCTAAAACGACACCGGTTTTTAGATTTTGGCTAAAAACGGCATAATCATCACTAAAAGACCACTGGGAATGCTATAAATATAGATCAAAAGATGATCAGGTCTTTAAAAGAAATAACATACCGTGTTAAAATAAACACAGATTTGTCATGACAACCTTTTGATGAGATACGTCTCAACATACTAAAGCCATGAAACAAAAGACTGTGACTCATACAAAGTGACTAAGTCAGCCTTTTTTTCCCCCCAAGTCTTTTGTAAGATGTGAGATTTGTTTGGACTGAACGGCAAACAAAAGTGCACTTTCCAGAAAAAGTGCTGATGCAGATAGACATTTCTGTACAGTGCTCCAGTTGCCTGACCTATCTGTGGAGCAGTCATTTCATCTTATTGCATATGTTCTTATCGCTACAACCATATAATGTGCACACCTGATTGCCACTGAGTAACAGTCTTCTGTGATTACAGTGTGTTCCTCTCCTTGGACGTGCAGACACACACCTGGCTGCTACCAAGTAATCACCTCCTGTGCGTTTCCTGGGGACTTGTGCGCACACACACATGCACACAGAGCATGCAGTGCCATTTTACCCAGAGGAATAATCTCTCCCTCAGCTGCTGGTATTTAGAGCGAGTGAGTGAGTGAGTTTCCCATAACTGGATTACTGCGGCCACTCCTGCGACTGCAACAGGGGAGATACAGCAGCTGCAGGACTGCAGAGATCTCAACTTATAGGATAACAAACATCCGGGGGAGATGAGGCAACAGTGGTCACAAGCTGAACTGAGGTTCTGTGTAATGCACACAGCTTCCTTGATACCTTTTTTTTTATTTTTTTTTTTTGCACACCATAGTTAAAATTAACTGGTTCAGTCATATTTTAGGCTGCAGGCACTTCGAATCCAAAGCACTTTAGCCTCATTATCTGCAAAAGTCAGCAAATATAGACCCTGTGCAGCTCCAAGGAGGGGATTTACTGAGCCAAACATAGTGGTAGGTGGTCAGAAATTATACAAAATACAAGTTAAGCCAAGTTAAAGAGCATTTCTTACAGGTGGAGAGAGCTCAACAGGTAACCAAACAAAGGAAACAGCTATCTGCTGCTTGTTTCTATTTAAAGACCCACTCTGATGAAAATGGTGTTTTTAACATGTTGTTTTGCCATTTTTCTAATGATGGTGAACACACGTAAAGAAAATTAGCATTTCTGGTTGTTTCTTTATTCAACTTGAATCAGGAGCAGATGAAAAATGCTGTTTGAAAAATATGTGATGTAGAAAATATGCTGGGCTGGCCACATGCTCCTTGCTCCACTACAATATGATGCAGATCCACGTACGTCTTTGTTTTCCTGGTCTGAGCTGTCATCTGGTTCAGAACTGTACAGCTGGATAGCTCCAGGTGATAGGTGTTGCTCTGCACCAGTGGTCCCGCCTACAACTTAGGGGTGAATTTCTGATGAATTGCTGCCGCTCTGCAGAAACTATGTCCCAGAAAACGACAGATTATTTTGTTGGGCAGCATAATCATAATCATAATAAAAAAACATGGGGAGGAAACACTTTGAAAGTAGATCAGAAGACGATCGAAGTGGGACTTAATAATTACGAAACATTTTAATGTTTAAATCTTTCTTTATATGTTTTTAAAATAATACATAACCAATATTATTTTTATGCAGCACATTGATTTTCATCAGCAGGTACCAAAATAGTCAGAAAAGGATCTTTTTTGTAATATGAGGAATCCAATTTTTAAAATGAAACAAATGTTTAATCCCAAGGGGAAGGGGCTATGAAGCCTATTAACCCAACATGCCCACTAGGATTTTTGGGATATAAATTTGCTAAATTGAAATGCAAAACTTGGAAAATAATTTTAAGTTGCAAGCTCCATCACCAGAAGATTTCTGGTGATTTCCATAATTAAGATCCGAGCTTGTTTGAGATGAGATTGGAACATTAGTGTTTATGTAAACATAGACCCTGTGGTCTCACTTTTAATTAAAAGATGTCATCTTCAACAGGGAGAAATTAAGCTGAAAAACTCAGAGACCTGGGAGTAATCAGATAAATGCAGAAACATAACCATCAGATATTTTTTTCTATCATCAAAGAAAGACTGGTTGTCCAGGAAAGCTAAATCAAAAACAGCTTTTCTTATTTATTTAAGCAAATTTGCACATTTATATTTCCCTTATTTAAAATATATTTTATATATTTCCAGTCAGTTATTTTTTTATATTTTGGTCATGTAGACAAATTTGCCCTTGCGACTTCCGCTATCAGTTTTTTTTAAAATTTTATTTTATATTTTTTCTGGATAAGCATCAAGTACGAGTAGAAGGAGTAGATGAATGAATCCCAAAATGACAGGGGGGTGGGGTTGACAAAGGAAAAATATGTAAAAAGATAGTTTAGCTGGGTTTAAACTGAACTGTAAACTGATGTTTATGAGATTGTGAATCTTAAAATTATTTTATTCAAAACTTACTGCACACCTTTGTATACTGCCCACCTGTGGACAGATTATAGGGCATCCAGCATGAGGAAGCTACAGGTTGCCTATAATGATGCCCTAAGGATTTTATTAAAACAGCCTAGGTGGTGCAGCGCAAGCAGTTTGTTTGTTGGTGCTAGAGTTAATACCCTCCAAGCGTTATTAAGACATTTTATTTATGTCTTTATTTGTCGTCTTATAGCTTCAAATAATGATATCATTTTAACTCTCACCAATGTAAAGCACAGCACTGTTAGATACCAATCCCCTATTTGGAGGTTTTGGTACGATCGTCTTTTTTAAACTTTTAATTTTCTCATTTATTTTTTTAAGTCAGCAGTTTTAGTCTTTTTGATACCTGTTCTTTTCTTTTGTTCTTATACTCTTATCTCATTGTTTTCATATTCCTATGTCATTGATTTTTATACTTTTATGACATTGTTTTTATCTAATACTTTTTATGTCATTTTTCTTATACCTGTTTGAGTGTTCTGTTTTTATCATTAAGTCTTTGATATGTTTTGTGTACTTTTGTGGCAAATGGACCTTGAGTCTGTAATAAAGCTTATCTTGTGGTCCTGCTCCTGATAAAGGCCATGCTGCATGTATGCAACAGTTGCTGGAAAAACTAGAGAATAACTTAATGTTGTTATGCTTTGACATTCTAAAATTGAGATAAAAACAAATACATAAATAAGACATAATGTTACTGTCTTCATGTCAGCAGTTGTGTATTCACACAGGTATGGTCATACCTGTGTTGTATTTGCCCTCAGAGAGAAGCCCAATCAGTCGGTTGTTTGTAAATTGAAGTAATTTCCATGATGCATCCATTTTTTGAAAACCCCTCCGTTACAATGTTATCCCATTCAAGTGCATGAAGTGCAGGTGGGAATACATGCAGGCACTTTAGTATTTCCCCACACGTGGAGTTTTCTCACACAAACCCTTTGACCTCCTGGTCATTCCAATCATCACAGCAAACGGTTGAGGCTCTACAAGACAGGATTGGTTGTGCAGTTAGACTTCTTTCTTATTTTTAGCACAAAAAGAGAAGCAGTGATTTTGCTGGGGATAAAAAATAAACCTGATAAAGTTGTGATGTAACCTGGAGTAAATAATACAGTATATATATGTGTGGGTATTGATTTATCTGCAGAAATATACAATTTTTGACCTTGTACTACATTGGACAGTCATTTCCTTTTAGTCTTTTTTATGGGCCTTCTTTCCTAAGCGTTATCTTTCTTGAAGTGCCCCCCAAAAAACGTAATGAGAATCACTGAGATATGAAAAATACATCATTTCAATCGATAAGCTCACAAAAACATATTAATGGGACGTAACTGAGGCAGGGGGAAGGGAGCGAAACAGCACGCTGAGACGGAGGGGTTTATGGATGAGGACAGTGGCCATGTCTCACGAAGTAGCTCTAAGAATCAAATTCATAAACTTTAACCAGCTCCAACTGATGTGTAAGCGTCTAATGCAGCTGTGAAAACTTAGTATTTTATAGTGTCATTTTTCAGACACATTAAATTATTGTAAAAATTTATAAATGTAACTTTAATATAATATAATTTGGAACATGGGATTTAACTTTATTTATAGTGCTTCATATTTTGTTGCAGTTTAATTCTAAATATTTAGATAAACTTACTTTAAGTTGACCAATGAGATTTTAGCAAAGACTTTTCAAAGGCACAATTAGGTTTCCTTAAAGAGAAAAAAAATATTATTATTAATAGAAAGATCATGAGATTTTGTCATATATTTATTATTTATTTATTTTTTACAAAATTATAATTTTCAGAAACAACATTCTTTCTTGTAATTTGTAATAGGCCTTGAGGCCAGTAATTAGTGCACAACATGCCCCATGTTGTATTTCTTGCACATTTTTTTGCACATTGGCAGCACAAAATAAAGCTTTTCTTTCTTGATTGTTCATTGGAGTAAAACACATTCAAAAAAAAAATATTTGTCATTATGTTCTTATGTTAAAATGTCAGTTAAAAACACTAGTTTCCAACCAACTGGTTTAATGTCAGAAGATATTTTCACAGACAAGCCTTTAAAAAAAGCTGAAGTTGGCATCTGATCGTTTTTTGCATCTGCTTTTACCATAAAGATTAAGTCTATTTGTCACCTTAAAATAAAATGGGGCCTGCACAAAATCAAGTGTATGAAGACAGTTTGAAATTGTCTGTTGATATACAGAAGATGTTTTTAAAAAGTTGCAAATTCGTTTAAGGTGTTAATGATTTGTGAAAACTCATTCAAGACTCTTGACCCTTTATGAATGTTTCATTATTATTGTTAACAAAGACTAACATTCTTCATGATGAAATTTCTGATGGCCTGATAGGAAAATGTGAGAAAAAATTAAAACTCCAACAGTTTTTCACAAATCAGAAAGTGTGTGCAGGCCGTAATCTTCCTCTGCAATACAATCATAGCTCAAGTTGTTTCAATGTTTTCTCATTTGACTCCCTTTAAAATAAAAATTCATAAATCTAAGCAGCTGATATTAGACACATTAAATCAACAACTTTGTTTAATTGAATGACCATCCTCTGTAAATTATTTGCAGCTCATTTGAACTTTCCTTTTGGTCCAGGTCTCCCTTTAAATAGAGATTGTATCTCAGTGGAACTTCCTGGTAACATAAAGGATAAAATAAATACTAGATTTTATGTAAGACCCATTTTAATGTGATACATATCCCTTAACTTTTTATTAACAACCAAAGCAACCCCCCCCCCAAAAAATAAAAATAATAATAATTAAAAGGGATGCCAACTTCCGCCTTGTCCAACTTTTAGGGTGTGGCTAATAAAGTCAATGAGAATAAAATGATACAACTTGCATCAAAACTGGTATTTTCTAAAGATAATAGACATGAATCCATTGCTGTTGGAACATTCTTAGCAGCGTCTGTGTAAAAATAGAGAGACGGTTGTGCAGAGGGGGACTGGTTGTGTGGGGGACAGCTGGCCACATTACATACAGTGGGGCAAAAAAGTATTGTCAGCCACTAATTGTGCAAGCGCTCCCACTTAAAAAGATGAAAGTGGTCTGTAATTTTAGTTAACCTTAACTGTGAGAGTCAAAATGAAAATCCAGAAAATCATATTCTCTGATTTTCTTCTTACAGTAGAAGAAATCTTGCTTGTTTGTATGTGACCAAATCCTTATCTTCCAAGTCAAACCATGTGATTTTAAGGTTGTTTTTTATTTTCATTTTGTCTCTAACGGTTGACGTATGCCTACAATGAAAATTACAGGCCTCTCTCATCTTTTTAAGTGGAAGAACTTGCACAGTTGGTGGCTGAATAAATACTTTTTTGTCCCACTGTATTTTAGAAAGGACTCCTTGTTTGTTAAATGCAGATTTCGTTTTCTTTGAATTCAAAGGCTCTTCCTCTGTCTACTCAGTGCAGAGAAACTTAAAATAAAACATTCCTCAGAATATATCAAATAGAGGTAATGGCATGTATTTTTTCTGTGCTGCCAATATTAGTTGACCTACGCAGGGCGTTTGAGCCCTGTGTAAATAAAGTGGGTCAGTGGGTTAACAAAATAGATGGAAGTTCAGGACAATAAGCGTCACGTGCCCAAAGCTGAGTCCCTGATTGGTAGATGCAATGCGGCGACCTAGCCAAAATTCAGATATGTGAACTCTGGCCGCGCTGCCCAAATTGCGCTGCTGCCAGACCACCGTGCCGCACCTGCCACTCAAATCGCGCTGCAGGACCTCAAATTGCATCTGTACTACTGACTTAACATTAAACCTGACCGCCTCTGCCACATTTGGTGTGATGCAGCTTTAGGATCCGACTGAACATTCCAAGGGAAATAAAAAAAAAAGAAATTCCAGAATTTCCTTTTTTCCAGATAAAAGCTGGGATGGAGGGATTTTCCTTCACTGACAGACCCAAAATAACAACTTCTGCCAAGAAACAGCTACCAGCGAGATGTGAATAAGAGCAAGCTGCAGGCACCGCAGCAGCAGTTCTGACACTTAATGAACAACCGTTCATCTGCTAAGAAGGTGTTGACAGCAGCCAGAACAAACTGTCAACAGCAGTGCTGCAGAGAGCGGTGGGGACTATGCAGAAGAGATGCTTTTAACTGCTAAATAGTATTGTTGCTTTAGTGGATCTCCTGTTTGGATCCACAATGTTACAAGAAAAGCAGAGCAAATTAAATTTTAAGTGCTACAAAATAAAAATAAAATACGAAATAGTCTATCAACATATCTACTGAGGATGTCACTTTATCAAGGGGGTTCTTTGTGTAATACACAAACATCTGCTGCTTCTTCTTGAGGATGCTAGTTTAAAGCATATCCATTAGATCTGAGTTTATGGAGGTCCAATTTTGTGCGCTTGTTGGACAAAAAAGGCAAATGTTAAGAAGAAGCAACCATGTACAAAAGAATAAAAATATTCCAATGACAGCTCAACTAGGAAACACTATTGAAAATAAAGAAAAACATCTTGACAACATAACATAAAATACAAAAGAACAAAAATATTTCTAACAAAATTTGGACATGCTGGTCAGGGAGCAGGCAGAAGCCGAGCTCATTAAAGCCCCCCTTTTACTTTTCCTGCTGTTTTTACAACACATTATCATATGTCAACATATTCTTGCTATCGACAATAAACAATAATAATGACAAATAAATTAACATTTTGTTATTACCACCACCATTCTTAACATTGAATCTCGCACTTCCACACATTGATGCCATACATTGTCTTTAAATTCCATTCAGACTATCCAGTGACCAAACCATTTTTTTGTAAAGTGCTTTTAAGATATGAATGTTTTACCATTGCTTGTTTTGAATTACCCAGAGTGGTCCATAATTAAACCCCTGTTAAAATTTAAACATTTTTAAATTACATTTTCTTTTCTCAGTTCTTTTCCAAGTAGTAGAAGTAAGAATATTCAATCTCTAAGGTACCGCCTTTCACTTCTTGTGGGTGCCGCTCATTTCATGACGCCAACCTAGAGCCGGCCTCGGCAGCTTGACTGATGATGATTCTCCCATGACAACGAACAATATCCACACTTTTGCAAAGATGGATGGATGTGCGTTTTCGCCAAACACTTCTAGCTCCATGGAGAAAGTGTGTGTGTGTGTGTGTGTGTTAGCCTGGGGGTGGTACGAGCAGCACTGACTCTTCCTGGAAAGGGCAGTTCTCACTGGTCTACGTCACAATGTGAAAACCCACTCGTTTTCACGGATTGGGAGGGGCTGGTGCTCAGTGCACAGGTTTTTATAGAGAAATAATCACAAATGCTCAAAATACCGCTTTGTGGTTTCTTTTTATAAGGAATGAACATTATAATACACTCAAAAGCTCAAACAACTGATTTGGCATGGTATTGGCCCTTTAATTTTACTTAAGGACATTTTCCATACTTTAAAGCCTTATTGCTTTTGAAAGGGCTTTTGAATCTCTTGCTGTTTTCTTCCTTTTTTGTGCTTTAAAGCCATTCGCTCAGTCTGTATCCATCAGTGGATGTGGTGACATATTGTCAGTGTTGAAAAGTGCCAGACCTCCTTGCTTACTGCCACTTCACATTACCTCTGAGGCTGATGGACACACAGACAGCAAGCATCCACAAACACGAGCACACAGGATACTGTAAGCGAGCAGCACCGATCCAGAAAAGACCAGATAAGCTGGTCAGGAAGGCCAGCTCTATCCTAGACTCTGTGAAAAAGGACGTTGATCAGACTCAGATCCATTATGAAGAGCAGCTCTCACCCATTAAACAGTGTAAGAGAACTGGACCAAGTGAGTGTGATGTCTCCAGCAGAAGGAAATCAATTCAGTTTCATTTTGTTGCGATACAGATGTCTCCAAAATGGAGCCAGACTTTTTCAGTAAGCAATGGTTGGTCTGAGTCAACGTTTCTATGGCAACCACTCTCACCAAGTGATCTTGGTGATCTTGTTTGATGTCCACACCTTGAAAGTGGGCAAGACCAAACTCTGTTTTGAATGTTGGACACGGGGGCCAGCAGGTACACACATTTATGGAGGCATTTGATTGGTCAGTTAATAACTTAAATAACTTGCAATAAAGAAAACAAAAATCCTGAAAAAAGAATTGGGATTATTAAGAGCATGCTTAAAAAGGGTAGCAGAGCAAGAATGATTATTCTGACAAATAGAATGACTGAGTCATAGCTGAGTATTTCGCTATAGAAGTCTTGGTGATTTTGGTTTCTTGGAACCAGCAGGCACTTCCTGTTTGGAATGCCAGGAGGGAGGGGACACTCAGTCCAGTTCCCATGTACAGTCAATGCTCTCACCCACTGACTGGGAAGTTCCTTCAGCAAAGTCTCAGGAAGGAACGTTACAGTGGGTCATTTATTCCCACTGCCATCAGACTACACAACTCTTCTGTGTAAATAGGTCATCATATGTATTTCTTTATTTATCCATTTATTTATTGTCTTATTTTTGGTTTATTTGTTTTTCTCTTCTGCTGATATGACAAGTGAATTTATTGTCTATGACATTAATACAGTTTCATTTTATGCAACAATGACTGTGGGTGGAGCCACAAATTTTACATCCAATTTTACATCCTCAAAGTTAACTTTCTGTCTATGTAGCTATGTACGAGGAAGGAATTCGGAAAGAAAAAAAAAAAACGTATTCCTGCTCTTGACATTTTAACAAACACTGTCAAAAAGAAACCTGTGTTCACATTTAGGTTTGATAAAAGGCTGAATCATAGTTCTATCTTACTCTCTGAGATCCTCAAAAGCATGAATCTTTTTGTTTTTGCTGGAACCACCCACCCAAATTATCATTAATCAGCAACAAATGCAGTGAATCATTTTGATTGATTTTAAAGAGTGTGGAAAACAAGAGACTGGACTCAGTTCACCTCCATTTAAATTTGAAATGTATGCAAAATAAAATGGGCTTTCACTGTTGTGGAGGATGTTTGAGAAGAATACGTTTTTCTGAAAAGGTCGGTCTTAAATGGATGGTTGCGGCTTTGGTTTTACCGGCTCGACATCCACTCAAACGGAATCTCAGCAGTTTCAGAGCTGTCAAAATAAACTTGTTAACATTTATGTCTGTGGGTGAGGGAGGCCTTTTAAATGCTGGAAGTCTCACCGGTCCTCTCAGCACAGCATTGAGTTTGCAGCACAAATGACTGAAGTCTAAATTACATTTTTGCTTTTCACGTATGAGGGCAACAGAATCCAAGCGAGTGTTTGGGTTTTTAAAACGTCTTTTTCTTTTTGATTATTACCAAATACATTGGGAAGGAAACATGTCATATATGTCTAGAATTCTGATCCTTTTTTAAATCTCAAAATAACCTTTACTCTGATATTTTGAACATTTGGTAACACTTTCAATAAGTACCTTAATAAACTACTCATTAAACATTAACAAGCATAAGTAATGTGATATTAAGCTGGTTAGAAATGCATTAGTTAGCATTTGTTAATGTCTTACGAATGACTTACAAGTTTTAAATAAACTACTCATAAAGACATTAAAAGATTCCCTTAAGAAACTACTTATACGAGGACAAATATCAGTAATGTGGTACTAAGCTGCTCATAGAGACATTTATTAGCAGTCGTTAATTCATTATGAAATATTTATTCACATTTTTAAAGTTCTACAAATGCCTTGTGAGTTAATAAAAAATGTACTAACTGTGTCCTTGTTAATAGTTTATTGAATGTTTTGCAGCCACACCAATCTAAAGTGTGACCAAATAGAGGTTCATTTTTCCTAACCATTCGCTTGTAAGGGATTAACCCGTAACACCAGAATTTATTTTCAGTTATGACAATTTTTTAACATAGTTTAACATAGTTTTTTTTCAATCATGTATTTTTTATTCTAGTAGGTCAAGATATTAAATGTGACAAAAAAACAAACAAACACCTGTTCCCATCTTAAGCATGAAAAGACATATTTATCTATGCAACATATTTATTTCCAAATTTTTCATTTTAATGACTGACAAAACTAATATGTACTAACATGAACTAGAAAAACACACAATATAAACTCATAACTCTGTACATTGAAAAATTATAACGAATTTTGCATTAGAAGAATTTTTCACTCTACATATTTTAGTCTGGATCTTTTACTGTAATAATCTTCGGCGTTGTCGTTATTTTACCACCAGACTCCCTCAGCATCTGTGCGAACTTCCTGTGCAGGAATGACTTGGCTGCACCTCAGCGGTTCTTCGTCTCAAACCTTTGTTCAACAAACAGGAGGAGCTGCTGGTTTTCTTCCTGCAGCTTCAGCACTAGTGTGCTTGTGATGTTTATGGTGCACCTTATCAGAGTCTTCATCAGTGCTGCTCCTATCATCTGTCACCTCACTGCTGCTGATTTCATCATCAAGTTAAGAAAAAAAAATACATTCAAAAAAGCAGCATTTTTATCTTCTGGATGTGTTTACACTGGTACATTGATAAAGATCACAAACAAGCTTAAACTCTGCACAACCTGCTGGTTCGGGAGGAAATTATTCATCACTGATGAAGAATTGGTCACAGAGACATCTGTTTTCACTCTCCTCAGGTGGAGCGCTGGGCCACGGTCCACGTTCAGCCACGTTCATTTTTGGATCACATCTTAAGAACAATAATGGATAGAAATCACATTTCCCACCACAATATTACCAAAATGACTATAAATAATTTCTGGGATAGCAGTTAGAATTTATGCGCGAGTGTTGAACACTGATTAGATGTGGTGCAAAGCGCTTTGTTTTAGCCTGCAGTTGCACCAAACCCAAATTGTCAAATATCTTTAAAAATATTAATCATAAGTGCTCAACTGCTTTACAGTAGTAAAGCAAGTCATCAACAAGGATGTATATAGTTTTGATTAAGCAATTTACCTTAGATTGGTCTATTGTTATAAGATTGTCAACAAAAAAAGGCAATTCAGTGCAAGATGGATAATGTCCAAATCTACAATTCCATAATGAAGTGCCCTAAAAATGTCTAAGAAGTCGCTGCGAAAAACCAGTGTGTATCAATGCTCACTAGATTGACAAATATAGACCACAATGCATTGCATTTAAATACCTTTTTTTACCCGCAATAATTGTTCAAATGTATTTTGTTTGTAAACCGTCAACGTTTCCATCATCTGAACAAAGTGTATTCCTAAAGAGTCATCATAAAATGCTCATATCAATTAATTTTCACTATGTGCAATCACTGACATCATATTCTCTGTTTAAAAAAAAAAAAAAAGAAGAGAGCATGGTGTCCGGATGGCTTTTAAAATCCAGGGTATTACATAGTTCTGCATTATATAGTATTTTAGTAGACAGGGATGAGGGTGGGAATTCAGACATAGCCTATGTACCCAAGAACGGGACGGTACACCGCCTCTGAACCTTCCTACAAGCAACTAATGCTTGAAAAAAGGTTCCTAGATAGATGTACATTGATCGGGACGAAATAAATGCAGACACAGAAACGAGACACTTAGCGTTAAAGATTTAATATATTTATTAACAATGTCCTTGTTAACAGTTTATTGAGTGGTCTTGAGGTTGAGTCATATCAACTGAACTTAACCCTTGGGCTATCCTGTGGGGTCCAGATGACCCGATCCTTACATTGACGTGTTCTCCCTACCATGACAAAGGTGGATAAAGGTGGAGAGGATTTCATGTAATCCATGGAAACCAGTGAAGATCACAAATCCTTGAAGAAAAAAGGCTCAGTGCACTGTCTTGTGGGGTCTGAATGACCCAACTCCCAATGTTAAAGTGTCTAGGATAGCACAAGGGTTAAGTGTGGTCCAGTTGCAATTACTCAACCTCAAGAGTATGCTGCCTGAATGAATGAAAATTAGGGCAGCATGATACGAGGACAATTTGCGATATTAGTGATCAATATTGCGATGACCATTTAACCTGCCATATAAGAGCAAACAGCAAAACAATCAAGAACAGCATTTCTATTTCACTGCAACAGTTTAATTTAAATAAGAGTCAACACAACATCCATTTCACTCCAAATGACCCTCGTCTACACAGGAGGCGAGCATAAAAGGGCTCCATCCGATTGGTCGACAACGTGAAGGAGTCCATCCGATTGGTCAAATGCATACAGTATATGAATTTATTTGATTCACTAAATACTTCAAGCTACCATAAGAAGGTTTTAGCACATTTAAAGAACCATTTATCGCAATTTTCAGCGTCTTTAGCGATATGCATATTGGACAACTTAGTATCACGATAAAGATACATTTGCGATTTATTGTGCAAAACCTTTAACAGTTTGAGTGTTTTGCAGCCTCCTTAAGTGTGAGCTTAAACAACCACAAAGTACAGAATCTGAAAAATAACTTTAGCCAAAGCCAACAGTAATGTGGTATTAAGCTGCTTAATTCCTTACAAGTGATTTATAAATGGTTTGTGAAGATGAACCCCTTTCTGGTCACACTTTAGATTGAAAGTTTCAATAGAAAGTTAATAAGGAACCCCTTTATAAAGTGTTAGCCAACATTTTTCTTTGTTTCCCTCGTTTTTTTTTCTTAAAAGGAGTTTAAATCTGGACTTTAGGATCACGTAAATGAAAAGTCCCAGAATCAAATCCACACTGTATTCATGCTTTTGTTTCAAAGCTGCCTATACTTGTTAAAAAACCTGGAAAACAGCTGTCATAAAACTAACAGTTGTTGAGTATTTGAACATTGTGCTTAAATCAATTTTATTAATTAATTAATTAATGTTTAAACATTAATTTACAATATGCTGTACATCCCAGCCTTACAGAATGGTGAGGTATTAAATGGTCTAATCTTTTTCTTTCTAAACTAAACAAACTCAAAGATTTACTGCTGCTGTAGCCATGTCAGTAAAGCAAATATATGAACACTGGATTCATGCTTTTCCAGGCCAAGGATTCTCTCACACCTTCAGCCACCAAACCTATCTGTTTACTCTCTGGATCCCCTTCATTTCACAATCCACATACATGCCACCAGTCCGCAAACTGCTATTTTACGTTTTTTTTTGTTGTTGTTTTTTCTAACAGTGCATTGTGTTCTACGTCCTGATTGGCTATAGACTTTGTCAATCAACCTGTTTAGAGATTCTTGAAAAATTATTTGCTCCTCTAATATAGAATTCAAGTACAATAAGACATCCACTATTACCACATAATGAACTTTTACAGCAACATATTTTAAATGTCCTAATATATCTTTTTGAAAATACAAACTTCCATATTCATCTTCAATATGGAGTTCAAGAACAACAGGAAATGTCAGGTACGGGGCAGTGTGCTGACAAAATACAATGCACAACTTACTTTTAAAAGAGTTTGTGGTTGTTTTGTCTTTTCAAAAATGTGACAATTAGTTCAAATCAATTGCTAAATCACTTATTTAATGATTTAGCAAGATCTCTCAACATTAGATTTCCAAAAATTGCCATAACATGGAAACAGCGCAAAGCTTAGCAAAGCCCGGGGTAATGACAGCCCATGCGCAATATAAGGGCAAAGCAAATAATTTAAAGATTTCATTCAGAAATATTGCTTTTGTTATTTCTGCAATGCTTAAAGAAGCTTGCATTGATGATTTCTTAATCTTTGTCAACAATTATATTCTTGTTGTTTGTCAGCATCCGTCACATTCCATCTTCCAAACATTTGAGTAAAATAAACTCGAAAAACGCCTTTCTCTCATTGTTTAAAAGAAGAATCCAGAATGTTTTCACAAATGTCACAAAGACTTTATTCTGTTCATAAGGATGCCAAAACACAAAACTACGACATCAAAAACCTGACATTAAACATTCTTCCTTTTACATTTGTGTTGACAAGTTGGCTGCATGTGACAAGCCAATGAAAAAAATAAAAGCAGAAGCAATAGAATGAAGCAGTGTTAGCAATCCCTCATTATGGCATGAACATGTGTGACATTTAAGAAAGCTTGAAAAACAAAGTTCTGCCTCCATGGAGATGATTTACTGGTTTCAAGAGTTTTCCTTCATTTAGCTTAGAACTGAGTTTTTGATCTGAAAGGGTTTGCTGGTGTCTATTAAAAAGTGAAAGCACGGAAGTATAAAACAATGTTGGGGGAAAATAACTATAAAGGCCCGTACACACTGGGACGAATTTCGCCTCATGACTAAACAAAGGGCACCAATGAGAGTGTGCACACCGACGCGTAAAAACGCCACGCGTCAAAGCGTCAAAAAAAAAAAAAAACCTTGGGTTCGTTTTTTTTTTTTGACGCCTCGCGTCGAAATCTATTCAACCAATGAGAATAGCGCTTTGGCTCACGTGTCTGGAGCTTCTGAAGTTACAGTAAAACACAACTTGGGGGCGCTCAAACACAACACTGCCTTTCTAAGCAAACATACCAGCAAAGAAGATAGACGCCAAGTAGCGTCTACACTGCCGCAAAGAAATAATGACTGACATTCTAAAATATCCCCGAAAACGCTCATTAAACATTTTCAGCTCTTGTACCAGTCGATAAAACTCACCATGTTCTTCTGACAAGCGCGTAAATACTGGCTCTCTTCTTCTGAGTGAAAAGCGACCACCTTGTGTACAGCGCCATCTAATGTCAGGGAATGAAATTGCATGTTGGCTCGGCTCATCGTCAGCAAAAATCGCCTGGGTGTGAACACAAAAGACGTGGCGAAAAATGCTGGCGAATAACGCCTGGCGAATATTCGTCCCGGTGTGTACAGGCCTTAAGTTGAGGAATTAGTTGAATTCATTGAAGTGGCGGCTGGATAGTTCATTGGTTAAGTGCTGGACTGTCACATGAGAAATCAGGGTTTGATTCCCAGTGTGCAGAGAGCTTCATTCAATGTGGGGCCTTAGGCAAGACTAACTATGTATCCACAAGGGTGCCCAAGTCCAGGTCCCCTGTGTCAGTCCCCAGCCCGGATAAAATACAGAAGGGCATCCAGCGTAAAAATCTCTACCAAAATCTTCCTGAATTCATGAAAGCTGATTCAAAAAAGATTAATAGATTTGCAAATTTTGGATGCAAAAAATTTAACTACAGCTGACAGTTTTTATGTAAAAGAAAACTGCTCAGTAAGTAGTTTGCATCAAACATGGCAGCTCTTTTACACTTTCAAATGGGCTTATAATGACTTTTCCAGGTGCTTTAGAGAGAAATCCTGGGACGGGCTGTTGCACACATTCTGGCAGTGACTTATAGAATTGATCTGATGGAGGTAATAAAGCATCAAGTCTACGACAAGTTGTCCTTCATTCTTTCCAGCCTCGTGCAAAGCAGTCGCTAGTTCATCGCTGACGTCTGGGCTTGGCGCATTGCAGTAAGACACAGCTGGATGGCTGCTGATGTTGGCTGGCGCTGGGCTCAGTCCCTGAGGGGGTCATCAATCCTTTGGCACACAATGTGAAAGGCAGCCCCATGTCTAATCACAGGACTGTGGAGAACCCCGCCTCCTGCTGCAAGCTCCCACAACCAGGTGTAAGAACAGCCTCCCCCTCCTGTGGCACTGAGGCCAAAGGTTCCCCTTCACTGAGCAAGTGGCTCACTTCTCCCTCAGAGGGGGCAAGACTCCTCTGTGCACTGCAGAGCCCACGCTGATTGCTATGAGATGACACAAAAGGGCGGCTGGTCATGCTAGCAACAGGTGCCTGTCATTACCTGAAGCTTCATAAGCATGTGGTTGAAGGCTTGAAACAGCTGCCTCCTTTTTAAAGTCAAAGCTTGTATTGAAATATAAATATAATGTACTCAGCACGTAAAAACCTAATTACCTGCCTTTATTATTCTAAAACATGTTACAATATATTTCTATATTTTATTAAATGTTTTGAACAGATTACTTCTGTTAATGGAAACTGGTTGAAGCTCTGCCCCATCAAAGATGGAGAGAAAAGTCCTAATAAAGTACAGTTAGAACATTTTTTTTTTAATTTTTGTTGTTATATTAGAAATAACATTCAGATTTCTGCATACATTATGTAGAGTCTTTAAATGAATTCTTTAGGAGTTTAATGTTTGACCAACACAAATGATGGAACGTACCATTGCACATATTTACCAAATGACATTATGTTGGGAAGGGGGCGAAGTGGACTTGCATTAAACTATCTGCAGCAAACATATGAGACCCCCAAACATTTATCATGTACACGGCTTTCTTTTTACTTAATACTATTAAAAGAAATGTGCCTTGTTTAAACATCATGAGCTTTAAATGTGATGTTTTTCAGTCAGTTTTGCTGCAGTTATCTGTGATTATTGTTTAAATGTAGCTTAAGTCTTGAATAAGTTCAGTACTGACTTTACATCATCAAGTTTTGGAGTTTATCCAACCATCCGTCCATCTTCAGAACTCCCAGATCCGATCTTCTGGTATTTTTATTTTTTAACCCCACAGAGTGACAGTCTTTGTCATATTCATAATGACATTCATGTCATTATTCATAATGACAGAAATTTGTCAGTGTGAATAATGACAAATTTCAGTTAAGTTCAGTATCTTATTTCTTAAAGGATTGAAAGTGTTTGATCCAGGCAGACTAACACAGTGTAACACTATGTTGCTCAACAGGTAAATGTAGTTAACCTGAGAAATGATTTCCTCTGCATCTCGTTATAACCACTGACTGGCTACATGATGCATGGAAGAACATGGAATCAGTGAACAACCTGATATTACAAGTGAGGAAGGTGACTGGACTGTGCACAGCCTGGAATTCCCGGAGTCCTGCAGGCAGTGCCAGCTTGTTAACCAATCAGCCGTTCCAAAACACTTGAAATGGAAAGTTGGATCCTTTTAAAAGGTATTAATATGACCGCGTCATCTTACCATAGGGACGATGTTCTATTTTTTTGTTTGTTTCTATAGAACACTATATGCTAAAGTAATACATCTGTTCTGTTTTATTTTCTCGGCTTAAAACCCATAAACCCCGAGGGCCCAATAATCTACCTGAGCTTTTCTTTCCAAACAGTGCCTGTGACGTGGCAGTAACATGGCAGCAACATGGTAGTAACAGCACTAACAGGGCTGGTTAAAAAAACATACTGGTAAAAGTCACTGAGAGGAGCAGTAAATAATAGGCGCCTATAAATTACTGTGTCACGGTGTGTCCACAACAGTGACACACTGTAACACAGCACTAACAGGCCTGTTTTAAAAAACATAAACATAAAAGTCACTGAGAGCTTTCTTCATCTTCCTCCTGTGCACTAAATCCATGTGTTAGCAGCGTTCCACACCTTTTTGTTGTGTTTATTTTGTGTGACTGCGGTTGTCATGGAAACAACGCAGACACTAAAGGAGGCGTTGCCTTGTGCGCTCTGTGATGACGCCGCCTCGAATGAGGAGATGAGAGGATTTAAAGGCTGTTCTGCTGTGTTTGTGCTCTCTGAGTTTCAAACGTTGGGCTGTATCAACAGTTTGGTCCGAATAAAGAAATAAACATCTGTTTTAAACGTCCTGTTCAAGAGCAACGGTGTCCCGTCTGATTAGTTACCATTTGCGTCCCGACCAGGACCGGACCGGAAATAACAGCGGTTTTCGACTATGGTCTGAAGCCTGAGGCCGGAAGGTAACACATGGAAGTCTTCCTCCTCATTTTCGGACTGGAATAGCATCAGAGCTTGCGCTGTCCTCTCCGTCATGCAGCAGACCGGCTTTTCCAAACCCGTTGGTGATGGTTGATTTTTTCACTCTGCTTGTAATGATTGCTTTTAACTTGAAAGCTGCATCATATGAATTTGTTCTTGCATTTTCCATAATGACGGTCTGTTCGTGCTATTCATTCACAAAGCTGGAATTTACATTAAACTTGCGTCTTCCTCGACACATATACCGTATTCCCTCCTGTCTCACTCTTACCCTTTCTGCTTGAGCGCCCTTAGAAAATAAATTTATTTAAATTAGTAAATTTAGAAAAGAAATTTCTAGCGCCTGCTAGAAAATTATGCTATAAAAAGAGGAGCAAATGCATAAATTAGCAGAATCATTGAATAAACTGCAGGGTTGAAAGTGTGTGACAAAAGTAGCAGTTTATAATCCGGAAATTACAGTACTTCTTGCTCAAATCGTTGCAAATCAGAAGCAGAGAAAAAGCGAGTCATTTGAAGAAGCAATTATTTATGACGTAGAAAATAAGCTAGGCAGTCCATAAGCTTCCTGCCCTGCTCCATTCTGATGTATCCACTTGTAAATGATTTGATTCATTAAAATAGCTCAAAAGATGATTGGAGTGGGCCTTTAAATTCATAAACAGTTGTTTCTTTGCATTCTAGACAGTCTTCCTCCCTCGCTCTTCACATAGAGTGATGCTTTGGCATGCTGTGGCCTCTGACCACCATCAGTGTCTCTAGGGTTTATCCCTTGTGCGATCTTAGCGACAATGTAAGATCATAGAATAGCACAAGGGTTATTCATCGATGGTCTGAGTTCATCCAAAGCACAGAAGACCTCATTTGCCCTGGACCTAACCGCCAAAGATTAAGGACCTATGGAAAAGTTTTTTTCTTTAACTCACATTCCTAATATCTCCCCTTATTAAAATACAGCAAGAGCTTATTTGATTGTTAGATATTAAGGTTCCCTCATTTTATAATTTCCCTTGTATAAAAACCACATATGGGTTAAATGACTTGACTCTTAGGTGCTTATGGAGCAGGAGATTCAAGATGCCTCCTGACATTTCCTTACTTTAAAGTGCTTTTTTTTAATTTCCACTGGACACCCCCTCGGGTTCCTTGCCCAATTCAGGAAAACCGTGACGAAGGTCAAAGCCCAAGTAAAAATTAAGTGCTGTCTTTGGCTTGGTGAAGAGTTATCACAGAAGAATTTGCCCCAGGCACAGAAACATCTGCAGCACCACCGTGAAAAAGGAGCTACATTCTGGCAATTTCCACTTGGAGACAAAGTCCAGGGAATGTGTCAAAATCTAGGTCTGTTGACTTTTTATCCCAGCAGGTTCAGCAGGTCATTTGTGTGGGTTAAGCTGGATGGCTCTCCAGCCTCAGACAGTCCATGAAGGGTACTTAGCGGTGGGATGAGGTTTTTGCTCAGCTGTGGAGCAAGGAGGTGGGGCAAAATTGCAGGGAGCAGTGCCAGGTGAGTCTGACTGATGCAGCTGTGGAGCTTTTTTAAGCTGTTTCTCTCTCTTTATCTGCTCAAAGGCAGCCAAACCACAGTCAGCAAGACAGTCCAATGCTGTTCGCCAGCCACTCTAGAGCTCCTTTGCACAGCATTCACGCTAAACAGTGTTTGCCTTTAGATTTTTGTGAGCCACGTTGACTTTGTAACTCTATATTTAAGCCTTTAAATGATTAACTGTTTGCCACTGCTAGTAAATGTTGAAAGAAAAAAAAACACACTATCAATTAAATTGGTGCAAAAAGTTTGGACTTCTGTTAAAAATGACACCAAAGATTGCTGGTTGATTTTACTTTATAAAACCTTTTGAATAGCCACTGGAGTTATTATTAGTCACAGTAAAATGGCATTTTATTTAAGAATTCCGAACTCTTATCTTTGTTTTGCAAACCCCTGTGGTCATTTAGTGAACTGCACCTAAACATAGGTCTTCGTTTTCCATATTTGATGAAGAAGCTAATCATGAAATTACATCTGCTAAAGTCAAAGTTTTTATTGTTATGTGTTTTTATTCTTAAGTTTATGTCCAGAGACACCTTGCATTTTTTTTTTCATTGAGTCAAAAAGTACCTTGAAGTTTGTCATATGTGAAGCTATGTTCACACCACCCTTGGCAATGTGCGTGCAAACGGCCATTTTCAATGAAAAGTCTATGTAAACCTTCAGTGTTCAAAACTTCCGTTTTCATGTGTCGCTATGAACATGTTTAAGACCGTTTTCAGGCCCTATGTACAAAAAGTACAATTGTGTTGAAAGTTTAACCAGATTCAGCTTCGGATTTGGTAATGACGTATAGATGGCATCCCTTTAAATTCAAGGAAGTGCGACGTGTTTAAGAATTGATCATGAAGGAGAAATTCGTAATTGTGGTTTGTGCCCGGCTGGAATTGTATGACAACATTTTTTTCCCATATTGAAATAGAGCTGTGAAAGAAAAAGCCTTGAGCAAGATTTGCACCGCTTTGACATTTTACACCATATGTACTCCAACTATAGGTGGTGGACATGCACTAGTATCAGGAAGTGACAGTCCAGTGTGAACACCATAGCCTATACTAAACATGTGTCACATGCCCGGTGTAAATGTAGCATAACACTTACAAATGTACTGACTTCAGTCTTATGATTCTCACTATCTAGCAGGCTAGATAATTAGTTATGAGACTAACTGTACTGTCATGGATAAAAGTGCATACTTTTTGTGCCTATGATCTGGGAATAAAACAAGATAAACTGATTGGTCTAAAGTTGTGGGGTAGAGGTCGAGCTGCCAACCTCTTGATTGAAGGATGGCAAGTTCAATTCTCACTTTGACCAATGAGTCTAAGTGTGTTTGAGCAAGAGACTGAAACCCACATTGCTCCTGTTGGCTACAGGTTGGCGCCAGTGTTCGGCAGCGGAGCCGCCATCAGTGTGTGAATATGTGTGTGTGGGTGAATGTGACTGCAAAGCACTTTAGGTTTTAAAGCAAAGTAGAAAAGCG
Source organism: Oryzias curvinotus (assembly GCA_023969325.1). Lineage (NCBI taxonomy): Eukaryota > Metazoa > Chordata > Actinopteri > Beloniformes > Adrianichthyidae > Oryzias > Oryzias curvinotus. The sequence goes on along the minus strand of CM043715.1, from coordinate 29,891,133 downwards.
GTATAGAAGTACACATTATTTACCATTTAAAACATCTGTCTCTCAACCACAATTACCTTGAAAGTGATGAAATGGATTATGCTGAAAACATCCCCTTACATGTTGTATAAATAAATGTTTTTTATAACATATTTTGTTTCTGATACAGTGATCAATGCCAGAATCCTGCCAGTTAAAAGATAAGCCAGCATTAATAAACAACTTATGTGCAGCATCCACTTAATCTACAGATAAGCTAAAAAACAGAGTGCTTAAATTTAGTTGATGGTGCTTAAAACAAGCAGGACAAAGACTCTTGGTTGTAATCCATTTTAATCCGCTAGGCAATTTAGCTACGATCTCAAGCATCTGATTTACTGTAATGTATACTGCTCATGTACTCAGTGCACACATGCACACAAAGACAAAGTCATTAGACATGTATTTATCTCCTTCTTCCCCACCCGTCTCGCCCCCTCCCCCTCTGTGCTGCACCAACGCCGTGAATATGAATGAGGCCAGGCCAGAGCAGAGTCATGCATATCAATGTCCTCTAAATAAATGATGAACCAGATGTAGGGATAAAGAGGCAAGTTGTTTCCAGCAGTGTGGCCAAGAGTTGACTCCAGACAAATCTATATTTAGACAAAAACTTCACTAGTCCAGTTAGTTAATCGATTTACTTGAACCTCAAAGAACTCTTTATAAGATAATACCACCTTAACCCAAGAGGTCTACTACTGATAACCACTGTTAATATTGGTGGCCATGTTAATGTATTAATCTTTTTATTTTTTTTTTCAAATTACCCTATCAGCAAAAATGTATGATAAATAAATTAAGATATTGGTCAATTAATAATTAAATACACAGATATGAAGAACTATATGTGCCCAAGGAGCTCCCAAATAAAATGTTAATTGCAAAATGTCGAAGGCTTCCACTCTCACAAAGTTTTGTTGAATGACTCGTCAGATTCGAAGGGACCAGGTGCAAAGTATAAAGTGATTAAAGTTTTCAGGTTTCTCCAACTTATTCACCTGTACGAGACCTCTTCACCTGCAGCACAAACCATCTAAACCAGAGCGCTTTAACAGAAGAGGATCAGGTGCTGCTGTTATTTTAAGGCCAGTGTTCCTTGGTCCTGCATCACCTGCTACAAGCTAAACATGATCCCCCGAAGCATGAATGATTTGAGTTCAGCCTCATTCATTAAACTCTCATGAGACGGTGCTGCAAAACCACAACCGGACAGCGAGTTTCTACATGTTTTACCTGATCTGTATACACGGCTACCCACCAGAGCAGGTCTCGCTTAACACTGCGTACAACAACACATGATCCGCTCAGCTGCTGATTAATTAATGGCCATTCTGTAAAGTGGAAGTAGATCAAGAGATAGCAGCAATGATCACCAGCGCTTCCTCCTGCATCACTGGATACTGCAGGGGTTTTATTTACATGTATGTGCTTACAAATACATGCATGTGTGAGGTGTCGGGTGACAGTGAAACAATAAGGAATGATGTGGCCAAGGCTCTGTCCTTGTGGCCTCATCCCTACTGAATCTGTAAGTGTGTGCATATTGTTCCATCCCTCCAGTCCTTTGGACAGACCTCCATCTCATTACGATGCCTCTGAACTTTCTAGAATGTCACGTCCCTCTTACCTGAAACCACTGGGCAATCACACTCTGAGGACACACACACACACACTCCAGCTGCCTTCCAATTGATTTCAGTTAAGATCATGATTCACATCCCGATAAGTGCTGTTTATTTATTCATTTTTCCACTATCTCCAGGTTTTTTTGTCCCGTAGTTCTACTTTTATCTGTCATTCTGGGGCGGGCTTTCTATTAAATCATATTGCCAAATGACAGTGTTTGAACAGGGTTGTGGCTTTTCAAATAAATAAAAAAAAAGGATGACATGATTAAATATTTCTGCATTTGCAAAACCTTTCATTATTCTGCCACTCTTGAACTTGCCTTTTGAAATGGGTAAAACAAAGCTTTGGCCACTGCAGTTCCCTTTTAGCTCTGGACTTAACGGAGAATACACACCACAATACTCACACATGAATGTACGGCTTGAGTGTAATATTTCAACAATTGAAATAAAGAATTGACCTTTCAACACATTGTTCAGCAGTCAGACACATGTTTTAATGAAGCAGACCTGAAATAGGAACATTTTTACAGTCATATATTTGCAAATGTATTAATTACACGTCATGAGGGCACAGCCACTCTGGTAGGTTTAATTTGCACAAGTTTTTTTTTTTTTTTTTTTTTTTTTACCTCTGATTACTTTCTTTATTTGGAAAGTGTGAAAGCTCATTTGAACCCTGGTCTGCATGAGAACGAGGGTCTCTGCAGGCTCCAGAGTGGTTTACTTGAGTGTGAATGCAGACCAACTTTTCATTGATTAAAGAGCACAAGTGAACCAAATGCTATAAACGGTGTCAGCAGTGTGCACTAGGAATGGGGAATAAAAAGCATCCCACTGCTGCTATCACAATAAATCATAATATGTGTCTGTATTTAAAAAAACTTTATTTTGCATGGAAGTACCACAGTCAGGCGTTCATGTGCTTTAAGCTGTGCCTCTGTACGGTGGTTGACCCCTATGGATGCTGCAGCCCTTTTGGTTTCTTCTAGCTTCACTGAGCGACGTCATGAAAAAAAAAAAAAATTATGTGGAGAGTTTGTAAATATGAAAAATCCCTACAACATGTCACCTACAGCATGCTCCTAGGAAAATATGTGCATGAACATTTTCGCTCTACGAACTCAACATCCGGCCTATAACCTTGCTATTTCCTGCGGGCCCCATACAGATTTGCCCTTTTTTCACCCGCAAATAGTCTGTTACTGTCTGTAACATCAGACATGACTAAGCCCTTACCACATGCAACTTAAATTATAAATAAACCTGAATTAGCATGTATCTTCTTGCCTGGACAGCAAGAAGGCCCCCCGGTTCAAGTCCTGGCTAGGGGACCTGAAACAGAACACCAATGGGGGACCACCCTGTGTGGAGTTTGCATGTTCGTCTGTGCATGCGTGGGTTTTGCAGGGGATACTTCCTCCCACCATCCAAAAACACGCTACATAGGTTCATTGGTTAATTTAAATTGTACCTAGGTGTGAATGTGAGAGTGGGTGTGTGATTTGTGGCCCTGCGACAGGATGTCCCCTGCCTTTGCCCACTAGTGGCCGGTAATAGTAAAATGGCACCCTTGTGACCCCAAAAGGAACAAAACAGTTAAGAAGATGAGTTAATGAATGTATTTATGTTTTCCTTAATTAGATATGTTGCTAAAAAATGTTAGTCAAATCTGCAGCTCCTCAAAGTGTCCATGGATGTTTTTAAAATTCTCTTTATTGTGGTCTTGAAATGTTATTTTTAGGTATATCCAGAGTTATTTTTATTGTTTTAACATTTTAACAGTCTTTTATTAGTTATAAATTCCTGTTTTTGATGAATGCATATGAATGAAGACCATTTTTTAAATATACCAGTGACAGTGATAAATGAATTATCTTTTCATTTTTTCACAAAAACATGCTATAGTGGCAATGTTTTACAGGACACTGCAGTGCGATGTTTTAAAATTGTTCAGAGCAACAGTGTACACGACATTAGCTACTTTTAGTTTTTCATAAATGTATAAATGTAAAACAAAAATAATTTAAAAAAAAGATTAGTTCAGAGATAAAACTAACAACTGTCCAATTACCCCAGCTCAAGATGCAGAATTGGTACCTTTCCTTGTCAAGAGAGTTGATTTGGAAAGCAAACCTATGTTCTTACTCTCAATCTGGCCATGTGCTGGGGATTGGGGAGAGCTCAGATCACAGATATGGTGGAAATGAAATTCCTTTGCATGTTGGCCTGAATGCCTCTGAAAATTCTCCATAAACCTCTGTAATCTGGGTGGGTCTTAAAGTAGAGCTGCTTCATCCCCACACATTCAGACAAGCCAAATTACTTTTTTTTTCTGATGCAATGTTAAACACATATCTAACCTGGTGGAGACTCCACGGAAGAGCCCAAACACCGGAGGGGTTAGTCACATCTGCCCTTACTGGTGGGTAGGGCTCTTTGCAGGGCAAAAACTGGGGCACGGAAGTGGCTTACGTAAAATCTTAAGATCATAGACCACTGGTAGAGCGAAATGATGAAAATTTCTTTTCTAATTCTGCAGCAGGTCATAGCAAACACTTGTGCAACATGAGGCACATTGTATGGATTTTTCACTTTTTCAACCCTTGTGAAACCTGTGCGCTGCACAAGGAGCCCATTTATGTAGTTCACATTATAAGCACACCCCTTGCATGCTCCATGCTTGCAGCCTTACTGTTAGAAATGAGGAAGTTAGACAATCAGAGTGTAGTTTGTGTGGGCACCCCATGGTCACTTACGTTTCACCTGCACACCCTGTGCATGCAGCTTGTTCATGATCAGTAAGGAGCCAGTGCTTACGAACGAATACAGTGTAGCTTAAGGACATGGTACGACAGCATCACCGCACATCATAAATGCGTGCTTCTATCCTTATCCTCATAAATACTTCACCATACACTCAGCAAACGCACAACAATTGTAAGCACATGCAAACAGGATCAAACCACATACTTAACATTCTTGGTTTATAATTAACGTAAAGTCTGCCTTTGTTCAATGAGTGGTTGACTGTGTTTTTGCAGAGAACACGTGACGGAAATTGTTCACTGCCTACTTCTTGACCTATTTTATTTGTCCCTTGCAGGTTTATCCTTTAGCTTGAATTTTTTAATACCCGTCATCTCCTTTCCTGTCTTACTTTTGTCTTTTCTGTTTCTCTTCCCTTTTTATTTACTGTTTCCGTTCTTCTCTCCTGGCTTAGGAGATATAAGGCCTGGTGACAGCTATCGGAACCTGAGGGATTAAAAGAAGCTATTTTAGTTTTTCTGGCTAGCACTACAGTATCTCACATATATACACAAACATGCCACAGACATCCAGGTGATATAAGGTGAGGAGACAGAGCTATTTAAAGTTGGCGGGTGACTATATTCAAGACACATGCCTTCTAGGCGGGTAGAACAAGGTTGCAGCAAATACATACTCTTACACACAGAGTCTGTAGTGTCTTCAGATGAACATGGGCTCATGTACTCACACATGTGCAAAGAGAGTGGTGTGACAGTGCTGCTATCACGCTGTTTCCACTCTGAGCTTTTTCACCATGCCAGAAGTAAATTCCAAAAGAAGTACTTTCTCTGTGCCAACACCCTGTCAACATACAGAATCATAAGTCAAACTCAGTTCCTCTGGGCAAATGCATTGTCTGTGTGCCACTGCTCTGATTTTTATTTGATTTTTTTCCCTTTTGACTACTGCTTGAAGACTCAACATTCTCTCTCTTGGGATAGGTTGTGTGATGTAAAGCTTATCATGTGGATCCTTATCAATTTCTGCATTTCCAAAAATAAATAAATAAATAAATCTGTCAAGCAGAGCAACTAAGCAAAATGGCGTAGATGAATGGTTATGAGGTTATGCACAATATTTTTCTCTTGCCTTTGTCTCATGACAAAAAAATTGTCATTAAGTCATTTTAATATTTAAAGTTAACCTTTTCTCCAGAAAAGGCTTTAAGCCACTTTTTCCCTGAAAAGTCTGACCGTGAAGTGCTCATTTTTATTAAAAGGGTCTATATCGTGCTAAATCAACTTTTTAAACTTTTAATTGTATTATAACGTTAATTCCTCACAAAAACAACAACCCCAAAGCTGTATTTTGATCCATTCATGCATTTCTGAGTATTTCTCTAAAATCCTGCGCTCTGGGCACCAGCTCCTCCCAGTCCATGGAAATGAGTGGGTTCACACATTGTTATGTAGATAAAGCGAGGAACAGCAACTTCCAGGAAGAGTCTGCACTGATAGCACCACCCCCAGGCTAACACACAGACCCACTTTCTCCATGGAAGTAGGGGTGATCGGCTAAACGCTTTCCTTTTATCACCACAATAATCACATCCATTTTTGCAAATGTTTGGATGTTGTTTCTTTTGCTGGGTGAAATGCAGACACGCTGCCGACGTTGACGTCATGACGTCAGCGGCACCGACACTGAGTGAAATCCGTCGCCTCAGAGATCGAGTCGACTTACTTAGAATAGTTAGCTGCGAAAATAACTCATATTTAATTTAAAAAAAAAAGATCATTTAGTGTGCCAAAGGTAATATATTTTCATATACATGTAATAAAATGGTTATGGTAGAACAGGGGTGGGATTATATAAATTCGCTTCCTTCCACTCCCTTTCAAGCAATATTTAATTTTATTTCTAATTATCCTAAGTTTGATACGTCATTGTACGAATGTACAACTGATGATTATGTTTTTTGTGTATTATTCTTATTTGATTGCTTGAAATAAACCATTTCAAATAAAAAAATATACATATATATATTTACAGTACAGACCAAACATTTGGACACACCTCATTCAAAGAGGTTTTTTTATTGTCATGACTATGACAATTGTAGATTCACACTGAATGCATTAAAACTATGAATTAACACATGTGGAATTATATAAATAACAAAAAAGTGTGAAACAACTAAAAAACGTGTCATATTATAGGTTCTTCAAAGTAACCACCTTTTGCTTTGATTACTGATTTGGACACTCTTGCATTCTCTTGATGGATCTTCTAGAGGTAGTCACCTGAAATGTTTTTCACTTCACAGGTGTGCCCTGTCAGGTTCAAGTGTGATTTCTTGCCTTATAAATGGGTGTTGTGCAGAGGTCAGGTGGATACACAGCTGATAGTCCTACTGAATAGACTTGTTAGAATTTGAACTACAGGCAAGATAAAGCAGCTAAGTACAGAAAAACGAGTGGCCATCATTACTTTAAGAAATGAAGGTTAGTCAGTTTGAAACATTGGGAAAACTTTGATAGTGTCCCCAAGTGCAGTCACAAAAACTATCAACCGCTACAAAGAAAGTGGCTAACATGCGGACCGCCCCAGAGTCCCCACTGCTGTTCAGCATAGGTCTGAACCTCCTCAGCCACATAATCAGCAAGACTGGCTATGGATACCAACTCAGAAATGGGGCCAACATCCGTCACCTCCTCTACATGGATGACATCAAGCTATATGCTAAGAGCGAGCGTGACATTGACTCCCTGATCCACACCACCAGGATCTACAGTACTTTGTACATTGGGATGTCATTCGGGCTCGAGAAATGCAGCCGGATGGTGACAAAGAGAGGCAAGGTAGTCCACACAGGAGGGGTCTCACTCCCAGAAGGAACAATAGTAGACATCGAGGACAGTTACAAGTACCTTGGAATTCTGCAGGCAAATGGCAACCTGGAGCAGGCAACAAGGAAAGCTGCAACAGCTAAATACCTCCAACGAGTAAGGCAAGTCCTGAGAAGCCAGCTCAATGGCAAAAATAAGACCCGGGCACTAAACAGCTATGCACTGCCAGTTATCAGATACCCTACAGGAATAATAAGATGGCCAAAGGAAGAGATACAGACCACAGGATGTTAAGACACGAAAGCTCCTCACCATGCATGGATGGTTCCATCCAGCACGCTGAGACTGTATGCGAGCCACAAGGAAGGAGGCCAAGGACTAGTTAGCATAGAAGCCACTATCCAGGATGAAACATCCTAGATGCATGAGTACATCAAGCTCAAGGCCCCAACTGACAGTGTTCTCAGTGAATGTCTTAGGCAATGGAGAGCAGAGGATACAGTGCTGGAGGATAGATCCTCATGGGAGGACAAACCCCTGCATGGGATGTACCACCGGACCATGGCTGAAGTGGCTGATATCAAGAAGTCGTACCAATGGCTAGAAAGGACTGGCCTACAAGAGAGCACTGAAGCACTCATCCTGGCAGCTCAGGAATACAGCGGGGAAAATAAGTATTGAACACGTCAACATTTCTCTCAAAAAACATATTTCTAATCGAGCTATTGGCATGAAATTTTCACCAGATGTCGGCATCAACCCAAGTAATGCACACATAGAAAGAAATCCAAACATTTATGTCCATAAATGAAGTTATCTGTAATAAAGTGAAATGGCACAGGGAATAAGTATTGACCACGCTTACTGAAATGTATTTAATACTTAATAATAATATTTAAAACTTCCAGATCCAGACTGATAGAATGTTAATGCCGAACCAACCAGACATTGTAGTGGTGGATAAAGAACAGAGGAAAGCCGTTGTGGTGAATGTGGCAGTGCCAAGGCATGGGAACATCAGGAAGAAGGAATATGAAAAACTGGAGAAATACCAGGGACTCAGAGAAGAACTGGAGAAAGCCTGGAAAGTTAAGGTGGCAGTGGTGCCTGTGGTAATTGGAGCACTCGGGGCAGTAGCCCCCAAGCTGGAGGAGTGGCACAAATGTTGGTTTAAAAGTGCTGGTTTGAAACAGAGTTGGGGCTGTATCTGCAGCACATAAAGAATACATTATACAGGTCACAAGGTCTGAGTTTATCAGTCTAATGCTTGTCTGCTCTGCTGGTAGTATTGCTGGCAGCAAGACGAAAATGTACAAGATGTCAATAACTGTCAGCTTGTTGGCCTGTACTGTGTTTTTTTTAAACTATTTCTGTATTTATGTCTCTTTGTCTGATTTCATTATCAGATATCAGTTGCCCAGTGGATAAAAACAACTCACTGCTCATGATCTTCTTGTATTTTATCCTTATCATCCCTGTAAAGTTGACATGACCTCACGCAACAGATTGGAATCTAAACCTTAAACGTGAAACTGGTCTGACTTTTAGAAATAATTACGTAATTGAGAAAAAATGTACTTTTTTCACACCATTAAAAATATGTAATTTTAAACAATCAAGAGGTGAATGTGTTTCCTACACTTGGATTGTGCTTTGAGGATAGTTTTAATCCGAGGTTGTTGTTTTTTTTTGGTTTTGTTTTTTTTTTGTTTTGTTTTGTTTTTTTAAATATAAGTAACAGCAAATGTATTCATGTCCTAAAATTTACATTTAATTTCAATCTTGCTTGCATCTTCTTTTTCACTGAAAGTCTTACCCATCATGTCTGTGACCAACATGAACTGTCAATGCTCTCCACCACTGGTTGCTAGGCGCTTACTTCAGAGCAGAGCCACAGGACTTGCTATGGCAACTGGTCAAAAGAAATCTGTCAACAAGTGTTCCTTCACCTGCAAGAAAATACAAAAAACATTCATTAAGCTGTGTTCGGGAAACCAGATTGTATCATCGTCATTGATGCAATAAAAACACTGACTTCACTGGTCAGCGAGGATCACGAAATATTTGAACACCTGATAAGTTTAAGTGAAAAGACAACAAGGCGAATGCTGGACACTCATCCCCAGGATGCTAATGCCAGTGAATCTGTTTAGCAGAGACCTTGAACTGCTTAAATAGCATACCATTTGCTAGTTATTTCTTTTTTAAGTTGAAATGGTTTATTCCAAGCAATCAAAGCAAGAATAATGCACAAAACAATACAATCATCCTAAATCCTAAATGTAATGTCTTTGTATGAAATACAAAGACATTACATTTAGGATAATTAGATATCAAATCAAAGATTGCTTGATAGGGAGTGGAAGGAAGTGAAATTATATAATCCTACCCCTATTCTACCGCAACTATTTTTATTACATAATTTATCATTATCCGGTTCAGTAGGTATTATTAAAGGTAGGTAAAATTAAGAAAGTGCACATTTAGGTAAAATTGGTGTTGCAGACAATTGTTTTGGAGTGGAAATACGAAAAAAAAAAGTATATATATATATATATTCAAATGCAAATTAATTGAAATTGTAAACTTGACAATTTTTTTTGGCTCTTCTGAGATATATTTCATGGTGATTTAGTCCACTTAGTGTTAGGGATGGGTTCAGAAAATGGGTACCGAGCCCCGGTATTGGACGAGCCCCGGGGAAACATTCTTCAAGAGCGCAGTATCTGTAAGATTTAACCTCAACGGTTCGGCTATCAGTACTGAAGAAGTCGCTTTTTTTTTTCTGTTGCCCACAAGATATAAACTAGAGCTGTGACGGTGTTGGATTTTTGATCACTGCGCTGATGAAGCAGCAGGAGTCGCGGTTAACCACACCCTGCACCCGTCTATAGAAAGGGTGCAAATAAAGCATTATCCCTTGTGCTGTCTTGGATGACCCCACCCTTACTTTGACATGTTCTCCCTACCATGACAAAGGTGGATAAAGGTGGAAAAATTTCATGTAATCCATTGAACCAGTGAAGATCACAAATCGTTGAAAAAAAAAGGTTCAAAGCACTGTCTAGTGGGTCTAGATGACCCAACTCCCAACGGTAAAGTGCCTAGGATAGCACAAGGGTTAAATAGACACAAAGATTGGAGTAAAGGTTGGAACTAAAGGAGATCTGGTTGAAATAATTACAAAGGCATATAAAGGTGATGTTATTAGAAAACATATTTCTGCTCTGTATGCATTTTTGACAAGCAAGAATCCTCACTCAACTGAATATGTGAAGACATTATGGGAGAAAGAGGCCGGAGTGAATATAACACCGGATGAATGGACATCGATATGGAAACAACAATGGAAATGTACCACGTCACAAAGACGGAGAGAATATGGGTGGAAAAGTTTGATCAGATTCTTTATCACACCACTTCAAAAGACCCATTATGATGGAAACCCTCCGTTATGTTGTAGAAAATGTGGAAACCAAAGAGCACATCATGTTCACATCATGTGGGACTGTTCTCTTATCAAACCATACTGGACGGATGTTCATAAAACACTGCAAAAGATTTTCAAATGTTCATTTGCTTTTGAAATTAAAACTGTTTATTTTGGAGTTAAAATGAAAAAAAAAAAAAAAAAAACAACACGAAAGAAGCTGAAATGAAAAGCACCATATGGTAAAGTATATTTCAACGTGAGTAGAATCTTTGCAATTACATCATTATAGCTATCTAATTAGCTCAGTGGCCTGTTGGTCAAGTGTCTGCCCTGAGACTGGAATTCAGGCTAAGTCATACGAAAACGTCTTGGGCTGAATCTAAATTGCTTCCTCTGGCTACACCCCATTTTTCCATCTGTAGGGGTATTTGAAGCTGTAGTGGGGAACTAAAGAGCAGTTTTTTAAAAGTAGGAGCCTGCAGCGACTGGCTATCCGTCCGCCGGTAGGGTGACAGGCATCGTGCTGGAAACGCATTTCTTCACATGGATGTGCTCTGAAGTACATACGTTTACATTAAAATGTAAGTATTGATTTTTTTGTTTTTGCATGACTTTTTACAGTTATAAAATGGATATTATGTATTTTCCAAGTGCTGACAGCAATGCACTAATAGATGATCAACCTGTAATCATGACATCATCGAGTGGTAGTAATGTCCAGATTTGATAACACCATTTATCCATATCCCTCCACTTGGAGGGTTAAATGTAGGGATAGGGAGAAGCAGAAGGGGTAGGAATGCAATTGGGATTCGGCCTAAAAATGGGACTCAATGCCTCCCTGCTTGACACTCAGCATGAAGGGGTTAGATTGGGGGGCTAAACCACCAAATGGTCGTTGAGTGCAACTGTGTCTACAGCTCACCACTTCCCAAGAACAAATTTCACAGGTGTGAAAAGCGACAGCTAACGGGAGTTTAACTTTTAACTATAAATGAGACAAGTGTTGACATATTTACTTGTAGAATCTAATGTGCAAAATGATGGGAAAAAATAAGCTATTGGGCTATAATACGCATAGCAACACATACAAATGACTAATGAAATCACAAACAAATTCTAGTATGTAAAAATCTAGAGAACCTTTCACATGAGTTTGACATTCAAACGTCAGAACCTCATTTTATTTAACCAAACAGCACTCACTTGGATTCTTATAAAAGTTTCAAAAGACTGATCTGGATTACTTTTTAACAACTTGAATAGTTTCTCAAGTAGAGTTACTAAATTATTCCTAACAGATTTAGGTTTATTCCCTTTGAATGGAGGGTTGTTGTTTTTTTTTTTTTTTTTACCAGATGTTTTGTAGGCGGCCATATTACAAATAAACTTTTTTCTATTTCTGGGACATTTGTAAAGACACGAAAAAACACATTATTCTTCTGACACTTTTCTGACACCAAATCCAGAACTACTTATATCCTTTATGTATGAACAATGTTTTTAGTGAAACTTTTACAGTGCCATCTGCTAAATGTTGCATACATTTCCATTGTTGACATATGGCTCTTTCTGTCATGTTTGTAATTATGCATTGTGTGCCCACAGACCATTCTCATACATAAATATCTATGTGAATTCCTAATGAATAATAAGAACTATAGGGCAGAAAAAAAATAAAATGAATGATTTTGTCTGCAAATGAAGTTGTCTGTTTTAGTTATGGAATTTTGTAGTTAATCCCTTCTGGATTACTTGGTTAGTTACCTTCCTGCCCTTCGGCGTGTGGTTGCTTCAGTTCTGATTAGAAGTCAGACACAGACGCTGAACCTGCCTGCAGAAATCTGTACACATCTTTTAACTTTGCGTGTGGCTCTTTTAGGTAAAATAGTTGTGACACATTAGGCAGTTTTGATAAAACAGGTATTCAGGTAAGTCAGTTGATAAGAGTGAATGTGGGGATTTTTTTTTTTTACCAAGTTGGCTTTTAAAACTTTGGCAAATTATTGAGTCCCCTGAAATTACTGCTTTTACTGATTCTTTGTTATATGATCTTTAGATTTTATAACATTGGTTCTGTTTTTTTTGTCACGGTCCTTTTTTATCCTCTTTTTCGTTTTGCATGTAAAAAACTTACATTTTTAAGTTTAATAAACTTCCACAATGTCTTAAAAAAAATCTGCCCCAAAATACCTTTATTTATGTCTTTTTACATTTTATTAAAGGTTAAAACATTCTGAAGTGATAGCATCATAATATATTTGACAACTTCCAGAACGCCATCCGGTCGGGAGGCTTCCGGTTCCGGGTTACAGCACGGACGCATGTGGCTGCCGGCGGCTATACAACTATCTTTAATTGACTTAAAAAGTTGATTTTCTCAAAAAAAAAAAAAATAATGGAGCTGACCAAGTCCCCTAAGAAAAACCAGGACTACGAAGACCTAAAAAGTCTCTTGATGATATCCAAGCAGCGTTGTATCCCTTTAGGGAACAAGTGAATGCTAAGCTAACTCCGATCTTGGATCTGATGGAAGACTTCCGAAGATTCCGAGCTCAAAACAAGCAACGAGAAAACCGGGTCGACATTCCGGGGCTGGACGATGTGGAACAGCAAGTAAGGATGAATGATATCATTCTCACTGGATTACCGATTGTAATGTTCTTTGTTTAGGAACTTTGATTTAAATTGTATAAGCAACAAAACAGGCCAGGAAACTGTGTCAGTCACTCCTTTACTTCCACCATCTTGAATCTCACACCACTTATACACATCCCGCGAGACTTCATAACAGAACAGGTAGGTTACAGTGACACCTAGTGGTCGGAATATTACATCCCCCTTAAACTAAAAAAAATGCACTGCATTGTCATGTAAACTTTGACAAGACTTAGTTCAACTCAAAACAATAATAATAACTAAACTTAGCTGCTTGTCAACCATTCGAGGTAACGTGAAATAATGAAAAGAAAAATTCCATTACCTTTGACAAATATTAACCATCTTACATATCAAAAACTTGTTTTGGTTTAACAACCCGTCCAGACTTTGTGACATACACAGGCGGTTGATCATTTGGCAAAGTGTCCTTTTCTTCACTTTGGGACTCAGCAGGTGTTGACTGACAGATCTTCGGTTCCTTGACGCTGGGGTCAGGCTGCTGAACTTCTGCTGCTCTCTGGACTCCTTTGCTGTTAGAAGGTCTCTCTCTCAGATGACGCCTGTTTCGTCTTAACGTTTGTCCTTCAGTTGTTGTGATGTGATAACTTCTGTTTGTATCTGCTGGTTGGGTAACTGTTGCTGGTTTCCAGGAACCATCTTCTTGCTGGTAAGAAATAGGTGTACCTGCAGATAGTGGGGTGAGAGGTTTAGCACATTTGTTAAAAAATGTCTGTTGACGCTGCTGGCAAACTTCTCTCTTAAAGCGCACACTTTCCTGACAGGTAACTTGTGGCTTCAGCTGCTCAAGTGTGTTGGGAAGTATTGAGCGTAGTCTGCGGCTCATGAGTAGCTGTGCTGGTGAGTAAAGGTTATCAACTGGGGTATTTCTGTATTCAAGTAAACTTAGGTATGAGTCTTTTCCGTCTGCTCTTGCTTTGTCCAATATGCGTTTTGCAGTTTGGACGGTCTTTTCTGCTAGCCCGTTGCTCTGTGGATAGTGGGGGCTGGTCGTGGTGTGTGTGAATCCCCATGTCTCTGCGAATTGATTAAATTCTTTTGATCTGTAGCATGGTCCATTGTCACTTATGACGATTTCTGGAATTCCGTGTCTTGCCATTGCTGCCTTGAGTTTGGCAATCACAGCTGCTGAGGTACAACTGTAAAGTCTTTCCAACTCAAAATACCTGCTTAGGTAGTCGACTATGACAATGTAGTCTCTTGAGTTCCAACTAAACAGGTCAGATCCTATCACTTGCCATGGTCTTTCAGGTATAGCATGTGACAGTAAAGGTTCTTTGGGGTTTGAGCTGCGGCGCTCTTGGCATATGTGACATGCCATAACTGCTTCTTCGATTTGTTTACCCATTTGGGGCCAAAACAAAATGTCTCTTGCTCTGCTTTTGCTTTTTTCAATTCCCATGTGGCTTGAATGGATACGCTCAATCATGGCTCCTCTCATTGCCTGTGGAATTATTATTTTCTCGCCTTTAAATAAAATTCCATCAAACTCAGAGATCTCATCTCTGTAGTTCCAGTATTCCTGAATGTTGTGTGGGCATGATGATCTTGTTTCTGGCCAGCCATCAAGAATAACCTTCTTAAAAGTGGTGAGCTGTGGATCCTTAGAAGTGACCTCTTTGATTTCCATTAGTCTTTTGTCACTGACTGCAACGTTGCTCATGACTGCATGCACCTGGGCTTCCATTCCCTCATTTAATGCTTGGTCCACATATGGAATGGCTTTGCGAGACAACGTATCAGCAACTGGTATGTCTTTTCCAGGTAGGTGGATTATGCTGATGTCATATCTCTGGAGCTGTAAAATCATTCTCTGCAGCCGTGGTGGAGCAGCAGCAAGGGGTTTCTTCATGATGGACTCCAAGGGCTTGTGGTCCGATTCTACAACGACTTTTCTTCCATAAATGTACTCATGAAAACGCTTGCAGCCGAAAAGCACTGCATAAAGTTCCTTTTCGATCTGCGCATAGTTTTGTTCTGTCTTGTTGAGAGATTTTGACGCGTAGGCAACTGGTCTGCCCTGTTGGAGCATAACTGCACCAAGTCCATTTTTAGAAGCATCAACTTGGAGACGTAACTCTTTCTGGGGGTCGAAATAAGCTAGAACTGGACCTGGCTCCTGTGTTATCAGGTCTTTCATTCGCTGAAATGCTCTGTCTTGAGCTGCATCCCATTTAAAATCATTGTCCTCTTTCAACAGCTGTCGCAGTGGTGCGTTGACTTCTGAAAGGTGTGGTGCAAACCGGGCCAGATATGTGAACATACCGAGAACTGTTTCCAACTCTGTCTTGTTCTGCGGTGCTTGCATTTCTTGAACTGCTTTTATTTTCTGTGGGTCCGGCTTCAGACCTTCATGCGATAATGTGTGTCCGAAGTAGCTTAACTCCTGCACAGAGATGCGGCATTTGTCAGGGTTAAGCTTCACACCTCTTTCCCTTGTGCGCTGCAACATTGCTCTGAGGTTGCGATCATGCTCCTGCTTGGTTTTACCAAAAACCAGGACGTCGTCCACTATGGCAGCGACACCGTCAAGACCCTCGTAGGTCTCATCTACACGCCTCTGGAACTCATCCTGCGCTGAGATGATGCCAAATGGTAGCCTGAGGAAGCGGTATCTGCCAAACACAGTGTTAAAAGTGGTTAACAGGGAAGATTCATGACTCAGTTTGATGTTCCAGTAGCCTGATCTGGCATCTAACACACTGAAATATTTTGCTCCTGCAAGCCTTGCTGTGACATCCTCAAGTGTGGGAAGTGGGTAATAAGGTCTCTGAATAGCCTTGTTTAGTGGTCTGGGGTCTAGACAAACTCTGAGCTTCCCTGATTTTGGTTTTTCGACGATGACAAGTGCATTCACCCATGCTGTTGGCTCAGTGACTTTGCAAATGATGCCATTCTTTTCCATGCTTTCCAGCTCTTCTTTAAGCTTACTCCGCAGAGCGAAAGGTATTCTGCGGGGAGGACACACAACCGGTGTTATTTCTGGGTCAACGTGAAAATTGCACTCCCCTGGAAACACTCCTATGCCCTGAAACACATCTTTAAACTCCTCCAAGATGTTTTTTGAGTTTGTGTTGATCTTTCCCTCTGTTACTGCCATCACGATTTTAATCAAGTTTAAGTCTCTGCAGGCTTTCATAGCCAAAACTGGTGGGGAACTTGTGTCAACAACATGGAAATCCAACATCAGTGATTGGTCCTTGTATTTACATCTTAATTTGCATGTACCATCCACATTTAGGGAGTGTCCACCGTAGTCTGTGAGTCTGTGGTTTGCTGGTCGCAACATGACATTTTGAAAGAATGTTTGAAAAAGATTTGCTGGAATTGTGTTAGCTTGTGCCCCAGTATCTACTTTAAATCTAACTTTTGAGATGGTGAGCCAAGCTCCAAATCTGCATAGGCTTGTTCATTACTTTGGCCTTCATTTTCAATTGTTATGCTGTCAATGTAAAGTCCTGTCTCTTCATCACTTGACTGATGACTGTTCTTACTTTCTCCCACTGAATGTAACATTTTGTGACGAGGTTTAGGCTGGAAAGGAATTTTTGATCTGCAGGCCTTTGCAAAGTGGTTAAACTTTTTGCACTTAATGCATTGTTTTCCTTTCGCTGGGCACATGTCTTTTTGGCTGTGTTGCCGTGCACACTGGCTGCATATCTTGTGGGCACCTGTCTCATCTTTATGCCTTACAGCATTCTGTGGTGTGGCAGATCTGTATTGTTTTTTGAAGACTGCATGAAGCGTGTCATGTTGACTGTGCTCTTTGGTGCTTCCCATTGTCTTTAGTTGCTGCTTTGCAAGCTCATGGGATCTTGCTATGTCTGTAGCCCCATCACTCAGCATAACTTTAAAAAATGCTAACCTACGGAGTCGTGATGGGGGGATTGGGTTCGTTGAGCTATGGTAGCTCCCAATCGGGTTACCTATCGAAGTCTACAAAGTTACAGCGTCACAGAACTTAAGGTAGACAAGTACGTCTTCCTAAAAAGTATGACACCAGACAACCTTTTAAATGGAACACTGTTTCAAGTTTAATCCAATGAAGAGTTGACCCTCAAAACAAACAAAAATATCGGTCAATATATCTTGTTTTTATACTCTTCCTCTTAACTGAAAAAATATAAACCTTGAGAAAAATGCAAATTTCAAAACTTAACTGAACATTCATAAACTGGTTTTAAAAGTTCGTTTCAAAAGTTCGTTTCAAACACAGATATTGCAATACTTCACCATGTCATGAAAAATAACAAACTGGGCCCATACTCACTCACTCATTCACACAGTCAGTTATTACCCCCGGGGGAAAACCTCGTTGCAGGCCTGAAAAAAATCACCGACTTCCTTAGCCTTCAGTGCAAAGCCGTCCTGCGTTCTCCGTGCAGCTTTAGTCGTGGCTCCGCCCTTCCACAGCACCTGTCGTCCGTCGTGGGGAAAATCCAACGTGCTCAGCGCTGCAGCTCCGCTCCGTGGGCTCCGGGTCACGCTCAAGTGAGAAACTCCAAAAGGGAAACTTTCAGTCACCTTTTCTGTCACGGGAAATCACTCTCAAGTTTTCCTCCTGACTTTGGCCTGCAGAAAGTTTATTTTTCCCCGTCTTCTTCTCCACCTCCCCGCGTGCTTCCACCTCCAGACCTCTTTCCTTTTTCTCCCCTTTTTTCTCTTTGATCCTCTCCTCAGCCAATCAGCTTAGTCCAATCAAAACCAAAGAACACTCCACAGAACACTCCGCATTTCTTCAAAATAAAATATAGTCCTGTGAACTGACGCTGTTGAGGTTACATAATCCAAAACAAATCAATAAACAACAATAACATTGTTATTTACAATAACCCATAATCAACATCATTCAATAAACAACAATAACCTTGTTATTTACACTTAACCCATTTCCTTCTGGTTAAATCTGTTACATCTCCTAGACTTATTCAAACATATTCCTTTTAGTAACTTTGTAATATCAATATTAATAATAATATTGATCATTTATGGGATTAATTTATTTAATCCTCCTCTTTTTTCTTCTCGGGGCTACACTCACCCCCTTCTAAAATGTTTGATGTCCCCATCAAACAGGTATGTCCAGCTAACCTAAACACAGTTTAGAGTGTAAGCTGACAGATGTTAACACAGTAGGAACACAATGCCATCGGATGGCACCACGAGGTGTTACAAGGATGATTTCTTGAGTCTCCATAAGTTCCACTGCCAACCAGCGCTCCACAACTTAAAATCGTCACAGGCTGGTTGGAAGGTTGACCTAGTACATCATAACTAAGTCTAACAACTGGTTTTTTTAACCTCGTGGAGCGTTCTACCACCTCCTCTCTTCCCACTGGAAGGTCGCTACTTTCCTGGTCTTCCCCATCTAACCCAAGGTCAGGGCCTAGACAAACATCAGAAATGTCCGGAGGGGCTGGGGATAACTCAGCTTCATCCAAATTCTCCTTGGATGAGGTCGTAGGCATCTCTTGGCTGGGAGGAGTGCGCCCTTTTGATAACAACTCCGGGTGTCTAAAGAACTCTCCCCACTTTACTGGATGGGTTAATGTGGTGGTTACCTCCTCAAACTCAGAATCTGAGGAAGACAGTGCATCATCATCGGCTGGCTGTACTGGTTTCTGAGACAACTTCAGCCTACCTCTTGTGACTGGTCTTTGCACAGAGTCTGTTTCATTCTCAACAGGCAGCCGGACTAGGCTACCAATAGGTAGCAAATGGTTGCGGTGTACCGTTTTTTCCACCCCCAGTCCCCTCTCTGGTTTCACTCTGTAGACTGGCAAGTGTGGCAACCTCTCAGTAACAATGTATGGCATTGTCTTCCATTTCTCCTTTAGTTTGTGTTTACCTGTGAGACCAAAGTTTCTGAGCAACACCCGATCTCCTTTCTCCAAGGCCTGTTCTTTAACATGCTTGTCATGGGCTTGCTTGTTTCTCTGCTGTTTTTTGTCTGCTGCTTCCGTAGCTAGATCGTAGGCCTGCTGCAGATCTGTTCTCAGTTTGGTAACATACTGAGTGTAAGTTAAACCCTGACCCCTTTCCTCAGGCACCCCAAAACAGATATCGACTGGCAGTCGAGCTTCCCTCCCAAACATCAAGCGGTATGGAGAGTACCCCGTGGTTTCATTTTGGGTGCAATTGTAGGCATGCACCAACTGACTGACATGTCGACTCCACTGTCGCCTATGCTTCGACTCCAGGGTACCCAACATTGACAACAGTGTACGATTAAATCTCTCTGGTTGAGGGTCACCTTGAGGATGGTATGGTGATGTTCTGGACTTACGAATCCCCAGCATTTTAAGCAGATCTTTAATCAGCTTGCTTTCGAAATCACGTCCCTGGTCGGAATGTATTCGTGCAGGAAGTCCATAATGGACAAAGTACCGTTCCCAGAGAATCTTAGCTACCGTGGAAGCCCGCTGGTCTTTGGCTGGGAATGCTTGCGCATAGCGCGTGAAATGATCTGTCACCACCAAGATATTAGCATATCCCTGCGAATCAGGCTCAAGGGACAGAAAATCAATACACACCAAATCCAACGGCCCCTTGCTAGTAATCTGCTTCAACGGTGCTGCTCTCTGTGGTAGAGCTTTGCGTGTGATACACCTCCCACATGTCTTTACATATTGTTCCACCTCTGCTCCCATCTTCGGCCAGTAAAACCTATTTCGGATGAGCTCAACTGTTTTGTCTACCCCTAGATGGCCTGACTCATCATGTATGGACTTAAGCACTCTGGCAACATGCTCTTTGGGTAAGACTAACTGATGTACTTCCGTGCCGAGTGGTTTCTCCACTTTTCTGTACAGCAATCCATCAACCAACACCAACTTACTAGCCTCCCGTTGCAACAACAATGCTCCTGAGTTAGTGCATTTTTCTGTGAGAAAAGCTTGTCCATCACCGAGTGCCTTTTTCACGGGCGCAATCATTGGGTCTTCATCTTGAGCCTTAATTAGGTCTGCTCTGCTTAGCTGAACCAAAGAACCCAGGTCTAGCCTGGTAGGAAAAGCATAGCATTCTGGGATGGCTTGAGGGGAAACCCCTAATGACTCTGCATAGCTGGTACCCTCTCCCATGGTCCTCTCACATTTAATCTATTTACAGAGAGCTCTAACATTGTCGGGGGACATGGTTTGCCACTCATTCTCAGTCTCCGCAACAGGATTGCGAGACAGCGAGTCAGCATCAATGTTACTGGACCCCTGTCGGTACTGAAGAGTGAAGTTGTATGTGGAAAGAGCGGCGAGCCACCGGTGACCCGTCGCATTTAGTTTTGCTGTGGTAAGAACATAGGTGAGCGGATTGTTGTCAGTCCTCACCACAAACTGTGCCCCGTACAAGTAATCATGGAATTTATCCACCACCGCCCATTTCAAAGCCAGGAATTCGAGCTGGTGAACCGGGTAATTCCGTTCAGCCGAACTGAGCTTCCGACTAGCAAAAGCCACTGGTCTCAACCCTTCAGGGTGCTCCTGGTTTAATACAGCCCCCAAACCATGAAAACTGGCATCCACGTGCAGGACATACGGCTTGGAGGGATCAGCAAATGCCAAGACCGGCGCATTTGTTAAGCACTGCAGAATGTGCTGAAAAGCCTCTGTACAAGATTCATCCCACCTTTCCCCAAAAGGTTCATTAACCTTATGATAAAACTTCACCTGTGTTTTCCCAGACTTGGTTTTTTTCTGGGTTGGCGGGTAACCTTTACACAACTCTGTCAGTGGCCGGACAATGATGGAGTAGCCTTTAATAAAGCGACGGTAATACCCACAGAATCCTAAAAAGGACTGCAATGAAGGGAGATCAGTGGGCTGCTTCCATTTAGCCACAGCTTCCACCTTGGCTGGATCTGTGGCAATGCCCTTTTCAGAGACAACATGTCCCACATAGGTGACTTGGGGACGACAAAATTGACATTTGTCTAGAGACAGCTTAAGGCCAGTCTCTTCCAGACGGTCAATAACTTTGAGGAGCCTTTGTTCATGTTCCTCCAGGGTTTTGCCAAATACAATCAAATCATCCAGATACACAATGACTTCCAGCATGTGCATATCTCCTACTGCTTTTTCCATTAGTCGCTGGAACGTTGAAGGGGCTCCAGTGATCCCTTGGGGCATTCTTTCAAACTGATAAAACCCAAGGGGACATATGAAAGCAGTCTTTTCTTTATCATTTTCTGCCATGGGTATTTGATAATAACCGTTTCGCAAATCAAGCACGGAAAACCACTTGCTTCCGGATAGACAATCCAATGCGTCATCAATCCGTGGCACCGTGTACTGATCGGGTATTGTCCTACGATTCAGCGTTCGGTAGTCCACACACATGCGCAGCTGCCCATTTTTCTTCCGCGCCAAAACAATCGGTGACGCATATGGACTTCTGGATTCCTTTATTATACCTGCCGCCAAGAGCCCTTGCAGGTGGCGGCGCATGTCCTCTAGATCAGCAGGCGCTATGCGACGAGACCGTTCCCTGAATGGGGTTTCATCTTTCAGTCTTATACAATGTTCCACACCTGTAGCTAAACCCACATCCCACTCATCAGTTGAAAAAACATTTGACCGTTCAGACAGCTTCTGTCTTAGCCTTTCTTTCCATTCATTTGGAATTGGTGAGTCACCAAAGTTAAACAAGGCTGGGTTAACCTGGCGGGAAGTACTGGTTTTTTCACCTGGGACCTCAGTCACTGTGTCAGCTACACACAGTCGTGCCAGCACGGTGCCTTTTGGAATGGCAGTGTCTTTTAGGGACTCATTGCGTAACAAAACAAGAAATTTGTCTTTATCCAGCGTCTTAGAAAATAATACAGTTGGCTGCACCAACACCCCTGGAGGGAGGGCTGGGGAAGACGCCCGTTCAGTTATTAAAATGGTGTCTCCCACTGCGTACCTCGCTGTGACCTTACAGACAGCTAGATGGTCTTCACCTGCTGGAATGACCAGAGGACCTGGTCCCACCCACTTTACTTCAGCCACAGGGTTGTCACTCACCTCGGCTGGAAGCAGATTTAATGTGTCTTGGGCTTTCAACTTTTGCCCTGTCACACAAATGCTTGTTGTGTTAACATTATGTGAGCTCTCCTTTTCACAGTTTGTGGGTGGTGGCCATACTCTGGTTACATTAGTGCCTATCAAAATTGGTAGTGTATCTGAGCACCGTGGGTCAGGGCACACTAGGGCCAGCACCTGAATAGGCGTGCCCCTTCCTTGTGTCTTTTCAAAAAACTCCAACTCAACTTGGATGTAGCCTTTAAACGGATAACTACTCTCCGACTCGCTTAGCCCCCAAATGGCTAATCCAGACACTGGATGTAGGGGTACATGTGACAGGTGCTTAGCATACCAACTGTCAAACACCACCGTTACCTGTGAACCACTATCTAGAAGGGCAACGCAAGGAGTGCCATTAACCTTCACCCTAGTGGCAGATTGTGGACCTACTAGTCCTTCTGGCAAACTATTACTATGCACGCTCACAGCACTTCTTTTAACATGTGCATGGGTGGTACTCCCCTCAGCAGTAGTTTTGGGGCCCCTTTGGTTTGCCTTGCCCTTACGTTGAGCACTGATCAGTTTTTGTATTACCAGGGGATAATTTTCTGGAGCAGAACACTTGCTGGAAAAATGCCCATCTTCCCCACAACGATAACAAAAAAAATCTCTGGGCTCTCGCTGTAATGTGGATCTAGGTCGTGAAGGCCGAAAGGAAGTCTCTTGGCTTGGTGGGGTTGCTTCAGCTACTGTAGGCTTGACAGACAACACAGACACCTGCTTTCGTAATTTAACCACTTCTTTCTTGAGGGCCTGGAGGCCTTTGTCTCCTCCTGATGGCTCAATAGCCATCTCTGACACATCAGTGGACGGGGAACATGGCATGGCTGACCTTACAGTGAGCTCATTCACTTGCCTCTTAAGGTTTTCAACCTCAGCATTAAGGTCTTCAACTCCCTTATCTGCTGTTACCGCAGCACTTTTGACATGCACTGATTTGGTGGGGTTCAGTCTACGCCGAGAAGCTTCATGCTCCTCCTCAATGCGTATCTCATTTAACAATTGCACAAAAGTAGGTGGATTGCTTCGTCGCTCTCTTAACCTTAGAGTTAAAATCATCATGTCGGCCCTAGTGGCACCTTTAATGAGCTGGTCAAGACGTGTCCTGTCTTTTACAGCTGGTTGCAGGCCCCCTTTCTGGACCACTTTATTTAGAACCCTCTCCATCCTTCGAAGAAATTCTGAAAGCTTTTCGCCAGACTGCTGTCCCAACATTCTGAATGAAAAGTAGAGTTCTTCCCCAGTTTCTGGTGTGCCGAAAGTGTTTTCCACCACATCAAGATAGTCTTGTGACGTAGCATCAGGGTTATTGAACCTGACCGCTTGCAGGATCTCCAATGCCGGACCCTTTACACTTTCCATTATTCTAATTTTCTTTTCTTTGTCCGGTCGATCATACTCTTCTATCATCAGCCTAGCCTGTTCCAGCCAGTTCTCCAAATGTTCCTCTCCAAGTGGGGTTGGAACCACCCCTGAGAATGTGCGCAACCTCCTAAAAGTACCCGCATCACTGCCTGGCCTCGATGCTAATTGCAACACATCCCCTACCGCTCTAATGATAGCTTCCGGACTGGATGCTTGAAGGGGGGAGGAGAGATTAAGGTCGGGTGGTTGATTCTGTAACTCATCACTGTCTACCTGGTCGGTACGGTTACTCTCAACCTCAGAATGCTTGAAAATCCTCCAAGGGGACTCACTACCATCGGCCAACACATCCAAGGGGATAGCTTTAGTGTTTACTGGTTCTCTACACTCACATAAAACCATTAAACGTTGGCTCTTAGGATCAAACATCCTGCCTCTGACTTTTACACGTCCAAGAGCTTTAATGCTCTGCAAGGTTTCTTCAATAACACCAACATCGGTGTCCTCTAGGACGTCTTGGACTAAAATGGCATGTATAGGGTCAATACCCTCACCTTTACACCAATGTAATAACTGAGACATTTTATTTCCTTTTTAAATGATCACTAAGGTAAATGATACCTCTGATGTTTACACACAATGCTTGATTTGAATTTGAATAATAACCCAAACTTGAGTTAAAATAAAACAACCCCAAAGTTGAGTAGACTTGAAGCTATTTGTGTGTTGACCTTCTCTGGCCTACAGGTTGTCTGGGTCAGGAAAACTATAGCAACTCAAAATTGATCCCAGCGGTGCCTCCATTTATGTAGCCCCATCACTCAGCATAACTTTAAAAAATGCTAACCTACGGAGTCGTGATGGGGGGATTGGGTTCGTTGAGCTATGGTAGCTCCCAATCGGGTTACCTATCGAAGTCTACAAAGTTACAGCGTCACAGAACTTAAGGTAGACAAGTACGTCTTCCTAAAAAGTATGACACCAGACAACCTTTTAAATGGAACACTGTTTCAAGTTTAATCCAATGAAGAGTTGACCCTCAAAACAAACAAAAATATCGGTCAATATATCTTGTTTTTATACTCTTCCTCTTAACTGAAAAAATATAAACCTTGAGAAAAATGCAAATTTCAAAACTTAACTGAACATTCATAAACTGGTTTTAAAAGTTCGTTTCAAAAGTTCGTTTCAAACACAGATATTGCAATACTTCACCATGTCATGAAAAATAACAAACTGGGCCCATACTCACTCACTCATTCACACAGTCAGTTATTACCCCCGGGGGAAAACCTCGTTGCAGGCCTGAAAAAAATCACCGACTTCCTTAGCCTTCAGTGCAAAGCCGTCCTGCGTTCTCCGTGCAGCTTTAGTCGTGGCTCCGCCCTTCCACAGCACCTGTCGTCCGTCGTGGGGAAAATCCAACGTGCTCAGCGCTGCAGCTCCGCTCCGTGGGCTCCGGGTCACGCTCAAGTGAGAAACTCCAAAAGGGAAACTTTCAGTCACCTTTTCTGTCACGGGAAATCACTCTCAAGTTTTCCTCCTGACTTTGGCCTGCAGAAAGTTTATTTTTCCCCGTCTTCTTCTCCACCTCCCCGCGTGCTTCCACCTCCAGACCTCTTTCCTTTTTCTCCCCTTTTTTCTCTTTGATCCTCTCCTCAGCCAATCAGCTTAGTCCAATCAAAACCAAAGAACACTCCACAGAACACTCCGCATTTCTTCAAAATAAAATATAGTCCTGTGAACTGACGCTGTTGAGGTTACATAATCCAAAACAAATCAATAAACAACAATAACATTGTTATTTACAATAACCCATAATCAACATCATTCAATAAACAACAATAACCTTGTTATTTACACTTAACCCATTTCCTTCTGGTTAAATCTGTTACATCTCCTAGACTTATTCAAACATATTCCTTTTAGTAACTTTGTAATATCAATATTAATAATAATATTGATCATTTATGGGATTAATTTATTTAATCCTCCTCTTTTTTCTCCTCGGGGCTACATGTCGATAGCTTTGTCCAAAGTGAGCTCCGCCCCTTGGCTCAGAAGCTTTTCGCGCACAGAAGGAGAGTTTGTGCCAAAGACGATGCGATCACGAACCATTTCGTCACTGTTAGGGTAGCCACAGTCCCTAACTAATAACTTCAATTCGGTGACAAACTGCTCAAAAGTCTCATGTTCACCCTGCATCTGTTGGTGGAATTTGTATCTGGCATATATAGGGTTAGCCTTTGGTGTGATATATTCAGTGTACTTGCCATAGTACGTCTGTAGCTTTTTAGCTTCATCTGCTGTTAGGTTCCACGTGTTATAAACATCACGTCCTTTTTCTCCAACCCATAAGAGTGGATAGCTGCACTTATCTGCCTCAGCTTTTTCACGTAGGGGTCCGGTGAACATCAGCTCTGCATGCTGTCGGAACTTTCTCCATGCTTCTGGAAGGTTCGAGCAATCTCAGTCCATCCTCGGGATAGGAACGCCGTAGGACTCCATTTTTCAGACAGGGTTGACAGAAAATCCGCTATTCTGACACCATGTAATGTTCTTTGTTTAGGAACTTTGATTTAAATTGTATAAGCAACAAAACAGGCCAGGAAACTGTGTCAGTCACTCCTTTACTTCCACCATCTTGAATCTCACACCACTTATACAAATCCCGCGAGACTTCATAACAGAACAGGTAGGTTACAGTGACACCTAGTGGTCGGAATATTACACCGATCAAACCTTGGGCAAAGCTAAATGCAGCTGGAGTTAACATTGCTAATGCTAATAGCGCTAGCAGTCCCTCTCAAATGGGGAGCGGTGGAGAGTCTCTGGAACATCAAGTGGAATCATTTCTCACATCTAAAGGGATTTCCCTGGATCTCAACACCATCGAGACCTGCTACCCCAGGAGAAAGGAGACGGATAAACCAGCGATCCTCATCAGGTTTTTAAATCAAAAACACAAGCTAGCTCTGATGAACCAAAGGAAGAACCTGAAGGGATCTGCTGCTCATCTGAATGAAACATGCAAACATGCCAGGGTTCTCAGGAAGCGTAAGCAGATTGAGAACACTTGGGTTAAAGGCTGCAGGATTTACGTCAAACCACTCGGTCCACCGACCGGTCCAAGGTTCTGGTTGTGAACACCATGAAGGACTTTGAGAAGTGCTTGATCACGGTTGCCTGAAACAACATGCAGTAATAAATCAAAGAGCCAAACATCTTCAAGAAATATGACGCCTGAATTCATCACTTTCTCCAAAAGTAACCCTGATTATCAACAAAGCTCTGACCTGCAGACAACTTGACCTCAACTTTTAGGCGCTGCTGATATCAGCTGAAGAAGGATATGGACCTCTATGTAATGTCTGTAGACATACATCGAAGAGACTAGAAACTGTTAAATCCAGAAGAACGGCTGTTAATCAGCAGAAGAAGAAATACCAACCTTGGTCATTCGACATAATATGGACCCTTTTTTTAAATTTACTTTGCAGCATTTCTTTATAAAATAAATAAATAAAAAAAAATAAAAAAAAATAATAAAACAAATGATTAATCAATTATTGAAAATGGTTACATTGATTGACTTTTAATAATATTATTTCACTTGCTCCAAAACATTGATACGTTGATTCATGATTTTTCCTAATGTAACATAATTTTGCACATATTTTTAACTTTTGATACTTGATCAAACTTTGCTATGAAAATTCCTGAAACAGGGTTATGTCTATTTTACTGATATAGTATTATTTTTTAATCATATCAATGACTAAGTAACATAATCTGCATATATTTTGGATACTTCATTGCCATGTTGATTTCTAAAAGTTGTTTCTTACAAAATAATTTAAGTAATTCATCATGTGCTTTATTGATATTTCAAGATTCTTAGTTCTGTCTGATAAAAGCTTGGAACCAGATATTGATAAATCATGTAATAAAATGGTTACAGTAGAACAGGGGTGGAATTATATACGTTCGTTTCCTTCCACTCTCTTTCAAGCAATATTTATTAATATGTTTAATTATCCTAAGTTTGATTAGTTATTGTACGAATGTATAACTGATGATTTTATTGTTTTTGTGTATTATTTCTACTTAATTGCTTGAAGTCCATTCATTCAACTCTCCTATGTAAATACATTCCTCTTTAGATGCTGTAGCTTGTCAAGCTTTAATGTGAACACTCTTTTCATGCCTGTAGCAATAAAATCAATGTGGGATGAAAGGTATATCTTGAATTTAGCTCCTTAAAACGAACTGGTGGTCCAATGATACGCTTTATGGGCTTAAAGTCCTGTTGTGATGAGATTTGCTTAAATAAAAGGTTTAATCATTCAGCTTATTTATTAAAAAAAAAGCTTTGCCTACAAGCTGCATAAAAAAATACATCTGAATCGATTTGTAAAAGCTTCTAACCAAGTGTGAGTAAAATGTATTCAACCAAAACACATTTAGTGTCCTTTAGGTTTATTGCTGCCACAGATATTTCACATCAGAAAAGGAGACAGTAACACAGCAAAACACAAGATGTTAAACGTTCAATAACCTCTTCAGGCATTCACACATTATTTGACAAAGTAGGATTTTTATTTGGTGTTTAGTTTTATTTCTTATCAATTAAAAACTAATTTTCATGTTTCCTGTTCATGCAGCTCAGTCTGTCAATCAGTTAGCAAGGAATTTAAATGCCAGATTTAACAGTCATTGTGTTTCATAGCAAGACATCTAAACTAACCCACCCCTGTTGTAAATGTAACCCTATTTTCTTTGATAAAATGTCTGTTAATTCTATGTAATTCTATAGAAAGACTCCCTGTAGTGAACATTATGCATTATCAGAAAAAAAAATGCCATCAATCTGTCTCCATGGAGAGAAATTGGCTACCAGAACAGGAAGTAATGTCTTTTCAGAAATGTCTCCTTATTTTCTTTCACTGTCATGTCAAGCAAAGGAGAACATCTAACGATGTCTGATTGTGTTTCAAAAGCTGCACTTACAACTGTTTTAAAATGATGAGTAAATGTGTTTTTTTTTCATCTTTATTTTTTAGTTTGGATTTTGTTTACAAGAATGTAAAACAGGCTCTTCGCGATTCTCTGATACACTCAGCAATTTTTTTTATTTTTATTTTATTTTTTTTAACTCTGTCACATAAATACACTAGCAATGAAACATGATGCAAAAGAATAAAGAGTGGAAGGTGGGGATTATTCAATACACACAAACACAGAATCCCCACAAACACAATGACTCATCAGGACAAAAACCACAGAAAATATAACGTATTATTTAAATCAAAAAATGTTAGATGTTGAACTTAAATGCACAATTTAAAATCCAAATGTAGGCTAATCAAATTCTCTTTACAGAATGAGATCCCCCACAGTTAGCGGATATATTTAGTGCCACAGAAATCTTTGTAAAAGAACAAAAAAAATTGTACATTTTCTGACAATTTTCCCCTTTTTATGGCCTTTAAATGTCTATCCATTGCAGTAAACATCATGCAATTTAAACCTCTTAGGGACAAAGAAAGGGTTTTCTATTGTTATGTATGAAAAAGAAAAAAAACATTAGTAATATTTTTCAACCAAAACATGTGGATTAATGTGATTGCAAAACAATTCTGGATGATTAAAGTTGAACTGAACTCATTCCAGCGACACCTCACACACTTAGAGTGCATCTTATAAAGGTGGAAGGAGAGGCAGTTATGGCTACAGGCTCAGCAGCGGTTGACAGGTTTTGTTCAGTCATGGGGTTAAAGGGATGATTCCCTGCAGGGAGAGAGGAAAGGGGAGTATGTGTCAAAATTGAACACCATCCTAAATCCTGTTCAGATGGAACAAGTTTGTCATAAAGGGACTGAATTGGACTTTTCTGTCTTTCTAAAAGTGTTTTAGTAAGTTTAACAACCAACAACCAAAAAAAATAGGGTACCTTGAGATTTGGTTTCTGCTTTTGTTAATAAAGGAAGTGACTTTAAGTTTGCATCCTAAAGAGTAAACCTAAATAAATGTTATAACAAAAGTTAAAATTGCAAGGGGCCTTATTTGCCCAAGTCGATGGCCCTGCTCTGACATCACTAAATTATTTTTAAAAAGTGTCCAAATTTTGTTCTCAAAAAACATACCAAGACTTGGAAAACCTTCTGAGCCACACCGCTGGATGGATACTTGGAGAATTATGGGTACTGCAGTCAGATCCCGCGCAGGGTGATTCAGCTGTTTGTGAACAGGTTTTGCTTGATGCACCGTCTAGTCTTAAAAATACCTTAGTTTTTAAAACTAACAAGAACAAGAGAGCCACAATAAAGGGGTAGAAGAGCCTCGTTTGGCTCCAGAGCCATGTGGTCTGTCCAGAGGGCTTGGAAGGACAGGTCTCCACTTTTAAATCTGGTTCTCAGGGCGCTAAGCGGATTCTGGTCCTTGGATTGTAGGGAGCAAGAAGAGGTGTGGGGAGTCAATTGTTTTAATATATATGGCGCCAGTATGTTATATGTCATATAACCTACATACATATACAGTATAAAATATATCATGTGCAGATACAATGATCTGTTCCTGTCAAGAACCCAAATGGCAATTATTGAAAATACAACTAGTATTTGTCTGGTGTAATTTGTTGTCATCACATAGAAGCAGCAACTTCCTGACATGCTTTCAGTTCTGTAATTCCAGAATTCTGCGGAGACTTTTTCACTTCTACATGTCTGGTGTCCCTTTCAGCACCAGATGGGTAATTGTAATGCTCCCCGTATCATTATCCCAAAATTTGAATTGTGATCACACTCTCCTGTGATCTCAGACATTTTACATATTTTCTCATCATCCATAATCACAGTTTATGCATTAACAGCCTCCTGAGAGTCAGAGGGTTGAAGCTTTTCACACTTTGAAAGCAATGGGCCTATTTTTACTAGTTTAGAGGGGCATTTAGGTAAAAGCTCAGCGTGTGTGCAAGTCTATTTCTGACATCACCAACATTTGTTTATTAAAAATTAAAACAGTTATTTTGAAAGCAGGTCTTAAGAGGCTCCTTTGTTTTGGGATTTTTTTGTTGTCGCTGCATGTACAGATATTAATAAATGTGACTTTATCATCCTCCTGACAGGCTGTGATTAACTGGTTTTGTTTCTTTTGTTGTTTGGATGTTTGCATTTTTGCTGCCTAGGATGATGTGGGAACTAAGAAAGCCTGTGAACACGTCTTGCTAAATATCTCCTCCTCCTCCCACATGCAGCCCTCCTACACTCAGCTCGTTCCCTTCCCTCCTGAGCTGTGGATCACCTGTGTCATTTACAGCCTCAGTGATGTAGAAATCCATTAGAGTCTTGCTCTTCTCAGATCTTTGCATTTCACTTTATGTGCAGTCAGCACTTGTTTAAAGATTCTACCATTAATAAACTCGGTGAATATCCATTAGCAACAACAAAAGAGCAGCCCAACCACGTAAGACTGTTGGAGGAACAATTAATGTTCTACCAATTTCCCAAAAGATGATGAATCATAAAAAAAAACACACTAACTTTATTCAAAAAGTCGGTTTAGATGCATCATTTAAAGGTTAAAACAGATTAAAATGAATAAAGTTTTGCCTTGGTTATTCAGACATACCTCTGGTTTGTCAGAAGATTCATAACCCCTGTTGTTAAAATAATATGTCCAACACAAGAGGCCTTCAGCTTTCATTTGTTTGCCCAACTGTTGGACAGGACAAGTAAAAAAAAAAAAAAAAAGATTTATGTAAAGTACATATATTTTTCATAACACACCAAGAAAATTTAACCTGAAATTCTTACATTTACGGCCATGGTGCAGCGGTAGGGCGGTTGGCCTCTGATTGAAATATTTCAGGTTTGATTCCCGTCTTGCCCGCTCTTATGTCGAAATGTTCTTGGGCAAGGCTCTGAAACCCCATCTTGCCTCTGGTGGAAGGTTGGCGCCAGTGTTCAACAGCGGAACCACCATCAGTGAGTGAATGGGACTGTGAATTTAAAGCACCTTGGCCTTTCAAGGAAGGTAGAAAAGCGTTGCACAAGTACACGCCAATTACATTTTTTTACCATCACATTTTTATTTGTTTAACCCTTGTGCCGTCATGTTGGGTCCAGAACACTCGATCCTTACATTGACGTGTTATCCCTACCATGATAAAGGTGGAGAGGATTTCATCCATGGACACCAGTGAAAATAACAAATCATTGAAGAAAAAAGGTTTAGCGCACTGTCTAGTGGGGTCTCGGTGACCCCACTCTCAATGTTAAAGTGCCTAGGGTAGAACAAGGGTTAATTACAAGCTTTCAATTGAAGAAGTCAAAAATGATAAATACTTGATGCCACTGTTGTACACACCTTGATGGCAGTATGCAGTACACTGATTCCTACGATAGCTGAAATCCATAAAGTTGAATTCTAGATGTTTGAAGGCTGTAAAAATCTTCACCACACTTTACTTTTCAGAGACAGAGAGTAACATGATTACAGTCTTGTTTAAACTCTAAAAGTTCAAACCTTCTTAGAAAAACAGCCAAGGTTATAGAAAAAAACTAATATCTTAACACAACCAATCAGGGTGCAGAACACGGAAAAGCCGCTTTGCACTTACTTGTCACACTTTACAGCTTAGTGTTGCACATCGGTGCAAAAAGCAGTTTTTCTCCATTTCAGAATCTGTTGGGATTACAGTAATTGTGTAAATGGTTAAAAGAGTTAGGGTAGTTCGCAAAGCGTGTGTTATTTCCTGTTGCTGGCGACAGTTCTGGTACTAAAGGGTGAAAAATAGAGGATTTTA
Source organism: Oryzias curvinotus (assembly GCA_023969325.1). Lineage (NCBI taxonomy): Eukaryota > Metazoa > Chordata > Actinopteri > Beloniformes > Adrianichthyidae > Oryzias > Oryzias curvinotus. The sequence continues at coordinate 29,858,542 of CM043715.1, read as the reverse complement.
ATTTCTACACTGTATTCTGCGCATAAAGTTTAAAGGATCTAGCTTTGTTCCTCTCTGTTTGTTCTTATTTTGCCACCATCATCCATCCAGTTATTTTTGTACTCAGAGTGAGGACCTTTGCCTTCCGGAATCCATTTTTTTAGGACTTTTTTCTTACAGAGAAGGAGGAGAAGGGCAGAAATGCCCAGTTTAGCCTAGTCTGTTTAGTTTAGTTTAGCCATTACCTATTGAATTCTAAGACTTCATGTTCTTTATGATGTCATGTTTATTATACTGTATACATTATACTGTATCCAAGTACTGGTATGAAGCCCATTGTTGTGATATTGGGCTATATAAATAAAATTGAATTTAATTAAAACAAAAAATGGAATCCAATAAAGTATATGCTATGATAAGTAGGGTATATCTACAAAACAAAAACAACAAAAAAATGATTGGTTTAAAACTGTTGGTTGACAGTCATCCATTGTTGGAGGTTGAAAGACGTCATAAAGTATTGATGCTGATGTAAATCTTTACAGCAGGTTGTTACAATGCTTGTGAGGACTGCACATCTATCAGGTGTTTGAAATCTGAATGTATAGGACTCTTTTTATTTATAAAACTACCCATACCTAAATAGAACAGCACTTTTCTTTTGTAAAGTTGAGATAGTGTAAAAAAAAAAAAAAAAAACATACAAATCTACAGTACATTTACTTAAAAATGAAAACTAAAACATGTTGTTGGTTTATCATAGATATAATAGGCTGAGTAATTAAAATCAGACCAACTTGCTATTCAGTAGCCTTTCTTAATTTTGCTCATCTAACATTCATGGGTTTTTTATTTTTGTTTTTTTTTTATAAGGTGGTGATGGAGCGTGGAGCCTCACTAATCATACTTTAGAAAGCACTGAGCAGGATTTAATGGGCCCACAGAGACAATGAGGAAGGAAGATGTGTCAAGGAGGCAGACCATTGGAGTCTTTATTATGTGCAGTAAATTTTCTCATTTACAAACAGCATGTGCATGCCATTTTTTTTATAAAGTACATCCTGGGCTGGATCAAAAAGGCAAAAATCATAATAATGGCTCTTATATGCTCTTTGATCACACATGACTGTGCATTACTTCATGACTGCATGCATGCAGAGAAAGAACTGCTCCAATCACAGTGAACTGTCTGAATAAGCTTGTGTGGAATTTTTACACGAGGAAAACGTAAGTGAAAACAACTTGAAAACACGAGTTGTGGCAACAAGAAAAAAAAGGTGGATTTGTTTTCCTTTCTGTTCTTTCACTTCAGAAAAAAATTAGCTGTTGGACCAATAAGCTGAAGACCTATGTGTGTGCTCATATAAAATCTGCCGTGGGATGGTTTTTATCACTTTAAGGTCAAATGGTATGAAGTCAAAATAGAACTGTTTGGTAAAGGGAGGTTCCTGCAGGTCAGCTGTCTGTTTCCTTTATTTTATGGGATTTTTTAAAAACCCATCCTTTCACCTTTAGTATTCGGTTGTAGAAAATTTAACAGAGCTAAGCAGACGGAACTACATTCCATTTTTCCACACAAAAGCTTGTTGGTTTGTTGGCCTTTCAGCACTATAAGGATATTGCTTATTGCATTTCAGAGCCCACTGGGGCAGAGGGAAGGTTGAATTAGGGACTGGATGAAATAGCCTGTGACATGCTCACATTTAGTAGAGTAACAGTAGTCCCTGCATCCGCTTCTGTTGGTTCTGCCCTACTGCTGGAAAAGGTCAGCAGAAATGTTTTTTTGGTTTGTTCATTTGCCTCCCTTTAGTTCTATTTACTCTGCAGTTTCTTTACTCTGGGACACACAATTGCTTGATTATTAAAGGACCTCCCATTTTTTTTTCTAAGTTCAGCATTTTTTTTTTTTGCCAGAGAACATGCCATAGAAGAGCCCACTAAGGTCTGCCTTGACTCTTGCTCAAGGGCTTCCCCTTTTTAGCATGACACTTTTAAACAGCTGGTATTTGCTATAAAAGAGATGTATTCTAAGAGATGGGATTACATTAATTTGCTTCTTCCCATTCCTTTTTAAGCAATCGATCAAATTCTATTTGATATGAATTGTTTTTGAAAGATTCAATGTGTGATTGTTGTATGTACCAATATGTTTATTTATGATTAGACGCAATTATAATGTCGATAACATAACAACATTTTCTTTTATTCTTTTTGAATAAAATAATGGTTTCAATTTAGCTTAAGTAGATTTGAGAGATCTACTTGTCTTTTATTTTTTAGGTCTTTTTTCTATTTTAAATGCTGAGTACCAATCAATCAATCGATCAATCAAATCCCACTGTGTTTGTGTAGGCGATCTTTATTGCCTCCAGCAGATCCAGATTCCCTTTTTCTACTCTCAAAGTCTCAGTTTTCTGCCTCTTGAAAACCCACTTTGATAAAAAAATTTAAAAAAAAGGTGTTTTTGTTGTTTTAAACATGTGGGGGCATTTTTTTCTGATTATAGAGGACACTTGTACATAAAATTTAGCTCAACATGGCATTCCTGTGTTTGTTTTTTCATTCAAATCGTAGTGAATCAGGAGAAGACGACCATTTGAAAGATCCTATTTGAGACGTAGAATATACACTGGGTGGGCCACAACCTCGTGGCTACAAGTCCTCAGCATTGGGGTGGCCAAGGGGGTTGGGGTTGCTCTACACCTTAGGTCCCCCCATAACTCAGAGGTGAATTTCTAATGTACTACTGCCACTTTGTAGAAACTCTGCTCTGGATTCATAATGATTTGATAAAGAAATATTCAGAATTGCACCATTTAGCATTTCTAACTAGCTCTCTCTTCACATCTCATGTCTTTTTTGATTTATTGATTTTGATTTATCGATTTATTTCAAGCATTGTAGTCAAAGCAATAAAGAAATTACACATATTTATCAAACTCATTACAGAAATGATGAAATGCATAGATTAAAAAGACAGAAAACAAAACAAAAATATCACTTAAATCACATTTGCTTAATTGATTAATTACAGTGATCATTAACTGAAGTATAAGTAGAGTTTGATTTATTGCTTTAAAAGGAGTGGGAAGAAGCAAGCTTATATAATCCCACCCCTACTGAGTTAATTCATTTGATAGTTTTACAGAGTTTTAAATCCGGTTCTGATCAAATAGATTCTCTTGAAGTAACAAAATCCAGTGCCCAGTAACTTTCTTTCCAAATATCAAGTTGTGTAATTAAGCATGGATCAAAGAACCATGTCATTTCAGAATATTCATCAACGGAGATGACAAATGCTTCAAAAAAACAATCTAAACATCAGGTCCAGGTCAACATGTTCTCTGCCAACCCTTAACTGTGCATCACACAGGGAACACGCCTGCCAAACATCTTTGCAACCAGCTGTCTTTCTGAAAAAGAGTTCAGTTGGCCGGAGATGAACGCACAAACTCAACTGCTCGTACAATCTGCTCCAAAGTCTCATTGAGGGAATTGCACAGTGTCTGATATTGAGCTCCGGGGCCTAAGTTCAGCCATCTGTGCTTTCAATGACTTTGTGTGTTTAATACCACATAATTCCTAACATTGAAACTACGCTTGTTTGGCTTGTTTGTTGAAGAGTGGGTCTTCTGAAGATTTAGGGAGAAATAGACATTTTTTGAGCCTCCAAAATGAAACTCAATAAATGTTAAAAGAAGATACATTCTAAAATTTGTAGTGAATTCATACTTAGATGTATTACAGTAACTACTATTTGCTGTAACACACTAGATAAGTAATACTAACTACTTTTTGTAACACAGAGGTCCCTTGCTATATTGCAATTCAACCCTTGCAGTCTCAATGTTTTGCTTTTTTATTTTATTTTATTTTTTCCATTGCCTTGTGCTCTGTGTCCTGATTGACTGTAGACCGTTGTTAATCAGACTCTTCATGCCATATCCTCAGCGTGCAGTTTGCTATATTTACTTAAGTCTTTGCTCATGAGTAGATCTTTGTTTTCATTCTATAACGCTGAAAAAAAATTTTCTAGAAGAGTTTGAACTTTGGAGTTTAAACAAGAAAAAAAGTGTGAAAATTGTAATGTCTGTCTGTGTGTAAAATGTGTAATGCTGTGTTTTACAGCCTTAAAACATCTAGCAATAATTTTAAAAATAAAGATGACTATTTGAATAATTTAATTTGTCATGAGTTGTTAGAACATAACTCCTGTGATGAGAGGGTTGTATTGAATGTATAATTTTGTAATACTTGCACTGCTATATATCTGTGTCACCAAAAATAAATGTATTTTCTTTAACAACTATTATGGGCACTTTCAAATCAAATTATTGTAAATTTAGTTTTCTTTATTTGCTCCATTTCTAAATTTTACCAAAACAAGTGGGTTTAAAGAGTCTAATAAGATCATAACATCTTAAACATATTAATTTAACTTTATCTTGTTCACGAGTTTGTCATGTGAAGCCAAAAAGAAAGCTTCTAAATAAATACTGAAGTGTCTTCTTTCTTTCAAATCTAGCAAAACCCTGAACAGCATTCAGCCAAACTTTGTGCTTCCTCCTGTTGCCAAGGAGGGTTCAACCTCAAAGTCCCTCCGTAGTGTTGTGGAAATGTTTCGTACAGCTAAAGCTACGAGACAATCCTCCGGAATTTATTTAAGACGATGCCAAAAACAGGACATGGTTCTGTTCTAAGAACATTTGGATTTTCTATGGGATCCATTGTTTGCTTTTGTGGGTTTGTTTTCTTTTCTTGCCATTTTCATTCCAATTATAGCATTTTATTGTCTTTTTACCACTAAACATTACAGTGTCAATTGACATTACTATACAGATTTTAAAACAATTATTATTACTATTGTTATTATTATTTTTTTTATGATTAAGATTCCAAAACTTGTTTCTATGTAGGTGCATCACCACCTTTGCAATAATATGGTACTTTGTACTCCCTTTGTTTTTAATTTATTACTCTTTTCCTATGATCACAAGATCCTGCTGCATCATGCAATAAAACTTTGAAACTAAGGAGAGGATTTGTCGTTGACTGTCTTGGTTGTAACCATCAGTTCGATTTTTGAATTGTGTGTGTGGGTAGGGGGTCATGGAGAGATAAAGAGTTGTTGGAGGGGAGGAACCCAAGGTAATAAAGGGAGGGAACTCAGCGTATGAAATTGGACTCAAAGCTTTACAAGCCCCACGAGAAAAAAGATGACAGAAACAGATGGAAAAGAAGATCTTAAATACGATTAGGCAGGAGCTCCTGTTGAAGATGAATAAAACCTATTTCCTTGCTAACCTATATTGAATGCATCTGGAAAGAAGGTTTTGTTCAGTGAAAGGTCAACAGAGGACAAAGCATTCATGTAACTGCTCATTCAAGCAGGTTAAAAAAAAAAAAAGCTATATCTCTCAAGGACCAGAATATGAACTGAAAGTAAACTTTGCATTGAGTTCTGATGCCTGAAGGTCATAAAAAGAGCAAGAGTTTATGATCACTCAACACTGATGGCAAGCTGACAAATATTTTGTGAGATTCTAAAGAAAAACAACAACAACAAAAATCATAAAGTTAACTAAAATAAAATGTAGCAGAAAATCGAGAACATGATGGATTGTTGTTTTTCCAAGATTCACATTAGGATTTTTTAAAATACAAATAATCAGGAAAAGATAAGACTGACGTCATTGAAGACATGCCATGTCACTACATCTGACTTCACAACATCCATCTTCTACCCTTCCATCCATCCATTCATTTTCTTAGCCTGCTGCAACCCTTCTAGGGTCACAGGATAACCAGAGCCTGCCAGCTACTGTTGGGCAAAGGTGGGGTACATCCTGGACAGGTCACCAGTCTGTTGCAGGACCACACAATCACTCCCGCACACACCCAAACATGCACACTTTAGAGCAGTTAATCAACATATGAAGCTTGTTTTTGGAGTGTGGGAAGAAGCCGAAACGGAAACATGGAACATGAAAACTCTACACAGAAAAGTGCGAGCCGGGATTTGAACCAGAGCTTTCTTGTTGTGAGGTTAGAGCGACCACCATCTTGCAGCCTCCATCTTCTATCAATGTCCCAAACCCAAGAGAGGAAGCAGAGTTCATACTGAGATTTCTAGAACAAGGTCAGCTAAAAGAAATGTGGGTGCCCTGGGTCTTTCCTGTGGCCTCCTCTCAGTGGGACATGCCTGGAATACAGTCCATCCACGGGGAAAAGTCCATGAAGGCATCCAAATAAGCTTTCCAAGACACCTCAACTCCTCTCAATGTAGTGAAACCACAGATTTATTTTAAAGCTCCTCCCTGGTGACTGCCCTCCTCTTGATACTTGACTAAGAACTGCCCCAGTGCACATTGAAGGTCCGGGTTTGATAATGCCGGGAAATTAACATCATCTGCAAAAAGTAGAGATGCAATCCTGTGTGCCCCAAACTGAACTCCCTTTAGCCCCTGGATGTGCTTAAATATTCTCTCTAAAATTATGAACAGAGCCAATGTCAAAAAGCATCTCGGAACCTAGACTGAAAAAAATTTTGACTTAATAGTCACAATACAAACCAAGCTCCTTCTATAGTTATACCCAAGCCCAGGGGTGGGCAAACTACGGCCGCCAGATCCTCTATATTTGGTCCGGCCCCCAGAACAATATCAGAGACGCATGATTTATTTATTTTTTCAATCAGGGCTCACGATTGAGACCCACATATGTGACATTTTAATGCACCATTCGGGAGTCTGTGCCCCGATCTGAAACCCTCCAAATAGAACAGAAGACAATGGTCCCTGTCTACATTGCTGTTCATCTTTTGTGGTTTCTCGCATTCTTTTAGATTGATTATACTACTTTTTCTTTTGGACAGTGCACCCTGTTATGTGTCTTGGTTGGCTGGAGACCTTGTCAATCAATTTCCTCCATGCCGTGTCTCCCATACAAAAGCACACAGCTCCTCAGATCAACAGAAATCGTTGATTGCGATCAGATCTTTGTTTTCATTCAAAAATCCTGAACTTATTCTTCTATGATGGTTTGAAGTTTGAGAATTACAAGAGAAAAAACGTGTGACCATGTTCCTCTCTGTCTGAGAAAAGTGTATAACGTGTGAGGTGAAGAGTTTTGCTGCCATAAAACATCTGTAATACTACTCCGCAGATTTTAATCGATCACAGGCTATTTTTTAGAACGTAACTCCTGCAATAAACAAGGGATCACTGTACTGGTGAAAAGGTAATGCAGATATATATCCAGATGTAGCAAAGGACAAAAGAATTTGACTTTTTTTCCATTATTATTGGATGAGAAACAGACTTGCAGGACACAGTGCAGCTGCTCGGTTTTATTCGTGAAGTTTAATGCAAACTGTGATATCTGTGAGGAGCTGCATCCTTCCAAACTCTCCAAAGGACTATGACAGGAGAAGACCAACTACTTATCTGTTATATTTTTGAGATTTCTTAGTATTTATTTTCCTGCCTTTAAAAAAAAATCAGTTATTTTGTTATTTTTATAATTCATAGTGTTGTTTAATTTATTCAATGAATAAATGAATTAATTAATGAAAAAATTAATTAATGAAAAAATGAAACTGTTTTCTTTCAGATTCCATGTTATTTCTTTGTCTTATAAAGTGGATTACCAAAGCATTTTACGCATCTGCTCCTAGTCCGGGCCTTCTATCGAATTTTAAAACATTTTGTGGCCCACAAAGGCTTTCCACTCCCTGCCCAATGTTCCCAGAACACTTCATACAGGAACATGCAGAGACTTGAATGTTCTTTTTGAAACGCACAAAACACATGGATTGGATTGATGAGTCCCATGAACCCTGACCTGTGTGAGATGTAGAGCTGATCCACTGTTTCAAATGGGAGGAAAACCACACTGTTCCTCCTCTCGCCCTCTTAGTTGTGGGCAGGATTCTTGGCTCGGAGCAAGCTTGCCCCCACTTCCCGTCACCCATATGTTAATACACTCTCCCGTTAGCCTTCAGACCCTCACTCTCCCAACTAAAATGGTGAGCAATATGGAGCTATCGATCTGTACAGTTCTGATCCAGATAAAACAAGACGTTTATGGATCTATTTGTCTACAAGCGGATGCATCAGAATAAAGTGGAGCAGGGAGCTAATTTGTGGCACAGCCAGCATATTGTCTATGCAACAAATAAGCTCTATTTCTAAAGGGTTTTTTTTTCTTCTGCTCTTGATTCACAACCATTAGTAGAAAGAAATACTCAGAAATGGAATGAAGAGTTTCTATAAGTAGATGATAAAAAACAACAAAAAGATCATTTTCATAGAAGTGTTTTTTAAGACAGACCTTGTCCCCAAGAGTCCCCAAAGAGTTTTTTTTTTTAATACCTGAGTGATTTCAGTGACGGTCTGGCTCACTCCTGCATCCTCAACCTCACATTCCTCAAAAGAGGGCATGCTGGTGGAGTTCCTCAAAGTATCCTATCCACTTTTTGACAGCTTCCTAAGTCAAGGTCAGTTGCTCCCCACCCAGATTTTAGAGTTGAGAAAGTGGTGGCAGAGAACTGATCTGCACTCCTGAGGTGCCAAATGATTTGCCAAAAGGCCTTTAGTTCGTCTTCCTTTCCGAACTCCTCCCAGACCTAAGTTTTGGCTTCCATCATTAAAAAGTATGTCATTACTTACTGTAGATCTTAAATCTTAAAACCACATTTAGTACCTAGGGTACCAAATAAGCTTCAGACTGATGCTTAAAGTCTCAAAGCAAACAACCAAATTGTTAAAATTTACAATAAAATAGACCATGCATAAAACAAACAAATATTTGAAAAAGTTGGAGTATGCAGTCAAAAAAAAAAAACCTTCACCCAAGCCAAGGCTGTCCAGCCTATTATAAGATACAAAAGGGCCGTACAGAGCTTTGGACCAAAACACGCTCACTTTATTTCAGACGTGAAAATCATTAAAGCAAAAAAAAGGTTTTAATTATAGTTTGTTAGTATGCAACAACACTAAAACTGATCCGACAAAGTTTGACAAAATAAATTCTTCAATGTTCCATTTGGGTTTTTTGTTCCACATAATGCGAAACTCTTCATTCCACTGAAGCCTTTTAAATCATACAACAGCCTTAGAGAAACGGGTTTGAACATCTTGTTCAAAAATACTCTTTGAGAAGGAAGCCAATTCTACTGTTGATGAATTATTAAAATAGATCCAACATTAAAACATTTCTGATTCTAGTATGATTAAAGCTGAGTTGTGCATTTTAAAGGTATTTTTTTAAACTATACTCACAGAATTACATTAATAGGTGATACAATAAAAAGAAAATGTGGGAGACATTTTCTGCTCTACTACTAAAACAAAGGAGCTGTGTCATCCCAAAAAAGATTAAACACATTTTTCCTTATTCATAAAGCCTTAATATTCAATCCACTGGCAAAAGCAATATAATTTGAAAGTCCAAAATAAATGTATGCACTGGGAACTCTGTACAAGAAAAATAAAAACCTTTTTGGAACTGGAAATATGATGATGAAAAGATTGAAGAAACATTCTTGTAGAAACAAACAAGGTCAAAAGAAAGAGGACAAGAAAACAAAAAGTTAAATAGGACAAACTTATAGGAAGTGAGGGTATTTCCCAGGGATCAAGATACTGACTGGACCCACACAGCCCAAATAATAGAACCAATCAATAAGTAGGACACCAGTCACCTCTGTTAATCACATTTCGGGATCCACCTAATCAGAGAGATTCAGGGCCAACTTTCATGTATTCTGTCTTTTCTGAATGTCCCCTTTTAGCCCTCAGCAGTTGCGCTTTTAATTTCTTCAAACTTTAACACCAAAAGAGACATTTAAACTATAACAACTTTAACTTATTTTACTTTTGACAGCAGCGCATCCAAGTTCCTTTCAAAATGAAGTGCAGCCTGCATTAGATCCTCCTGCTGTAGCAGATTTACTGGAATTAAAAACGCAAGAAAACATGGCATTTTTTAATATTATGGCCACAAATAGACCCTAATGTTCAGAATAGATTGACATGTGCTTAACTGAACTAAGTAATTTAGTATTTATTCAAACTGTTAACATCTTTCTTTAAAGCTGCGGAGCAACGGTGGTGGGATGAAGGAACCGCATGTGGCTCCGGAGCTTCAGGTTGCAGACCCCTGAACAATAATAACTGGAATGAAGCTGATAAATAAATGACTTTACCATGACACAAATTCAAACAAAATGATAGATCCTGAGTTTTAGTTGTCCCTTTGTTTATCGCAAGAGTTATGTTCTAAAAATAACCAGTGAAATGTGAAATCCACCAAGTAAATATAGATGTTGTAACCCTTGTGCTATCCTATGGGGTCAAGATGACCATTGACGCGTTCTCCCTACCAAGACAAAGGTGGATAAAGGTGGAGAGGATTTCATTTAATCCATGGAATCCAGTGAAGATCACAGATCATTGAAGAAAAAAGATTCAGCGCACTGTCTAGTGGGGTCTAGATGACCCAACTCCCAATGTTAAAGTGCCTAGGATCGCACAAGGGCTATGGTTGTAAAAAAAAAAAAAACCCTTGCAAAACAAAATATTATTTTCTCAGAAATCACACAAACATTTTGACACTTTTCTCTTATTTAAACACTTTCACTGTTCAAACCTACATAGAAAAATAAGTCCAGTATTATAGAATGAAAACCAAGATTTGCTGCCCATCGATTTATGGACAAGGCAGACTGCAACTCAGGACACAGAACACTATGGACTGTAAGAGAAAAAGAAAGGTTGCAAATCTGAACTAAAAAAACAATCCTCAAGACAGCGAGACCACTAAAGATAAACGTATAGCGAAGAAAAATTGTATTTAAAAAAAAGGATAAGCTTTGGCTGACTTAATGTTCTGATATAACTGAATTTTGACCTTTGACTTTAGCTCAGGCCTTTCAGGAAGACAACTGAAGAATGACTTCATTAGTCTTGACATAAACAAAAACGCAGACCTTTGCAACTTTTGCTGTCGGTCCAGCTGCTCAACAAAGCTACGCAGCTTGGATTCATCAGGATCTATTAGCTAGTAAATACTGTAAGCTATCAATAGTCATAACCATGTTAAAAGAAAACAAAACAACAAAAAAAAAAACATCACAACTAATAACACTTTTAAGAGTATTTTCAGCAAATAGGACAACAAAAAATTTGATTTTGGTGACAATTGAGGCAAAATTTATGTATTCGGTCTCTCAAACTATTCAAATTTGAAGACAGTTCAAATTAAAACCCAAAGCAACTTTTACGGAGGCACAGTTCTTTACAAATCAATGGAAAGTCCTTAATGGACTCAACAAGAGAGCATTCATCCATCAGACTGTCAAGTTAGCAGAAAAAACAGTCACGATTGAACCTGTTTAGTGATCTTAGAAAAGAAATCATTGATGCCCATCATAAATTATGTTTCCATTTGAAGACATTTGCAAACAACTTGTGTCCATCATTCTTCAGAGACGATGACTTTTTATGTTATAACTATCGTCAGGGGTGTGCTTCCCAGTACATTCACTGCTAAATCATTTGATGCATAGTCATTTGGGCTGAGACTCAAAAGACAACAAATTTGTCTACAAAGAAAGCCTCTAAAATAAAAATATAGGTTTATAGTCTAGATTTGAGCAATTACACAAATCACAAGACATGTTATTAGACAATGCATGCCTCTTTATCACAGAATTTTGGAGTTAAATGTGCCATCTGCCCAAAGGCAACAACTACAGCTTGGTTGTTATTAGGTCACACAATTCAAAATGATTCAAGATAGAACAAATGTTATTCTGGTGGTCCTGTAAAAGGCCCATCTCGAAACAACATGAGAAGTTTATAAAAAGTTATACTATTCAAATACTTTTGCAGTGCTATTCAGTTTACTGTTTTGCTGTTATGACCCTACCACTGAGCATAAACTTTCACAGGTTATGTTGCAAACAGTTTGTTTCACCACCTGGCTCTATTTCCCTTTGTGTACCTCCGTAGGCAGTTGGTCAGGGCCAGAAGCCTTTGTGTGAATGTTTCAAGTGATTCAGGTATGGGCATCTGGCTGTATCTCTTTGACACTTGTTTTTTTTTTTTTCATTGCACCTCTCTGGGCCTCTGTCAGCTGACTCACTTTTCTCCAAGCTGCCTTGATTTTAGCCTCCAACCATTGCTTCTATGTCAGGTATTGTTTCCTCCCATGGATGTTTAATAGCTAAGCATCTTCAAGTTTTCAGGAGACTTTCCGGTTGTACATCATTTAACTGTTGTAGTTGGTCTCAGGGTTGGTTTATTTTAGCCATATTCTTTTATTTTTTACTTTTTCTTTAATTTTTTTTAGGTCAGCTGCCCTTGCTCAATGAGAATTATTGGCTATATTCCCAATTTTCCAGTTAGGAGGTTGGTATAACCTCCCCTCTGACCTGGTGCTCCCATGGTGTTGTATTTGTGTTAAATCTCAAGTGTCACTGTTGCTGTTTGTTACAACTTTAAACTACTTGCTTTACAATTTGCCTTGATTGTACATGTTAAAGAATCCATCCACTTCTCATTCTTTACATCTACCCCTTTCTGAGTAGGATTACTCAAGTTATAGCATTCCAACAAAATCTTATCACATTTTGTCCAGTTCCGTCTTGTTCCAGTCCATTTTTCTTCAAGGCTCGTTGGTTCTCCCTCACCTGACGCAGATCTTTTTTTTTTTTTTTACAAGGTTGAGTTGCAAACAGCCTGTTTACCTGTTTATCCATCTGCCAGCCCTGTACATCAGCAGTTCAGCTAGTAAGCTGTCCACCCATGGCTATCTCAAGGTCATTATTTTTTTAAGCAAAAGAAGAAAATGCAGATAAATGATCACTATGTATTTATTTATTTATTTATGTATCTATTTATTTATTATTTATGTTTTTATTTAATTTAAATGCTCACTGCAAAAAAAGATAAAAACTCTGACATTTTTGGAATATGTCAGATTCAATGCTTTAAAGTAATTCAAAATGTTTGGAAAACTTAAAAGAACTAAAAACAAACAGAAACTGTATGAGGGAACTGAGGCTGACAAACTTTTAAAAAGCTTGCTAAAATGACAGAAAACAAATAAGCATCCAAAGCAGATCCCACCTTTGGTAATAGCCAGCACAATGAAGCCTGAAGTCCTCCAGCTTTATTTATACGGCCAATAAAATTTCACTTTTGGTCAAAGAAGAATGTTTAGCAGTTAAAAAAGAAACAAACTTCTACCCAAAGAGTCAGAATTTAAATTCCAGATTAGTTTGTTAGTAACCTGAGAACAATGTATTTGATCAATTTATGACTGACGTCAAAGGTTTGTGGGAATCTTGGTCAATCACCTTCCAAGGATGTAAAGGTAGGTGATAAAAATGATGTTTAAGGGCAGGGATATCTTAGAGATATGCACATTTCCTCTTCCTTTTATGCCTGAGGAGGGCTTTAATTGTTAAAATGACCCATCTGCCACACATGCATAACTGTGGTAAAAAGGACTGAAGGTTTATTAAGTGCATTAAAGCTGCTGCAAACGACCTTTTAAACGAATTTAACTCAAACACTTAATTATTCCCACTAAATTTCATGCAATTTTAAGGCTGAGGTCAATTACCTCTCCCAGGAGCTTTGAACCTTACGCCAATGATTCATTTCAGCTCCACACCAACACTGAAAACATACAGGAAGGTTAATAAAGTTCCATTCCTTTTATGATCCATTCATCTTTTAAATGCGTGCCAAAAGAAGGAATAACTGTCATCCCAATTTGAATGAATGAATGGACTTGTGAGTGAAGCTACAGGAGCACAGTGTGACACAGGTTGTCCATATCCCACCATACTGATATAAAGGCTGCGTGCCAAGAAGGGTAATGAAGATATGGTGCCATCTGCAGTATATGTTGCTTGCCTGGAGCTTTACATTATGAAGGCTGGCTCACAGCCTAGTTCGAAGGAGCCTTGTTATGCTGCAACACAGGGATGCACAAAAGGAAACACACAAAAGTCACACACACAATAATCACATTAGTGTTACTCATTGAATTATACATAAAAATTTGCAATTACAATTCATGCTAATATGGAGACAAACTGGATTTCCCACGTTGTAAATGGACATATTTCAGGTTCAAAGGCTTTTGGACATGAGTAGCATACTCCATGTGCACTCAACCAGGAGCATTACAACACTTGGCATAAGGCTTTTGCAGGGGCAAGATGCTGAAATCCGCCCACAGGAAGCCTCGTGATGTGGAACCTCAAAGAGAATAATCCACTAATAGAAAATATGAGAATTAATCAAGACACTGTAACCTAGTTTCTCCATAGGGCCTAATTAGATAAAGTGAATCTGCCACACGGCACCAGCCCAGATGAGGATTTCCTAATGGTACTTGCAGTATTTGTCAGTTCTCTCTCCAGTTCATTATATACGAGTAAATGTATTCACAGTTCAGTGTCAAAACTGTTTTATTGTCAGTTTGTAGACTTATGGATGATATGTGAGCCATGGCCCTTCTCTGCCTCTTGATTAAAACTGTTTGCTCTGACCCAGCAGGCCTTGACTCAGTCATGAGAGGCAGGGTTGGATCTGCTTGAATGAAATCATGGATGGGAAACAACATTAAAACTGTGTGACTAAAAACGGCGAGCCACACAGCCAAATCTGAAGTAAATAAACTAAAAGAAGAAATGCTGGTCCGTTGGGCACATTTGTGATGATCGTAGAGCGATAGAAGGACTTCATTGATGTTATAATCATCAAAACAAAACAAAAAAACAGCTTGATGTAATAATGACAATAGTAGTTTTTTTCTGTTTGTTTACTTGTCCTGTCCAGCAATTGAAAACACAGATAAAAACTGATGGCCTCTTGTGTTGGATAGATTTTACTGTTAAAATGGGCGCTGTCCAAAGACACACTCATCCAAACACACTCACATTATTTCAAATAACCATGTTGGGTGCAAAAACCTTTACACTCATGCATAATGACACATACTCAAAACAAATACAGATCAGCTCACACGCACATACCAATATACGTACAAATAAACACGTCAAGCATACAACCTTCTGGTGCACATACAAATATTCTGTTTGTGCAAAGGTGAACAAGCACAGGCACTCAGTTGTTTGCATTCTGGCCTCAGAATCAACAGCAAAATTGGTTTTCTGAGGGCTAAGAATGTTTGCGTGGGTCAACATGGTCTCATATAACTTGGTGCTACACTATTAGGTGTTTCAAGCACATGTTAAAACAACATCTTCCCTTTGTTCAAAATTCTATGTACAGCAGTACAGAAAAGCCCAAACTATAGAGGCATGATGGAGGATCAGTTAGACCTCAGGCTTCTGAGTTTTAGGTTCGCTAAAGGTTTTTAAAAAGTACTTTAGACATCCTGATAAACACCTGCTTAGAGTCTGTCCTCCACTCAAAATTTATATGAAAAAAGTGTGCAAAGGAGATAAAGGAAATGTAAGATATCAGAATCAGAATCAACTTTATTGGCCAAGTACAGTGCATATACAGGGAATTTAGCTTCGGTGTCTGGTGCTTTTGTGCAACCAAGCAAAGTATAGAATAGGTGTAAGATGGTAAAGACAAAAAAGTTGAATACGAAAAAAAAATATGAAGAAAAATATAAGGATACATAAAAACTAAAAATACAACAGTAGTTTTTGTGGGTCCAAAGGCTCTTAATTACATATATAAATATAACTTGCCCCTTTCACCCTTCCGTGGGTGGTTTCTCCTCCAAGCTCGGGTCCTCTACCAGAGGCCTGGGAGCTTGAGGGTCCTGCGCAGTATCTTAGCTGTTCCTAGCACTGCACTTTTCTGGACTGAGAGGTCTGAGGTCTTTCCAGGTATCTGTGGTAGCCACTCCTCCAGCTTGGGGGCTACTGCCCGAGTGCTCCAATTACCACAGGCACCACTGTCACCTTCACTTTCCAGGCTTTCTCCAGTTCTTCTCTGAGTCCCTGGTATTTCTCCAGTTTCTCATGTTCCTTCTTCCTGATGTTCCCATCGCTTGGCACTGCCACATCCACCACAACGGCTTTCCTCTGTTCTTTATCCACCACCACAATGTCTGGTTGGTTCGCCATTACCATCCTATCAGTCTGGATCTGGAAGTCCCACAGGATTTTTGCCCTCTCATTCTCTACCACCTTCGGAGGTGTTTCCCATTTTGACCTTGGGGTTTTCAGTCCATATTCTGTACACATGTTCCTGTATATTATTCCAGCCACTTGATTGTGCAGCTCCATGTATGCTTTACCTGCCAGCATCTTACACCCTGCAGTTATGTGCTGGATTGTTTCAGGCGCCTCTTTGCACAGCCTACACCTTGGGTCTTGTCTGGTGTGGTAGATCTGAGCCTCTATTGGTCTGGTGCTCAGGGCTTGTTCCTGAGCTGCCAGGATGAGCGCTTCAGTGCTGTCCTGTAGGCCAGCCCTCTCTAGCCATTGGTAGGACTTCTTGATATCAGCCACTTCAGTTATGGTCCAAAGGTACATCCCATGCAGGGGTTTGTCCTCCCATGAGGATCTGTCCTCCAGCACTGTATCCTCTGCTCTCCATTGCCTGAGACATTCACTGAGCACACTGTCAGTTGGGGCCTTGAGCTTGATGTACTCATGCATCTTGGATATTTCATCCTGGATAGTGGCTTCTATGCTCACTAGTCCTCGGTCTCCTTCCTTGCGGCTAGCATACAGTCTCAGGGTGCTGGATTTGGGATGGAACCCTCCATGCATGGTGAGGAGCTTTCGTGTCTTAACATCCATGGTCTATATCTTTTCCTTTGGCCATCTTATTATTCCTTCAGGGTATCTGATAACTGGCAGTGCGTAGCTGTTTATTGCCCGGGTCTTATTTTTGCCATTGAGCTGGCTTCTCAGGACTTGCCTTACACGTTGGAGGTATTTAGCTGTTGCAGCTTTCCTTCTTTCCTGCTCCAGGTTGCCATTTGCCTGCAGAATTCCAAGGTACTTGTAACTGTCCTTAATGTCTGCTATTGTTCCTTCTGGGAGTGAGACGCCTCCTGTGTGGACTACCTTGCCTCTCTTTGTCACCATCCGGCTGCATTTCTCGAGCCCGAATGACATCCCAATGTCAGTACTGTAGATCCTGGTGGTGTGGATCAGGGAGTCAATGTCACGCTCGCTCTTAGCATATAGCTTGATGTCATCCATGTAGAGGAGGTGACTGATGTTGGCCCCGTTTCTGAGTCGGTATCTATAGCCAGTCTTGCGGATAATTTGGCTGAGGGGGTTCAGACCTATACAGAACAGCAGTGGGGACAGAGCATCACCTTGGTATATCCCACATTTGATGGACACTTGTGCAAGTGGCTTGCTATTGGTTTCAAGGGTGATTTTTCCACAGCTTCATTGAGTTTCCCATGAAGGCTCTTAGAGTCCTGTTGATGTTGTACAGCTCCAAGCATTCAGTGATCCACGTGTGTGGCATAGGCTTTCTTGTAATTAATCCAGGCTGTGCACAGGTTGGTGTGTCTGGACTTGCAGTCTTGAGCGACTGTTCTGTCGACCAGCAGTCAGTGTTTGGCTCCTCTGGAGTCTCTTCCAATGCCCTTCTGTGTGTTACTCATGAATTGATCCATGTGCCTATTTATCTTGGTTGCAATGACGCCTGACATGAGCTTCCATGTTGTGGAGAGAAAGGTTATTGGCCGGTAGTTGGATGGGACTGCACCCTTTGAGGGATCCTTCTGGATCAGGATCGTTCGCCCTTCCGTTAGCCATTTGGGTTGAGTCCCATCTCTTAGCAGCTGGTTCACTTGTGCTGCCAGGCGCTCGTGGAGTGTGGTGAGCTTCTTTAGCCAGTAGGCCTGTATCATGTCAGGGCCCGGTGCTATCCAATTCTTCATACCTGAGACTCTTTCTTGGATGTCTGCCACTGTGATGGCTACTGGATTCTGCGGCTTTTGGCTAACGTAATAAAATGACTATCTATAGAGTCTGTTCCGTTATCATCATGTGATACTCAGCTCCTTGTGTTGTAAGTTATGGTAGAGTCATAATCCAGTCATATTTTAGCAAGCTTGTGTTGTCAGGTTCTATCTATCGACACTTTTAACATCCACAAAGCAGACTTAATGTAGGTGAGCAGAGACATTTTACTTAGAAGAAAAGAAAAAAAAACATTCAAACAAGGTGTTGTGGAGGAGATGTGTGTTACAAACGTTGAACTTTTATTTTGAAATACTGCATATTAATGTTGACCCAAATGACGTCACTGAAGGCCTATAGGCATAAAATCCACAGCCCACAGCTCCACAAATGTATGCATAGAGAAAGAGAAGGTGGTGAATTAACATGAAAAACGAGATAAATGCAGATAGTGACTCATCGATGGGAATGGAGGGATCAAGCAGTTGGAAGGGTAAAATGAGAAATTGAAGGGTGGTAAATGTCAAACGAAGAGCTGCGTAGTGTCTGCTTGGCTGTGATGGATGGACTCTGGTGGGAGGGCAGCACTTCTTTTACATTGTAAAATCAAGCACATAAAGAAGAGATGGATAAACAGAGGAAGAAGGAAAAGCAGCAAAAGGCTCATTCAGACATAAGGCAAGTCAACAATTGTATAATCAACAAAAAGAAGTTCAAGTTTTCAACACAGTTTGTAAAATGTCTGTTCATGATTCATGAACTTTAAAAAATTGCATAGACTGCAATCACACTACTTTGTTTTTAATATTTTTTTCAAAACATTTATCAAGGGGAAAAAATATATTTAAATGTTAGCACATGGGACACAGTTAGTATTGTAAAACCACAACAGGATGTGACCTGATTGGAAGGTGAAGACAAGGTTAAGAAAAAAAAAGTCTCAACCCCTCCAAGTCATCTGTTGCTAATTCACATCCACCATTAAATCCAAGACTGCACTTAATATAGTATCACCTTAAAGGAAAAAAAAGCTCTGAAGAATGTAACTTTTTTTTAAAAATAATTGGAACTATGAAGGAGTTAAAATTTAAAAAGTTGTAACATACAGAAAAAAAAACTCAAGGAATAAACCAAGGCAAATTTGGGAATAAGGGAAAATATATTTGAACAATGGAAAATCAAATGTTAAATGTATTGCAATAATAAAACTTGGAAAAGCTACTCTTTATCTGACAAGCTCAGATGAAGAGTAGAATGTTAAATGAAAAAAAAAAAAAACAAATTCTACTGGCGGCCATTGCTGTGATGGTGTATCACGAGGAGAGAAAGTTTAAAGGACCTATGCCATGATATCCTTAAGCTTTTTATAGTAAAACATATTCATGTGTATGATAATATATTATCTTTGGCACAAAGAAAAACAATTTTTAAAATGAAATATGAGTTATTTTTACAACTACTTTTCTAACCCTGAAGTAAAACGACTCAATCTCCGAGGCTCCGCCTTTCGCTCCTTGTGGGTGCTGCCTATTTAATAACGTCAACTTAGAGCAGGCGTGTCTTCATCCATGAAAACAAACAACATCTGACCCATCTTTTGGAAAGATGGATGTGCACATTGTGCATATAAAATGAAAGTGTTTTGCTGATCTCCGCTAGCTCCACGGAGAAAGTGTGTGTGTGTGTTAGCCTGGCGGCTGTGCTGGCCCCTGGAAGGGGCTGTTCCTCACTGGTCTACGTCAACTCGTGGGAACCCGCTCGTTTTCTTAGGTTAGGTGGGGCTGGAGCTCAGAGCACGTTTTTAGAGGAATACACAGAAATGCATGAGCGGATAAGAATTTTGTTTTTTCTTGAGAAATGAACACAATAATACACTTGAAGGCCCCAAAAATCAATTTTTCATTTCTTTAAAAGGGAAAATAAACACACATTGATTGGATGAAAACTGGGGAAAGTAAAGTTATCGGACCAAAGGGTTGGGAACGATAATGAATGAAATGACAGTGAAAGTGACACCAACCTGAAGGAACAAGGGATCTTTCTTAAACCACTGGAGGGTCATGATATAAAACAAAAGCTGTGACATAACTGGACAAAAGCATGGGGAGGATTTCTTTCCTAAGGAAACCTCGCCAATGATGCCAAGTTCTTTTTACCTTGTTTTCTTGGTTTGAACTTTAGTCCAGAATTCACAGTATATGGCGTTAGGAGAGGCCTGAGAGCTTTTCCTTCCGGCTCAGTCGTTTTCTTGCAAACCTTTTGCTGATCCCTCAATAATGAACAGATGTTTGACTCTTCCTAATCTGAAGGGTTCCACCTATTACTTAAAAATATGTAAAAAAAAAAAATAATAATAATAATAAAAAAAAAAATGAAAAAAAGAATCAAGATCATTATGTAGAGGTGTTTGTAATGTTTTGCAGCGATTATACCTAATATGTAATTCCAAAAAACGAATAAACCTAGATATTGTTAGAATGTACTACTTTTGTTTGTTTATGTCCTTATTTTTAAGACATTGGCACCATAAAATACTGAAAAGACAAAAATAAAGAGAGGAAAACCTTCCTATAACTGCACCGGGTAACCATGCATTTAAAGGTTGAAACCATTTTGCTTTCTGTCAATGCCCGCTTTTCTCATTAATTTATCTCATACTCTAAGTGGCAGTCCCTGGCAGACTGCTGTGTCCAATTAAGATACCAGCACATAAATCTCTGTGAAACATGAATAATGGAGCAAACTGGTAGAGGAGTTCTTCTTTGTGATAGAGTGACACTTAAACTGCTGCTTCAAAACAAACTGCTTCACTGCTGATTTACAAAGAACATTTTAGTCCCACCCTTTCGTCCGGAACTGCCATCGTTTTTCATTGTGTCCTTGTCCTTTCTAACTATCAACAAAAAAAAAAAAAAGACTATATTAGACCAGGTAATTTACTATGATTTGTGTCCCTAAAATCAAATCTTATTTTCCTTTTCCGTTACGACATTATTCTGTTTTTGTTTGCTCTTTGGTAAAATGTGCCCCTTTTTCTAAGGTCATAAATGACAAAAATGTTTTTTTTCCTCCCATTCCATTGAGCCCAGCAGACATATGAATTGCTGAGTGTTGTCACAAGAACAAGCAGACAGCTGGATCCAAATGCAGCAGGTTTGTTAGCTCAGCTAACAGTCCACAAAGCTAAATCAGGGTGGGGCAGGCAGGGGTCAATAACAGGCATGAGAGCATCAGAGAAGAGACGAGGTAGTCAGGTTCCAGGCGAGAGTCGGTTAAGGCAAACAGAGTCAGACACAGGGTCAGAAAACAGAAACTCAGACCCATACACAACGCTCGGTAAAGACTGCAGAGTGGCACAAACGATACTTTGCGCTCAGCTCAGTGCAGTGATTAAGCTGTGGTTGACTGAGTGAATGAGAGTCAGGTGTACGGCACCTGTGGCACATCTATGCCTTTCCATGCTTGAAAGAACTGTTCCAATTTTTGGAAAACGGCTAACCTATTTAGTCAATTGTACGTTATTAAATACTGAAAAAACATTAATTTAACAAGTTAATAGAATATTTGTACAATGATTTTTTTTCATCATCATCTTCAAGCATTAGGATGATTCTTTTAGTCTTAATATTTGGAACTTGTACTTAAGTTTGGACTGTTTTTAAAATCTGTAATATGGAGTAATTGCTTATCAAAGCCCAGACTCATCGTGTTCATCTAATTCATGCAACATTCCCATAAAAGTTTCTGTTAAGTTAAGTTAAATTAAGTCTAATCCAGTTAAATGTCAGAATGAATAGCAGGTTTATGTGCTCATGAAAAATGGTGAATTAAAATGCTGATGTGGAATCTGCACATTGTGATCTATTTTGTAAACTTTTTTCCATGTTCCCCCTCCTGTTTTCTTAAACATTTCTGTATGAATGAGTCTGAAATATTTTAAAGAGGTTTTCAGCTCTGCTTGTAGATGTTACCAAGATGAAATAAATCATCATTACTCCTGCTTTGATGACAGAGATCTAGATGTGAGAGAAAACGAGTAACTCTTTACCTCTGACTAGTCGCTCTCTCATACAAAAAAAAAAAAAAAAGTTATGTAACAATAATGGCATCAACAAGCCAAAAATAATTAGGAAATTCTGTTTTTTTTTTCTAAACTGCTTCTACCTGTTTCTAATTTAAACACTGAAGCCTCTCAATTAATCTCAAGCCTCTTATGCTTTCCTTTGACGCTGGAGTTGAAATCACTGCCAGCTCAGCGTTGCGTTGTCATGTTCTCATTAACATGCAGCACCTTGTAACAAATAGTCAGTTTTTTATGAAAAAAGCTATCTAAACTGGGAAAACAAAAAAAAACAGGAATAAAGTGGTAAAACTGACTGAATGTTTATTTCTTTTGTAAATGACCATGGTATAAGCAGGATGATGGCTTTCGAAGTGTGAATTATTAGAAATTAACGCACTTTTGCGGAAGCTTCCACGGCGTGCATTAAGTCAGGGTTAATGGCTGACGAAGTGTTTATTATCAGAAAGTAACACATGCCGTGGAAGCTGAGCGGGGACGGACCTCGACTTCAGCGGCAAATTAAAGCAATATACAGTGATCCCTCGTTTATCGCGGGAGTTGCGTTCCAAAAATAACACGCGAAAAGTGAAATCCGTGAAGTAGTCAGCTTTATTTTTTTTTTTTTTATTATTTTACAATGCAAAACCGAACTATAGAATGAAAACAAAAATCAAAACCTGTTTTTAAAGCCCAAAATTTGTTTAAAACAATAATTTTAATATAGTAAAACAAGGTTGGAAACATTGTCACTCGCGTATTTCACAGTCCCAGCAGTGCCTCTTTCGTCCTCACTCCGTTCCGCTGTAGCGTCTGTTTCTACTGAAGGCGCAGGAGTCTTTCTCCGAGAGAAGAACATTGTTATGGGTTGTTGTTGGCGATTTTTCTTTTTTCTGAGCTAGAAGAGTTTTATAAACGGATATGCCACCCTTGATTATATTTGAGAACTGCAATGAACGACTCATCAAAGGGTCCCATTCTTGTGCCGTGCGCTGAAGTTCAGTGGCCAAGTTCAGTGCACAATGCACTGTAAAAATATCTGCACTGTAAAAAAAAAAATCAGTGAAGCAGCGAAGCAGTGAAACATGAAACGCAATATAGCGAGGGATCACTGTATATGCTAATTGTCATGATAGGTTAAATAAAGCATCAGTTCAGAGAGAAAGTTCACCTCTTACTCGTGATATAGAAAGCTATGTGACTGGAACTTTGCGTTATCACTTTTTAACACACACCCAGCAGCCAATCAGAATCGAGAATTCACCCGGACCATGGTATAATTTCTGATAATGCACACTTTGTTGGCCATTATCCCTTACGTAACTAATTAACAAGCACTGAAAGATCAGTTGTTTGTGTTTGCCTTTACACATATTTTTTGCAAAACATTTTAAAAAATCAAGAATAAGAAAAGAATTTTAGGAAAATTAACATGCAAATTCTAATGCCTCCAAAAGAATTGAATGGAAAAACAGAGAAATTGAAGGGAGGTATATGTCAAAGCAAGAGCTGCAGGGAGCCTGCATGGCTGTGACAGATGGAATTTGGTGGTGGAACAACACCTCTTTTAGGTAAAAAAAAAAAAAATATATCAAAAAAAGGAGACAACAATAGAAAGAAGAGGTTCCTGAGCTCCCATTGTGAGCAGAGACACAAAAAGACGAAAACAAGTTTGAACTTGATTTAAATCTGCCCAGTTTGACAAAGAGGTTAATGAAACGTTAAGCTGAAATCCTAAAACTTAGTTTGACACATTTACCTAATTTGTTAATTGCAATAATGAAAACTTTTGACAGTAAATAAGACTTATATAAATCATGACATACTCATAGTTCAGCTTACGCATTTCTTGTACAGTGTTCTGTCACCGTATCAACACATCCGTGTGCTTTTTCTTGGTATTCCTGACTTCAGTAGCTAGAAGCTAATTCTATGCAGGCAGTATCGGGCTGCAGAGACAGGAGCTGGGTTAAACAGAGCAAGGTTGCAAAGGCTGTTAACAGCAGCTAACATAATTAT
Organism: Oryzias curvinotus; assembly: GCA_023969325.1. Lineage (NCBI taxonomy): Eukaryota > Metazoa > Chordata > Actinopteri > Beloniformes > Adrianichthyidae > Oryzias > Oryzias curvinotus. The sequence goes on along the minus strand of CM043715.1, from coordinate 29,834,552 downwards.
GAACGTGTTACCTTGAAGGACAACATTCTGGGCAGTTGACTATGAGTCCATCAATGGAGTTCACCCATCTTAGGCACTGATGCTGCATGTGGTGTCTTGATCTTTGTTTTTTTACAGGTCAGAAATCATTGCACGCATGGATATTTTCTTGGGTCTCATCCCACGTGAATATTTAATCATGATTGCCTGCAGGGTGTGTATTAAAAAGTGATTATGCAGTGTAATGGTCACATAGCCCGAGTGCTCTATGCTATTGTGTTGGTGTAAACGCCAGTCGGTAACCGGAACAACAGAAATTGTGGAACTACATTATTTCACAGTTCATCACAACAGCAAGACAGTAAATAAAAAATAAAAAAAACACAAGTGATTTTATCGTTTCCTTTACGCTGTTTGGTGAATTTAATCATTTTGAAGAATGCAGGAGAAGAGAATATAGGAAGGAGGAGGTAAGACACAGGGAGGTGACACTGGAGTAATTTGCTTCATCGTCTGAAACCCTGTCCTTCCTGAACAGTAGCTGGGTCCGCTTCAGCAATCCTGTCACCCCAAAAGGGAATCATGGGGATTCTGAAAATGGATCGATGAATGGAAGTAGAAGAAGAAGCATTCATAACTTTTGGAAAACTTATAAAGGAGAGAAATGCGATGACGAGTTGACTTTTAGGCTTGTTTTTCCACACAGTAGATTTAAAGAGAATTTTCTTCTTGTAACAGTCTGGCTAACACAAAAAAAAAAAAAAAAAAAAATCAGCAAAAATGTGTGAAAGCTTTGGCCACTTGTTGACTCACCTGTAATTACACCAACCGCTATTGCACAGCAGGAATGGCATAAGTGTCCCAGCAAAAAACCCATCAAGTATCCACTAATTGATGTAATTATTCACATATGACTATGTGGCAAATGGACTATGATGACAAAATGAACTGCAATCAATCCACATGTGCAGGATCACTGACAGCAAGAACAATTTAAATCCCTTTCCAAAAAAATTTCCTGTGCACAGTCAATATTTAGTTGTTTCCTTAAGAAAAAAAAAAAAATAACCCGTTAAAGTTAGAGATAGAGCACTTACTTATTTTCTGAATTTTTAAAATTTGTTTTATATCATCAAGTTTCACAAATCCCAGTTTGAACATATGAAAAACCTTTAAATAGGAATTCAAAGGCAGCCTTAATCCCCCTTTCTTTTAGTTTGAGATAATAATACCTAACTCCTCCTCAGAGTGCTCTTAAAGTGAACGATCTTCATAGAGTCTGAATAAAATCCTAAAGATCACTGCGTGCTTTCTTTTCTTTCTGCCCTTTAAAGTGTGTTGTTCTTTTCTTCCTCTCTTGCCCTCCATCCTAACTGCAATCTCTTTCCTTCACTCAAGAAAGAAAATGGATTTGCTGGCCTGATGCCACACCTGACACTCCTACCTTAATCTGATTAATGTTTTTAATTTATATAAGTGAGTAGCGAGGCAGAAAAAAGAAAAAAAAGAAGAACGCTGTTGCCTTTACTGACGCTAGAACTTCCATGCACACTCTTATTTGCAGGTTCCATTTAACGCGTCACTAAAGCCAAGTCGTGAAAGGGCAGGAAGTGTGTGTGCAAAACGAAAATGGTGGTGTGAGGCAGAAAGCAGAGACTGGGTGAAGCAAACACATGGATGGAAAATGAAAGAGCAAGAACTACTTATTGAAGGCGATCAGGAAGTGAAATAAGAGAGAACCACAGCACTTAATCGAAGAAAAGGTACTTTAGTGTGGAAGAGAAAAAATGAAGGGGCTGGTATAAGGATTGTTTTAGAAAAAAATAGTGAAAAGTTCTTTCAAAGTCCAAATTAGGAAGATTCTTTATTTCCATAAGTTCTTTCTCACTTGATAAATATGTTACAAGCAAGGCTCGCCGCATTTTAAATGGAAATATGATTCATGAACTTTTTCTGTCCTTCTCATGAGAATGTGATTCTTAATAATGTTAATTTTTGATTGCCATTTTTTCTTTTGTGTGACAACCAGAAATGGGGTTGATAAATGTATGGCTTTCTATTATCGCTGCAGTGAATGAAGCCACTGATTACAGTCAGAGCACTCACACACGTCCACGGGAATCCCTGCTGAACAACGCAATAAAAAAATAAACTAATAGATGCTTGTCAACACTGATTAAAAAAAGGAAGCGAGATGATAAATACGTGATTTTTGGTCCATACTGTTTACCATCTCATAAACAGACATATTCCAGTGGATAACTTTGATACCTCATCATCTGTCCTTTGTTTCAGCCTCATGCATTAATTGATTGCCATTTATGAGCTGAGGTCTAAACTGAAAATTGTTGAACCTGCCGGACAAAATTTGCAGTAAAAACTGCTGATATGAATCCATAACCAGTTCAAACCGTGTGGCTGTCAAGACCTGTATTTGAATTAGGAATGAATATAAATGAATCAAAACAAAAGGAGACAAGGCAATACATTTTAATTGAATGAATTTGAAGCAAACCTTTGCAATGCTTTAGATTTATTTAACACACTTCCTAATTTTCCTAAGTTTATTTGCATACAAATATCTGTTCAAACAGGAAATAAGGCTGCTCCCCCCCAAAAGAAAAACTATTAAAACCTAAATACAATACTGTAGGTAAGAAAAAAAAAATCACAATTTACTGTGCAACCTGCACATCAACAAGCATTACAGTTCAGAGGTTTAAATGATCTTTTTGAAAAGAGAGCATATGACTTTTTTATAATTAGCAATGACTGTGAAAGATGAAATGTTCTCATAGCCTTCATATTTTGAATATGTTCAACTGTTTTATGATATGATTTAAACTCATAATTCACACTAAAACTAGGTTGTGAATTGGATTTTCCCAAAGATAATAAAAGATAATTTTTCTGAATTCAAAAATATAACATGACGTCAAAAATATGAATTCAGATATTTTAATTTTGTGATTACGAATTCTTCCAAACCAGACCAACACGTATTTGTGTACATAAAATGCTAAAAAAAAAAAAAAAGAAAAACGAAATGATAACACAAGTTTATTTGTAAATCTTCTTATCTTATCTTTAACTGGGTAAATCTGATGTAAAAGTTTAAATGAAACATGTTTTCTTTTATTGTCTGCGTAGATTCTCAGTCATGACAAAATGAAAAGCTCTAAAAAGTTCAAATGGACAAACGTTCTGGTTTTTAACATCAGTATAGTATTCATGAACAGCAGTGTTAACCTTTTCCTAATTTAAATCCTCCATGGTCAGAACCAAAAAAGCTTTGCAGCAGATGGAAACTGAACAAGACATTTGATTCCTAATATATTTGTTGGTGCATCCTTTACTTGGGATGTCCACATCTCCAACAGGAAATAAGGCTGGTGTATTTTGTATTTCAAGTTCAGAAGGAGTTTCTATGGCTTTCCAGTATCCATTTTCTCAGAACCCTAAAACAAAGTACCATTATTGACTGACTGGAAAAAGTTTGAACATAAGAGCAGCTTCATCTTTCTTTTGTCAAAACCAGTGGAATGTTTCTGTTGACTTGTGTTTGATAGTTATTGAAACTATCCCAACCTGCCCATTGCAGAATAAAAGCCATCCAAAAAGTTTCTTCCTTTTCTTGTTCTAGGCTCAACTTTTCAGTTTTTACATAGTTCCATGCTCTGGATTTTTCTCTTTTTTTTGTCTTTATCTCATCCTCTTTTGTCACTCTGCTCCGCTCTCCTGCTCTTGCCTTCCAGCTGGTTCTGTTATGTATGCTGTGGGGAGTCTGCCTCACATGCCTGTGAATCTTTGTCTTCTTTGCAGACATTTTGGCCTTTGAGCTGGCCGTGAGAAATGTCGGAGTGAGAATATGAAGTGAGCTGAGAAAGACTAGTAGGTTAGATAGATGATTCTTTGGGGATAGACTGAGTGGATTGACGGAAGAAAAAAAAAGCTGAGCTCTGCTGGACAATATCTAATGTCTTACAAATAGTAATAATTAGAAAAAAAAACATCCTTTCCCACCTGTTACTTCAAATTAAGATCAACCTTTCTGAACTCTTGGTATGTTACATTAGTTACATTAACATTGGTAACTTTTATGACCTGAGTCGACCTTTTTCTCCATTGGATCAATGTAATCTCATTTAGGTCTTTCTTTGTCTTCCAAAACTTTAAATGATGAAACTTTTAGACCAGAGACAGCAGGGTTAAGCACAGCTCTTTTATTGAAACATAAGTGATGCTTAAGGGAAGGATTGTACCTCACAGAACTTGTTATAAATGAAGCTTTAATAAATACCTGATATTTTGACAATTTTATAAATGCTCAAACTTGCCAAATGAAATATTTTAAAAGAGCCACAAACTCATTACAAAACTCATTGTAAAACGCATATTTTCCAGTTTTCTTTTTTTGTGTGGTCTCATTGTGTTGTTGCACTCTGAAATGGAAGAATAGCACAAAAAATAGTTCCAAAACAAAAAAGTCCTGGATTCATTTTATAAGCTACTTTACTTGGCCTCCTTTTACAGATGGTTTTGCAGGTTTCACTCTGTTTACCAGTTTATACCAAAGCTGCACAATGGCCACCCAATGCTTTCAAGGTGTTACGGTTACCACCTGGCTTTGTTGTCCTCTGGTAGTTCTGGCAGAGCTTGGGTTTTTGTTCATTATCTTGTAGAATGAAATCCTAACCAATGAGGAATTTCCAGAAGGATTTCCATGATGCAGCAGAATGCTTTGGTAACCGTTTGTTCAGGATGGCTCTCCGTTTGTGGAAATCTCCCACTTTGGATCCAGCAACACAAACTCAAACGTGGAGTTGATATCATGCACTACTGAACCATCATTCACCTTGTCCAACCTTTAAACAAAGGTTGTGTGCAATAAACAACACATTTCAAATTTTGGATCCATTGGTCAAGAACACCTTCTTTCAGTCTTTGGTCGTTCAGTGTTTGCATCTTTGTCTCATTGTGACAGATTAGCTGAGTCTTTCTTACTAAACCAAATACCTAATGACTTTTAGGACTTCATCATGCTATATTGAACAGCTTTAAATTGTAAATCAATTGTCTGTTCTCTGTACTACTGAAACTCTTCTTTTTCTTTTTAGTTTTAGGTAGCCTTTTTTTCTTTTAAAAACTCCTAAAAGTTAAAAACATACTTTTGTACTATTTCAAGCTGTTCATTCAACTGTACCATTTTTTTTTTTTAGAAATAATGTATTTATTTGTTTGTTTATATATTTATTTTATCTGTTTATATAACCGGAGTCTCCTAAAATGTGTAATTGCCAGTTTAAATTGATGTGGACACTGATTGAATGGGATCTCCACTAAATAACATGATCTGTGTTGTTGTGTCGACACACTTTCAGCTTACGTTAACTGTAGTGGGAAGGCTTGTAGTATTTGTCTATGAGAGGCTTGTTGGCAGATTTTGAGCTATCATCCTGTAGACTGACTCACATGGTGCTGATATAAAACAGTTTCCTTTTTTGTTTGTCTGTTTTTTTGTCCTCAGGCACCCTGACAAACGAGATTGAAATGCTCCACATTTCTCAATTTGATTATTTTTTGCTCCGTACATGACCTTTTTGAGATGAAGGGAATCAGAAAATGTTGTTTTTTTATATCATTTTTTTCAGAGCATCATCTTAATTAGGTAAAAACTGGAAATATCCGCCTTCACGAAAATGTATTTCCTGATCAGTAGCAAGTGTTGCTTATACATATTGCAAAGCCAAATGAAGACTGTTTCAGGATACTATAAAATAATTAATAAACTTGTGGCCACAAAATGTATTTTAAAACACACATTCATGTATTTAGATAGCATAAGTATTCTGTCTGCCTTAGAGAGTGTGTCAAGTGTCTACAATGTTGCCAAATAGCCCCTCCAAAAAGGCTTTTAGACTGCCTTTGAATTTTTCCAGTGTCCCAAGTTGTTGTGTCCTTTGAAATTACAGTATGGACTTTACAAAACACTGTCCAGAAAAATCCTTTCTTGAACTTTAAGCCAAGACAACCTGTTAATGGGAGACTCTCAGTGATACCCTTTGGACATGGCCCACCCCTGCAAAACTAAACTACAAATGAAAGAGTATCCTCCAAATAAAAGAGTATCCCCTTGTTCTTCTTATTATGAGTCTAAGACCAAATTTGAATTGCTTCGCTACCCCTACGGCTTCTCCCTACCCATACATTTAACCCCTCAAGTGGAGAGACATGAACAAATAGTGTCATTAAATTCAGACGTTACTACCACTTGATGACGCTTGGAAAATATTGAACATTGGTTTTATAACTTTGAAAAGTCATGCAAAGACAAAACTTTCAGTAAAAACTTCTGTGCTTCAGACACACTTATGTGAATTATTGCGTTTTTCCACCGCACCAAAAATGCAACGCATATCACCCTTTACCGGCGGGGGGACAGCCACAGTCCCTATGGCTCCTCCTTAACATAAAACACCATAAGACACAACTACAGCTTCTAATGCTCCTAAATTGGAGCAATAGGGAGGAGCCAGAGGGAAGCAAGCTTAGTTTATGACTTGCGTTATTCTGACTTTTGTATATCAATAATAATTATTATATGAATTACTTATTTCTAATTCTAATGTAAAGAGATTGGAGCTTTATTTAAAGTCTATGCACTTCACTTTTAAAATACTTTTTTTTTTTTTGTTCATTAAGTCATCTTATGTTTTGTGTATTAACCAGGAAAAGATGCAATGCACTGAAAACAGATTTTTTTTTTTTTTGTTACATATCTGGATATTTTAACTGTTTTTATTTTTGTTATCCCCCAAAAACCTAAAGGGTTAGGTTTTTATAGAGATAGAAAAAATTAACATTTGCTGTTTGGAATATAAAGGAATCTTTTTTTCAGCATCACATCTGATTATGAAGTCTTTGTATTTTTTGTGCCATCATCTTTAACCAGAATTTTGCTCATTTGACATTTCTGTTTCTCTGCTATAATGAAAAAAAGGTGTCTTTAATAATGGAAGTGAGTAAGTGATAATAGAAGTGAGTGTAATGCTTACAGAAAAAAAAAATCCAAGATGATGGTTAAAAATATATTTTCAAACAGGATCCTACAGATGTGTAGAATATTATTTACAATACACAGTACATACACATTTTTCTTTTTTTTTTACATTTATATCAGAGCTTCAGAGATATTACAGTTTTATCTGGCAGTTGTTGTTGTTGTCACTGGTGGGATGAAAACCCAAAAGCATAACACTGAGATAAGTCTGGATTTGTGCTGCTGCTGCCTTTTTTTATATTGAGAGGTTTTGGGAGATTTTCATAATGCAGGGTCAACTTGAAGTGGTTCAGGTCAGGAATCCATTAAATAAAACACCAGAAACAAAAGCAGGAAGAAATTTTGGGTGTAAAGAGAGATTTAGGCGGGCTGACATTTTGAGTCTGACAAAAGAACAGAACTGCTGAGACAGACACCCTGCAATTCAATGACCATGTTGGGACACCTTTTCATGACATGTTTTTACTGCCATTTTAAATAAAAACAAAGTTATTCAAATTACAGTTGTCCTAATGAAAACTAATTCTAAAACTCTCAATCAGCGTTTCACAAAGTGCATACTCTCCAGCTTTCTCTGCTAAAATAGTTTGGTTTGGAAAGTTTCCTGTCTCGCTTGATTGTGTACATATTTGATCAAGATAAAAATTTCATAAAAGAAGGAAATCATAAATCTTTAATATGTCTTTCATATCAAAGCTTCAATGGAAACCAACAGAAATTTTTTGCAGATTGTGTAAAGCTTAAAAGGATAACAGCAGCTCCGTCTTGTTTTATCGTTGTGCTTCTAACCAACAGTACAAAGAGACAAAATGATGTGCTGCAATACAATGCTGTCTGGAAAAAAAAGATCAGGGTAAAAGGACTGAAATGCATGTCTTCCTACCACCGTCTTGTTCTATAAATGTCCTCACAGTAATGGGAAATGACCGTCTACAGTCAAATCAACCTGTCAGCGGTCTGTGTCCAAAGGAATCAAAGAGTGGCAGATCAAAAGCCATGAAAAATACATCTAAAAAGTTCATTTATGCAGCCTTTCGCAGTCAGTTAGAGGGGGCTTCAAAGCTTTGGCTGTACCTCTTTTCTTCAGACATGCAGCAGCTCCAAACCATTAGTTGGATGACTGAAAACATATTTTACATGCCTGATTTTTTTTAGAAGACTTATGCAAGAGTACTTGTAAAGTTTTTTTCTCTCTCCTTTTTCAATGAGGACAGTGCCATAATGTATCATTCACAGTATTTTAGAGATTTTTATTCTTTATATGAAAAGATCTGTTCTTCTTGTGGCTTTGCGGTTAGAAGGTTTGTCAGGAGACTTAATGCGTTATTTTAGAATTAACTAATCAAGTTTTGAACACTTAAAACTCTACCATCATAAACTCTTCATCCATTCATCCACTTTATCATCAATTAAGCGCTCAACCTCTTGATCTACGAAGCTGCATTAACACCAGACACTTGTGGCACATTAAAGAACGTGCTATACGCGGTTTCATGAATGCACATTCAGCCGGAGCAGCAGGGAGGGGCTTCTTCAAGTGCTTGTCCACCTCGATTGGTGAAGTCCCGTTGCACAAAGCCAAAGCGGGGCAAATCTCCTAAATCCTGGTTTACAGCTCGATTCCAATATATGAAAGAATTGGTGTTTTGTATTCAGAAAAAGCACAATTATTAATTTCTCTTTTGTAGTCATGTTTACAATGGTTGCCACTTCTGTGTTTTGAAATGCTACCTACACATCCCTACCGGTTACGTGTATGTAGTCCCTGATTGGTCACTGATTGTCTTTAAAGTCCCTTATTGGTTATAGTTCAGTTATATTTTTAGCATCCAAAAAGGTCAACGGTTCAACTTTACGCGCGCTATCAGTGAACGCCCATTCTGTACGTATAGACCGCAACCAGACTTAAAACTTGTATAGCAACGCGTGAAAATGAGCATTCTGAACGCAGATGCCAAAAATTTGAGTCTACGTGTGTTCAGATAGACATTTCATTGAAAGTGGTCACTTAAGCACAAGTCAACACAGCCGGTGTGAACTTAGCTTGAGAGTTAATCCGTATAAAGTAGGTACAAAATGTGGTATGTTTTAAATCAGGCACTGACACTGCAGAACTCAATGGCCTGAATCCTGCTGGGTTTTTTTGAGAAATCGTGCTGATTACCTGGATCAGGTATCTGTAGCCATGCTTCAATGGCAGGTTAGTTGGAAAACACTGACCTTCAAGGCCTGGAGTTTGACACCTGTGTTCTAAATCAGCTACAGTTGTTGAATGAACTTAACAGTTTGCCTCAACATCCAGTTAAGCTGTTGAGTTATTAACAGTTTTTTTGACAACTAGGACTGATGTCTATCTTGCATCTTCAATAAATTTAGAGTGGGAAAAAGTGATTATCAGAGAATGTTTAAGGTGCACACTGACTTCAATCATGATAATCAATTAGCCCTAAATAGCTGTTACATGGTGTGTAATACTTATCAATGTTTACTGAAATGACTTAGAAGTATCTTCTGATGACAATCATTAAGTAATCCATATTCTTTTCTTGATTAGTAACGTGGAGCGATGTTTATTGGCACAATGTGATCATGTATTGTGACGATAATCAGTGAGTATTAAGTTTGCTTCTTCCCACTCCTTTTCAAGTAACAAATCAAACTACTTGACTAGAATTGACAACCAAATAATCCAATTTGCCATGTGTGCCACTATACACATTACTGCAAAAAATGTCTATTAATCATTAGGAGTAATTACATAGTCTAGAAGACGGCATCTTTATTTAGTTTTTTCTTTATTTTCTAATTCGTGTTACTTTATTTCTCAAATGGGTTTGATATTATCTGTGTTTTAGGATTTTTTTAAATTGTAGTATTCAATAATTGTAACACTTAGAATAAATCAAACTTGTCCAACTATTCTACCCTCCCCATTACTTGTTGGTTTGAATTCGCGTTGCAATCGATGTTTGTGCCCAAGCATTTTTTAATTGCCTTTGGCTGATTTCCACATCAAATCATCTGCCTCCATTTAACCCTTTCCTCTGCATCCCCCTTACTCACACCAACCACCCTTATGTCCTCCTTGACTATACATCCAAGAACCTTAAAATACATTATTCTACACCCCATTTGTAGTAAAGTAATATGTGCTTATTTTGATGGTTTGTCATCTGCTAGTAAATGTCAGTTTGTGATCATGACATAACTGGGCTGCACGTTAGCACAGTGGTTAGTGCTCTTGCCTCACAGCAGGAAGGCCCCTGGTTCAAGTCCCGGCTGGGGGGGACCTGAACCAGAACATCAATGGGGGACCTTTCTGTGTGGAGTTTGCATGTTCTCCCCGTGCATCCGTCGGTTTTCTCTGGGAACTCTGGCTCCCTCCCACATCCAAAAACATGCTTCATAGGTTTTAAATTGTCTAAATTGTCCCTAGGTGTGAATGTGAGAGTGCATGGGTGTGAGATTGTGGACACTCTACTCTGTGACAGACTGGCGACCAGTCCAGGGTGCCCAGTGCCTTCGCTCCAGCAGCCCCGTGACCCTGAAAGGGAATAAACGGTATGATGTGATAGTTGTGTTAAACAACAAGCTGTCTGTCCTTGTTCTACGTTAATCTCTGGTATGTCTTCTGAAACAAGATACAGTTAATAGTTTTCTTTGCCTTTTTTGAGCAAGCTTACATATGATGTGAGAGTTGAAAGTTGATAGTTGAGACACTAGAGTTTCACAATATTTTAGTCATAAAACCAAATTGACCAGACTTTGGTCAGGCACATAAGGCATATAGTAGAGATAGAAGACTTTGTTGTATTGCAGGCCAAAAAAAACTTTTTTTTTTTTTTTTTTTCCGGGGGGGATTTTAAGTTAAGATTTTAAGATTTTTTGTGTCTGTTTTGTTGGGACATTTTGAATATGCAGATTAATGTAGTAAGGTTTTGTGATTTCATGTATGTTGTTTATTAAGGATTTGGCTACAAGGAAGACAAAACAAATAAGTCATGTCTAGTCATTTAGAATACAAACATGTTTTAACATTTAATATCATTGTTATTTTTTGCTTTATAATCTAGCATTAACACATAATGTAAAATAATAATAATGTATTTGCTTTTTTTGTAAAAATTCAGAAAATCTCACTAAACTATGAAAATCCACTTGGAAATGATACTGTCTCCCGGTTTTAGTTCACATTTGTCAAAACTTTATTCATTATTATATCTCCATGCATAAGGGATCAAATCTGCTGGTTTTTAATTATGAGTCTGCCTCCCTAACCACCAGGCAAGTCTGAAGTCTGATGCATTAAACATATCCTGCAAGTCTAAAAAGCTGATGGAGAAAAAGTATTGATGGAAAGTTTCAAAATTCATTTTGTTGGAACCATTTTTAAGTCTTTTTCATGTCTGTAAATGTGAACCTGTATGTGTGCATGAGCTTGGCTGAGAAACTAAAGGTTATATTTACCATTTGTCTGGCTTTTGGGAGTCACCTGGGACAGAAGTACAAACCTTCAGAATGCTGATGACAGTGGCCGTTTAGGCTTTTTTTCCCCCAAAATCAGAGGACATAATTTTTTTTTTTTTAAACAGACTACCAAATGAAATAAAATACTTTCTTCAACTTGACAAAAGAGAGAGCAAAATGCTCACTTGCAGGAGTCCAGGTACAAGAGCACTACATCAGACTGCCAATCCAACCATAAGCCTTAGGTTGTGCCGATGGTCCAACCACCATGGATGCTGGGTAACCAACTGAATGATATAGACAATAAGGTCTAGATAGCCAGTTGAGCAGCTCTGCTGTTGTTAGGCAGCTATAGCACCACCCTAACAATTAGCACTCAGAGGAAAGTGACAGCATCAGCACTGCAGATAAGCTTTGCTCCCCCTGCTACCGTCCACCGCCCCACAAGATGTATCTCTGGCCTACCGATAAATCAGCAAGACTACACTCATGACCTGAAGACAGCCACAACTGGGTTGGAAACTTAAGTCTGATCCTCCTCCCTTATGAAACAAGACAGTCTGTATACATTTGGGTGAAACTCAGCTGTGAAATGCTCTGTCTGATGTACACAGACCCCATTCCTGTTCCCTTCCCGTCATTCTCTGTATGACCTCTGCTGTGCATGGTTGGTCCTCGTATGTGACGATTGGCCAGGAAAAACTTTACAGTTGGTAAGGGTTGCACATAAGGCTTTTCTCATGTTTCAGTGCAAGGTGGCAAGCTAAACTAGTTTTAGCTAAACTAGTTTTTGTCAAACTTAGTTCACCATGCTTTAACTGATCAATTTACTCACCTTTGGGTGACAGAAGTAGCTCACTCTGAAGACTGCACTATTTAAGTTTTTGAACTGCAGAGGCCACCTGACTTTAGTGACATAACTATAATTAGGACCCTTGGAGTGATTAATTAGTGCTTAATGTGATGCACATTATTAATGGCTTGGACCCAACCAGTTGTTTCCAAAGATATTTAGAGATCCTGGGAGTTGGAGTGTGTTCAGTAATGAGAACGTGTCTTCACTGGGAAGGCTGCAGAAAATCCCTCTGATGAAAAAAATTAATTGACCAAAGGTGTGAATCCAGCAAAGCAAAAGTAGGTTTATAATATCTACTTAGCTGCATGTTGATATTAACATACGACTCATTTATCAGCTACATTCTTATGAAAGGGTCGCCAGATATGCCTCTGCTTTAAGACAAAATCCTCCTTATTGGCCTCACTAAGGTCACATAGAGGAAGACTTAAAGAAGATATCTGAGAAACCATTTTCTTAAATATATAATCTCCCTAAATTAATTAGGACAAAATTAATTATTTATTCAGTAGAAATCCACACATAAGTCTTTGTAAGTTAAATCAAGTCTGACGTTTTTCGTTCTTGGTTTAAATTAAGTGACATTAAAAATCTGTCTGGTCACAAAATGGCTTTAAGATACTTCAAAACATCCACTCCAGACACATAACTAGATATTTACATTCACATTTAGCAGATACTATTAATGAGAAATAAATCTTTAGTGTGAAACATGTCTTTGCAAGAAAAGAAGGAACTTTTACCAACTGCAGGGACTGTAAAGTAAAATTATTTTTTTCTTTTTACTTTTTAGCATCATGACACCTTTAGGTTTGTTTGCTCTAGTCAATTTTTGACTTCAGTTTTTTGTGAGCAACCCCAGCCCCCATTTCCCTCCACGTTGCTGAGAGCTCTGAGCTGGCAGCGTGAGGCTCAGCCATCAGATTTTTTTACCATCAGAAATAACCTCATTTTCAAAGGGACTTGCGCTTCTCCATCATTAAAAAATAATATCACAAAAACATGTTAAAACAACAAAAACATCATTTTTATCTAAATAGGTCTTTGATTACATTTTCTTCTGTATTTCAAATTCACCAGTTAAATTTTTCTCTTTGCTGGTATCATTTAAGTTGGTAAACCTGTCTCTATATTATGGTACATGCATTTAAAGTTGTCTTACTAAAAGAGTGTCACATCATCACAAGGCTTGTTGAGCACATATTTACAAAGCTTTTAAATATGCCTTTTTGTCAGCGACATCTTTAGCGTCAAAGTATCATTCATGACGATGATGGTACCATTTTAAAGAAAATGGAATCAGTGGCCAGAAGTAAACATTAATCATCACGAAGCAAGTCATTTTACCAAGGGGAAAAACCCAACCTGAACGCTTAAACAACTGCTAAAATGATCAGACTGTGGTATTAGAGTAGTGTTTCCAAACCCTGGTCCTCAGGCCACAGGCCCTGCATGTTTTCTATGTAGCCCTGTTTATGCATGCCTGATTAAGCATATCTTCAGGCTCTGTGAATGCCTGACAATGACAGTCATCACAGGCAGGTGTGCTTAAACAGGGGTTGGATGGACCTTGGAGGACCAAGGTTGGGAAACACTGTTTTAGTGTGTTGAATCTTTTTGTCTATTTGTACTTTACCCCTGGTGAAGCTCATCATGGTTTATGCTGAAGAATACCATATTGCTACGCATCTTTCCAAATCACTTGTATTAGTACTAAAGGTAAACTATAATAATATATCGGGCGGCCGTGGTGCAGTGGTAAGGCGGTCAACCTCTGTTCGCAACCTCTCACCCTTGTATCGAAGTATTCTTGGGCAACACACTGAACCTCACCTTGCCTCTGAAGGAAGGTTGGCGCCAGTGTTTGGCAGCGAAGCCGCCACCAGCGTGAATGTGTGTGTGACTGGGTGAATGGGACTGTGACTGTAAAGTGCTTTGGCCCTTTGAGGAAGGTCAAAAAGTGCTATACAAGTATTCCCCATTTACCATTTTACCATATGCTGATCTTTTAGTTATCAACTTACTTAAAGTCTGGTTGTGGTGCAGAGGTAGAGCGGTCGACCTTGCCTATGTGTTGAAGTGCCCTTAGGCAAGACACTGAACATGGGTCAATGGGACTTTGTAGAAGTGCTTTGGGGCTAGAAGGTAGTAAAGAACTACACAGGTATACATCATTTACTAAATGCATCAGTAATCCTTAAATTGATTTTACATACATACTCTTCATACAAATTTTTTCATGTTTTATATATAGAATGATCTACATGCTTCTATTTCCAAAAGCTTTCCACTTCACAATGAACATTTTCAAACTACTTTAATAAAATTCAATTATTCGATGCATTTTAGTATCTCTGTACTGATCCAATCTAAGGAAACTGATAAAATATGCTTTTATTCCTCCTTCTTTTTCACTCTATGGGGAGATACATTAAAGCAAATATGCTGTAAATGTGTCCTAAAGCGGATCATATCTTGACAGAATTCCATTTCCATACGAAATTAAAACCTTTACCCTGTAATAGCCCTGAAATTGATAACATGAACCAAAGTGAAATCTGGGTTTCTCCTCACTGCTGTGGTTGTCTTGTTTTCCTGAGAGATTTAAAAAAAATAAAAAATAATAAAACAATAGAGAGAGAGATGGGGCACTAGGTGTGTTAAAGCCTGATTAGTTTTTCTGATGAGATTACAGCAAAAAGCTGAGTGTTCGGCTGGAGGTGAAATTAAAAATCCGCTGTGGAGGAGGAGGGAGCGAGCAAATGAAGCAGAGCAAAGCAGAAAACGGATTAGCTGAAATGTCAATGTCAAAGGCCAGAAGGACATGGAAATGTAAAAACAAGCAACTTGCTGTAATAATGACTAATGTTTGAAGGAGAGCAGCTTTGCAGTAACTTCTGTATCACACATAACTCCAGAAATAACTCCTCTCCGATTCCAAGCTATAAATCAAACTTTGTTTGGTATAGCAGAGCTGCTGTCCTCTCCTTTAACCTCGCTGGTGGCATTAAAGTGAATTCAATAGGTTATAATAGGGTGTGATCACTTCTAAAAAGGGTGGTGTAAATACACCCCAAAAAAAAATGTTCTCACTCCATGTATTTAAAGAGGGTAAGCTCCCATTCAAGTTTGAAAAATGCCATTTATAAAAACAAGCAAGATACCTTATTGGTTTAACAATCTGCTTATTTAAAATTACCTAATTTTGTTCCATGTTTTCTTAATCACTGATGGAATCAGCCTTATTTGTGGCTTGTTAAAGCAAACAAAATGTGAAAAGAATGGAAAAAGCAACAATCCTTTTGTTTCATTTGTTTCCCTTTGAAACATCAACAATAACAAGGATGAGGTGACATACAATGATTTAATCATATATCAAATGCAAAAAGTCAAATGTGCAAGTTATACATTGTTTTTTTACCATCAAGGTGACATATTTAAAGTCTGATTATCTCCTATCTACCAACTGTTTCCAAAGTTTCTTTTTTTATAACTAGGATGGCTTTTTGTGTAGCCTATCTAAAATCCACTTTTCACAACCTAGCAACTGTCTTTTCATCCTCTCCAGCTGCTAGAGACAAAGGCGGCTCCAACTATAACCTGTCCACCTTCCTCTGTCCCACTCAACAAAGACTCTTCAGCACAGATCCAGCCCAGAGTGTGCCCTGCTATAGTTTGAGCCTCCCGCCTTAGGGCTGGTGTTACTGAGGTGCGCACATTGTGCTTCAGAGATGAAAAACCATCTTCAAAGACTGACGTGTTTGTTCCAGAGGCTCCATCTCCAATCTCCATTTCATTGATTGTATTGCTTTGGTTTAATGTGCACAATTCACTGCCCATTTAGATTGTGCTGTTTCCACCTGTTCCGATCATTCTCAGCTGAGACCCCCAAATCCTCGTGCAACAACACATGCAAGCTCTTTGTGTGTACACACAATTCTCCTAGTCTTTTAAAGGAATCTTCCTTAATTAGACCTCAAGTGAATTTAAAAGTATGCGTTGCTGGTTTCACTCTTTAATGCCAGAGCTTTCACTCCAGGGTTGACATTCTTAAACTTCAACCATAATGAATGTATTTCCAGCAGATTCTGAGGCGCAGGTATGCAACACTTTACAGCACTGACGTCCCTACGCAGTCTACGTAAATCCGCTGATTCTGTTGCAGAGAAAAAGTGGCTTTGTGCCATTATGCAACATTTTTTGTTTGGTGCAAAAGTGATATGAAAAGCTGCTTTTCCCCGCGTCAGAATCGTTGATAGAAAGAGAGTGTCTGTATGTCAAAGAGCATGTGTCATTTAGGTGTCACCTGCAACATATCCGGTAAATTAAAGGGTTGAACTGGTGAAAACTCGTGCTAGGATTTTCATTTTTATGTTCAAGTTTAAGGAATTCTCCTTGCTGGTTCATTAAGACCATGGATCGATAATAAAAATGAAACACATGTCTGTGATGTTTTGGTGATTTTTTTTTTTGTTTTTTTAATGTGTTTATCCGCAAGCGCCTCTCACAATGCCCTGCACGAAGCTGATTCAAAGTAACTGAGCTGCTGACTTGTTCAGCCGCTGCGCGTTTGTGCTTCTGTGGACAATTTGTCAGAAAACTGTGGCTTAAACACACATTAATAAAAGCATTACTCAGGAGAAAATGAGCAGCTGAAACTCAATTTGCAGACACACAAACATACACTCATGCTATCTCAGCGTGCAGGAGCTCTATAGCTCCCAAACAAACAAACAAACAAACAAACAAACAGCCACATAAACTTTGTCCCACTGAATCAGCAACATTCTCTGTGCAGGATAGTTGAGAGCAACAGTAAAGACCAGTAAAGCACTTCTTGATCTGATGACAACACTTTTTATAGATTTAAAGACACATATTCATTATATCTAGTTTACTATTAACTCATAAGCAGGACTTTAATCTAAACATGTAGTCACAAGGCTCTAGTTAAGCAGAATTGACTACTGTGCTAATTTAATCCAAAATGCCACATCCACACATCAATGCCAGGACCTAAAATGTTAAAATAAGCAAATATGAACCTTTCACAAACAATAAAAGGTAACCAGATGTTTTATCTAGATTTTAAGCAGTCTATTTTCTGGAGATTCAACAGGTTGATGCTGTTTGTTTAACAGTCATTTTTCGTTGGGTTTTGATCCAGCTCATGCTGAATATTCTGTACGGTTTTGTTTAACTGAACCCTCTGCTAGGGAAGAAGCGAAGCCCCAGCATGAGGCGTGTTGTTAAATAATGGCCACTCTCGGGCCCAATTCCACTAAACCTCAGCAAAGGTCCGTGTGTGACGCAGTGGCTCTGCAGCATCACAAACAAAGGTTCACTTCTAATCAGGTGCTGAATATGAATGTGAGGTATTTTTTTTTTATATAGCACATTTCTAACAGGGCAGAGGATGTACCGCCGGTCTGGATTGGTCTCTAATGAAAAGTTCCTCAACATGAAAGGAAAGCTTTTATAACATGTTCATGGCAGATTGTAGTATTTTAAGATATCGTATAAAGCAGCGGATAGGAGTACTTAAAGTTCCATTTAGCAAATGATACAGACAGTGAGAACAAACACTGTCCTCACAGGGGCCTCTTCACACAGGCTAAGTCTTTTTTAGATAGATAAGATAAAGCTTTATCGTCATGTACGGTCACACTTGGTACAACAGTACAACGAAATTGCAAACTGTCCCACATTGGTGCAAAGAGAAAGAAGAAAACAACATAATAATAATAAAAAAACAGCTTACAGTTATCTTTCAAACAAAAGAGTATCTCAAAAGTATATACATAAAGAATTATTTATTAATGGACACAAAATATATACCGATATACACATGCACACCAGGTGTATGTACAGAATATACATTCCTCCTCCCAGAGACACTAAACCATGCTTGTGTTCATGAGGGCTATTGCTCTGTTGTAAAAACTGTCTCTGAGTCTGTTTGTCCGTGACCTCAGCACCCTTAGCCTTCTTCCAGAGGGCAACCATTTAAACACCCGGTGTCCTGGGTGTGTGCAGTCTTTCATGTGCAGTCTTTTTGTTTTTGTTTTATTTTACCCGCTTGGAGTCACCAGGGGAATCGGTTATTAAACTCTTTGTGAATTTAGCCCTCTGTTTTCTATTCAGAACATTCATAGATGTTCTCGATTTTGGCCATGAAGGCAGACAGAAGTGCGTGCTCAGCACACTGTTGCACTAAAATTCTTAAAAAATACCTAAACTGTGTCGCCACACAACAGGATTTTAAGTGCCGTTTGTTAGGGTTTTGCAGTAATCAGCCAAGAATAACTAATAGGTCTCGAATTTGTGCAAAAAAACAGATTCCCTTTGAAGATTTTTCTACTGGTGAAACAAATGAATGTCTGGAGCCCTTGAGGAGGGTCTGACTATGCACAAGATTTGCAGTGTTTTTTGTAACATGAGCCCACCAGAGAGATGCTTAGGCCATTCAACAGCTGGTCAGCCCTGTTTCTACAAGACAACCATAACTAAGGACACTGGGATGACATTGCTTCTTAATGTCTTAATCACAACCCAACTAATAAAACCCACTGCATTCATACGGGTCAACCCCCCCTCAGAATCAGACCAAGTTTTTAAAAAAAAAGGGTCACACCGTAGTCAATTTAACACAGCAGAACTTTCTTTTACTTGTTGCGAACAGAAACTAAAGTCTTTTGTAGTCCCTTGTCTGTAATCTTTGAAACATGCTTGATCATCTGCCTGATAAACAAGTCCAGATGATAACTTCAGAGGCGGCACAGGAGATTCGAAGGAAAAAGTGGCCACTCTACAATTCAGTTGCATCTGTTGCAAGATAGTAAATAATTAATCATGACCTCTTATCTCAACACTAAGAACTACTGGTTTTTTGGGTCACTTTAGGAGAAGAGGGGGTCTAAACTGAAGATGTGTATCACTCTGCTGCATGCTTGAAACTGATTGTATTAATTCTGTGTATTATTTCAATTTAAATCAAAGACTACTCCACTACTTTAAAAATCCCCTTTTATAAAGATGTGTTGTCATGAATTAAAAACAAAAAACAATCAGATTAATTTAAATTAACTGAGCAAAGCACAAGAAAACACCAGATTTTCACCAAGCCACAAATCACAATTACTCACTATATTTAAAGTAGGATACCAAATATAGAATTTCAATCCTGAATATAGAATGGACATAAAGCATAGTTTAAACAGAAATGCTACATGAACCCAAATGTAAAAACATCAAGCGAAAAAGGAAAATACTATTTAAAAATGTAAAAATTCTAAATCCACTAGTTCACTACGTATAGATCCTTTTTTTTTTTTTTTACTGATTATACCATCAAATATCACCTCTCCTCACTTTTTGGCTTCAAAATGTTTGCATATTTTGATGGCTCCATTTATGAACTTCTAAGTTGTTTTCAGGTTTGTCTCCACAAGCAATACATTTAATAAGACTTTGTGGATGATTAGGCTCAATGCACAGTTTTAACTGACTTACCGGCCGAGCACTCAGTGTCTAACTTATCGTTTTCAAACAAGAGACACTCTAATCGTAATATTTTTTGGCTTTTCTTAATTGGTTTTCACTCCAGATAAAGCAGAGACTTCACTTTAATTACAGATAGAAAATGTGAGCAATTCTTGGGATCAATAGGAAGCAGATTCTGTCAGACCTGAAGATCAGACTGTGATGCAGTGCTGCTTCAGGCCTGTGCTGTCCTGTTGAAATGAAAACTGAATTTCAGGTAAAAGACTCGTCTTTACCAGCAGTAAATCTTTGACTTTCATGTCATTTCATACCAAGCTTCACTGACAACTTTACTGGTATCACTGTAACCCATGAGGAGGGATTTTCCTTCAATTTGACATATATTAAACCTGACTTAGATTTTTTTTTTTTCCAAGCTGAAAGGTTGACTCATCTAATCACAGAGCATGCATCCATTGTTGCATCTGCCCTTTTGAGATGAGCCTGTGTCCAGAAAAGTTGCGGCTGTTGACATATCGCTCCTCAGAAAACATAGCTTCAGGTTAATTTTTCTGGATGTAGTAAGAATATGACAACTGACAGCTACTTTCTAAGATTCCAGTCTATGAGGCTATATGGCTGACATGACACATAAATCTCATCATTGTGGAATTTGTCATGTTTATATCTTATTTTCTCTCTTTTGTTGCTTCTTTTTCAACCGTTCACAAAATTGAATGTAATTGTCAAACTAAATGGTTGGGATTTTGAAACGCAATCAGGTCTAAACATTAGTTTAATGTCATTTTTGTACAAAAATATTTCATTCTGTTTGGGATCAGGGGAGTGATTTTAGCCAGTCCCAGCTGTCATCCTGTTTCCTATGGAGACAAATGAGCGTGCATGCTCATGAAATGTAAACTTTAGACCAGTTATGAGTTCTGTATGGGCCTTTTCTGCAACTACAGTGTTTCTGAAGATACCAAGCACATACCAAAAGGGAAAAAATGTAATCAGAATAATAAAACAACAGTTTAGCATGATAATCTATTTTGAAATGTTAAAATATGGAAGGTTCAGTCCTTTTCTTGTTTTTTCTTCATTGAATCTTTAACTACTTTGATTTAAAAATCTTTTTTTGTTAGACTAAATTAGACTCTTAAGTGTTATCTTTCTATAATCAATGTGCCCACACTTTTTTGGCACGTGAGCAAATTTTGAGATGTCTTAAAGATCTACATAGTTTTATATATAGTATTTTGAGTCTAAAATACTGTTTAATAGACAGTGTTATAAACTGTTAGAGCATTACATTGTTTATGTACTAATAATTAAAAAACTACACAGTAAGAGTACACAAGATACTTTAGTATTAACAGATGAGGCGTTTTATTACAAAAACAGAAAGCAGTGACCGTCGTATTTCATGCTGTGCTGTAAACCGTGCAATAGGGGGAACATGGCATTTTCAAGGCGCGGCTGGCTCCATGAGAAGTGCGTGCCAAAGGAAAACACTTTAGGGGGCTCAGATCCATCAGGTGGGAACTGCATAGCAGGCACCGTGGCATGACAGCTGGGTCAGAAGAGGCGACTCCAGATCGAGGAGGCACGCGGGATGATCCGAGCTTTAATAAACACTCCAGTGGGCCGGAGTGGTCTTCGGCCGGGGACTTAACGTGCCGTGGGGCAAGAAGAGACATTCTGATGACAGACACAATTTGTGTATTTGAACACGCACGTGCAGTGCCGTATGTATAAGAGGATGTTCGATTGGCCGTTCTGCATGTCAATCAAGTCACGTACTTCAAGGTGAGGATTTTGATTTGCTGACGGATTTTTTAGAAATATATTTGTATTTTTTTGGTTATTCATCTTTGCTGGCCTGCATTTACCCTCATATCCTTGAAGATCGACCGGTCAATCACAATCGACGTGATGAGCACCCCTGTGTTAAACTAGTTCTCACACTGTACTTCCGTCCTCATTGTTCTACAGAACATTTTTTGCTTCCCTTGCACTTTTATGTATATTAAATTAGAGTCAAATGATCAAAAATGTGTTTCCGGATTATAGAAATGTGTTAAAAATGTTGTTAATGTGGATTCAAAAACCTCCCTCTGACACCTTGCAGTGATAAAGATGAGTCAAATCTGACAGACGCTCTAAAATCTGTAAATAAAAAAGAAAAGGAAAACATCCTGCCGAGGTGGGAGATGTTGTCGCTCTGTGAGCAAGCAACTTTTTTCAATTCTATCCACTTTGATTCTTTGACATCTCAATAACAAGACCCATGGGTGGGGGTGGGGGTCCTTTGTGTTAAGCCCAAAAGGTCATGTGCTCCAATCTCTTTTTTTATTCTGACTTGTAAGTTTGTATGCAGTATACTGCTCTGTGATGCCCTCTTTCTCAGAGTTATAGCTCTCCAGTGGGTATAGACATTATTAATGTTGTTTAATATAACAATAACAGAGACTAGTTGGAATCAAGTCATTCTCTTATTTGAAATCATCAGGATGGTTAACGCCTGGGGGGTATTCCAGAAAGCAGGTTATGCTAGCTCCCACGATATGTTTGAGGCTAAGGAAGTTGATAACCTCAGCTTTCGGTTCCAGAAATGGATGTATGTTTCAGGATATGTCAAGTTGCCATGGCAACTCATGCTTTGAACATAACCTGGTCCGGAGCAGGTTTAGTTTGAAGCTTAGTTTGTTTTGAGAGGGGTGAAGCAGCATGGCGTGTCCATTTGAAGATGATTTAGTGGATGAAGAAGCTCAGATAATACTTTTTCCACCGTGAGAGGGTGATAAGACCACATATGGATGTTGAAAAATTAAACTTGTTTACTTTGATCTAACTTAATTATTTGCTTCAGTTAAGAGAAATAATTTTTTTGTTAAGTCACCTTAAAAATAACACATAGTTTTCAGACAATTATTTTCCTTTCATTCAAATTAATTCAATAAGTAGGTGTAACTTTGGTGCTGCTGTTAGATCGGCACCGCAAGGGATTCTGGGATATCATTCCCTTTGCCTGTCTGGACGGATTTGGGTTGAAGTGTAGGTTTTTGACCAAATATGTTAAGTTGTTTAGCTGTTTTACTGTGTTTTGCCGTGTTATTTTGTCCTACTGTGCTTACGTCTCAGCACCACGAGTGAGAGCGAAGGAAAGGATGATGAGTTTTTATAGCAGCACTACACTCTTGATCTACAAGTACAATGATGGGAAGTTCTTTAATTAACTTTTTTGCACTCCGTGCATTTTTTACCGTCCTTTTTATTGTTATAAAAATTATCATATTCACCGGCTCAAACTTAGACATATGATATATATATATATATATATATATATATATATATATATATATATATATATATATATCATATGTCTAAGTTTTTCCTTATGTCACAAGGAAAATGGAAACAAGACAAATGGAAACAAGATCAGAAACTCGTGCGTTTACTTTGTCTGTTGATTTTCTCCAAGCAGAAATTCTTTTTTTTGATGATGCAGCCGTGTTAATTTTTTGTTGGACGTATAATCTTCATACGCCGTCATTAAAATCTCAGACTCCGTCTCACTTCCGTCTCCAGTGTCGCGCTTTCTTTTTTTCCCCCCACGCGTTTCCATGGTGACTCCAGAAATCGGCGATCTATTGAGAATGTCTTTATGTACACGACGTGCACGTGCGTTAACCCAGGGTTATCAAGTCGAGCGTAATTACGCTAACTCATATCCGATCTTCTGGAACCAACATACCCAGAGTAAGAAAGTTCAGGCGGATTTCAGCCAGAGTTCAGGCTTAAAGTCAGGCTAGTTTAAACATGCTTCCTGGAATACCCCCTGCTCTCATGCCAACATAAATCTTTTGTTTGTTTATTTTTGTTTTTGTTTTTTTTACGAGGCTGCTACATGCGGTTTTAAAAGTAAATCTGCATCTCAGATCTTTGAAAACACATTTATTTATATAATCACAAAAACAAATCTAAACTCAGCATAACTGGGAAATCTGCAAAGACGCTGCAAAACTTTGTCATTGATTTGCCTTTAGGTGAAAGTATTCCAGCTTTGTGAACAAACATGCTTTCATGGAAAAAGTACGCACCCCGCAAAAGGTTAGAAATACAAGAACAATGCAAAAGCAGCCATTAAAAGCACCCCCCTTTTTTTTGGGGGGGGGGCAGAGTCATTCTTAATGCTAGATTGCTGCTTGGATCTGTGTCTGATGGCTTCCTTGTTTCTTCATTACAGAAAATTAATTGATAAATTTGCCTTTGGGCAAATACAGAAAAGCACCCGTTTTGCTCTAATAACCACGGTTTGTGTTTTGTATCACATTGAGGTTATTTAGTTAAAAAAGGAAAAATGTGACAGTCTGGTGACACAAAGCACATCACTAAATTCATTAGAGACAAGCAGCTGTTGGTGCTACAACAAAATAAATTTATGCTTGACATGATGATTAGTGTAAGATCATGTTATTTTATTTATCTTTCCTATGATGTCCTGTGATTCACAACAGTCACAAACACGTTACATATAAAAGGTATATTAAGCTTCATTTGTATTGCAACCTTCACAAATCACAGTGATTTACAGAGTAAAAAAAAATAAAGCAGAAGAAAGATTATAACAGTAAACAAAACAGAGTACAGAACAATTAACTAGAAGCTCTGTGTAAATTAGGGCTGCTGCTCACTTTGGGACATCACAATGTGAGAACCCTCTTGTGTGTAAATTGTCTGGTAGAATATTTTTCTATATTGTTAGTCAACTTGTTATAAAGAAAAAAAAACAACAATTCCAAAAATGTATTTGAAATGCAGACATAATTTTTGTGACATGAATAATAATAATAATATATATATATATATATATTCTGGCCATTAGATGCCTGAAAATGAAACAAAAAGGAAATGACACATTCACTATTTTTTTTCCTAATATCATAATTTTATGTTTACCTGCAACAAGCATAATTTCTTTCCCACGCTTCTCTGGAAAGAGTGGAAGCAAAACAAAGAAAAAAGAAAAAAAGAAAGAGAACAAGACGCTATTCCAGCATCTGCTGTGTTGAACTGATTTGTTGAGAGGATGAGTGGGTACCTGGAGTGTGAGTGATTCTAACACCAAGTGCAACTTAACCTGTCGAAAAGAACCAGGCCTAAACTAATTAGAGTTCAAACTTAACGCTTAGAATTCCATCTCTACTGGAAAACATGAGATGTTTTCACCAGTTTATCTAATACATTTTTATTCATAATATTTTTTTACACTATTACATACGTAAAATTCTCTTTGAAAATAGATCAAACGATGACTGGAATTACAGGAAAAAAGAATTCTGAAAATAAAAGTATAATTCAGACTCATAATGCTGTGTTCATATTTTTAATGGTTTGATATATTGATTTAGGATTTTGTCACATTAAGGTGCCTTAATATGCTTAAACATCAATTTGACTATTGTGTTTCTTGAGTTTTGGTTGTCTTTTAAGGTATTGCTGTTTTCCGCATCATGTCTACACATACAGTACTGTCGGGAACATTGAAGTTAAATAAATTTGATTCGATCTTTTTCCTCTTTTGTGTAAAAATTTCAACGCTTTTTAATCAAAATCTTAAGTTTTACACAGCTCAGTGTGGAACAATCACTACCCCATCATGTGAAAAAATATGGTTAATAATAACATTAACGTTGTATAAAAATGTAGTTCCTTTGGTCGTTAATGGGATGGATAAGTTTAGTTCTTTTTTTTTTTTTTTGCAAAACTAAAGGATAAAATTAAGATAAAATACCTTATCTTTATTCTTAAATTTGTCTGAAAAACTGAATCAAATTACAAAACCCTCATTAACTTTACGAAAGTAGAGACTAATCCAGAAAGGAAATTCCAAAAAGGCTCAGTGCAATGGATCAACCAGGACAAAAAACAAAAAAAGAAACATTTACTAATTCATAGCTGATATTATTCACCACCCAATTGCTTTTAGTGAACTCATTCTTGTTAGTCATGTCTTTAAAACTCAGCTGACTGTATTTATGATGGCTAACAGCATGCTAACAGCTATGAAAAAAATCCACATCAGAGTGCAGTTTCAGCGGGTAACATCTTTGTCTCAGCGGTCCACCAAAGGCCTGCATGCTCCAATTACTTCATTGCTTTTTAATAAATTAGATTACTTTAGATTGATTGACAGCTGTGGCAGCTCTCTTGGTAATGCTGCACAGGAAACGTGCCGCACACACTGCTCCAGCTCATGTCTGCACACAGCGGTGCAGATTGTTTACTACCCCTGAATGGGAAAAATCTGGTGAAAATAATCATCGTGTAGTAGAAAAAATCAAGTTCCTTAAGTCTTTCGTGGCAACAAATACATTTTTATTTTTAAAATTTTCTGGAAAAAGAAAACAACTTCTATTTATGAAAGCAGACAGTAATCCAGAAAAAAACTACTACTTTTTTTATTTGTTTTGCAGCAGAGTACCAGTAATATTTAAAGGCTGTGGTGTCGGCATTAAAGTTTAAATAAAGCTGCTTTAATCCAAGCAATAAGTGAACATAAAGTAGCAGCAATCCAGATATTTTTTTATTCATTTCTCTTTTTTCTTCTACTATATACTTGCTGCTTCCTTGGCAGCAGTCAAAGGTGGGATTGTGAAGTCTTTGAAAAGGACCACCATGCTAACCTTGTAACATTCAGTCAAGTACAAATGCCAGAGAGGATTCTGCTGTCAGGAGCCAGAGCTCAGCATATGAATGTGACAGTGATATTTTGCGAGTCATGCAGGTACGAACACAGAAGGCTGTGGCCTGCCCTGCATGCGTCCACCCACACTTGCACCCTTCCTTGCTCAGTATTGGATGCTAGCCAGGGCTGCATGCGAGTCTCGGCCAGCTGGCGCCTGCCTGCCACTCAGAACCCAATCTCCACATGCAGATGGACTCCACCCACAACTGGCAACGGGCAGAGCAGAGCTCCACAATCAATTAATCATAAATTGCACTCTGGTTACATCACGGCAGGACGACAAAATTATTCAGAGTAATTGAAAAGTAGTCTTTATCATACCTGAACCACACAACTTGTTTTGTACTACAAAAATACAGCGTTTCAAGCCATAATGACACCCTTTTAAAATGATGTGTCACTTCCAACCCTCTCAATTTGAATGATTTTATGTCATCACATAGATGCTTGAGATGCTTAGTAACCTGCTCGTGAGGGCATGGAGGTTTGTCCACTGACATTACTGATTTAGACTTTATGCATCTGAGTGCCAACTCTGGCTTCCAGTGCAGATAAAGGGAGCCGTGTAGTTACCTGCATAGATAATTGAGTGGAAAAGCTGGTTCCTAGTAATTACTGTTATTATTTTGCAAATCTATTAGTTTAAATAAACCTTGTTGTTACCTCACAGTACAGACTGATCCATCTTCTGTGTAATTTGAGAAGCAACATTATTTTATAAAAAGACAAACATTTCAAACATTTAAAGGATTAATCCTTTATTATCGTTCACAGTTTTTCACATATTTAAAAGACACTATTAGATACAACCAAAAAAAAACTCTTAAAAGGGCCTATTCATTTTCTTATCCGCTTTTTCCCTTTCGGGGTCACGGGGCTGCCGGAGCCTATCCCGGCCATTCATGAGCGAAGGCAGGGGACACCCTGAACAGGTCGCTAGTCTGTTGCAGGGAAGAATTTCAACAATCACACAGCCATTCACTCTCACACTCATGCCTAGGGACAATTTAGAGTTACCAATTAACCTATGAAGCATGTTTTTGGACAGTGGGAGGAAGCCGGAGAAAGCCCACGCATACACGGGGAGAACATGCAAACATGCAAACAGGATACAGAAGGTCCCCATTGATGTTGATTTTTCATGTCCCCCAGCCGCGACTTGAACCGGAGGCCTTCTTGCTGTGAGGCAAGAGCGCTAACCACTGCGCCACCGTGCAGCCCACTTAAAAGGGCCTATCTCATTAAAAATCAAGTTTTCTGAGCTTTTAAGGGTAATATAATATTCATTACTCAGGAAAAACAACCCCAAATCCCATTCACAAATCTCTGAGCGTTCCTTTAAAAACCTGCACTCTGAGCACCAGCCCCTCCCAACCATTAACACAAGAGGGTTCTCACATTGTGATGTCCCAAAGTGAGGAGCAGCCCTGAAGAGTCTGTGCTGCCAGCACAGTCCCCAGGCTAACACACACACCCGCTTTCTAACCCCGCACTGGCAGTGATTGGCTAAACGCTTTCATTCCCTATGAACAATACGCTCATCCATCTTTCCAAAAGTTTGGGTGTTGTTTGCTTTCGTGGCAAAACGCAGAGACGCCGTCGAGGTAGGCTCTAGGCTAACGTCATGAAATGTGTTTTTATTGTATGAAAGGTAATATATTATCCTATATGGATGTAACTTACTCTAAAAGGCTTAAGAATAGTATGTAATAGCCCCTTTAATGAGAGCATGCAAATAAGTTAAGTTTTAGCAATCATAAGTCATTCTTTTGAATTAATACTATCAATTTTAAACCAAATAATGAAATAAATGTGGTCCGAAAACATCTAATTAACTTTTACCAAGTGTTTGTTGTTTGGTGTTAATTAGAAAATTATAAATTGACCTTCCTTCAGGCATTTACGTAACACTACATCAGCATTTGTCAGGTAATTTTTAATAAATGGATGGATTGTTTTTAACTAATTCCTCTTATTAAAACTTGCTCGTGCGTACCATAAACAACAGTAGACTGCATCAAACTGGGACAGAGACAGCCTTTCTTATGTTCGCTGACTGTATTAACATTATAATTTATTCTTTGTTCATTTTTATTCAGAATAAAATAGGTTAACCAGTAAAAGAAACATCAATTCAAAGCAGCCATCGGACAGCTGCATAAAAATGCACAGTTAAAACTAAATGAAAGCTCTGGAGTTTAATTAATTTTCTTTTATGTTTTCTTTTATTTCCCTCGTTACATTTAGAGAGCATTGTGTTACATGTCTTGCCTAAAGGGATATTTACCATAAAGTGGAAAACTTTTTCTAATTTTATTTAACAGTGTTGATGCAGCATTCTACAAGTAAAATTAACTTCAACAAAATAAGTACGCAAAAAAAAATAAAAAATAAAAAAAAAAGAAGTAAAACTGAAGTTTGAGTTCTGTTTGCCACACAAACAGCTTCCAGGATTGTGTGCTTTAATGTTTTCAACCTGAATAAAGCAGTTCAAAGGTATTACTGAATAGAAACACGTGTCATTTCTGCCTTCTATTCTCAACTGATGGCATTTGTTGACAGGCGACAGGAACAAAAATACATGTATACAAAAGTTCAACCGTTGTTTGTCCTTGTGGGAGAAGCACAGAGACACGCTGCTGAGGCCGGCTCTAGGTTAACAGCATGAAATGGGGGGGCACCCACAAGCAGTGAAAGCCAGTGCCTGGATCGAGTCGTCCTACTTCTGGGTAGGAAAAGAAGCTTGGAAAATAACTAATTGTTCATTAAAAACGGTTCTTTATTGTGCCAAAGGTAATATCTACTCTCATAAATAGACATTGTTTTCTCTGAAAGGCTTAGAATTGCACGATATACCGGTAGGCACTTGAATGTATGAAGGCAGGTGCAGTTGCCTGTTGTGGATACCTAACAGGTGAGAATGGAAAAAGGAAAATATTTGTGTATGTGAGAAGTTCTGAACAGCAGCATAATGACATAGACAAGAAAAATGTAGTGTGTCTCTACACGATCCACTATATACACATGCAATTGCAGTCCAGTTACAAGTGTTTGCTTAGGAAATAGTTTGTAATATTTTAACATGTGAACGACTGTCATCAGCTATTATGTTCCATATTTTGTAACTACTGCATATGTTACTGCAAAGTAACATTAAACAGCAACTACAAATGATATTTTAAACTAAAATGAGTATCATTTGAAATTGTATTTTTAGTTTAGGAAATGTTTTAGTAGATTTCATAGAACATCTCAGAAATTGTTATATAATAAAATGTTTAACTTTTCACTGGCTTATCTTTTAAAACCAGCAAACAAAGGAAATAAAAGTATAAAAAAAACACTGCTATCAACACAAATTATCAGTGCACACAGCTTTATTATAGTTATAATTGTTAAACAGTTATATTTGTGGCTTGACTTGCACTGACCCCCAATATAGACATAATGATTGGCGTGGATATTGAAATTTGATTTTGAATGAAAATTATTCTTATTGTGGTTCAAAACAGCAACTAGCTCTTACCCGACCCTGAATCTAAACCCTAAAATTGCTGCAATCCTGCTTTGGTCTTCACTCTGAAAAAACTACACCAAACACTTGATAATAGCACTCTGTGGACTTTGTCAAAAGGACCAAGCACACACACATAGACACACACACACAAATTCCCATGTGCATAATCAAGAGTACCAAATACAAAGTAAAAAAACAACCAAGTCAGCCCATCCATCAATTTATCTTAGATGTTACTTCAATAGCGGGGAGAAACAACGGAGGCTTGGATCTAAGGTTAATATAGTTTTGTGGGATTATTTTTAGAAAACCTGAGAAGTAGAATGAGAGAAAAATTATTTTTGTTCTTTTGAAACCCACTCAAGAGCTTTGATCAGACTTCACAGTTGTGCCCATGCTTGTAATTTAATCCAAAAGATAACTCATAAAGCTTCTACATATTCAAATGGTTCCCAATTGTCACACAGCCAAACATAGAATATCAAGATCAAATGTACTTTCTAAGAACTTCATGGAATTGTTTTCATTGAGCAATATCACATTATAATCCTAACGTTCTTCTGTGTCTTGGAAGGGTAAAAATAAATGTTGCTGGGGTATTAATTTATGAAATTTGAGACGTTGCACGCTCTCCCAGTTCACTTGCAAGAATTAAAAGGGAAGCCATTCAAACATCTCTACTGAATCCAAGTCCCTGATTGGTCAAAGTTCGACCTGGTTTATAGATCCACTACGATCATCTTTTTAACTGCTTTAACTATTTATTTATTTATTAAGTGGATGCATCAGAATGGTGCAGGGAGCTGGTGGCCCGCTGATTGTTTGTACTTAGAAACTACAAACTTTTTCAAAAGGCATTTTTTTGGTCTGCTCCCCTATTCACCCTAATGTGATAAAGATATGACCAAAAATGCAGTTTTAACCTTAATTTTCTTTATTTATGTCATCTATCATGAGAAAAGTGCCATAAAAGCAGGTTAATAACAAGGTGACATAATCAATAACATTGGAATGGGTCTTTAAATTTCAACAGTGCCTTTTGCACATAGTGCTTGAAAACTGACGTAAAACTTGCAACATTGCAACAAGAGTTTGGAACGCCGTACCCCGAAACGGGCATTTACACATGTTTATAAATACTTTTCATTGAAAGTGGTCGTTGATCGCACCTTGCCGATGCTATATTCACATGGTGCATATAGAATTTAATGTAAATGATTTTCTGCCTGTGAATGTGGCCTTGGCCTGTCCAGGATGCATCCTGCCCGCCTCGTAACCCTTGTGCTATCCTAGGCACTTTACCGTTGGGAGTTGGGTCATCTAGACCCAGTAGACAGAGCTCTGAAACTTTTTTTTTTTTTTCAATTTTTTGTGATCTTCACTAGTTCAATGGATTACATGACATTTTTCCACCTTTATCCACTTTTGTCATGGTAGGGAGAACATGTCAAAGTAAGGGTGGGGTCATCCAAGATAGCACAAGGGTTAATTTCACTGATATAGTCTACACCATGAAGCTAATCTGGATAAAGCCATAATGGAACGGATGGTGGAAATTTCTCATATTTGCCAAAAGGACACTCATCCCAAAGCCAGATGTTTACACAAAACCAAGGCGACAGAATCAAGACTTAATCTTTTAGGGGTTTGCTTCTGAACTGCTTTTGATTTATTTTTAATTTAGGTTGCTAGAAAGCAGTTGCAATCACTATGGGATTTAGGGAAAATCATGGCAATAAATAATCAACAGGGAAACATTTGCTCTAAAGCTCTCTGCTCTTAAATGTGGGTTTTGCTTGAGAGCTCCAGACACAGATTCATTACCTTTCAGACTCTTGAGAGTTTCTACACCTCCGTGAACACTGTCTTGTATTTTGAATATATCTTTAACCGTCTCCATGTTTTCCTAACACCTGCAATGTAAATCAGGCAAAATCTCTTCTTATAATTTGAGCGCTGATGGAAATGAGAAAAATAAAATGGGCTGGAATTTTATGACCTATATAATAAGGAATCAAAACTGGCCCCGGGTCATTGAGAGAAGTAGTAAATATGGGTCATGATTAATTAGGCTTAAACATTAAGCTTTCCTTATTTATAGACCACAATGTCAATAAGTTCCCTCAAGGCTTGCTCAGCTGTAATGAAGAATGGCCTGTAAATTAAGTAAAAAATCTATGTTTGGACAGGTTGGCCCACGTGAAAGACCTCAGGATTTTTCCTGTGTATAAATCTACATTAAACAATTTAAAAAATGGTAATTAGAAAAATCAAACCAAAAAGGAGAAACATGCTTTGGATCAAAAGATGAAAAAAGGATAACTTTTTTGTGTATATATATATATGTGTATATATATATATGTATATATATATATATATATATATATATATATATATATATATATATATATATATATATGTGTATATATATATATGTATATATATATATGTATATATATATATATATATATATATATATATATATGTGTATATATATATGTATATATATATATTATATATATATATATAATATATTTATATATATATATATATATAAACGCGCCTCTCACCTTCCGCGGGTGGTTTCTCCTCCAAGCTCGGGTCCTCTACCAGAGGCCTGGGAGCTTGAGGGTCCTGCAGTATCTTAGCTGTTCCTAGCACTGCGCTTTTCTGGACTGAGAGGTCTGAGGTCTTTCCAGGTATCTGTTGTAGCCACTCCTCAATCTTGGGGGTACTGCCCGAGTGCTCCAATTACCACAGGCACCACCGTCACCTTCACTTTCCAGGCTTTCTCCAGTTCTTCTCTGAGTCCCTGGTATTTCTCCAGTTTCTCATGTTCCTTCTTCCTGATGTTCCCATCGCTTGGCACTGCCACATCCACCACAACAGCTTTCCTCTGTTCTTTATCCACCACTACGATGTCTGGTTGGTTGGCCATTACCATTCTATCAGTCTGGATCTGGAAGTCCCACAGGATTTTTGCCCTCTCATTCTCTACCACCTTCGGAGGTGTGTCCCATTTTGACCTTGGGGTTTCCAGTCCATATTCTGCACACATGTTCCTGTATATGATTCCAGCCACTTGATTGTGCCGCTCCATGTATGCTTTACTGCCAGCATCTTACACCCTGCAGTTATTTGCTGGATTATTTCAGGCGCCTCTTTGCACAGCCTACACCTTGGGTCTTGTCTGGTGTGGTAGATCTGAGCCTCTATCGCTCTGGTGCTCAGGGCTTGTTCCTGAGCTGCCAGGATGAGCGCTTCAGTGCTGTCCTGTAGGCCAGCCCTTTCTAGCCATTGGTAGGACTTCTTCATATCAGCCACTTCAGTTATGGTCCGGTGGTACATCCCATGGAGGGGTTTGTCCTCCCATGAGGATCTGTCCTCCAGCACTGTATCATCTGCTCTCCATTGCCTGAGACATTCATAGACATTCAACAGAACAAGGATCTGTTGGAATGCTACTAGTCAAGTAATATATATATATATATATATATATTTTTTCTTTTTTTTGTTTTGCTCTTCTCTAACTGGATATTGGTCTAAAATATTTCACTGGTTTTCTAAGGCCTACAAAAAAACCAACAAAAACCTCTTCAGCCTGAAGCAGGACTCTCCATTTTTGGCTGTTCACAGACAATTAAGAATATCCCTGCAATAATGCAGTGACCACTGGAACTGGGAATGATAGTGGCCAAGAGACTAATACTTCAAGAATGAAAATCTCCTGCTGCGCCTTCCTTTCAACAATGGATCACTGAAATGCTTTCAATTACACAAATGGAAAAACTCAGATCTTCAATAATATGCTCAGTAACAACTTTTTCAGGTACCTTGGAACCGTTTCTTTCTCATCTGGAAGGGGTCAGACTGGAATGAGTTTGAAAGATTTTAGGGGAAAGTAAAAAAAAAAAAGGAAGAAATCTCCTGAGTGATTTTATCCTACCTCTCTTATTCATTTATTATCTATTTATTTGGATTTTCTATTTATTTTTTTGTAACTGGCACAATGCTTTGTGCACATCTGAGCCTATACTTGTTTGTGTGTTGTTTATAAATGAAAAATAAAAAAACACAGTAATAAAAAAAAAAAGATTCTGACCAAAATGGATGGTCAATCCAAAAGATTACCAATAACACTTGAGAAAAATAAACTCACTTTTACACAAAACATGTAATTTCTGTCTGCTATCTTAACTGCATTATATCTTTTATAATATATTTGTTGCAAATTATCAGAAAATGAACATCTCCACAGTTAACAGTGCTTGAAATCAGTTGTCTACCTTCTTATGACATAGTTGCTCATTAATTCCAGAGCGAGTTGAGTTTGATTAAGGTGCTAATGGTTTAAACCTCACTGGTTTTTACTGCAAATGGTTAAATGCCTGCCCCCAAGGGACTCATATTTATGGTTCCAAAGAGTTTTCACTTTGATCGAACAGATGGGGAGTTGGTAATGTATGAATACAATGTATGTATAAAATCAAGGCTGTGCATTTAACAGTTTATAAGGCTTAATATGAAACGTTTGTTCTAGATGACAACACAAATATATATTTTTAGTATGCAGTATTTTTCTTCAGATGACTTGTTTTAATGAAGATAATAAAATTTCACAACAAAACATTTGGCAATTTCGCTATTTGCGCTAAACTTTGTGTAATCAAATACTGTGTAGGTCTAAAGCAGAATCTTCAGCCTAAGTAGCATTGAGTGGAGACTCAATGCTACTTTAAAAAATAACTGGAGTATAATTTATGAAGAGGGGGTCTACTTTTACTAAACATATGAAACATATACTAAGACTGGCCACTATTGGAAGATATACAGTATTCGTGTAAATTTGACTTTCAATAAGGGAGTTGATGTGAAATCACTATCTTCTAAAACCTGCTTCAGATGGTCTTTGGTGTCAACTTTGACAAAGCAAATGGTGGACCCATTACTACTCACTTACTATAAATAAAACAAATGCTTTCCCAATGTCATTGATAAACATTGCTATTGTATCGGTTTTAGAATCAAAATCCTCTTCTTGTCAGAATCAGCTAGCAGAGGAGGATACAGTTTACATATGAGCTCGAATAAAACAGAAAATGCGTGAAATAACTACTTAACTCTCTCTGAACATTTATATTATATAACAGACCACATGAAAATGAACACAACCAATCTTGTAATAATGAGGTTCAAACATTTATTTTATCATTGATTATTAATTGAAGTAAAGACCAAACCATTTATAAAAGCACATATTCATTTTGATGTTGAAGCCTACAAAGAGGCTATGATCAGAAAGAAGAAAGATCTTGTTTGGTGCCAACTTTTGTGTTTTTTTGTGTGTTTATGCGGGTGTGTCATGGTTCGAATTTAAATGTCGGCATATCATTGTGTTACAAAATTTAGCTGCACGATTTAAATAACAATAAAATTGATCCAAAATAGAAAAGTGAAAGGGTGAAAGGGGCAAGTGAAGGAAAAAAAAAGGATGAATGTGTGTAGAGAGAATAGAAAAAAAATGAAGACATATGAGCAATTTCAAAAAGAGTAAAGGGAGAAATAAAGAAGAAGAGGGCCTGGTGCGGGTGTGATGAATAATGCAAACGTCTGCTTTGCAGTCTTATATATCTGCCCAAAGTGATTCACCAAACCACAGGCTCTTCATGAGGTGTACACACAAACAGAAGGACTCGATGCTGATGTACAGATCCTTGTTTTTTTTCCGATGACAACAATTCTGATTTAAATGTGCTCATGAAATTTCTATTAGTACAAGGTACAGTAGATAGAATTTAACAGGCATAAGACATTACCAATGAGAGCAGTGGATGAAAACCTGCCCAACAATATGACGTAATACTGTTGTGCTAATCCAGTGTTGTGTTTTACCACTGTTCATAAAATAAAATATGCACATGTATTTTATTGTTTTTTGAACGGAAGTAAACATATAATATCATAACATAACATATAGAATTCATTAAGAGCTGGTAGTCTTTTTGATCATAGTTATCCAACTTCAAGGCTTCTAATTACATAACTTTCACAAGAGACTTATTCATCTTCATGGCTTCAGTTAGATAAATTCTTTAATGTCACACTTATTTATATATATTTACTATATATATTTAGTCCTAAAGAAAATCTAATAGTTATTTTTTTTCTTGTTTTGGTTAGTTGGAGAAAGTTTTTCTATGTCAAGAATCAATTTTACCTTCTTCTTAAAAGCAGCTTTATCGTGCCATAGGGTAATTTGTGCTGTGGGAAAAACAAACCAAAACTGAATAAATCAATAGATGAACGATAGAGAAGTGTGCTAGACCTCAGCAAGCTGCTTAAACTGATATACATGACTTATCAGTGATGAACATTGTGTATCACACAATGGGCATTTTCTTTAAATCATTGTTGCCTCATTGTTGTTAGAGGCTTTTCAAGAGTGGTATTTCTTTTTAAAGTATCCAGAAAATACCCTAAAATCTAATGTGAAAGGCCCCAGTCGGCTTTTTAGGGTAATCAAGTAGGGAACAGGTGATTGAACCTTCGGGCCCAATCATGTAGTTTCAGAGTCGATCAAAATTGGATGTTGTATCCTGATTGGTCATTTATTTTTTTCTATTATGATCAGCGCTATAATCTGCATATCATAAATATCATCGTGACATTTTATTGCCGTAAAGCACATCAGAATATGCTGCCAGTCAGAATAGGAGGGGCACAAAAACAAGTAGTTCAGTTAGCAAGATATTTATAAGTTTTTGTCTTCCTATGGATTGCTGTCGTAATTTTACATGTTAAACTCCACACCATACATTTTCATAGCATGTTGTTGAAACAGGCACTTTAATTTTGATAAATCTCATAAATTGCCTTGCAATACATAAAAAAGTAAAGACTATGGAGGATAGAGAGGAAAAGTTGAGATCTAAATCTGTGAAAAAGTCAAGAATAGATGAAAAAAAAAGAAGAGAAATAATAAAAAGAGAGCTCCAAGGAAATAGGTGTCTCCCTGAGTTTATATCAGAGGGGAAAGTCACAGGTACATTCTCCAGGGCATGCAAAATAAGTAGCCTCACACATGTGCCCATACACGCAAACACACACATGCTGAGCCTCAGGTTGCTCCAGGCTCAGATGCATGTGAGCAAAACAATGGGCTCCCGACCAAAGAAGCTTCAGCACTGCTTACGGTGTCGAAAAGACACCTGTGGCAATGCATCTATGTTGGTTCACAAACAGCATGAGACAAACACGTCTGCTTAAGGTTGTGGGAAGAAAAGTTTAACAAACACCCCACATTTTTAACTTGTTTTCTGGAGCTTACAAAGGTGAAGAAATTCAGTGGCTTGCTGCTGTTTCTGATTCACATCAGCATTTAAAAATGTACAAATAAAAATACGTTTTTGTCTCCTGCTGATTTGCTGATAGACTATTGCAGTTCATTGGTGTATCATTCCTAAACCCAAGTGAGTGTAAAATAGCCAAATCATGCTTGTATCTAAATAATGTGACTCCCTATCTCATTTTTCTCCTTAGCACCATCAGATAATACAGAAAAGAATTGACTTCCAATGGCTAAGACTGCTTTTGAGGGTGGAAATTGTAAATTTGCTCAGGCTGTGTGCAGTCATGTCTCCATCTCTGTGTCTGAGGACAAGGCAGAATTTGATCCATTGTTTTTATTTATGTATTTTCTTTTTTCCATTTATCCTGTCAAATCTGTAAAGATATTGAATTATTACATGATCAGATACTAAAGACCTTAAATCACTGCAATCTTTTTTATGGAGCCGATTTTTTTTTAATTTTGTGATCAAATAAGAGTCACTTCTTTTATTTAAAGATTTACTGAATACAGTACTGTGATGGAATGCTCTGCACCCTGCTTCTCAGGGAGAAGGTTGATGTCCTGTTTTCTATATGACCGTGTCACATTTGCTTGGTTCTTCATGGAATTGGTTTATTCTAATGTGTGTGTGGCTAATTGCGGAGGCAAAACATCGGAGAGGCAATGGATGAATTTCTCAGTGGACATCTGATGAACTGGTCCATGATTAATCGACAGACTAGCAGGATATAAATCCATGGTGCTGCTGTATTTATTAGCTGATGTATTTTGTGGTGCAGTGGCAGGGCAGTCGATCTAAGATCGGAAGATTGCGGGTTCGATTCCTGCCGTGCCCACCCACGTGTTAAAGTGTCCTTGGGCAAGACACTGAACCCCACCTTGCCTCTGGTGGAAGGTTATCGTTGGCGCCAGTGTTCGGCAGTGGAGCCGCCACCAGTGTGTGAAGGTGTGAATGGGACTGTGACTGTAAAGCGCTGTGGACCTTCGAGGAAGGTAGTAAAAGTGCTATATAAGTATACGCCATTTACCATTTATGCTATTTTTCATTTATTGTTTTCGGTAGTTGTTATATTGACTATAAAAAACAATCAAGTAATATATTATACATATATTATACATAACTATAATTATAATTATATATAATTATATATAAAACGACAGCTTAAACAACAGTTGTTGTTCTTTTTTCATTATTATTATTTTTTTCTGTAAAAACCTAAAAGGAAAAAGCAGCTGCTGGTGGCAATTCTGTTACTTACATGAAGTACAAGTGATTGTTTTTTTTATATTGTTTTTCTTTTTCTTATCCACTAAAAAGCGCACTCTTGAAACAAAACAATTAAGGAAATTGGATTGTGCTACTTTAAAGCAGCCTGACAATACAGAAACTACCTCCAGCATGAACGTATCTAATCACTTTTTTAAAAAAAGTCAACATACTAAACATATTTGGGCAAAACACACCAATTACAAGTATTATTTTTTAATAAAAATGTAAAAAAAAATCTAATTAAGACATTCTTAGCAAATAGATGCTTCTAATTAAATATGCAAGCAAGTTACCTATTTTGTGCAGTTCAAGGATCTTTTCACAGGATTTGCAAGCTTTACCTGATGCCCAAGACTTCTTTTAGAAAGAATTTGCTTTTCATTAAGTCAGTGAAAGCTACAAACTTCTGAAAAAATCCCTAATGAGAAACTCTTAAAAGGATTTTGAAGGTAAAAATAAAGCACCTTTTCAATCCGCATAGAGATCTTTTAAAACATCTAAAATAAAAGTTTTGTCATCAAGGTAACATAGTTTTAATTTCTTTACAAATCCACCGTTTAATATTTTTTCTTGACATGGTGCAATGGGACAAACATATTTTGGACAAACAACAACATGACAATGAAATCCGGCAGACGAGATCAACAGCAGCAGCAATACAAACTCCAAATGGCAGCACTAGGGTGTATTACTGCTTTTACTTTGAAGGTCAAAGTCAAACTGATGTGTCAAAAAATAATGTCAGAAAATAATGCAATAAGGTACATAGTCAAATGTTGCAACAAGTCTGTGCCATTACATCTGCTGCTCATGATAACTTTCATTAATACTGGAAAAAGTGTTTTTTATGAGACAACTTTGATCAAACAGGCCTAGTATCAATGGTATCGTTAGCACCGGAGAGTATTAATAGTGACGTGATGAGATTAATACTTTTGTCGCAGTTTAAGACATACAGTAACGAGCTTGAATTTACTTAGTTCATGCAAGCACGGTGTCTGTCTGCAGTGTTGCCAGATTGGGCAGTTTTCCACTTAATTTGAGTGGGGTTTTTTTGCCCAATCTGGCAGCAACACTGTCTGTCTGTCTGTGTAAACAGGGCACACCCATCCCACTAGTTACTGTTTCCTTCTTAGCATTGTACTATGCAATTTATAATATACATGTCCTATATTTGATATTATTTCTGTACTGTGTTTTATTAATTCAATTCAATTTTATTTGTATAGCCAAAAGTCAGAAGCAAGTCGTCTCAATGGGCTTCGTACCGG
Organism: Oryzias curvinotus; assembly: GCA_023969325.1. Lineage (NCBI taxonomy): Eukaryota > Metazoa > Chordata > Actinopteri > Beloniformes > Adrianichthyidae > Oryzias > Oryzias curvinotus. Next base: position 29,794,548 of record CM043715.1, on the reverse strand, counting down.
CAATTGTAAAGTAAACATAAAATCATAAGGATCATGAATACATAGAACTCAATAGAAGAATACTAAACTTAACTAACTAAACAGACTAAACTAAACTGGGGATCCCTGCCCTTAGGCCCCCCTTCGCGCCACACTTAACAAATAAATAAATACGTGTTGGTATCTTTATCAACATTGGCTATACTAGCCCTGCAATAATCTAGTATCTGATCGATACCCAAATTCCCAGTAACAACAACTCCTTCATTACAATGAACTGCTGTGACAGATTGAGGGGGACACCTGTTCAGATTTCTTTTTTTTATCTTTTGCGTAAAGAACTGTGTCCAGTTTACGTTTTTTTTTAACCCCAAAAATGTTTTTTTTAACATTCTAACTTTACTAATCTTGGGCGGTTTTGGTGATAAGGTTTCATTTTATGCCACATTGTGGTAAAAACGATAAAACTCACATAGCACCATCTACAGCTTATCCTATTGATACAGTGTTTTTTCTCTTTTTCTTACGGTGTGCAGCAGAAAAAGAATGAAGGGACAAACAGAAACTCTTTTAATTAGTGTGAGCTCTCAACACAGTTAGGCAGCTTTGTTGCTAAACTACTGGAGGTAAAAAGATGAATTGCTTTAATATAATATGAAGCTTGGATATCCAGGGAGTAAAACATAATTTAAAGAACTACGAAAAGCATAACCTGCTGCATTATCCTGCTAAATAATTTAATCAGCAGTTAAAATTACAATTCAATACAGGGTAAAAACAAAATAACGTTTTTTTTTATTTCTTCAGAATCCCATGGGTGATGTCAAATATGTTTAATCTTATTTTAAAGCTTCATTTATATTATGAAAGTCTGTAGAACTATTCATTTTTTTTTCTTGAAGACACCCTGTTAACACAAATACAGTTCCAAATTTATATCTGCCAGCTGCTTCCAAACAACCACAGGTGCACTTGTGGCCATTCAGCAGCTTGAATGGAGAAAAAAAAATTGAAGGCACCACAGCAGTGAGTGCAGGGCAATTACTGCTGAGCATTTGTCCCACTAGATACATTTGTAATAATGGAAAACTTTGGCCCTGCCATTCTTAGAAGAGAAAGCTAAGTATCCTGCATGTCTCTCAACTACTGGGTCACTTGTGCTCCAAACGTAGGGCCTTTCATATGAGATTAATCACATTAGGTTATCTAAAAAATGACTGACTCTCCAAAAAATGCTTTTATATATTTCATAATATGTAAATGTCTAAAACACAACCTATGGATTTTGTGACATCTGAATGGATATTATTTTGTACCCAGCTGCTGAATTTCATCATGGAATAACTATTTCAATAAAAGTAATTAGCGTGATTACACACTAATCTAAGGTGTTGACTCTAAGGTGTCACAGAAGTTTTTTTTTTTTTTTTTAAATGGTTTATTTCAAGCAATTAAGTAGAAATAATACACAAAAGCAATACAATCATCAGTTATACATTCATACAGTAACTAATCAAACTTAGGATAATTAGACATATTAATAAATATTGCTTGAAAGGGAGTGGAAGGAAGCAAATTTATATAATCCCACCCCGTTATACTATAACCATTTTATTACATGATTTTATCAATATCCGGTTCCTAGCTTTTATCAGACAGAATTAAGAATCATAAGGTATCAATAAAGCACATGACAAAGATGAATTATTTAATTATTATGTAAAAAATAACTATTTTAGAAATCAACATGGCAATGCAGATCAGTCATCTAAAATATATGCAGATTATGTTACTTATAAAAGTCATTCATATGATTAAAACATAATACTATATCAGTAAAATAGACACAACACTGTTTCAGGAATTTTCATATCAAAATTTCATCAAGTATCAAAAGTTAAAAACATGTGCAAAATTATGCTACATTAGGAAAGATTTTTGAATCAATTTATCAATTTTTGGAGCAAATGAAGTAATATCATTAAACATAGATCAATGTAACCATTTTCAATAAGTGATTAATCATTTGTTTTACTTGTTTTTATATTTTTTCTTCTTTTTTTTTATTTTTTTTTCATATATAATAAGGTAATCCTGTAAGGGAAAATAAAAAGGGTCCATAATCTGTCGATTGTCCAAGGTTGCCATTTCTTCTTCTGCTGAATAACAGCTGATCTTCTGGGTTCAAAACAGTTTGCAGTTCTCTTCGATGTATGTCTGCAGACATTAGATTCAGGTCCATATCCTTCTTCAGCTGATATCAGCTCAGTGAAAGTTGAGGTCAAGTTGTCTGCATGTCAGAACTCTCTGCTGTTGATTCAGGTGACGTCAGACGTATGGAGAAAGTGATGAATCCAGGTGTCATATTTCTTGAAATTATTTGGCTCTTTGGTTTATTACTCCATGTTGTTTCAGACGACCGTGAAAAGACACTTCTCAAAATCCTTCATGGTGTTCACAACCAGAACCTTGGACCGGTCCGGTGGACCGAGTGGTTTGACGTAAATCCTGCAGCCTTTAACCCAAGTGTTCTCAATCTGCTTCTGCTTCCTGAGAAGCTGTGCATGTTTGGAGATTTCAGCATTCCTTCTGGTCAGATGATCGTTCAGATAAGCAGCCGAACCTCTGAGATTTTTACGTTGATTCATCAGAGCTAGTTTGTGTTTTTGATTCACAAACCTGATGAGGATCGCTGGTTTATCCGTCTCCTTTCTCCTGGGGAGCAGGTGGCAGGTCTCGATGGTATTGAGATCCAGGGAAATCCCTTTAGATGTGAGAAATGAATGTATTTGCTGTTCCAGAGTCTCTCCACCTCTCTCCTTATGATCAGCCCTGCTAGCTGCACTAGCGCTAGCATTAGCAGTGCTAGCTCCTGCGTTCAGCTTCGTTTGAGGCTTGATTGGTAATCCAGTGAGAATGATGTTCCACATCGTCCAGTCTTTTCTCCAGAATGTTCACCTGGTTTTCTCGTTGCTTGTTTTGAGCCTGAAATCTTCGGAACTCTTCCATCATTTCCCAAAGTGGCGTTAGCTTAGCCAACACCGGATCCATAAAGCTTTTCAGCGTAGCTTTAATATCATCAAGAGTCTTTTTGAGGTCTTCGTATTCCTGAGTTTTCTTAAGGGCCATGGTCAGCTCTCTTTTTGGAGAAAATCAACTTTTTAAGTCATTTGAATATAGTTGTATCCGCAGAGAGCCACGACCACGCGTCTTGCCGTAACCCGGAACCGGAAGTATATATGAGATTGAATGAGGGTTTGGATCAGAGATCTAATGGTATAAGTTCACAATACAAGTACTAATGTGGCAAACGCAGCAAAGGTTTGTACATGTGGGATGCGAATGATAAGCCTGTATTGTTGCTATCCTTAAAAAAACACGAAAAAACCTCAAATCAACATAGGATAAAACTCAAAAGTTGTATTCCAGAGGCAAACATGTATGAACCATTTTGGCAGCTTTACTCTAAATATCAGTGATAGATCTTTTTTTTTTTTTTTTTTTTTTTTTAACAGATGAGAGCTGAAGGCCTCTTGTGTTGGACATATTTTACTTTAACAACAGGGGTTATTAATCTTCAGACAAACCAGAGGTATGTCTTAATAAACCCCCTTTATAATTGAGGCCAAACTTTATTAATTTCAATCATATTTGAAAATCTTTGATGTTGGACTGGACGGAAAAGGAAAGGAGGAAAGAAGAGAGAGGGATGTTAAAATGGGGGAGGGGGGTAGGAGGGTGATAATAGGAGGGGGGGATAGAACCATGAAGCAGCATAAAGCAATAAGTTTACTGGATGTTTATCATTACGGTAAGGTTAAAGTGCAGTACAAATCTCAAAGGGCGGGGCCTGTCCACACACACTCAAATGCCATCAACACACCTGCATGGGGGGAAAGAGAGCGCCGCCCCCGCCCAGCCAGGAGAGCAGCCCCCCCGCCGCGCCGGGAGGGCCCAGCACAGGGCCCCACCCGAGAAGGGCGCCCACAGCCCCAGACGAGCACCTCATCACCATATATATATATATATATATATATATATATATATATATATATAATATATATATATGTTTTTTTTAATAGGTAGATCTTCAAGACATTGTCGATTCAAAAGTAGCTCACACGTCAAAAAAGTGTGAGCACCCCTGCTTTAGTGCTTGGGTGACATGAGCGCCAAGCGTCGCAGAGACCCAGATCGTTCATGTACTGCTTTAGAATACTTGCAGACCGCCATGTATGCTGGTTTGCTGCTGTGCTGAGTCTGTCAAGTTCAGGGTCCAAAACAAGGTTGATGTCTCCTCCGATAATGATTGTGGAGTCAGAGTGAGCTGAGAGTGAAGTGAAGAATCTGTGAAAGGAAGAGTCGTCAACATTCGGGCTATAGATACTGGCTATGCAAAAGTCCTTATTCTGAATGGATATATTAATAATTACAAATCTCCCTTCAGGGTCAGTAACTGTATCCTTATGAGTAAATGTAACGTTTTTATTAATCAAAACTGCAACCCCTCTTTGTTTGGAGTTGAAACTAGCAGAATATATGACTGGAAACTGTGAGCAGCACAGGAGATGGTCAGCTGATAAAGATAAATGGGTCTCCTGCAGTAAAGCTATATCTGCTTTAAGATCATTCAGGTGAGTTAACACTTTCAATCTCTTTGGCCCAGAGCCAAGTCCAAGCACATTCCAGCTAACGATGTTACGACTATTCATAGCTGTTCTATCCGGGAGAGTGCAAGGCTAAATAGTGCGTGTGCCCGTCCATGTGCGCGTGCCCGCTGTGCGTGCCTGCTACACTGAGAAGCGCTGTACGTTGTGGGTGAACGTTTCTTGGCTGTGAGCTGCATGTTGCGTGCGTCCTGTGTGAGCCTAAGTGAGGCATTTGCAGTTTATCAACGTGTGCGGGATCGCGTGTGCATGCCCTTATGCGCGCTAGTATGCGCGCGCCCGTTCCGTGCATAAATAAATACTCACCTTGGATGCGTTGCCTTTACCTGATTCACATACGAGGAAAGGGGAAGGGTGGAGGGGGGGGGGAGAAAAGAGAGAGGAAAAGAGAAAGAACAAAAAACAAAAAGAACGAAACAACAACAGAAACATGAATGTAAGAGAAAGAAAAAACAGTTTTCCTGAGAGGTGTGGATTATTGATGATCCGATTATTTCCTATTCAATTAAATAAGTGTGCGGGTTTCTTCTGGGCAGCGCAGATGTCAGTGCGCCTCTGAAAGCCTTCAGCACAGCCAGGGTGTTACCTCTGGGTCCCGGAACAGCTTGCCGTACACAAAACGTTTATCAACGGCAACCACCGCACGGGTTCCAGCAGAGAGATGCTTCCTCCTCAGCGGGAAGAGGATTTTCCGACGGCGGAGGATCTCGACCGGAAACTGATCGTTAACGCTGTAGTGCGTTCTTTTCAGCTCCCGGCCTTGGCTCTTCACCAGCTCCTTTTGTTTATAATGTTCAAATTTAGCAACAATAGGACGCGGACGCTGATTGTCTGGCCTCTTTCCTCCGAGCCGGTGAACCCTGTGGAAGCTGATCTTCTGGACTTCTTCCTTGGGGAGCTTCAGGTGGGCCTCTATGAAGGATTTCACAGTGGTCTCCGGATCTTCCCCTGCCTCTTCTGGAATCCTCGAGATCACCAGGTTGTCCCTCATGCTCCTCACCTGAAGATCCAGGAGGGTTTCTTTGATGGATCGGTTTTCCTCGGAGAGACGAGCGGTGTCGTTGCCCAGGTTCTTCACGGTGTCTCTGAGGGACTGGTTCTCCGCTGCGAGCTCCTGCACCTGCTGCTGACTGAATTCCAGAGACTCTCGCAGGCCTTGAAATTCCTTATGGAGGATCTCCAGCAGATTTAAACGGCAATCAAGGCTAGAGAGCTTTTTATCAATTGAATCCAGGATATCACTCATGTTGCTGCCTGGAGAGGAGGCAGCCCACGGGGAGTCTTCGGGACGGCCGCGTTTGGTGGAAGGAGTGGCGGTGTTGGATCTCCTCATGACGCAGGTATTGAAACACTCGTCGATGTAATTCTCCAGATCCTCCAGGTCCTCCAGGCTGACAAATGCTTGATAAACTTTTTTCAGATTTTGTTAACTTTCTGGATCATTTAAATATGGTGGTATAATGAAATAAATCAAAATGTTTGTTCACAACTTACGGACCGCCAAGTAAACTCACCACACTCCTCTCGTCGGCTCTCGAGATACTACAGCATCACGCCCCCTGAGAAAGGTTTAAATATTTTTGTTGCATATTATCACGTCATCTCATTTCCAGTCAAGAATGATCTTTAGGTTTTCTTTGTGTACTCGGAAGAGCTCTTGATTCTTTCTAGTTCCTGTGTTTTCAGTTTGAGCTGCTCCTTTAGGATATTGCAGTTGGCACAACCATGTTTCTGGGCTTTAGAGAGCAAAGATCTCTGCCTGACTGCAGGCTGGTTCAGGATTCTGCCGTTTGCTTCAGTTGATGGCAGTTGTTTCACTGCATCTTTACTTTCACAAGGCGTGTCAGCCATTGGCAGGACTTGGGAGTTGCTCCTTGTGGGCAGTCTTCTGAGAGCAGATGCTGGTTGGCTGAGCGAGGTCATTTTGCTCAATTGGGGTCGTTGAATGCCAGAAGCTTGCAGCTTGAAAACTGCAGTTCTGGTACATGAGCGGGTATGGTTTTTTCTTCTCTGTGATCCCCTGTTGGCCTTCAGGTGGAGCAGGCTTTCTCACAGCGTCTTGGATCCGTTGTTCTTTTAGTGGCAGTTTGGACTGCAAAGGTTCCCGTTTCCTTGGAATTGATAGATCTCTAACACACAATCATTAGTGCTTTGGTATTGAACTGTAAAGTCGAGTATACAGTAGAATAGAATTAGAAATTGTATGGCAAATAAATAGACAGCATTTGCAGGAAAAAAAAGTCTAGCTAAAAAAGTCAGAAATATATATTCAATAGCTTAACAAGGGTTTTCTCCATTTGACCCCTTTGATCTCGGTCTGAAAGTAGGTATAGATAATCAATAGATAAATGGATGAATGTTTAGATGGATGGTTTTCCAGTTCTAAAGTTAATGTAAGGGAATCTGGCAGACAACGCTCAACGGAAATTAGATTATGCTTTACAACTATGAGCCCAAGGGCACCTTACAGAGTATATAGCACAGTTTTTGTAATAGAATAGAATTGATAAAGAAACTTCAGCCTGATTAAGATGGTATCGCCAGACTTTAAGAATGCTGCAAAAGCTCCTAGCCTCAGGTTATACTTGCTAGGGAAGTCAACAATTTTTGTCCACAAATGTTGCATTGGTCAATCTGACAGAAACACATAAAGCTGATCCTGTAAATGTTCAATGGGGTTCAGTTCATGAGTGCTGTGAGACCATTCCATGTTCTATATTCCTAAAATTCTGGGTGGGTTTTGGGAATTTCCACTGACTGCAACACGATTTTGAGATGGTATTATGCAAAGAAATCACCTCCGAAAATGCTGGCCCATACCATAATACTATCTCCATCAAAAGATGTTATAATATTAGTGCTTCAATCAGAGTTGGATTCTGCACACTTTGACCATTTAGTCACACCAAATATGTGGAGGGGTTTAACATTCCTCAATTTGAAATTTGAAAAAAAGATTTTGGGTCCAGATGCCATGAGTCAATTAACAATCTTCAATAGTGTCAGTGAGCTGTTTTACGCATAAAAAATAAAATCTTGTGTTCAGTAAAGTAGAGTCAAACCAAGGGATTGTTGTTCTGAATGTGTGTTGCCTAGAGAAAAACATTGTCAAACAAAATAATTATTGTGCACTTAGGACTGCAAATATTTAAAATGTGCAAGCGCTGCCTAGAGTAAAAAAGGCACGTTTAAAATCTATCTGTGGCTATTTTTGTAGCAAGCACAATTACTGAGCCTGAAAAACAGAATGAGTAAAGACTTATTCAAGGACAGTTTATGATTTTTGCTACACCAAGTCTTTAGGTTTCCACTGTGCTTCTCTTTCTAAAAAAAAATAAAAAATATTAATATTCTGAGAGCAGATCCCAATTTACTATTGCAGAGTATCTGCACAGCAAGGTCATTAAATGATTTGGTTTTACTTTGTTGCCTGAAGCGATAAGGCTGTGAGCCTTTTGCCAGTGTCTTAGCTAAATTCTATCTAGTTTTACAAGTGTTCTTTTTTGTTATTGCTTATTATACATAAAAAATATTTTTAAAATTCTGATGTGTCCAGATTTCATAAATGTGTTTTCGAAAGTTGTTTAGAAACACTAACTTACATGATTAGGTTGTTAAAGAGAAGCGCCACTGCAACTTACTGCTGAGTTAGTGAGTTTAAAAAGAAGAAAGTCTGGATTTAATGAGCACAGAAAATCCTGTGAGATTTGCCTCATTTAGATTAACACAAAATATCACATATAGAGAGAATATTAGGGGACGGCACTGTTTAGTATTGGTGTCAATATGATGGAGTAACAAGAAAATGTTGATGAGATCCAGATTCCGATGAAATTGTCTTTTTTAATTTTGATCATACACTTTCAATACTTTTCTTTCTCCTTCAATGACTAGTAAAATGTGTGATTGTATTTGCTGAGTGTTTTGGGTTTCAAAACTGCAGTTGAGAAACATCCAACATGAAAAAACCCATGGTTGTTTTTTTGTAGCACTATCATGCTCATTGATTGACGTGTTGTTTAACTAATACCAATCATTTATTCACTTTTACCAGCAGTTGTAGAAAAAAACATTTCGCCCCATACAGGAAGTGTTTAAAAATCACCAAGAGTGCCATTGTGTTACTGCATACTGGTATAAGATCTGGCTGAAGAACGCTGTATCGGCTAAAAGATCAGCTGTGTGGTGCCATTTTACTACTTTAACACTAAAACTAACGATAATGCCACTAAAACAGTAACCAGGCAGAAATGTATCTCATCATTTTAGCATCTCTGTGGTTTATAGTGTCTTATCATCGCTTATAATTGCCGGAGAGCCTCAGGGCCACAGAGACTGTAGAGGTTTTTAGGAAGTGGCTCAAGACCCACTTTTTTAATTTCGCTTTTAGTTGATATTATCTGCATAGTTATTTTTAGCTTCAATACATATTATTTAATGTATTTCATTTTATGCCCTTAATCTTATTCTCAGTTTGATGTTTTTATAAACATCTTATCATATGTATTTAATTTTAGCATCTTATTATGATTTTGCCCCTGCTGGCTTGGTCGGTGGTTGTCGACACCCTTGCTGGGACGGCTGCAGCTTCACAGCTGTGAAGTTGACCCCGTTGCTGTCCTGGTTTGGGTGGGCGCTGTGGCGATGTTCCTATGGCCGAGCTGACTCCTGGTATAAAGAGATTCCCAAATACTTTTATATCATTGTGTGTGGGGTCATGTGTCATATGTGTTAAGGTGGTGGGGGTGAAGGGTGGGTTGGTTTTTTATTGTAATATTGTGTGTTTTTTGTTTTAAATGTTAAAGCGCTTCGAGCTGCGCAAGGTATGAGAAGCACTTTTTTATAAATAAAGTTGGATTTGATACAAAATATGATTACGGTCCTCTCTCCTTTCACATCACTGCATTTTTTGCACTAAAATGAAGGTTACAGAAAATCACAAAGTCGATACAGAACATACCAATATAAATGCTTATTTGCTGTATAAAAAATTAGTTGCTATATAAAAATATCACAACAAAAACACTTCTATTTCTTTAATACAATGATGGAGAAAAAAGAACATATTTTAACTCGGATAGGTTTCTCAACATGGATATTGGCGAAGAAAGTTGTTTTCTGAAAACTGACAAAAATTTCTTCAAGCTGAAATACTTTCTAAATACCCCTTAAGTATGAAGCAGTTTTGATTGAAAGGTCCAAAATGTCTCAGTGGAGCAGGAATGGGAAAATGTTAAAGACAGAAACTGTGAAAGGCTTTTATAAGAACAGCACTAAAAACTCTAAAGGTTCAAGAGATTTTCACAGTGTGAGTTCTAGCGCCTTTTTTTCATTTTATGGGAAAAAAAAAAAAAAATTAAAACCTTATATAACTTTTTTTAACCAATACAGCTGCTTTAAGTTGAAACTAAAATCTGAAAATACATTGAAATACTAATAGAATTTACAAAGTCCTATTTATTTCTATGAAGACTCTCATTCATCCAGGTTGGTTCCATCATAGTGGTAGGTTTTGGGGCTGTCATCTGGACTTAGTTTTAAAGTTAGAAGACGTTTGTACATGGAGCCCTGGACTCTTTCCCAGGTACTACTCCAAGCCACTGGTCACATATGTGGACGACACTTCGGTCAAGATCAAAATCCAGGAAGTGGAGGCTTTCACAGATCATATCAACGCAGTTGACAAGAACATCAAGCTCACCAGGGAAGACACAAAGGACAACACCCTAGCCTTTCTAGACTGTGCAGTGATCATTGGAGATGACAGACAGCTCCAGGTTGAAGTGTACAAAAAGCCTACTCACACAGATCAGTGCCTGTTATTTGATTCAAACCACTCTTTACAGCACAAACTAGGCGTTATTAGGACATTACAACACAGAGCCAACGAGGTGCCCACAAGCTCTGTCGGAAAGAAGAAAGAAGAGCAACATATCCGTCAAGCCCTCCAAACCTGTGGATATCCCAACTGGGCATTTACCAGATCCCAACACACAGAAAAACAAGACATGAAGGAACAAGAGCCAAAACGGAACAGTATCTCAATTCCCTATATCTCAGGCCTGTCTGAAAAACTAAAAAGGATTTTCAGACAGCATAACATCCCAGTTCATCTCAAACCAGTTAATACTCTCAGATAAAAACTGGTTCATCCAAAGGACAAAATTCCTAGCTACAAACAGAGTAATGTTGTGTACTCTATCCACTACTAAGAGAACTGCAATGAACAGTATATAAGAGAAACTAAACAACCTCTACACAAGCGGCTTTACCAACATCGCAGAGCCAACCCAAGTAGACCTGAGCCTGCAGTGCACCTCCACCTGAAGGCCACAAACCACCCGTTGGAGGATGGTGAAGTCCGAATTCTAGCCAGTGAGAAAGGATGGTTTGAGCGAGGACTGAAAAGAAACCATCTTTGTCAAGAAGAATAAACCTTCTCTGGTCTCAGGTTTATTCTTCCATCCATCTATGGCAGTGTTCTGAAACCCAAACAAACCGAACGAGTTCCACTTCGGTCATTAACAGCTGAAAGAGATTTGGGGAGGGAGTCCCTGGCTGAGGACAAAGGACTCTTAATGACCCGAAACCATGTAGGCTAAGTTGACAATACCATCCAGCTTCAGGTCTGACTCCTCCCCCATGAGCGCATATAAACCAGCTCTTCTACCAGCTAATTCAGAATTGACAAAGCCTCTTGGATAAGAGGTGAAACATCTTCTAACTTTAAAACTAAGACCAGATGACAGCCTCTAAATCTACTACTATGATAAGTCCTATTTACTCTTTCCTTTACGCTGTAAATGCTATTTTCCTTTAGGGATGACTACAACCTTTCTGATTTGAATACAACCTGAATATAAATTAAATGTGTCTCATTAAATATATTTGACTCAAAGTAAACCACACAACAAACTATCTGCAGTCTATTGTTTTGATATTGTGTTCACACTTGGGTCACACATTCAATAATCTGTTTTTAGTCATCAACACTTTTGTGTGTGTGTTGGATGTGTGTGTCTTCAGATCCGCTGACGCCTTGCATTATTACAACTAATGGATCACAGTCCAGGTCTGTGAGGACATTTGATTAGAGAAAAGCTTATTTGTTACTAGTAGTTCATCCGGTGAAGATGTGTTAATTGAGACAATTGACTTTAAGGTCAAGCAGGATTATAAGACTGAGTGCTTGAGTCAACAATTTGTTTAGCTGAACTTTACTTCATGAAAAGGAGGAAGAAACTCTATATGGAGCTGAAAAAGATAAACACATAATTTATGCAACAATACCTTTCAGTTATTGTGCATCAGTTTGGATGTCCAGGCTACTTAAATTAATGAAATCTAATATAGGTAGTTTGAATAAAGTTAGTTTGAGACAGCTGCAAACTTTCATTATTTTTATTTTTTTATTTTATTTATCTCTGTTCTGCCAGCCAATTACAGTTTGGCTAAAGGAGGTTAAGGCAAACTTATCAGCAGAATTGTAGAAACTGCATTCTGTCCCATAGATGCAGGATTAGGCATGCACATACACGTTGCTAATTTTTTTTAAATGTTTTTGGTAAGGGTAAGTCCTTTTTTATCAGCTGTAAGTATGTCAAACAACAGGTGAGTCCAAGTCTGCAAGTTTGCCACAAATTATTGAATTTGCATCAAAAACGAACAAAACAAAGCCACATAACGTTTGATTCAGCTTCACTCCATCTCTTTTCTAATAATAAAAGGGTCTCAAAAGCTATTTTTATTTTATATTCACACATTAGAGAATAATTGTTTAAGATGGAAAGCTGATCAACAAAAGAACAATCAACAAACTGAACGATTGTTTAACTTTAAACCTATGTAAGGTTTAAAGCACTACTTTTAGCACTGAATCCCTTTAAGATTTGTATGAAATTATTTTTTTATTGATTTATTTTTACTCCAAAAGAGATTGAAACTTAATCAAAAAAATATATTGAACTTTTAAACATGTGTGAAGAAATTAATTGTAGGTTCTTGTGGGGAGCCAGCAGGGTGTGGGCTTTTTGTGCAGAGGGATTCCTGTCAAGCCGAACAGGAAACAGCTACTTCAGAGCAGAACACAAGGCACAAGCAAGTTACCAAAAAAGTGTAAAGTAGACTGAAAAACTAACTTCTTAAACAGATTGTCTGATAGTGCAGGAAATGATGCAACAATCTGGCAATGTAGTGAAAAAGCGAAGGCTTTTCAACAGCAGAGATGACTGTTAGATGACACACAGCTGTCAACGCCCACTCCAGGAAGAAGCCAGGCCCGAAACCACTCCCGCAGACACACAGAAACAGAAGAGGAAAGCTGGGAGCCACACAAAAATTCACAGAAACTCTGAAATGCTAAGTTATTTGACTTTTTTCAGTACAATCCAAAAAAATAGTAGGCTGTAGTTTAAATGTAATATTTTTATCTTCTTGCTTACTTAATCTTGATCGTTTTATTGTATGTGAATAGGCATCACATGTTGTTAATATTGAGGCACCCTTTTTTTAAATTAATTTAAACATCTCAATTTGATAGACTTCATTTTAAAAGCTGCATCAATGCAGGAATCCCTTCTGACCACTCTGTGCTTCACTTTCATGAAATGCTCTGGTGTTCAGAGCCCATCCTGTCTCTGCTGTTGTGGAGCTCATTCATGAGTCTTCGCTTCACCCACTGAGTCTGGTGGATTCATGGTGGGCATGTGAGGTATGATTTTAGAGCACGTAAGGCCAGAAAATCTGTGTTTTGCACAGAAAACAGGAAGGAGTGGGTTAGGAGAGGCTGAATAATGCTCCCTACATCCCCTCAATGCCTTCAAGGTGACTCTGAGCGAGCCACTGAGCTGGGAGGTGCTCTGCTGCTGTCACTTATTGGCTGGCTGTAAAACACAGCCAATGGAATGCATGTGACAAAAAAAAAATGATATCCTATGAAATATTTACAAATGAAAACACACAATTAATGAAAGGTAAATATAGCTAGGATCAGAAGCTTTAAATTTCACTCAGGGAGGAAGTTGTGATCTGTTTCATCAGACTCAGAGATAAACTTTGAATTGCAAAAACTGTGAAATTTATAAAAGGTGTACAAACAAAGTTATTAAAATGATTTGTCAACAGGTTTGAGCATGAGAGAACTCATGAGCTTAAGATTCCCACTGGTTCCATTACCCTACATGAGGAAGGGAATACAAAATAAGGTCGAGTCCACAATAATGTTTAAAGTCCAATTATAGGGACAATATTACTGTGTGAAGGGGTTTGTTTTCAGGGAAGAAACAGCTGTGGTGCCTCCCATTGCCCAGGCAGGATTATATTTGATCCCAGTTTTCAGGCTCCAGGCCCAGTGGGTAGCTCACCATCACATTCACAAGATGAAGACAACCAGACTTCCACAAAACAGGACCAACAAACACATTTTCTAACATTTCACAGTTTTGCAGTTGTAATTCACATAGATGTGATTGGTATTTCAATATTTCAAAGCAATATGTCATATCCAACTACTCACTGACTCTAATCCTCTAATAACCCATAAAAAAGGTGTTTTTGGTGTTTTAAAACCTTTTCTGTGGCAATATTCTAATGATGGAGGACAAATATAAAGCAATGCTGAAAACTGCTTTTTTTAAGTATTCCTTTTTTATGATAATTGTGATATAGGAGCAGATGAAAAATGCAGTTCCAAAAAGTGGTTATTTGTGATAGAAAATATACTGTGTGGGGACACAGGCTCCATGCTCCAAGCTTTCAGCAACATGGAGGAGAAGGGGGGCGGGGTTGCTCCGTGTCAAGGTCCAAGCTATAACTCAAAGGCACATTACTGTTGAACAATGGCCCCCTGCAAAAACTATGTCTTAGAAAAGGACACAGGGTTTTTTTTTTGTCTAAAAAGGGGCATTAAAAGACCACTGAGAAAACTTGCTCCCATTTTTTATGGTATGAACTCAAAGATGTGAAACATTTTCCACATACACAAAATAACCAGTTCTCTAAAATATTGTTCACAAATCTGTCTAAATCTGTGATAGTGAGCACTTCTCCATTGCCAGGACAATCCATCCCACCTCACAGGTGTGCCATATCAAGATGCTGATTAGACAGCATGATTATTGCACAGGTGTGCCTCAGACTGGCCACAAGAAAAGGCCACTCTGAAATCTTCAGCTTTGTTTTATTGAGGGGGTCAGGGGACTCAGACAACCAGTCAGTATCTGGTGTGACCACCATTTGCCTCATGAAGTGCAACACATCTCCTTCGCATAGAGTTGATCAGGTTGTCTATTGTGGCCTGTGGAATGTTGGTCCACTCTTCATTAATGGCTGTGCGAAGTTGTTGGATATGGGCAGGAACTGGAACACGCTGTGGTATATGCCGATCCAGAGCATCCCAAACAAGCTTAATGGGTGACATGTCCGGTGAGTATGCTGGCCATGCAAGAACTGGGATGTTTTCAGCTTCCAAGAATTGTGTACAGATCCTTGCAACATGGGGCCGTGCATTATCATGCTGCAACATGAGGTGATGTTGTAGATGTACGGCACAACAATGGGCCGCAGGATCTCGTCACGGTATCTCTGTGCATTCAAAATGCCATCAATAAAATGCACCTGTGTTCTTCGCCCATAACATATGCCTGCCCATACCATAACCCCACCACCACCATGGGCTACTCCATCCACAACACTGACATCAGAAAACCGCTCACCCACACTACGCCACACACGCTGTTTGCCATCTGCCCTGAACAGTGTAAACTGGGATTCATCCGTGAAGAGAACCCCTCTCCAACGTGCCAGACGCCATCGCATGTGAGCATTTGCCCACTCAAGTCGGTTACGACGACGAACTGGAGTGAGTTTGAGACCTCGATGAGGATGACGAGCATGCAGATGAGCTTCCCTGAGACGGTTTCTGACAGTTTGTGCAGAAATTCTGTGGTTATGCAAACCAGTTGTTTCAGCAGCTGTCAGAGTGGCTGGTCTCAGATGATCTTGGAGGTGGACATGCTGGATGTGGAGGTCTTGGGCCTCCCTTGGTATACCTTGGTATGGTTACACGTGGTCTGCGGTTGTGAGGCCGGTTGGATGTGCTGCCAAATTCTCTGAAACGCCTTTGGAGACGGCTTATGGTGTAGAAATGGACATTCAATTCCCTAGCAACAGCTCTGGTGGACATTCCTGCTATCAGCATGCCAATTGTACGCTCCCTCAAAACTTGCAACATCTGTCGCATTGTGCTGTGTGATACAACTGAAGATTTCAGAGTGGCCTTTTCTTGTGGCCAGTCTAAGGCACACCTGTGCAATAATCATATTGTCTAATCAGCATCTTGATATGGCACACCTGTGAGGTGGGATGGATTGTCTTGGCAAAGGAGAAGTGCTCACTATCACAGATTTAGACAGATTTGTGAACAATATTTCAGAGAACTGGTTATTTTGTGTATGTGGAAAATGTTTCACATCTTTAAGTTCATACCATAAAAAATGGGAGCAATAACAAAAGTGTTGCGTTTATATTTCTGGTCAGTGTAGCTTTGTGTCTCTGTCTTTATTAGGCAAGACCAGCAGGACTAAAACCACCTTATGGATGAGTACAACTAGCACCAGCGGGTTTATCTGAATACACCAAACATCTATGACCTCTGTCCTTCATTGGCATTTAGTTGTAAATCTAAAAACAAAAATGATTATGCTCCCCATTTATTAGGCTACATCATTGGAAATGATCGTCTGGTCAATTAATACCAGGCAAAAACATCTGCAGCAGCACAGAATCACAGACTAGCACCCGGAATTGCTGTACAGCAGCGTTTCAGTTTTAGCTCCAGCATTAACATTATTTGAATTACTGTAACCAATCAAATGTTTATGTATTTTTGGCAAATTCAACAAATTTTCCAGCTGAAAAAGCAGCTTTGCGCTGATATGTTACACTTTACAGTAGTAAAGGGTAAAGCGGCACAAAGTTGTTTTTCTCCGTTTCAGAATTGGAATTAAGTTAATTTCGTAAATGACCAAAGAGTTACAGTTAAAGAGAATAGCGTTCGATATTTTTGTCGGTGGCAACAGATCCAGTATTAAAGGGTTAAAAAAGTCCAGTGGAAATCCTTCATGAAACCTTGCAGTACAATAAAGTCTTGCAAGAGATCAGACTTAGAGTGAGGCGCTGTGAGCCAAGAATTAAAGGCAACAAGACAAAGAAGGATAAATATTGGTGGGTTTTAATCGGGTTGGCCTCATAAAAAAAAGTTTTCTCTGTGCAATGTGGGGTTCAGAGAGATCGTTCTTCCAGAAGACCCCTGAAAAATGGTGCATTACAAGATGATGCTTGATTTATACAGTTTGCCAGTTTAGTTTCTATTATTTTTTAATGAATTATGACTGATTACAACAAGCTTTTACTTTACAACTGTCTGTTTCCTCATCGTATCCATTCAAAACTGCATGACAGTATTTGGTGGAGTACAAACTTGAGAACCGATTTGTGATTTGAACTAAAGAAGGACCCAAACACATCCAATAGCAAAAATAGAAGCAACAAGCAAATCTTTTAACTCTAAGTCTGATTGAATATTGAAGTTAACTGCAACCTAATAAAAAAAATAGGATCTTGGGGCTTATGAGAAATAAACTCAGTCATGCTTTAAAATGATCCATGATGTTTCTGTAAGAAACCAAAGTCCTCAAAAGTGAGGTGGGGATGCTCTTTCTGTCCTTGTAGTGTGAAGTTGAGTGTGAGTGAGTGTCCCAGTTGCTGGTTTGTGTATAAAGTTGCTTTCTCCCCCTCTGTGACAAATCAACTGTAGAAAAGTAGCATCTCATTTCAAAGAGGAGCTTTAATCTGTCTGTCCTCTCCTCCCACGGTTTCACTGTAACCTGTAACTTATCAAAAAGCATGAAAGCCTTGGAGATACTAAAGGAAAGGGTATTACAAAAAAAAAAGCCTTTTCTAATTTGCATGAGCCTTTTCTACACACTTGCACTTTGAAACTTAGATTTCAACACAAGTCAGCTCTCATCTCAGTTACACTTTTCTGCTCCATTAAATGCCAGTTGTTCTGACCCCACGAGTGGGTGAGTGTTACCACTTGAAAAATGACAGCTCTCTAAAATCCCCACCACCTTTCTCCAATTTACAGTTATGCAATGAAAAAAGTGCTAATTATATTTAACACTTATATTCTTCCTGATCTAAGCTTTTTACTAACTTTTTTGCCTAAGGTTTTAGTTTTAAATACCATTGCAGTTTTTAAAAGCAAATGAGCCGCTAATTTTTTTTAATTGGTTAAATTGAATTTAAAGTTGTGGTTGATCTGTATCAGTTGTTCTCTTTTCCCTGAGAACGTCCCTTCTATAATCATGCGCAATCAGACTGTTCCGAACATATCTTTTTTTTATTTTATCATAATATTTTGCTCTTGCCGTACAAAATCTTCTTCTCTCCTGTAAATCAGGAAGAAAATAGTCAAAACAAAATCTCAAAGTCCCAAGCGTACCTCCAATTAGGTTGGGTTTGTCCTTTGATGTAACATGTTAAGCTGAAAGAGGACATTTTAATTGAAAGATGAGGGCAGAAAAACAAATGATTGGAGATGAATGGGAGCTCATTAAATATCAGACTCGATCTCTGAAACAGAGCTAAACAATTCACACCTGCAATTCACAAGGAAAATTCTGATCCTGACCCGGTCAGATAAGACATGGTCAAATCCAGCCAGAGACTGGACTCACTGGACTTTATATCAGGAGAACAAGATGGTAAGAGAGTAGAGCAGACTTTACAGGTAAACACCTGATCACGCGTTAAATCGTTAAATGGCCAGGAATAGGAAATAAAAGGAAAACAACAACATCTTTGGACTAATGACAATCAGGTGCACTTATTCTGTCATTACAAATAATGCTATGTTTCAAGAAATAAAAAAGGGTACTTCAGCAAAGGTTTTTGGAATTTAATTCCAACACGTTACTAGACTGATCAAAGAGAATTGTTTTTCTACAGCAAGTTAAAAATTACTGGAGGGTAAGGGGAGACATACCATTAGGCAAACGTAGGAGATTGCCTGGGGCCCTCAACACTCTTGGGGCCCCAAACTGAACACTTAATAAAAGTGTCCAAAATAAAGTTAACTTTCATCCCCATTTAACCCTCCCATGAAAAAAACACCTCAAATCATGGAATTGGCATGTGATTGGTCATGTAACAGTGTTTGGTACCAGTTTTTGGTTTTCAGATCAATAGGGTGGTTTTTATTCTGACTTTGTGGGTAAAAGTTGCTTTAGGTGGATGGACATAATTTGGGCGGGTTTGGGATCGGTTAGGGAGCCTTTAGTTCCTGGTTGAAATAGTAAGTTTGAAACAGGCATGTGCAGTCGGGCCAGACATTACATATATTTATAAATCCAATCGTATCCAATAAATATAATGACTGTCCAATAGTTTGATCAATTTCCTGTAAGGGAGTGGGAACAAGTGAATTTATATAATCCCACCCTTTTTATTTTTTAATTGTTGCCATAATCCTAATAATTCCCTCACATGCTCTTTAGTGTTTGGAATGAGGCAAAGCACTGAAATAGTGCAACTGCACACGTGTTTTTGATTTAAATTACTGTGAGTATCCTGTTAAAAGTGGTTGTGTGAAATGACTAACACCAGCCGGAGGCAAGCCTGCCTGTACCTGCATTTTAATTTATGATTTTCTTAGCTTTTCTAACATATTTGTAGTTTCGGAGTACTTGGATGCCACTCTGTTCGACATGGATATTTGTGCGATGTACGTCCACCAAGTGCCTTGAAGTGTTTGTGTTTGTTTTGAGTAAATGGAGAGGCTGGAATAAGATCGTTTTACCCTCAGAGCTTTTCCTGGTGCTCGCAGCCAGATTCTATTAATGGCATAAATGAATCAGGCACAGAATCCTCAGAGTATCCTGTTTGTGCAGGCAAGGTTTCCAGAGGGATATTCTTTCGACCCAGGCAACCTCGCAATGAATAACACAAGAGCTCTGTGCTCCATCTTAAGCGACATTACTGTAGGAGTACGTTACAGTGTTACTACCTACAGGGCCAGATTTAATTGGCTGCCAGATACTGTATCCGCTGTTGGACTCAGTCCTCATAAAACAAGCTATCTGTGTCATTTGAAACACAGAGGGTGGAAACCAAGTCAAATTACAGGTCAATTAGCATTAATTTGAGCTTTTATTTCCAACACTCACTTGGATAGTGAGATAAATAAGGTATGAGTAAAATGCTAACCAGTTCCACCTGATAATTATGCAAGTTGATCTCACAGAAATAAGCACCTCTTCAATAAATGATGTGGAGGTGGCGTGTAATGAGTTAGATTGTAAAGAAACTCAGTCAAGGGGTTTATGGCAGCCTCACAAACTTTAATTACCAAGCTCAGAGAAAAAAAGAAAAAAAAACAAACACATAACACCAGAGGAAAAAAACAAAAACATTACGTTTTACGGAACACAGAACTGAAGCAACCCATTTTGGGAGGACTTTAGTCCAAAACGAACGTTTTACGTTTTGTGTAGGAGCATTGATAAATATGTAAGGGATAATGCCCAACGATGTGTCCATTATCAGAAATGAACAGATGACGCAGAAGCCTGAAGGGTTGTTACCACAAAGTCTGTTAATTTCTGATAATGGACACATTACACTTGAGTGAAAAGTAAACTATTTAATATGCGCCGTCATGGTAACGGCCTTGAATGCAGCGGCAAAGGACAGCGATATACATGCTGATCATCACGATAAATACAATTTGAAAAAAGCATCAGTTCAGAGAGAAAATTTACCTCTAACTGCCTTTTCCCAGGATTTTTAAGCGCACACGCCTCAAAATCTCGATTTGGTCTCTGTTTCATTTTAAATCATGGAATCAGAAGTCATGCAGCTCATGACAACCATGACACAGTCATCAAAGTTGAAGGATTACTTTTGAACAACAAAAGCAAGTAATTTGCAAAGTATTACAGTTTGGAAGAAACAGTGGAGGTAACTTTGATCAAGTAATCTTCACTCTACTTGCCAATATTTTGGGTTTTGTACAACATTTGTATCCAGCTGTTTTTTAACAAACATTGTTGTAAACATTGGGCTATACACATAGAATTGAATTGTCACGGCATATATTGCTTAAACAAGAAGAAAAAAAAATCTTTTGCTCAAAACAAATATAGCCTTCTTAAAAAAAGACATAAATGAGCTGCAGTTTGATGCTGAATATTTAAAAGAGGAGATGCAGTATTTGTTGTTTGAAAGAAAGAAAGAGCAACTGGTTAAAAGGTCAACAATTCATGCTCACACAGAAGCACAAGACACACACAGCTGAACACTGGCAAATGCACAGAGGCTTTAGCACACAGATGCACACATACACAAAGGTCAGTTTTAGTCTGATGGGTATTGACTGATCTGTTTCAACAAGTGCTTAGTGCAACTGTGTCTGAGGGACTTTTCTGTAGATAGGTTGCTTAAAATACTAATAATCACTGGAAAATTATTGCGTGGTCACTTATTGTTGAGTGGTAACCGTTTGGATCTTCTAGCATGACAATGATCTCAACAATCGCAATCTCACATCGCCCGTGGCAACAAAGGAGCGACTATACAGTATAAAAGCCTTTTCAGATTATGGAGTGGTTTAGCCAGTCCCCATTGAATCTCTGGAGGGAGTTGAAAGTCTGTATCACCCAGCGACAACTCCAAGAAACCACAGCTCTTAATGGGAGATCTGCATGAATGAACCAAAATAGGAGATCCAGTATGTGCAAAGCTGGTGAAAACCTACAGAGAACCTTTGACCTTGCACCCTTGTATTTAATTCCATAACCTCTATGCAGTCATTGTTGGTTCCATCAATCCTTTTCACTCCCAAAGACAACGTCTTCGTCTCTGCCGCCTCCAACTCTGCTTCCTGTCACTTTCTCAGAGCCACTGTCTCTAAACCAACAACATAGCTGCTCTCTGTAATTTACTCGTACACTGTGATTAGTTATTTTTCTAACACTGGACATTTTCATATATATGAATCATATGTTAGCAAAGCATTATATTTATTATTATTATCAATATTATTGTTGTGCTTTATAAATCCGCTTGTTGCTAGTTCTGTCAACAACCCTAATATGTGCTTACATCACACATGTATGAAAAAATAGTCATGCTCCAGCAAATGTCTTACAGAATGTGTGTGCACCTTCACACTGATTACCTACTCAACATTCTCACACATTTGCTCTGTTTGTATCGTCTGCGTATTCTCCTCCATGGACGATGGCTTTAATTGGAGAACCAAGCAACTTCTATTTTTAACTTCACTTGCAGAACTCCATGAGCCCCAATCAGGTCTTAAATGCCTTAAATCACAGCTGGAGGCACATTTGAATCAATCTATGTGCACCCTTATGTATGGCTGGAGACAAGCTGGGAGAAGAAAAAAAAAACAAAAAAAAAAAAAACAAGAAAGATCCAAGTTGATCAGTGGACTGTTGATTAAAGCAGCACATAACTCAGAAAAGTTACTTTTAGGCTTGATTTAACATGTTCTGGTTCATTCAGGAGGTTTCTATGTCAGATGGCAGCTAAAAGACATTTCTCTTTCTGTGCATGTGCTGCAGATACTAAAGTGTTGTTTAAAACCACAAGTCTTGGTTTGTCAACAGAGGTCTATTGTCATGCTGTTGTGACTTTCTACCTGTGACAATTCACTTGTTGTGATGGAAAACATAATTAAAGAAGCTCAGCCAATTGGTTATTTAAAAATGCATTAAAGTTTATCAGGACTGTGTTCTGAAAGTATGATAACATAACCAGCTAATAGACAGGGTAGAAAAATGCATTTGGTGCCTCTTGGGTATCTGATTACTAGGAATGGGTACCGAAACTCCATGCCAAGTTGTTACCGGTACCGATGTAAACGATACTACTGGTACTGAAAAAATAAACAGATTATGCTGCTTCTAGCCATTCACTTTACCTTTGCAGAGATTGTGTGCGGACTCATAAGAATGGATGAGGCTGTGAGAATGAGCAGAGTTTAAGTCAAAATACTGCAAAGGGTGTTCGTGCTTTCCAGCAAAATAATCAAATTAAGCGACCTGATGGATACAAGTGATGTGTTCGATGTTACGTAAAAAAAAAAAGACTGACGTTGTGGCAATGAAATACATTTACTTCAAAACAGATATGCAGTGCAGACCGTCAGAAAGTAAAAAATAAAGCATCGAAGCGCTCTCCTTCACCCTGTGATGCTGGGTCTTCACACTTACATGTTTTTGGAAAAAACTGGCCTGTTTTTTCATTTTTGAAGCACTAGTTTGAGCACTATTTAGGCACTGGACCTGTTTTAAAAGTACTGCTTTGACACCGGATAAAATCCAAATGGTACCTACCCCTACTGAAAAAATCTATGATGATACCCACTGTATTGTAGTTGTGGTGAGAAGATTTTCCTCTTTTACTCTGTTTTTATTTATGCGTGTTTTCCGGTTCTAGCTTAAGAATTCTGCATTTTCTTACCTATTAACTTTATAAATACTTTTTGAAATCCATTTTCATTTTCTTAATAGAAATCTGTTAAAGGTTTAAAGTTGGTCACATAAATGGAGGTGCATAACCTATTACATTTTTGACAATCCCATTAGCACAGAAGGAAACCCTAGTGAGCATTTAATGAGGACAACAGTACCAGTCTGGATGGAACAGCTTGGCTTCAAACAGCTCTGTGTCACGGATTCTGCAACCTACTGGATTTGTAACATCATCCAGTCTTTTATCTGTCCTGCAGATTTGTCAGTTGCACATTCACCCACATCTCAAAAATGTCGTCAGGTTTAGGATTTGTAGAAGGAATTGCACAAAAGTGTGTGGGACTGTTTTTCATGCATTCTGCAACTGTGCAGCTTTGATGAGCATGTTTCCTCTGCAGTCTCAGACTTCTGTTCTCAGCTGACAGGAGCCAAAAACGAACAGCTTCTCAAGTCTTGTAGCTCCTCTGAGCTTCGCTCTTGTACAGCTCAGTTGAATGGAAGAGTGGTTATCTGAGCGGTTTCTGTCTGTCAGCTCAAAGCAGTCCTGTAGGTTGTCCTCTGACCCATCCCACCGCTGTGAACATTTCCAGGGAGAACCTTCCTGTGCAAGGAAGCATGCATCCATACCAAATCAATAAAAGCAGATGTATCCGAACTCGAACAGGCACTTTATAAAGAATTTGGTTGCAAAAGTCAGCAGGCACAAGATTTTTTTATTGCAGACAGATGACAGTTTGCATTATCAGCTGCTGATTTCTCACTGTGTAGCCACTGGTTTCAAACTCTATGAAATTAATGTTGTTTTTAAAGAACCAATTCAGCTGTTGTCTGTTTTTTAGATTATAAATCATTTTATTGGGAGGATGCTTGATTCTGTGTGTACATATACATATGAAGTATGTATGGCCTGAACTGGGGGATCGATGGAGAAACTGATAATACAAGGCAAGATGGCTGACGCGCCGGGAGCTCTCGTATGTGAAGACTGCAAGTCAGATCACTGCCACCTTTTAGCCACTATTCAAAGGCTAAGATCTGAGCTTAAGGAAAAATACAACCTGATTGATAAAATACTCTCAGTTTCCGCCTCACAGTCAAACTATATTACATACCTCCAACAATCAGTCATCGTGGACCAAGCCAGTCGCTCCCTGTCACAGACTCTTCCATGGTCTGGAGGAAAGCCTGCTGAAGCGGACGCTCACTCCACCTGCTCCGACAGCAATATTGTTCAGCTCCGTGGCGTGACAGATGGATTGGAGCCGACCGATGAGATCCGAGGCCCAGGCAACCCCAACTCTAGAGAGTCAGGTCGGTTTCCAGCTGACCTCGAGCAGGAGAAGGCCGATGCGGGTCTCAGGGACCCGGCTCTCAGCTCTACACCCAAGCTGTCATGGGCGGAGGTGACACGCCGCAGCCGGAGGAGCCGCGGGCCGAAAACCGATCCTTCCTGCTCGGCTAAATTGGCGCTCTCTAACCGCTATGCCCCGCTGGCTGAAGATCCGGGACCCGCTGATCCACCAAAAAACCAACAGGATCCACCGGGTTTGGGGTTGGGTCAGCGTCGTCCTCCTGAACTCCCATCTCCCATGGCTGGTGCCGGATGTGCTCGGAGGGAGCCTCCTGTCTCTCATCCCTCGGCTACGACCAGGGTTCGGAATCGGGGAGCGAAGTCCACTGCGGCCTCCGGGCCCGCTTCGAATGAGCCTGACCGGCCCACTGCCTCCGGGCACGCCTCGCGGGAGCCACGCCGGAGCACATTCTCTCCAGGAGCTGCAGCACCGGTCCCGTCGCCTGACGCCGCCGCTATCCCTTCGTTCTCCGCCGCAGGAGTGAAGCGCCGCCGGCTGCTACGTGACGCGGTAACCCGGCGCTCGGGCGAGCCCTTCCGGGGTTTGGAGAACATCCTGCCCGATCACCCTCTGCCAGATCTTCCTCCAAAGCTCCACCCGGGATCGCTGTCTGTCGGGCATTCTGCTGCCTCGCAAAACCCGGCTGTCAGGGATGGGAGCCCCGCACCGGATCCGGGATCAGCGCCCCGTCCAGTTCTCATCCTGGGAGACTCTATGATCCGGCAAGTCGGCGTCAAGAGGTGCCACACACACTCCATCTCAGGGGCATCAGTAAAGGACATCCACAATCATCTCACCAGTAAACCCCCCTCGGCCTCAACCATCATAATCCACGCAGGTACCAATGACATTAAATTCCAGCAATCTGAGACTTTGAAAGCGGACTTCATCCACCTTATTCATCACATCCAGCAGTTAAATTTACAATGCATTATATCTGGACCACTACCTTCACCCCGTTACAGAGACACAAAATTCTCTCGAATCCGTCAGCTCCATATCTGGTTAAAAAGTTACTGTCACTCCCTGAATATCCACTACGTTGACAATTTCACCACATTTTACAATAGACCAAACCTTTTCAAACCAGACGGCTTACATCCAAACCATAAAGGCTCCCATCTTCTGGGGATGAACATAGAACTCACCCTCCTCTCCTGCACTGCTCCTTCCAGCTGACGGTTCAACCAAAGCACACACATTCCCTCCATATCCTTTATTCCAGTACACATCACGAGCAGAGATCACAAACATTCACATTCAAAGTCAACCATTCCCTCAGTCAGATGTCTCCGTCCTATTCACATAGCACCAAATACAGAATCAAAATTAACTGCAAAATCACTGGTTTCACCTGCCACACTGAACATGGCTGTTTTTAACATCAGATCTCTTTCTAACAAGTCTTTTATAATTAATGATCTGATTGTTGACCATGATTTAAAATGCTTGCTTTTAACTGAAACCTGGCTTGGTACTGATGCTCCAGCTATTCTCACTGAGGCCTCTCCACCTAATTTTAATTTCTTATTTTCTGTAAGGGAAGGTAAAAGAGGTGGTGGAACAGCATCAATTGCTCAACAAGGTTTAAAAACTGAAACTGTTATTTTAACTGATTATCCTTCATTTGAGCATCATTCATTCCTGTTCAGCAACCCACCTATTTTAGCAGTGACTGTTTACAGACCACCAAGTCCTCCCTCTGGTTTTTTAGAAGACTTTTCTGAACTTTTATCTGTCATTCTTCTGAGGCACAATAGGATTTTAATAACTGGAGATTTTAATATTCATATTGACAACACGAATGATCCTTTTGCCTCTGAGTTTTTAAATCTTTTAAATAGTATGGATTTTACCCAGCATGTGGCACAGCCGACTCACAACAGAGGGCACACCCTGGACTTGGTCATCACCTACGGCCTGTCTGCTGGTGTGTCCTCTGTTGTTGACTTGGCTGTGTCAGATCATTATTGTGTGTTTTTTAAGGTGACTGGTTTTATCCAGCAAGAGGCCTCAGTGAGAACTGTGACGAAACGATATATAACTCCTGAAGTGGCAGAAAATTTTATTGATATTTTAAAACAAACTCCTGCTCAGATTTTACCTTTGTCCTGCGATTCTCTGACTGATGATTTTAATGACAGACTTAAGTCTGCCATTGATTCAGCCGCTCCAATGAAAACAAAAGTCTTGACACATAAACCGAAGATGCCTTGGAGAAACGGTGATATTTTAAATCTGAAGAGAATTTGTAGGAGAGCAGAGAGAAAATTTAGAAAAACTAATTTGACAGTCGACTATGACTTTTTAAAAGATCAACTAAAAACCTACAACCACGCTGTTAAACAGGCAAGGACACTTTATTTTTCAAATCTCATCACAAACAATAAACACAACCCCCGGTTTCTTTTTAAGACTATTGATTTTTTACTAAACAAAGATTTTAATAAATCCATCATGCCTCACTCACAAACTGCATGTGAGGACTTTGCTGACCACTTCAGGAGTAAAGTCAATGCTATTAGATCCAACCTTCAACCGGTACATAACAGTAATCCTAGCAGGTCAGTGGCATTGTCTTTACCTGAGGAAACACTGGAGAGTTTTGTCCTGGTTGATGCAGAGATGCTTGGTCGAGTTTTTTCCCAAGCAAACACTACAACCTGCCTTTTAGACCCCATTCCAACTTCTCTTTTTAAAGCATCTTATAAATTCTTTGAGTCAGAGATTTTAAACATAGCTAACTGCTCTCTTCAGACGGGGGTCTTCCCCTCTGCCTGTAAGACGGCAGTGGTGAGGCCCCTTCTGAAGAAGAGTAACTTGGACCCAAAGATCATGGACAATTACAGACCTGTATCCAACTTACCATTTTTAGGAAAACTTATTGAAAAACTTGTTTTTATTCAATTACATGATTTTTTAAATGAACATAATATTCTTGAAAAGTGTCAGTCTGGTTTTAGGACTAATCACAGTACTGAGACGGCCCTTTTAAAAATTTTAAATGATCTCAGACATAATTATGACTCGCAGAAACTTTCTGTTCTGGTGCTGCTAGATCTTAGTGCCGCCTTTGATACAGTGGATCACCAGATTTTAATTGACAGACTTAGGAGTCGGGTCGGCCTCTCAGGAACTGCTCTTAACTGGTTTCACTCCTATCTCACAGATAGACACTTTTTTTGTAAGTATGGATACTCGTTCCTCAGGAGTCCATGAAATAGGTTGCGGGGTTCCCCAGGGTTCAATCTTGGGTCCAATACTTTTTAACTTGTATATGTTGCCTCTTGGGGATGTCATCAGGAGACATGGCGTTGACTTTCACAGCTATGCTGATGATACACAGCTTTACATCGCCGTGTCTCCTGATGACCTTGAACCTGTCAACACTCTTTTAAACTGCATTTTAGATATAAAGCTGTGGATGGCAGAAAACTTCTTGCAGCTCAACCAGGACAAAACTGAAGTTTTAATCATTGGTCCTGAAGACAAGAGAGAGATGATTTTACCCAAACTTAGGAATTTTAAATCTTCTCAGTGTGTGAGAAATCTGGGCGTTCTTTTTGACTCTGAGCTGAATTTTATTCCTCACATCAGAAACGTTGTGAAAACAGGATTTTATCATCTTAAAAACATTGCCAGAGTCCGCCCGTTCCTCTCTCTTGCCAGCACAGAGGTGCTAATGCATGCTTTTATTTTTAGTCGTTTAGATTATTGTAATGCCCTGCTCTCTGGTTTACCCAAAAAGTCGATCTCAAATCTACAACTTCTACAGAACTCAGCGGCACGAGTTCTGACGAGGACCAGAGGGCGGGAACACATTACACCGGTTTTAAAATCGCTGCATTGGCTACCTGTGCGTTTCAGGATTGATTTTAAAGTTCTCTTAATGGTTTACAAATGTTTTTATGGTCTTGGGCCCTCTTATTTAAATGATATTATTTTAAAATACGAACCCTCGCGGACCCTGAGGTCCTCTGGCACTGGCCTCTTAGTTGTCCCTAAGGTGAGGACCAAGACACACGGTGAGGCTTCGTTCCACCATTATGGTCCTCGCCTGTGGAACAGCCTGCCGGAGAGCCTCAGGGCCGCAGAGACTGTGGACATTTTTAAGAAGAGGCTCAAGACCCACCTTTTTAGTCTGGCTTTTATATGATTTTGATCGTTCCTTATGTCTTTTATTATTCATCTATTTATTAATTGAGGTATTTATTTACATATTTATTTATTTATCTATTTTCTTGTAAGGACTATTATTATCTCTGTTTCTAATATGCAATTCTTTTTATTGTTATTTTACAAATGATACTTAGGTTATGTTTTAATCACTGACGTATTTTATTTTTTAATTACTAAGATACTTATATCTTATTTTATTTTTTATCTTTTCCTATTTTTATTGTTGTTATTTTATGATCATTTTTATTCTGATGTTTTTTACTCCAGTGTTTCCTCTTGGGGATCCATCGTTCTTGGGCACCACCAGCCTGACCTGTAGGGGGTGCCGTTGCTGTGGTGCCCGTTCTCATTGGGCGGGCTGGGGTCCCACTCTGTGGTCTAATAGCCATGGAGTGGGCCCTGGGCTGCCATGTGTTGGGCGGGCGCTGCGGTAATGGCCCCTGTGGTCGGGCTGGGCCTTGGAATGAATGGATCCCCATGATATCGTTTCCTCACAGCAGTACCAAGCCAGACCTTCTTCAACTGCAGTTCTTTGTTTCTGTTCACGGTTCTACTGGGGTAACTGGGTGGGTGGGGGTGGGTGGTGGTGAGGGAGGGGTACCTTCTTTGTGTGATTGTCCTTTGTTTTCTGTTTTTAACAACTTTCATTTTTTTATGACTGTTTTATCTGTTTTTATGTGAAGCGCTTTGTGTTTTTAACCAAAATGAAAGGCGCTATATAAATAAATAAAGTTTGAGTTTGAGTTTGAGTTTATTAAACTGCACCTTCTTAACTTTTTTAATATAGGAACTGCCGGGAGTGCAGATCCTACAGCTCAGGTCAGTGCAGAGGAAGAATGGTCCACTCCTTACTGTCATTTGCTCAAGTGAGCAGAATATTTGTGTGCTGACCACCAAAATGTCAGAAAAAATATCCCCTGCACTTTTTTATGTGAACTATGATATTTCATGTTTCTTTCCTGTCAGCAGTAGTTCTTTGTTTTAGTTCATATCTCCTGCTGAGCTTTGCATTAGAAGGTTTTTTTGCTTGCATCCAGCTTCTGAGTCATGTCGCTGCTTGAAGCATTAACACAAAGCCCAACCTACTTTTTTATTAAAAAAAAAAAAGAAGAAGCTATTTTAGCATGAAAGTCCACATGGTGGGGCTTTGAAAACCTCCCCCCAACTGAGATAAAGCTGTTCAGCGTCTCGTACTTCTGTCATTTTTGTTTTAAAAAGATAATCACATAATGATCTAATATGTATGTTACTGTTGCTACTAATTGTGACACTTAAGATTTATGAATCGTGACATTCATTTGGACAAATTTAGAGTAAACAAAAGTGATCAAAAAGTAGAGCGTTATATGCAAAAATATGGATGGTGGGAGGAAACCATTGCACCTGTTAGCTCAGTAACATAACAAATCCACATGAATTTTCTATATTTTGCACTACGGCCCTGTGGGTGCAAAAGTTATAAGCTGGTGTGAAATACTCCAACAAACACATAATGCTTTCATAGTTAGAAGTGCTAATCATTTCATCAATCAACAAAATGCAATGAATGAAATCTAAATGGAATCAATATTTGGTGTTTCCATTTTTCCTTTGACAACAGCATTAGTTGTTCTCTGCTGGTAAGTTGTTCCAAACATCGTGTCGAACTAACCATGTAGACATCCATCTGTCTTTTCAAGTTATCCCAGACACACTGTGATGTTGAGATCAGGGCTCTGTGGAGGCCAGTACTTCTTTTTCTTCTTTATGCTGGAGATAGTTCTCTTTGGCTGTATGTTTGGGGTCGTTGCCACACTGCAGGATACATTTCAGGCTTATCATTTGCTCCATGATAGTGTTGCATAATGGGTAAGTATCTGCCTGTATTTCTTAGCATTGAGAACACCAATAATTCAGAGCAAATCTTCATCTGCAGGAATGCAGCCCCAACTGTTCAAAAAGAATCCACCATGCTACACTGTTGCTAGCAGACACTCGTTGCATTGTTTTCCAGTCTTTTCATAAATAAACCGCCTCCTGCTTCAGACACATTTTTCCATATTTTTACTCATCAGTTCATAGTAGCTGCTGCCAGTCTTCTGCACCCAGTTTCTGTGTTTCCTGTATATTCGAATCGCTTCACCTTGTTTTCACATCCGAGGTTTGGTTTTGAGGCAGCAGTCCCTTTATTCTTCAAGTGGCACAGAGTGAAGCCTCCTACAAAGATGTTTCCATTCTGGTTTATTAGCAACCATTTGGTATATTAGGTTGATCAAACAGCTGAATATAATAACATTCCTGACTTTTTACAGATGTATGTATAGAAACTGATTCTTGTTTGAGGACAGAAGGCAGTATTTGATTTATACTTTCCTTTTATTTTGCTTACTTTGCATTTTGTAAGTGGATACAATAATCAATCATTGCTTATATATCTTAAAGCATTTTTTTGTTTTTGTTTACAACACCTGCCCGAACTTTTGCAGTTTTTGGGTATCTATGCTTTTCTTCAAGAAACATCAATCACGGAAAACAGCCACACAAACACACACACACACAAATCATTGTGTTAACTGAAAATTCACTTTGGTGTAAAAGTTTAACCTGAGCTATACATCTGTCTGATGCCATAAATTAGTGTCTCAGCTCTAAATCTTACCAAGATTCCCTGTGTGGTTGCTACTGTTTCTTAACTGTTTCATCTTAACAACAAGCTCTGCAGAGGCCTCATGATGGTGTTAATCAAGATCAGGTGTGTTTGAGTAAGGACATGTAAAAAAGAATTCAAGCAGACCTGAGTGAGAAACACTGGTTTAGCTGAAGCTGGTTTATAAAACAGAATCATATTTTAGCCACGGCAACAAA
This sequence comes from Oryzias curvinotus, assembly GCA_023969325.1. NCBI lineage: Eukaryota > Metazoa > Chordata > Actinopteri > Beloniformes > Adrianichthyidae > Oryzias > Oryzias curvinotus. The sequence goes on along the minus strand of CM043715.1, from coordinate 29,762,970 downwards.
CTGACAGCATTTATTTGGTTAAGCTCTTATAATCTGCAACCAACTGTAATGCATTACTTTGCACAAACATTACCCAAGCAGGCCTTTTCACACCCACCTCCCTACTAATATTATTGATGTTTTTACCATGGTAATATAATTACATTTTTTTAATCAGCATTTTATTTAATTTATTATATTACATTCTATATGATTTGGACTGTAAAACACCAGCATGCAAAAATATGAATAATATTTTTTAGAAGAAATTTGCTTATGGTTTTTTGATATAGAAGCCCTCTGAAATATGTGTTTGCTTGTTTTGCTTTTACTTGGGGGAAGGAGAAATCTAACTTGGATGACTTCATTAAAAAAAACAAAAAACACACACAGGGTCACAAAAAAGGGCAACTTTAGGCAAAAACCTGATTTCAGGTTTTTTCTTACTTTCATTGGAATAAAGATGGATTTCAGCATTATGTTAATTTCTAATCCATAAGGAGATATGTAGATCTTTTTTGTGTTTATTTTATTTTGTAAACCTTTTTTTGTTTGTCTTCATATGCGTTCAGCAAGAAATAGAATTCTGTTGTCAGCCCTTCATAAATAAAATATTTAGGAATCTGGATATTTTAAACACCTCAAAGGCAACCTGAAAGATGAAAAAAGAAAAAGAATAATATAAATGTTAACTGAAGTTGCTTCAAAATTCTTATTGTAATTTTTCATCTAGGTTTAGCTTTTGTGAATGTGTGTGTGAAAGCATTTCCCTGTGTCTACCTGTTTCGTTGGGGTCACATTTGCCATCACGTCTCTTGATAACGTCAGGCTGCGCCTGTGCTTCAGCAGAAGCTTAATTGAAAAAGAGGCAAAGGCCATAGCGTTCCCCTATAGAGTCGACTCTAAATGCAGCCTCACTGGAGAGGAACTGAGAAGAAATTGACCTCAGAGACACAGGGAGACAGAGGAGGAAAGAGGGCAAGATAACTATAAATTTGACATCCTTCAGAGAGTTTGAAAAGAAAGACTGACTATGAAAGAGAGCATAGCTAAATGTGGGCTCCCCGATGAGACAGAATGAGCTTGGGAGGAAAAGAAATGGGAACGACGGAGAGAGAGAGAGACTTTATCTAAATGTGTCCCTCCCAAGTGTGGGAGCTGCGAGGCCAGGGGAGCTGTCCTTGGTTCTGAATAAGCCTCTGGCAGAGAACCAAGTTAAGCAGTTGGCATTGAGTGCATGGCACGGAACTCACGGCTTATACACAACCTCTCTGTCACTGTCTCCCCATTGCTCCATCTTCCTTCCTTTCTTTTTGACCCCACTGTCACCCTCTCTTTGTTTGTCATAGAGATGTGACACAGGCAGTTAATGCCGCCTAAAGAGCGCAGCTGAAGGCAACACAAGACAACAGGTCTTGATCTGAGCTTGTCTGAGCTTCTTCAGCCTTTTCACTCGTGTTATTTATTAATTTCTGTAATTGAGGAGTCAAAAGGATTTTATATTCCTATATAGATCTGATCTTCACCAGAAAACTTTGCTAGTCAGGTTGCAAAATACCTCTTTGTTTTACCTTCTATTTGGCATGGCAGTAGTGCAGTTTACATTTACCTCGATTACCCCTTAGTCATCTGGGGCCTTTTGGCAATTTGTTTAAATCATTTATCTTTAAAGCAGTTCATTCTGCCTTATATCCATCTTCACATCCATTTTTGTAGTACAACCCGATCTTTACCTTTACAAATATATTTTAATGATATTATACAATAATTTTTCCATGAACCTGAAACTATCCTAAAAAAAAAACCCTCAAAACCAAGTGGGAAATTGTGTCATTTTTTACTGCAAAAATCCCCAAAATTGAGATCAAACTGTTCTTAAGTTTCAGATTAAAGGTCAAATATGTATAGACTAAAGAACAATGAACAAATCCACAGAAGAAGAAAGTTACAGCAATATGGAAAATGTGTTTGAAACAGGTAAAGTTCTACTGAACTATAAGAGTTCCACAGATTATTTTAGAGGTGTATTACACTTATGGCTCATAACTCTGGTTATGTCTGTTTTAAACCAAAAATGTCAAAGTTAAAAATGTTCAAAACCTTCCTGTTTAATTTTAAATGTAAACAATGCTGTGTGTGTGTGTGGGGGGGGTCATCCGTGCATCATTGTAAACTGCCGATGGGATGAGTAAACCCTCTAAATACTTCAGGGGCTGCTGAGGGTTAATATAATACAACTTTTAAATGAAATGAAATGAATTGTGTGTGGTCCTGTCTGTTTGGAGTTTGCCTTTTGACCTCCAGGATTTTTTACAGTCACTCTGGCTTCCTTCCATGGTCCCAGAACATACTTCACAAGTAACTTGTGACTCTAAATGATCCCTTTGTTGTGGATGTGAGGCCGTGGTTTTTGTCTCTGCATTGCCCTGAAAGGGTCAGGAAATGTCAAGGGTTTACCCCACTCTCACTCTTCAGAAGGTGGGTCGGTTCCAGCATCCCTGCCATCCTTAAGATGAGTAAAGCAGGTTTAAAAAATTGATGGGTCCATGGATGATCAGCTAAAATAAGCACGACCTAATGTTTGCACTAAAAACCCATAGCTGTCAGTCTTTGAACGGTTTATATAAATTCAGCTTTTATTAGAAAATAATAAACATCTTTGTTGGGCTCTGCAGCGTTTTTTTTATGTCTCAACCTGACTTTATTTGGTGGTATCAGTGTTGGGAAATGCCACGGATGGGTCAAAGCAAACAAAAATAATGTTTTGTTTTTTGGATTCCCGTGCTCCGAACTTCCCTTTTGATGGTATAATGATACGTTTATGGATTACTTAAATGTTGCGTTGAACACCAGTTGCTGCATCTATCAACTCCAAACGAAATTAATACATATTTTATTCTAGGTTAATGTTTCTTTTTCATCTCATGGGTGTATAATCTCTTTAGGGGACGTCAACATTTCTGCAACAAATAGTGCAAACACTTATAAAAGTGGCATGTTAACATTGACTGAAGGGATTATGTGGTTGGGTCGATGTGTTTGTTTGCCTTAGTTTAAAATACATCTGTTGTTTTGCATGAAAAGGTTACCAGAGGACAGAAAAGGGGTGATAGAACACAATACTCAGGTTTTTCTTTGTTTAACTTGAATCAAGAACTTTTTTCCCTCATCAGATTTGACCAAAGCTATTGGAAATAATTAATTATTATTCAGTTTGCACATTCATGTTCATACAGGCAGACTATAAAAGATGGGTCTTGTGCCTTTTCTTAAAAATGCCTATGTTCTCTGCGGCTCTCAGGTCTTCTAGTAGACTGTTCCATAAACAAGGGCCATGGTGCTGAAAAGCTGCCTCTCTCTGTGAGTTTTGGTTTTTACAGCTGGAATGGTTAATAGCCCAGAGCCAGAGGATCTCAGGGTCTGCGAGGGTTCACATTTGACTAACAGATCTGATAAACAAGAAGACGCAAGATGGTTAAGACATTTAAAAACCATTAAAAGGATCTTAAAATCAATCCTGAAGTATATGGGAACATATTGCAGGGCTTTTTAAATTAGGGTGATGTGAGCCCGACTCCTGCTCTTGGTGAGGACTCGTGCAGCAGAGTTCTAGAGAAGCTGAAGGTTCTTAATGTTAGTTTTTGGAAGACCAGCAAGCAGGGCGTTACAATGACCAACTGCATTGATGATAAAAGCATGCATAAGCATTTCCATATTAGCAAGAGAGAGAAGTAGGTGGACCCTAGCCCAATTTCTAAGATGATAAAAAGCAGTTTTAATCAATCACCTGCTAAGTATAAGGCATGACAATTAGCTTTGAGTCAAAAATGATGCTCTGGATTTTTTACCGTTTCTGAGTGACTTCATGAGAATTAATTTAGCGTCAAAAACGGTTTCTCTCTTTTGGCTTCAGGACCGATGACTTAAGATGTCATTTTTTTCACTGGTTGATTTGAAAAAAAAAAAAAAAAAAAAAAAGAATTGCCATCCATGACTTTACATCTAAAATACAGTGACTCATCAGGAGACATAGCTATGGAAGTGGAACTTGTGACTTCTGATGACATTCACCAGTGGAAGCATGTAGATTTTCAATGCAAGTAAAAGCATAAAGTCACAGCTGGTGGCTCCAAAAAGTGTTTTTTGTATTTGCTTGTTTCTTTTTTACATAGGTTGTTAAAATAGAACAACACTCTGTATTTCTACTGGCTCTATATTAAATTGAACTGTTGTTTGATCATCAGACTTTTTTTCTCATTATTTTTTTTAAATATTGTAGCTGAAAATAAATGCTTGAGGGCTAAAAACTAATTGGAGCAAATTTGTTTTAAATCATAAGATTGCTATTTACACACACAAAAGATTTTACTTTACACAGAAAAAAAGACTAAATACAGAAACGAAAAACTGTCAAAGTTTACTTGAGCTGCTACAGGCTTTTCTAAAAACATGTGCCTGGCACATTTGACTACAATTTAAAAATACGCTAAAAACAAAAGAAGAAGAAAATGCTTGAAACATAAAAATCTAAATTATTTTGCCATCCTTTAATATGTATTCTTGCTTCAAACAAAACTGTGACGGGCTTTCAATATTAATGTTTTAGAGATGAACTGGCCAACATTTGAGCAAACATACTAACCTTGCCGAGCATATTTAAACAATAAGATATCCCAGAATTTTGTCATTATTATTATTGCAATGTTGCATCTGTTTAATGTGCCAACAGCCCTTTTTTTGCAGTTAGATTTCGGCTCCCTAATCTCGCCAAGAAGCCATTGTGTTATCGCCAAAAGCAGCTAATTACCAGAATGTGTTTGACAGATAAAATAGAAGGCCGGGGCTTTGAAAATGCATCTAAAACAGAAATCAACTTCAAAAGAAGTGAACACTGAATCCTAAAAAATAATAAATCTGACACCATTTATCTAGTTCTTATCCCGTCTAAAACCACAGCAGAGGGAACTATTCAAGTATCCATTGATATTAACTTAAAGTTATCTCAGTTATTTTATTATTTTGCGCCTGAAAAACCCCAAAGCTAATTAAGATAAACCTAAATTAGAGCAGTCATTTTGCATGACTGACCCCCAATCCAAAAGGACACAATATTTTAGAAGTGTTTGATTGAGATTGGGTTTTACCTTTAATCCAACCTGAATTGGGAAACATGGATGCATAATATAAAATAATAAAATTGCAAACTAAAACCAGAATAACTAAAAAAAAAAAAAACACCAAAAAAACAACCGTTCCTTAACAGTTGTTTTTTTGGTGTTTACTTTTTGACTTATTAATTTATTTCTAATTAAAAAAATATATATATAAAAATAAAAAGTGGATCACATGTTTACAGTGGATCACATGTCACTTTTGCAGCTGTATTTATTTAATTTGAATGTCATTTTTTATGTCCTTCTTGCTGCCGCAGATAAGTGAATTTCCCCATCGTGGGATGAATAAAGTTAATAAAGTTAAGTTAATCTAACCGGATGTGTTTTGTATATTCAACTTTAGAAAAAAATAGATAAGATCAAGTTTAGTTTTTGTTTTAGACCTAATTCATACTAATAATACATTGTGCTAAAAAAGTTTCCAATAGTGGTTGTTGTTAACTAAAGTTGTTAAGTAAATGGAGCTGCATTGGGACAGAAATGGTTCTGTTGCATGATGTAAACACTTTTTTTGGAATGTATTTGAAAATTGTCTTTGTTTTGAAATCTGACATGAATAAAAACGTCTTTGTCCCAGATACTGTGTCACGGTGCTGCTAAGGTGCTTTTCTTCAGTAATGAGCGGTCTGCATTTTCTGTATCCTGCTAAACAGACAACGCATCATTTATATCCTGGGAAAACAAGCCACAGAGTCTGCTGCCAAAAGCTCCATCCATTTAATAAAAGCAAGTCAGAGAGGGGGCAACTAAAAGTCCAACCTGGTTGAGAGAATGGGAGCTGGGGGACAAGTAAATGCAAAGATTTGCTAGGCAGGAATCCGTTTTTTTAGGAGTTTTTCCTTACCGCGAAGGGGGGTCTAAGGGCAGGGATGCCAGTATAGCTTAGTCAGTTTGTTAGTTCATTTTAGTATTTTCCTATTGACTCTTTGTATTCATGATCCTTTTGAGTTCATGTTTTACTTCAAAGCCCATCGAAACGACTGTTGTTGTGATTTTGGGCTATACAAATAAAATTGAATTGAATTGAATAGGCACAACGGTAAAATGGATTGTTATGTATTTAAACTCACTAGTATGACACAAGTGTCATTCAAGAGGAAACCAGACCGTCTTCAAATATTTGTGGTATAAAAAAAATAAAATAAAATAATAAAAACAAGCTTAAGCATGTGATTTCTACATGACGGGTTCTCAAATTGGTAAAAATTTTAAACTAAAACTGTGACGTTTTATCAGAATCGCAAACTCCACTGGCAAAGGAGAAAAAAAACATTCAGAAAAAAAGAAGTAGAATAGTCTCTAGTTTCAGACGAAGGATGTACAAATTCTGGGAAACATGAATACATACAGCGGTAAATGAGGATGTTTCTTAAAAATGAAAGCTTTAAGAAATTCATGAAATAAAGGGATTAATGTGGAATTCATTCCATCTGTGTTCCTTTTATCCATTTAACTCAAAATTCTTAACACACTGTAGATTAGATCAGGAGCATTTGAGGCTGCTTCTTTAAATTATATGTTTTAACTAATGAATCTATATGCAATTCAATCAGCATACTAGCTCTGTTTTAATTGTATAGCATTCATTGTATTTTTGTTGATTCTTTTCCAGGGCTCCCTTGAAAAATTCAATTTTATGAAAAAGAGGTTTTAAATCTCAATGGGACCCCCCTGGTTAAATAAAGGTGGAAGAAACAAAGAAAAAATGCCCAACAAGGAACGCCTTTCGTTTTACTTTTGGAGTTTGTCACACAGATTATTGGTATATAACAGCATATGACTGAGTGAAGATGATCTTGTATTTCAGCTAATGCTATGCCTGTCAATCTTATCCCAGTAACATCTCACTTCCTGTCATCCCTCCCCCAACAAAGCAGGCAGCATCCATTTTTCTTGATTAGAAACCTGTCAAATAAAATCTTCTTTTCGGCAAGGTCATTCAAAAGCTAAGTATTTGTTTCTCACATGTCTCCCAAATCACTATCTGAAGGAAAAGATAGTTAAAAAGTCAATTGGTTTTCTTTGTTTCCGAGCCTAAAATAGCGATAAACGGATAACAACAAAATCAAATAAAAAATCCTTGGGTTGAATGAATTTGTTAAAAATTGACCCTCATTGTCATGATGCTGTATTGTTTACATTCCACAGGGTGAATGCTGGAAGGAACACGATTGTATTAACATTTTTCTTCTACTAGAGGTGAGGTGTCAATCTGCTCATTGTGATTGTGTATGCTCGTTTAAGGATAGTTTGACTTTCATGACTATACATTTTGGCAAAACAAGATATTTTTAAAAGTGACAACAATTTCAGAGGATGGATCGATATGTAATGTTAATTGTAATCCCATTTAAGCCTCCAGCTTCCAGATTTTAATGCAAACCAGTATAAAAAGTAGTAGTATAGAAGTATAAAAACTTGCAGTTGCTCAAAAGATCACTAAAGTCATGTTGTGGAGGGGATTTCTTCTTTTCTTACACCTTATGAGGGGGGGGGACTATTCAGCTGTTTTTGATTTTGCTAGAGCTCAAACTTGCTCATTTTTTCTGCACTTTTTGTTGCACTGTTAATTGTTAGGTTTGGAGTGTGACCGGGCTGTAAGGTAGCGGGAGAGCCCATAAGCAAGTGTTTGATGGGAAGTGGGGGATGGGCTTACTCCCCACCAACAGTTCCGCCCACAGCAGAGGTGAAATTTTTAATGAACTCCAGCTGCTCTACAGACAGCATGTCCTCGAAAACAACACAGGTTTTTTATTTTTTTTTTTTAAGATTTTAGCTAAAAATGAAATTCATAATTAGAAGATCTTTGGAGACAATTTCACAATTGATCAAATGATGATCAGACTGGGTCTTTAAGAAGTTTTTTATGCCTGAGCAAAAAAAAAAAAAAAAAAAAGAAAGAAAACAAAAATTGCCATCTCCAACCTAAACATGCAGCTTTGTTTCTTGGTGCCCTCAATCTATCTGCATAAGTGTTGGTGGCTTATTCCGCTGCATTAAGAAGGCGTTTGATCGCTGGAACAGAGGAGGGTAAAAAGGACTGGCTGGTTCAGTGAGGAAATCATCAACATCTCTCTTCACTGAGTTTTTATCATCAGAAAAAGCATCCTTCTCAACAGCTGAAACACTAATTGAGAGTGCACAAAAGGAACAAAGTAGGCAGTCAAAAAATGTGTTTTCTGTACTTTTTCAAGCACTGCAGCTCTAGCATCCTGACAGATTTGTAAAATGATCAATAAATCAGTAACATAATGTCTCCTTTGTAATGATAAAACGGCTGCAACAAATCAGATTATAGACTATGTGTCTCTTGGATTCGGTTGGTGATTGCATGGGTTTGACCGAAGGGGAACCATTTGTTTAGCAATCATGCAGCCTGTGGCAGTTTCACCTGTCTGAAACTTAACACAGGAACTCGCACATGCACACACATACACACATCATAAGCTCAGGGACCAAGCTAATGCTGGCTGGGTGGGTGCAAACTAGTGATTGGTCTGGCAACACTGACGCGTCGGCTCACGCGTCGAGCTCATAAAGTCAAACCCCGTGTCGTATCACTTTAGGAGAAGCCACGTGACCGATGAGCCACTGAGTCGGTATGTCACAGATGAGCCAAACAAGGAAGTGTGTCTATCAGCAGTTTTGCCAGATTATGCGGTTTTCCACTGGGTGGCTTTGATTTTTATTTTTGCGGAGAAAATTTGGTTTGGGCGGTTTTCGCGTCAATTTGCCGGGTTTTAGTTAGTTTTATTATGAGTCTAAGCTATCTTTTATTTTGAAAGATATTTTATTTAGAAAAAATACTGGATCTTCTTGGTTAAATTACATGGAAATAAGGAACTACAATGACAAATATTGTGTTTAGATTAAATATAATAAGTACATCAGCGTAGTTCCTCAAAACTTGGTTGCCTGCAATGACGTTTCTGCACAGCAGGGGTCAGTATTAAATGACACGGTATCGACACAGTATCAATACAGTTTGGGCAATGTTCCGAAATGATTCACAAGGCCTCATCTAGCCATCACTAGTGCAAACAGTCAACTACTGAAACATCTGAGCAGGTCCTCTAAAACATGACATACACACAGTTGCCAGCTCCCTTAATTTGGTGGGTGGTTTGTGTGAGCGTATTATGTTAAGTGTTTTTTTGTTTTTTTTTGCTGACGCGTCTGCTTACCTTTTCAGCTTTACTTCCTGGGTCAAAGGACCCAAACTCTGGTTTTGGTAGGCTTTTGTAGTGCCTGACCAAAGTTCACTCATTAAGTCAAAGTAGAACAGCCTTGCCCAGGGGAGGGGCCATGTCTTATAAAAGATGTGCATTGTGGTCAGGAGGTCTGTGTTTTAGAGCTGGTTCTGAAGTCTCTGCTGGTTACCTGCTGTAAAATAAAATCACAAGCATTCCACACAGACCTTCGAGGTGTTTTTTTTTTTTTTTTTTTTTTTTGCCTTGGACCTGTCGGTCACACTGAACCGGAGGGTGACAGAGCCCAATGTTTCCTAATATGCAGTATTTTAAACCACTTTTGCAAAAAAGCAACATCCTTAATAAACCTTAAGTTGTTTATTTCCTCTTTTTTTGCCATTCTTAAAACACAAGGCAACAAATGCAACACAAATCCACTGGTTTTATAAACATGAAACCACTCCATTAGATTGCTTTGTGCTGAAGAGGCTACAGTTTCAAGCATATACATCCCTAATGTGATCAAACAGTTTGGGAGTCTGGGGAGAGGCTGTGTGATATATCAACAACAAATGTATCAAACCTGCTGAGAAAGATGAATGCTTTCTTTTTCAGCAGAATCCAAAGAACAAAAGCTGTTACAAAACACCAAAGTCACTGAGAGTGTGAATGTAGGAGACTGAAGGTGAACATCAAGGGTCAACAGTTCCTTTAGCTTGTAAAAATGCACTTAAATGAATTATTTCTTTATTTATTCTTGTTTCATTTCATTTCAGGTGGTTTATCCAAATATAAAGGTTGCTGCGTACAGGATCTGAATTTTGCATTAAAAAACAAACTTTCACGGATAAACTCAACATTTAAACTTAAATCTGAATATTTAAATTGCTTTGTTTAACCTAAAGGTTATTTACATTTGAAATGGGATGATTCTGGATCTGAGATCACCAGACAAAAGGACAAAACTATAGTGTATTGTCAAAATATAACAAAGAAAATAAATGTAAAAAGTTCTAGTTCTAGTTCTGAAAGCAAAATTTAATTATTAAAATGTTTGACTATTTCCAGTCCCTGGTCCAGACTGTAAATGGCTCGAGTTATGCTGCTTTCTGGTCCTAAATGTTGATGTAAAGATGTTATCGTCTGATCCTAAACAGCCAAACAAATATAAACCACTTGCATTAAGAATTGGGAACCTGCTTGAAATTTTAAATATTTTTTTATTTTGTATTTATGTATTTATCATGATGTCAAATTAGTTGGATTATTGTCTTAGGTTTGATATCGTTATGCCTTTTTTCTGTCTTCTTTTGATTGTAATTGCTTGAAATAAACAAATAAACCAAAATAATTAAAAAAAAAGGGAAAAATAAAATATGCTCACTATTGGACACTAGCTTGAATCCAGGCAATGAAAAATTGTTATTATTTTTCTGTATTTTAATGCATCAGTTAAAAAAAATAGTAATGCTACATACACACCAGGCATTTAACACACATTCTGTAGGTTTTAGAACGCGCTTTTAGCAAACTTTTTTCAAATAGGACTGTTGCTACTAGCACCTGTACTCACAAATCTTGCTTCAGTTTTTTAGTTTCACAGCTTCATTATGACATATCATAGACTTAGCGTCTTTCAACACGTGTGCCGTGCTTTTTCTATGTAAAGAATCCAAAAACGGACTTAAACACTTGTTCATCAATGCACAAATGCGAGAATTTTGAACGCAGGAGCCCAAACCATGGCTATACGTGTTAACATGGACTTTTCATTGGAAGTGGTCTTTGCCGAGTCCTGTCTTAGCGTAGCATAGCATAACAATGGAATAACATTGATGACATAACCATTTTTTTATGTTCAAATCCCTTCGGTGTCATCAGAAACCAGTCATGTCTTTCTATGATAAGAAGTAATAATGAAAAAAATCCTAGAAATAACTGTGACAGCATTTATTAGTGGACAACCCAGTATCTTTGTGACACACTATGTCTCAACAAAATGTGTTGGCTGCATAATAACGCCTCGAGGGTGGCAAATGACTTCTTTCATTTATCCTACTCTTTTCTTCAAACAAGAGGTCAATATATTTTCCCACACAAAAACAAGTGAGTGCTGAGGCTTGAAAGACGTTTTATTGCGTGGAGACAACAGCTCGTCGTGGCAGATTAAATCATTTTGGTTCCCAGAGCAGTCATTTCAATAACTGAATGAGTTGACCGTATTCCATGACCCATTTTTCTCTTGAATTTAGACAACCTGATAGCCTGAAATCTGATCCAATTGCATTTGTTAATAATTTGATCTTATAAAATAACAGCACATATCAAAAGAAATGTAATGAGTTTAAAAATGACCCCTTCATATTAAGGGCAGATTAATAGAAAAGGATCACATCCATTAGCAATCATTTGTAAAAATTTGTTTTCTTTGCCTCAAAAGCTCTGTGCTTTTACCCTAAAGATCATCCAAATCTTTGGAATTTAAAGTTTTTGGGGTCAAAATTCTTAGAGGGGTGGAGGGTGGTCAGAGGAATCCTAAATCACTTAAGATACGGTCACACTGGCCTCATCAACGCATGTTTATCTGGCCAATTTCAATAAAAAGTGTTAGTAAATATGTATAAATGGGTGTTTCAGCCTTCCGTGTTCAAAACTCACATATTTTAGACAAGTTTTTAAGTTGGTTTTCAGGATCTACATACAAAAAAAGCAGCAATTGAAAACGCTTTGACTGTGAAACCAGTTGACAATCAGGGACTCAGACTTGGTATTGAGGTATGGGTGAAGTTCCTGAATTCATGGAAGTGCCAACCGTTTGTAACTGATCTGATCATGAGCTGCATTTCCATTATACATATGCTCAAAACACACACAAAAGAAGCATAATTTTGCAATTACACTGCTTCCATTCAATCCTAATTATGTGAATAAACACAAACTAACTCACACGATAAGTCATCTGAAAACATGTCAACGGATGTGAACAATACTTTGATTTACAGCAGATACATTCAAATTTCTGCCACGGCATTAGCGGTCATCATCATCTATCAAAGAAAATATCAGCGTCTTATTACTAAATATGTTAATTTCAATACGCTTTAAAAACCACCTCCTCTGAGTGTAAAACATTTTTCGAAATTGCCATGTTTCCATTAGGCAAATGTTTTATTGTAAATCCAATTTGGGCAATTTCAGAGTCAATGGAAACGCAGCTATGGAGAACGAAACTAATATTTGTGGTTTGTCTCTAGACCCAAATATGACACAAATTTGATCATTTATCTGAATTGAGCTGTGGGAGAAAAAAACCTGGAGCAAGATTGGTGTGATTTGCACCACTTCAACATTTTGCACCAAGCCTCTTCCGACTGTGGGCAGATGGACTAGTGTAGCAACAGTCCAGTGTGAAAGCCCAAGGCTTAAAGCCTGTTTAAGAACATTCAGCAACACATACCTGGTGTAAACGTAGCATCAGACCTAGAAAAGCTCAACAAAATACTTTGTCTGTTGCTTGACCCAAGAGATACTTTCTCATCGATGCGTCTATGAAGAAACAAGGCATACATTCTACACCAATGGTGCTTTTTCACAGAAAGATGGAGTGAGACTTTTTATTTGTCAGCCTGAATTTCATACAATTATGTTTGATGAATAAACAAACCATGAGGCACGTGTGCTTTGACTTGTATTCTTCTTTGTATCTGTTATAGTCTTAACCTCCTCAACATTTTCTCTTTCTGCCCTACCATCACCTTCTTTGCCCGTTTTTTCCCCGTTGCGTTATCTGCCTCCTTCATCTCCTCTCTACTGTCATTCTTTCCTGACTCTACAAGTTTATTGCCCTCCCAAGAGACTCACCTCCAACCCACAGATTCCTTCGTCTGAACTCGGAGGCCTCAGAACTTCTGCATTATGATTCAATTTGTTCTGACCTGAGTGAGAACAGCTGTTATAACATTTTATCAGAGGAAAGGGACGATGCAGAAATGACAGATCGCATCGTGATCATAATCATCCTGATGCCCCCCCCCCAGCTTGGAGAAAAGAGCTACTCACCACATCATGGGTAATGGAGTGGAATGCTGATAGAGATTTCTTCAAATTAATTAGACCCCAGGAGAGGGCTGGGTGATAGAGGTGTTTGGAATTTCTGGCTCTGAGAATGACAGACGGGTTTGGTACAAAGAAGACTGGATTGGTACAGAAATGAAGAAGAAAGGGACTGAAAGAAAAACTAGACGAGTTGTTTTAAGTGTGGATGAAGGAGAGACTGAGCAGCAAGCCAGAAGGAGAGGTGGATGAAGGCAAAATGTAGACTGAAGGGGAGCACTGATTTGATGGAGGTTCTTGGCATACAACAATGCATGAAAGGAAAGCCAAGATTTTTTTGCTTGTTTTTTGTTTTGAAGGTAAAGCTAAATAAAAACAATGTAGGATAGCAATCTAAGAATCAATATGCATGAAAAAATACATCTAAAATTATGTTAGCTACTTTAAAAAAGTGCCCCACTGCACTTTCCCTACTCATATTTTAAAGCAAATGACTCTGAAGACAAAGGGAAAAAATGTTCTTCTTATAGATGAAGACAAAAAGAAATGCAGACAGACAGAACCAGACAGACAAAAGGAGATGCAGGAAGTGAGCGACCTTGGGAGAATTTCAGGCAGACTATCAAGCAAGGGCGGTTTAGTTTAATCATCTCACCTGATCAGCGTCCTATTTAAGTCCAGGTGTGTAAGTAAAAAGTACCAAAATAGAATTACACAACATTAATAAAATCCTGGTAACTTATTTTGCCGAACTGCATCATGACCAATCAGATCATCTTGACCGCTTTCGTGTGGTAGTGGTTCAAAAAATCTCACTCCAGACTAGCGAGAGTGGTTGCTATCGAAACAGACTAACTTGGATCAATCACTGCTTACTGACATCTAGCTCCAACATATAGCCATTTTTAGCACCAAAAAATGGTGACTGAACTTATATTAATATCAATTCATTGGAACCGGGAGACATTTTCTACGGGGGACATCAGACTCACTCAGTCCGGTTCTCATACAGTCAATGGTAAAAATGCACTGAAGCAGGTGTGCGTTGTTCTCTTGTTATGCTTTATACTAAAATCATTGTTTGGGATTATTACATCCTTAAAGTTGAGTTCATTCTTAGAATTTTGGTATGCTGTAGGATATAGCTGGACTTGGATAAAGGTTGTCCTGAACTCTCCCCCCACCAGAGGAGGCTTCTTGGTGTAATGGACAAAGCAGGTTCAGTAGATATTGAGACTCAGTGTTTCAAGGTCCCAAACCTTCTGCTGAGTCAACTGCTACGGGCAAACTTTATGTGCCCCTCAGAAGAGTTCAAGTTATTTTGCAGCCGTCATACTGTACATGTCCTCTACCACTCAAATATACCTCTGTGCCTCTGTAGACTTTTTCATTGAAACCTGCAGAGCTCCTCTCTCAGCACTAAGTCATAGACCTTGAATCTACAAAGACACACATCATCTTCTTCTGGTCTTCTCTGTACTTCTCCAGCAGCATTCTCAAATCAAATATAGCATTTTAGATACTTTATCTTGGCATGAAACAAGACTCTTGCTCGCAAATGCTTACTTCTGACCTCTGCCTACCTTCCACTACTCTTTCTCATAACTTCATAGAGTGACTCATCAGCTCTTTTCTTCTGTAGTTTCCACAACTCGGCATGTCTACCTTCTTCTAACAAGGCATCCTCTCACTCTCCAAGATCGTGCTAAACACAAAAACTACCTTCACCTCTTTAAAACTCTTCCATGGCTCCACAACTATGCTGTCAGGAGCAACTGCTTTTCCACTTTTCCTCTCTTTTTTTTAATGCTTTCCGCACTTCATTCTTGCAGATGTTTGCCATTTTCTGCTCCATAACAGTCTGGGAGCCCAGGAGCTGCATTGTGTGTTTATAGAAAACCCGTGACAGATAGTTTTGTATGAAGAAGGTTGGAGTGGCAAAGAGGTACAACTGAGTTGTGCAGGACATGAAATCGCACTGTAAGACACTGCTGAGGTGTGACAGATGATATTTAGGAGGGAATGTGATGCACCAAAGATCAACTTTGAGCTCTTTCCTTTGGTAGTGTTGAGCATCAATGAATATTAGTGATGGGTCATGTCTGCTGCTTGGTAGGGATTCAAAAGAGTCAGCTCTGAAATCACGACAGCCAATTCTTTCTTTATTTAATTTTTTTTTCACTCCGTGCTCTCTGCCTACTCATTGAGTTTCAATATTAAGTCAATGGTACAAATGCAATCGGAGGTCCTGCAGCCAAATTTGAGCAGCGGGTGCAGCACATCGGTCTGTCAGCGGCGCAGTTAGAGAGTACAAATATCTGAACAATAGGCGTGTTTGAGATGGTCTCACCTGGATCGTCGGCGAGACCAGGCGGCTGCAGGCTGTGGCAGAGAAAGGCACCAGAGATGAAGGCGAACGCTGAGCTGCTGCAAGACTGAACGGGATCAGGAAGTTGGGGTTGTCCGTAACTTTCGGTTGAATTTTAAAATGCCTTTCCACATTAGTATGATCTATGTTAATACATATTTTATATTCATTTTAATGTTTTGTAATGCATGTAGACATTTTTTTTTTTTATCAATTGGTATTTTAAATTTTCATTGAATTATACTTGCATTTATCATGTATATCATTTCTATTAGTTTTTTTTTCCAGTTATTGCTTTTATTTGTCCTTTTCAGATTCTTAAGGTAGACAATTTCTCTACACAGACACATCTGTCTGGTGACAACAGATAATAAAATAGCCACTGTGCTGATTCTGGCTCATTGCAGTGATGCTTTTAATGTGCGCTGTTCCAGGTAAATCAATACATTTAAAATTTAAGTTAACTTTTACAGGCAACAATAGAACACATAACCACAGATGATTTTGATGCTTGTACTTATGAGTTCCTTTTGTTGCATATATGCAAATGTCTGTCTGGTGTTTAATATTAAAACCAAAATGATTAGAAAATAAAATTTAAAAAAAGTTTCAAGTAAAATAATCTTTAATAATAAATTAATCTGATTGATGTTGACTTAAATTACTACAACCATTTGTATAAATATTTTTTCATCAGTGATTCCCTATTTGAAGAAAGAGTTCTGTTTGCCCTCTTGGGCTAATGCGGGACAGCAAGTCTTCAAACTGGTTCATTTGTTTAACAAATAAGTTTTGTTATTCATTCATTAGAAATGTATTTCATTTAGTACATTAAGACAATCCAAAAATTATTAAAATTCTATAATGAAGAGGAGCAATATAAAGGAAAAAGAAAATGTATGTTCCTCCATCATTTAATTTTTTAAAACGATAAATGAAAAGCTTTAATTCCAAAAAGTAATATTAGCCTGTCAACATCTGATTAAAATATTAAACAAAAGATTGGTTTGTAATGGAATGAATGCAAAAAAATCTGGCAATTCCAAGGCTTCTCATGACTAAACTACACAGTAAAGCATTTTTTGACATACAAACTGTTATTTTTTTTTGCAAAGTTATGGTAAAATAATTGGCCCACAAAAAATTCTATGTAAAGATTCCAGTGTCGAGATTCAAAAGAATCACAGTGCTCATCACTAATGAATATATCAGAGAGATCGTCAGGTCATACATGAGTCCCAGAGGAAGACCAAAAAAGAAGGATTATGGATTTAGGATGCAGGAGGGAAGGTTAAATGAGCGTGGATTATTTGCTGTGGTAAGCCCCGATGGGAGGCCACATACCTTTTGTAGTGTTATTTTTGGTTTATGGCCACAAAGACTTTTACAGCCAAGTTTTTTCTAGTTTGTTTTTGCACACCAACTTTGGCGGCTTTCATATCTACAAAGTTAAGTCATATTTGCTCTCAGCGGGCGACATGCCTAATCCACTTAGCATGTATTTAGTATGGAGTACAGTGGACAAAAAAAGAAAAAAAAAGGCAAATAAAGCAGTTTGATAAAAAGTGCTATAATGAAACAGCCATGTCAACAATGCAAAAATGTAAACATTTTAAAAACAATTTGATGAAAACCTTTTATGCTTTTAAACCTTGCCAGTGTGGAAAAGTGTTTTAAATGAAGACTTGGGCCACACTCCCTGTGACCTCACAGTTCTATCCAAGCCCCTTTCATTTCCACACAGGTACTCTGTGTTGCTGTGACTGCTCTTCATTGCTCTGCTTCCCAGAGTAAACCTCCACCTTTCTAGATGTTCCACCTGTCCCCTGCTTCCAGGTGTTTTGATGTGGATAAGGACATCATTCCTTAATAATAGCATCGGCTGAAATAGTGGGTTTAAGAGCTTGAAGCTTTTAAAAGAAGCTGAGTAGAAGGCGGAGTATTGCACTTATTCCCACTTGGGAAACTTTGTGACTCTCCTGCTCGTCTGCCAGCCAGCCTCCAAGGACAGGGGGGTGAGCGCGCTCTCTCCAGCTCCAGCCCCTGGATCTGTCCTGGGTGTACCCAACAGTCCTGGGTGTTGCCCAGCAGTAGCGGGGCAGGCTCTGGCTGCCGCATGATCCTGACGATCACGGTTAAGAGAAAGGATAGAAAATAAAAAAAACAAGAAAGCCAACTCTGAGCTAAAGTAGACAAACTGGCAACAGTGGCAGTTAAAAACAAGAAAGAAAAAAAATGTCAGTAGGACCAGAATACCAAACTTTCCATCCTTTACTGATTTTTTTTGTTTGTTTTGTTTTGATTGCACATGGCAGGAATTCAATCTTAGCTTTACCTGCACACCCCTTAATGTATTTTAAGTGTTTTATTCTATTTTATTGTTGTTAATAAACTACACTGTCTCTTGTCACCCTTTCACTCTGTGCCTTAAAACCAGAAACCTGTGCTTCCTCCTTCATCAGTTACGTGCAAAAGGGCATCTTCTTCCAGAAGAGGCCGGTTTCATCTATTATTCATTCTTTCGGGTGACAATTATTCTACGCCGTTATCTTCCTCGGCATATCAGGATATTTCCCGGCTGCTTCTGAGTCGGCTGATACAGTTTCTCCATCCAGGGACACAAACTTCTGTTGGTAGCGATTCAGGAACCGGTAAAACCATCCTCGCTGTGAAATATCCTTTAGCAGCTGGAGGGGAAGCCGACAGGCCGGGGTGTTCTTCATCTCAGCTCCTCTCCTCAGAAATTCCCCCAGCACCTTCTTTGGACGCAAAAGTCTGACTTGTCTGAGCTTTGGTGATGAACACTTGACTAAACACTGTATATCAATGATCTACATTCACTTAACATCAATAAAGTAATGCTAAAAAAATAAAAACCTGTAAACTGTTCATCAGTGCTCGATTGTTTTTATTGTGGAGGAGTCTATTTTTTTTTCCTGACTTTCTGTCTCAAGTTGTATACAGGACGGATTCACACTTTCAGTTGATGTTTTCGTTCTAAATGCCTGTGATTCCATGCCGTATTTTTGACAGTAATCTAACAAAATAAATTAAATATTTAAAACAAAGAAAATCTGAATTGAATACAAAGAAAAGTTGTATTCAAAACAGTCATTTCAAATGTAGAAAACAAATGTTTTCATTTTTTCAGTGAGTTTGATGAGGCTTTTATCCACCAAATTAGGATTATTTTTCAAACACTTTGAATGAAAACCCAGAAGGTTCGATTACAAGAAAATCAGGTAATTGGTATGACATTTATCACTGCATGCTTGTTTTCAAACAGATATTATAGTATTAAAAGGCTGGGGGTGGGGGGGGTGGATGCAGCCATGCTGTGATGTTTTCATGTTAGTTTTCATATTAGTGATTATTTCATATTAATATTTTTTTGTTTAAAAAAAAGATTATTAGAGTTAAAGTAGTGTATTTATTTTATCACATTACATTTTTATGGTAGATATTCAAATTTTTGGCCAGGTAAATTGGTACAGTGTATGTTTTCTCAGCTTTTGTATAGTTTTTGTATATATATATATATATATATATGCAAAAACTTGTGCACTTTGGTAAAACCCAATTAAAAAAAAGGTGACTAACATTAAAGTGTCAGACTGAAGTAAATTCTATGCTGTCTGGTTTTGAGTTTAGAAGAAAACCATTTAAGTTTATTGCAGTGACTTATGTTATCATGCAAATGTCTTACTTTAAAATGCGTGATTGATACACATTGAATGAGAGCAGTATTGGTAAAGCTCTGTGATAACTCGGTGGGCTGTAGCTGTGGAGTCTTTAACTCATCTTCATCGTGAGGTCTGTCAATTTTACATCAGTTCCCTCATTGCAGATGGTTTGGGGGCAAACCCTTTGCAGTTATACATTAAGCATGCAAGTCACTAACCTATGAATGTAACATGTCAAAGCCTTTTTTTTGTTCAATATTTAATTAGGTGTCTCTTAAAAATTGATTAGTGGTGCAACTAAAATTTTATACTCTAATTCAATGACTAGCTTTGTAAATGAGCAAATTATTGCTGTTTTGTCCACTTGATTAAACTAAGCTGAGCAAAATTATCACAATAACCAGATGTATGGTAGAATTATTATTATTATTTTTTTTTTACATGGAGTTATTTTACTCTAATCCAAAAGAAGTTACGTAAAATCAAAACTTGGGTTAGAAATTATAAATAAATAAAAAAGACTACCAGCTACACCAGTCAAATGAAACATCTGTTTCATCCCTTATCATTTTATGGGAACATTGAGATCCCTGATGAGTTACTACACAGCCATTAACTTTGCTGCATGGTAAGTAATTGGTTGAAACACCTCTGTTCCAGACTGATGTTGGCCTAATGATTGGCCACTTTGTTCATCTGTAGACCCAACTTTGACAAAGAAAACTTCAGCTTACTAAATTAACAAGAAAATCCCAGAACTCAGAAAAATTAAAAATTTTATATAATAATTTTACTCTTTCCCTTTTCCAGTCTAAAATTGTGATTTATATATTGTGGTACCATAACTGCTAAGTTTGATTTGAATTCATTACAAAGATCAATCCCCGTCTAAAGGCCTTGTCACACAGCCACTGCATTTTGCGCATTTTCCACCAATGAAATGGTGTTTTTTTTGTGATCCATATTCGTAATTCATAAGAGTTTATTGCATTTATCATTTGTGCGCAGATATCTGCCTAGGGTTTCGGCCGACAGGTTTTTACGTGATTTTGGTTTTGAGCTGTTCAAAATTTTTGTCCGGTTGAGAATTATGCAATCATTTTACGTAGTCTATACATAATTATGGCTCACGCAAAGTTATGACTTTCCACGACTGCTCCACGTATGTCTAGCGGACTTTTCACACATGTACCACTGAGGTATTATTTTTATATCATGTATAAGGCGCGCATGTCACATACAAATTATGAAATTGACGCACGGATCCTTAATGGATTGCATATAAACAAAAATCTTGCATGGTTCATGTTCTAAATTCATTTTGGTGTTCTTCGCATGATTTATTTGTACTTTTCCATGGTTTTAACATGGTTAATTTGCGACAAATCTGTATAAAATTTCATGTAAAGACCGCCACGTTTCTCACTTATTCCACATACATTCACGTATGACCAGTTTTCATCCATGCAATATGCGTAAAATGTAGTGGCTGTGTGACACGGCCTTGAGTTAAGTCAAACAGTGGGGTCCACTATGTCTTTGTCTTGGTACACCAGGCCCTCCTCCTATCCTTTGCAAAAGCCCATTAGCATGTAGAATCAGTCAGAAAAAATGAAAACATATGGTGCATAATACTTACTTGTAATGAGCCTGAGTGCTGCCATGCACAGAAACCAAATTATGAGAGCCAGGTTTTGTGGCAACCTAATAAATATTTCACCCCCTGAAAGTATGAATGATGTGTGGAGATGAAGGAGCCACCTGCTCCTGTCTGTTAAAAGATTAACCAAACGTAGCGCTTTCTTTGTCATGTTTTTTCCCAGTTCTCCCCATTTTTATTTAGCATTTCTCTAAATCAAATGGGTGTACCATGAAATATAAGTTTAGATGAAGTACAGAACTGCATTATTTATAAAACTAATGTACAAAGAAGATAACCAAGTATGAATGGAAACCTACTGTACCTTGTTAAGCCGTGACTCTCCTGAGTAACTGATGTTTTTTGGTTTGTAGAAAATTTAGCAAAGAGGGGTTTTCAATGTTTGTTTGCAGCTGGATCTACTTCTTCTGAAAGCTGCAGCAAATATTCATCTGCATCTCTACATTAAGCACAGTCTGGGAAGACTAAAAGCTGCATGAAATCCTTTAGTAATTAATGCTATGGCGGAAAGTGTCCCGCTTGTTTATCATTCACGAGTCAGCAAAATTATGTTTGGAAGATTGCCATGACAACTTTCCGTTAAATATGCAAGAAGAAAGTAGCAATTAGTGTTAGCACTACTATAAAACATGACAGGATGCTAGCAACAATTAGGCATTGAAACGAGAGACTAAGCACAGTGACCACATGCATTAAGGACAGACTCCTGGTGACTGTTATTCAGCTTAATGTTGATTCATCTTCACTTGGGGGAAAAGTTTGAGGACTCTTGGCAAGTGTCATGAACTTTATTTTCTCCATATCAAAAATGTGCTTATATACTGATGGATTTGTAATTACCATCAAAAAGGTTCTGTGTCCAAAAACAAAAATCTAGCCAAGAAGTAAACCATACATCTGCATGAACAAATTATTAAAGGCATTTTCATCCCCTCTTTTTTAATACCAAATGGAGATTCTTCATTGTTTTTTTGGTTTTTGTTTTTTGGACCAAAGGCCAAAGCAGAAAACACAGCAAACATATTTACATATTAAAGAACTTTAACTGATCCCATAATGGGGAAATTGAGCATAAATAGATTATATATAATATAAATATATTTAATGAACATTGCTTATGTGGATCTATCTTCATATTTTGTACATTTCAGATATATATCGGTTCAAATGATTTAAAATGAATGAACCAATTTAAGTTTAAAATATTTAGATAAACCTATTAAAATGTTGAGGTATTTTTCTTTGATTACATGCTGCAATCCTAACAACCGGATAATAGTATGCAAGTAAGTAAATATTTATATAGCCCTTTTAACAGAGAATGACTCCCAAAGTGCTTCACAATGTTAAAACAAGATACAACCACAGCAATAACTCAAGCTGCTTTAAGGATGTAAATTCCATAAGACATACTCAGACATTTTAAGTAAAACACTGTTAAAAGAAAGCTAAAAAATATTTTAAATTATTAATTATTAATTATTATTAATTTCCCCAAAAGGGAAAGTGTTTGGTCGGTGGAGGATAGGATGTTTTTCTAGCAAACAATATTGTTTTTTATGGTTGCCTCTTATCTCCACTAGCAACCTTTGCAGAGCATGCAAAACAGCATAAATCAAACTTTTTTTTTTTTTTTTACTAATTCACAATAATTCTCAGCATTGTTCAGTTGCAACACACAAAATACAAAACAATACTCTCACTTTTTTAAATAATTAACTTGCGTAACTTAGCTGTATTACCATATATATTCCATATTTATTTTATTGTTCTGCTACTACAACAGAATTTCCTTCCATGTAAAAATAAAGTTGATCTTAATCCTAATAATAATCTTAATCTTTCCCCAGGCTCAGGACTATGGTATTCCTAATCTTCCTAAAACTTTTGACAGCTTTTTGAGTGCAGTGCACATTTATAATCCATCTGAAATCAAACAAACCGGATTGTAAGGCGCAATGTCAACATTTGGGGAAATATAAGGATTCTAATTGTGATTTATGATCTGACAATTTACATGTTAGGGCATAAAAAACTACTAATTCTACAAAATTGATTTCAGAAAAAGACCCCAGAACCAACCAGTCTTCTACGTCATCAATCTGATAATTTGTTATTGCTGTGTAAAGCTGTCTTTGTGCACCATACAGCATCTATTATGTTAGAGTTTGATTCATTAGACATGTTTGTTTTCCCCACTTCCATGCACACTGAAGGTTACAAAAAACAAAACAACAAAATCTAAAAAAAAAACCCACACAATTATTCGACAAAGCACATGGTTTACAAAGATACGACTTCACTTTGACATCAAGGAAAAGAGAATATTTTCCGTGTTCCTCTGCAGCATTTAAATATTGGATGAATATTTGTCATGCAGATTTATTGACACCCCGTTGATGTTCTCTTTCTTTACCATAAGGTAAATTAATTTTTTATCAAGCAGCTGTAAATATTTGAAACAACAGTATGCCTGCAACAGCCTTTCATGGCTGCAGTGAAAGAGAGTTGGAAGCCTTTTTTCTCTGCACCATCCGCTGCAAGGCTGCACGCTTCTCTTAAGCGGTTATCTGCTAAGTAGAACATTTCAAAGATTGTAAAGCCAAAAGGTGTAGACTTGTCAAATTCAGAACTGAAGCCTAAAAGGAAAAGATCATTCGTGATCACTGGACCCTATGACAGGATAAATCTATTCCCATGAGTGCAGAGGATGGAAAAGGTAGAACTGGACTAAAATAGCATTGCACCACCCTGTTTTTTACTCCACCTGGAGTAACTGGTGAGCCCTGGTGGGTGGTGCTACTTTTGCCTACAAGCTAGCGGTCAGGTATGCAATCATGCGGCAATCCAGAGCAGGTCCACACCTGATGCTCCGTGGGTTTTTCACACCTGGGTTTTGCTGGTGTCAGTTCTGTTGGTGCTGAAGTCATGGGAGACAAGTATGGCCTAAATTACAGAGAAGTGACGCTTACTCTACTAATCTCAGTCTTCTCATAGTTGCGTTTGAGCAAAACATAACTGCAGCCTTTGTGATCAGAAATTTCAATTATTTTCCAAATGCAACAGAACCTTTAGTTCCAATTCATACACACACGCACACACACCCACTTATTAATGTATATCATGCTTTCTAACTTAAAAAGGGATGACACTTTGACAGTAGGAGGAAGAAAAATACACGTATCCCTCCCACTGTACCTGGGATTTGGGCCAACACGTGCTCATCCTGTCTCTGTGACTCCGGGGAGAGCAGGAGGTTGGTGCAGGAGCTCTCACATTCTGTGTGGGAGGGAGTGCGTTTGCACTTCAAGTCGTGAATAGGTGTCTTAGTTTTTCTGCTCCTTCTTTTTTCCTGTCATCTTCCCTTTCAGATCATTGTCTCTTTTTTTCCCCTTTATGTCCCCTTCACTTTCTTCACCTTTTGTCTACACCGCTCTGAGCTTTCCTGCCTCCCAGCACAAGCTGCCCCGTTTGAGGGATCATCAACGTATTTCAAAATCGATGGTTAGAAAACAATTGGACTATTTACATTGGTATTTACTAGATTAGAAACAAAATAATACAAATATAATTAAAATGTACACCACTTTGTTGCATTGCTTTTATTTTTTTCCATTTGTTTATTAGCTTGTTCACCCACAATGTGACACAGATAGAAGCTAAATGTCAGTGGAAAACATTTGCAAAGGTATTTCTTTCACTTTTGCCATCAGAAATGTTTGTGTAACCTTTATGTGAGTTTCTTTTCCATTAGGAGTTTTTCTCCTGACAGATGCTGAACCTTACACTAAGCAGGGCAAAGCAATGTCCCCAACTGTGCATTGTTAAGGTTTGAGTGGTCTGTGAGCTGACATTTATTCCAGGCTGTGCAGCATGTGAGGCAGGCAATCAAGATCTTGGGGTTTAATTGCAGAGAATTTTTCTAAGGTTACTTCTTGTACTTTAAGGAACAAGTAAAAATTAAAATCCCCCCTTTTGTTTTTGTTTTTACAGAAACAAAATATTAGTCAAAACATGAAATAAAAAAATGGAGATTTATCATGTATTGCAGGACCTTGTTTATAAGCATTAGATTTTTTTTTTTTTACACAGTTACTCTATGCAGGTCAGTTCATGGCAACAATGTTAAAATCCCAAGTATCAAACCACCTATTCATGTATTTACTGTCATGGGTAACATCTTCCATTTTCTTTAGTCAAGCTCTGTGGCTTCCCCCCCTGTGGAACATGAACCAAACACCTCCTCATCTCCATCCACTCAACTAGTGCCCTTAACTGTTGTGTTTCAATGAACAAAAGAAACTTTCTTTATTCTTGCTTTTCCCTTGTTTAAAGTCAGGACAGATGCTGAAGTTTAACTCAGCTGTCTACACGTAAAAGCAGGAACATCATGGGATGATGGAGGCAATTCATTCATTCATTCATTCATTCATTCATTCATTCATTCATTCAATCCCATTGGTCTGAGTGTACAATAAAACCAGACAGAAAAAGAAACCTAAAAAAAACTTGCCTTGTTTGATTTTGCGTGAATGTTTGACGCTTTCGTTTTCATTTGCCAGATCACACAGCTATTATGCCTTCTCCAATCATACCAGAATTTAAAACACTTGTTTTCTGTGTCTCCAGCTGTAAATCTTCCTGAACAACTGAGCTCCTCGTTCCACGCCTGAGGAATCCAACCAGCCTTTTAAAGGAATCTGTCTGCAATGCATGTCCATCCAAAGTTAGACTTTTATTCAACCATGTCGTACCAGTGAGATAAAACCTTTTTTTCATTGGTAATCTGGCAAAGCTTGAGACAAAAACAAAACATTTAAATTCAGTTAAGCTGATACATTTGCCTTAATCAAAACACAACATTTTAGACTTATTACTTAATTTTACTTTAACACCATTGAATATCAGCTTAGACATACATTGTGAAACAGGTTGTGTGAAACAGTAGCTTGGAACAGAGATATGTATACTGTCAGAGGGACTTACAGGTTTCTCATTTAGGTGTGAAAGTTTGAAAGTTTTGGTTAAAGTAAACATTTCTGAGGTCAAACAGAAAGTATTCTTTAAAAGGTGAGACTAAAGCAATCAGAAATAAGTCATTATGTCTCTTTTAAGTTACATCTTATGTCACTGCGCTGCTTCTTTTTTTATTCCTTCTCCTCATATTTCTGTTGAAAATCCCTCTCCAAAATTCCTCACTGACCCATGTCCTACCACCCTACTTATCTTCCTTGCTCTCCTTTTCACCTGCTCTGAAGAGTAGCCACAGCTTTGTCTACTTCACTTGTGCTCCCCTCTTTCATCTTTCTTTCTTATTCGCTCTCATTTCGACCTCCCATCCTTTTCTTTTAACAGTGTCACCTCTTCTCAAAAATGTCCTGGATTTGCTGCTTCACCGTCACCATGGGGACAGTTACCAGGCAAGTAATGATCGAGAGCGGCGGATAGATAGAGCAGAAAGAGTGGTGGAGAGAGAACTTAAGCATCATGTGGCTTTGTGAAGAAAATACAAGCACATTTTTTAACTGATTGGTAAATAAAGAGCAAAAGAAGAAGGACAATTTTATTTATTTTTATTAATTTTATTTGGTATAATTAAAGCCTGAATTGTCACTTGAAAACAGACAGAGTGATGCGAGAACGTTCATAGAACTAAAGATGACAGTTTGTTATTGATAAAAAATTAAAGAAAGAAAAAAAGGAAACAGGAATCAAGAAATCCAGTTGCAGGTCAAGTGTAAGATCTGAAAAAAAAAAAAGCTGACTGGGAAAAAATGAGTTTGAGGTAATCCAATGAAAGGAAGACGGTGCACTGTTTTTTAATTTTGTTTTTATTTATATTTGGGAAGGATTTCATAATCTTAACAGCATTCACTTTCTTCATTCATTAAGCTGTTTTTGCTTTCCATCTTCTTGCTGCTGCAAAAGAAGAATCTCCTGTTATTTCTCTTTTGAACATTTGTGCCATGCTAAAATATTAGAAAAGCTCAATAATATGCAATATTTTGCATTGAATAAACTAATCCAAGGTGAAAAACCATAGTGAGAAATACAAATACACACTACCATTCCATTCTTTGATCAATAGAATTTTCTGGAAAATGTTTGGAGAAGTCCCCATTTGAAATTCCTCACATTTCTCACAAACGGGAGAAAAAGCCAGGCTTTAATATTTTTTTTCTTTCAACTTGCTCAGTGACAGCACCTTAAACGGAACTATAAAACATCAATTTTCTTCACATGTTCTGAAAACGTAGTTATGCCAAACTAAGCAATGGGATTGTGGCAGTGGTGGAGCTAGAACATTTTATATGGGGGGGAGGGGGCAGAAGATTTTGGAAGGGTGGCAAATGAGAACAACAGAGTAGAGATGATAGGATCAAAAATACATATTTCAAACTGTTTTATCATTGTTATTTTTTTCCTGGGCAAACTGTCTAGGTTGGGGTGCTATTACAAGTGCTTAAAGACACTTGTATTAATAATTTATTAATCTTGTTTATTAAGCTGCCCCCTTGCTTCATCCCTGAATAGTATTTTGACTTATTTTTCTAATAATAATAATGGATTGGATTTATCTGCGCTTTTCCAGACACTCAAAGTGCTTCCATTGTGTCCATTACACACTCCTCATTCCTATGGTAGAGGCGTGGCGGCCAGTTCACGCCTACAGTCCTTCTTACCATCACCGTAGCATCTTGCCCGAAGGCCCTCACTGGGTGATGGTAATTTCTCCCCATTGGTATGGTAACTGCCCCCAGTACCATTGTTGATTCCCCTCTGGGAATCTAACCCTAGATTCCTGCGTGGTAGCCTTTCACCTTACCAACCGAGCTACCCAGACGTTCTACGAGCGTCAGTGACTCAAAAGGATCCGTTTATAAACAGAAACAATAGACAGGTTACTCAAATTATGTTGACTTTGAGGGGTTCTCCTGTCACAAGTGTTTGCCAACAAATCCAGCAGCCATTGAAAACATAATTGGTAAATTTGCTGTCTTACCAGAGAAGCTGTGGCATAATGTAGAACCAGCTAGCCACTGTATTCCACAAAACACAAACACTAGGTGTATTTTAAATTTTAGACATCCTGTGAATTTTCAAGCATGTGAATGTACATTCTAAATGTACTCTATCTGCAAAACATTGTACAAAATCAAAGTCAAGGATTTTGTGTTATAGTTATTTCAATAAACAGCAGGTAAAAATCAATAAACTTGATCAATGAATTTGAGTTAAAGTATGCTTGGTTAAGTTTTAACTCGCTCTTTTTCTGTTGTGGGTCAGACAGATGCTGAAGCCCATCCAGCAACTGACTGGTGAATGAGGTAAACCCCTGCAGGGCTCTATTGATGCTGTTCGTGGTTAAAACATGGTCATCCCCCTTAATCCACTCAAACAAGTTATCCAGGACTCTTCAGTTTGGAAGTGTTAAAGTTGATGGTTAATTAGTTGATTTCACCTGAAAAACGTCCAACCTATCATGTCTATAAGACTAAGAAAAGTTTCATGAATGTAAGGAAAGTTTATTTTACAACATTTTGAATTTAAACGCATGCACATTTTTAGGACACAGCTTATAAAAGAAAAAAAAAATAATACAACTGGAAAAAAAAGGTTTAAAAAAATCAAGTTTTGGCAAATGCGATACAAAGGCAACCAAATAAACCTGTTTGAAATGGGATGGCTGAAATATTGTCCTTAATATATACACTCATCCATTTAGCATATCAAAACCTAAACAATCATGCAATAAAAATAAGTTTACTGCACTTTGGGGGGGGCAGTCCAGTGCAAAGAGCAGTCAACCTCTGACTGAAAGATCACAGGATCGGCCTGTCCTGGCTGCCACAGTGTTAAAGTGTTCTTGGTGGTGTAAGTTAGCACCAATGTAAGGCAGCAGAACAGCCATCTGCGTGTATGAATGGCTCATGACTGTAAAGCACTTTGGGCCTCAAAGCAAGGTAGAAAAGTGCTACATAAGCAAACGCCATTTACCATAAATGTAAAATCCTGCTCTACATGAATGGGACTTGTTTTTTGAGATTCGTCCCGGGTTTACAGGGGCATGGCCAGGTTTGGCACTTTAAAAGGATAACAGGAACCCTTCGTTCTCCAAACGGTCTTAAATACGATTGATGAAGCATTGTCTTGCCTCATTTCTTCTGTATTACATTTCAAAGAACAGATGCCATTACTCTCCCCTAACTCATTTTCCATAACATTTTATAAACCTCAGTCTAGCGTGGCAACAAGCAGAGAGAGGCTTTTTTTTTTTCATTTGAACACTTTGTTTAGCTGCTGGTCTTTTCATTATACTTTCTGTCAACCTTGGGATATGAATTCAATTAGACAAAAAGTAACAGTTTAAGCTCAAAGAAAGTATTACTTTCAGGAAGCCACATGTGATTACTCTTTAAAACAATTATGCTAAGACAATGATTTTCACAAGCTTTTGGCTTGTCCTCTTCATTGTTGTGTTTTAGTTTTACATTTTGGCCCACATTATTTGGCATCTTTACCATCCAAACAGAAAAAAAAGAATCTTTAAAAGTCAGTCACATAAATAATATCTACTATAAATAAAGCTAATTAGAAAAAAAGGAATATAATTAATTTTTATAACAACATTTCTGCTCAAATTTTAATATCAATATAAACTCTGTTGTTATTATCTTATATTATTTATTGATTTTTTTATTCATATTTATATTATCTTTGTTTATCCAGTTTTCTCATTCAAATCTTTTCTCATTTCTTTTACTCTGTAATAACGTCCACTGTCTTATGTATTAAATTCCATAAACATATTCACTTTTGCACCATATTTTTTACATTTTGTTCTTCCTTTTTCTGCTAGTATGAACAGGACAGATGTTTTTTTTTGTTTTTTTTTATGTGTGCTTTGAAAGGTTATTCATACTTCATGTGTGGACATCATTAGAATACAACCACAAACTCAAAAGAACACAATTCATGTTGTTTCTCAGGGAGTAAATTGTTAATGGGGTCACCCAATACAATTTCTATTTTCATATAAATATGATTATAATGTTTTCAGACAAGGTCATTTTAATGTCTTTGATGTTAATAAACACTACAGAATGACTGTGACTCATCTGGCAGGCGAATGCCTTATCTTAATGGTGTGGGGAAAAAATGAGAAAAAGTTAAAAAAAAAATTTAAATGGAGCAAATTTCTAGTGAACAGATGCCTAATGGACCTGCAGGTTGTGTCTATTTTGAGTCCACCTATTTAAAATAAACCTTGAGGTCTACCTGACACACAAACCACCTCTGCCATTTGGACTTTTATCTATGATCTGACATGAGAGTTTAATTGGATTTCGACATTTGAAGATCAGACTAGGTACATTTTGGGGGTCCTAAGACAACACTGAGAAAGTTGACATGAATTTTTAATTAATATAAAAATACATGTATTTACATCATTGAAGTGGTCCCTCACTATGTCGCGGATCACCTTTTGCGGTCTAGCTGTTTAGCAGATTTTTTTTTTTTTTTTTTTTACTTTTTACAGCACACTGCGTCTTTCATCCTGATTGGATGTAAGCTATTGTCAATCAACCTCCTCCACGCCATGCCTCCTGTACAGAATGCATTCAGCTATTTAAATCAATTAAAATCTTTGATTGTGAACAGATTTTTGGTTTCATTCTATTACACTAGACTTATTTTTCTACGGGATTTTAAGAATTTAAACCAAAAAAAAAAAAAGCATAAAAATGTTCGTATCTGTCTGAGCAAAGTAATTAAGGTTTGTAGTAAGGGGTTTTTACAGCCTTAAAAAAATGATCATTTTCCTGTTATGTTTAGAGCATAACCCCCGCAATAAACAAGGGCTACAGTACTTGTTAGGGTTCACTCATTTTTTGCCATCTTGCAATTGTTGTTTTTTTTCTCTACTGGTTTATTTTATTAAATGTCTTTTGCATTAGTTACTGATTTTGTTGATTAGTGACCCAATCAGTCAGGATCCATGTCTACACATCTTACTCTGTCATTCCTTCAAATATTGTAACTCATTTATCAGTTTTGTGGTGATCAGTTTTAGAGCCATTAAAACCATTTGCAGCAAAGAGCAAAACTCAGAACGGTGAGGTTTCTAACAAGATGTTAAGCCTTTTTAAGTGTAATGCTAACATTGCTCTGTTGTTGACAAATAGCTCTCCTTTATTTAGGTGAATTGACATAACTATAGTAAAAGAGCCAACCCTGCAGAGTAAATGGTAACTGAAATGCCCAGAAGTGTTTCGATTAACCAAACAATTTGAGATCTTTTGAAAATAAAGACAATGTATTCAGAAAAGAATAAAATACAATGCTAACTGAAGCATGATAATCCTAACAACTACTGGGAGGGTTTTGCATCAGTAAAGTATTGTATGTGGATATTACAATAACCTATTTTGAAGCTTGAATGTGCATATTCTTCATCAGTGTTCTTGCTACTCATGCAGACGGAATCCTGAAATAGGATGAGGCAGCTTCAAAATAATTCAGAGCAATTGAAGAACCACAAAGAAATGTAGGGATTCAGAGAAATCACACAGGATCGACGATCCATTTGCAGGAATCTATTATATTTTTGTTGTTGAGACAAACACAGTGGAGGCCAGTTGTGGTCCTACTTATTATTTTTTTAGTTTGATTTTTGTGTTTTTCCACAAGTGGTAACTGATTGAGTTACGTTGTATGATCAAACTTCTGTGTACAGCAGGCCACTGCACATGGAGATCGCAAAGCAAATGTCTTTTCTGGGCAAATTTTTGTTCCCCCAATGGGCTGACTGTGCAGCCAGAGTGGAAAATAGCTGCCAGCTAGGCAACATTCACCTACACTGCAGTGCAAGAATGTTGTGAGCAACAACCACGAAACAATGAAACCAAGAGATCATGGAACATGTTTTTTTTTTTAACTCAATCTGCAGCGTTTAACAGTTCAACAAGGAAATGACGAAACAGGCCTCTTAATTAAGACATACTTGCCTTTGTGTCAGGATTTGGCTCTAAGTGCACCAAACTACTATTTAATTAATTTATCACAAAAACCACTGAAGGCATTAATAGCTGGAGGACTCTGGGGCAGTAACTTTGCATCAAATTGTATTTCCTCTACCTTTTGTCCCCTGTAGTGCTAACACTGGTCGTTTCTATCAAATCCTGGACTTCTAATATGCACAGTAATAAAACAGAGCAGCAGGGAAGGTTAAAGTTAAGACCTTAAACTGAACAGGGAAATTAAGGTGGTTCCCTAATGGCCTGGCTTTCTTTCAGAATTTCATTACCTCAAAAAGGCACGCCCAGAGGTCAAACAAATTTCATCATCTCAGATTTGCCCATCAAACATTGTAGCTCTTCAACCATATCCAGCCTTGATGTCACCATACTGCGGTACTTTACATCATACCTCCTTAAGTTCCTTTTTTTTTTTTAATTAGTTCAATAAGCCGTTTGATGAAAGTTTAGTTTGGATGTGCAAACAACCCTTTAGAGCTCGTCAGTCCCTAAAATGCTTTTTTCATGTGCATCTCGTGACACATTTCACATAGATTTATTCTCCAAATGTAACTTTGCTTCACATTCGGCATTCATCCAAAGGCATACTTTAAAATGATGGATTTGAATTAGGAAACATATCAAACTTAATAAGTCTTTACAAAACCTATAGCTTTTATCATCAATGTTAGTCTGTCCTCTATCTCTTTTGGCAATGTTTGTTGCTTATTGGAAAGGGAAAAAAAAAAAAAGAAAAAAAGCTGGTAATGCTGGAACCAATAACACAAGAATGGTGTCTCTGCTACTTTGACATTGAGTGGAGTTGTGTAATTTCCATATCAAAGGAACTCCCGGGAAACCTGAACCACTATACAGTTTGAAATGAAGCATCTAGTGATAGAAAGAAAAAAAAGTGGCAGAGTGATTAGAGAAACTGGCAAGGCAAAAGGAGGGGGAGACGCGCACACAAAAAGAATAAAATGAAGTGTTTTGCACCTCGTATCCAAAAAGTGTCTTGTACTCACAAAGGGTGTTTTCTCTAATGAAAGCTCTTATTGCACCGAGAGCCCAGGAGGAAATTAACTGGGGAGGAATCAGAGCTCAGTGGGTAGAGAGGGAGGGCACATGAAGACGGGGAGGCATATTCTAGCTGCTGTTTGTGTTAGCTTGCAGAGAGCAGCATGGGGATATTGCCATTTCTCTGTCGTCTTGATTGCATTGAAGCAAAAAGGGAACTAATCCCTACTCTGTTTTGAGTGTTGATGATTAGAAATCAGGCAAAGTCTTAAAGACTTCAGAGTAGTTATTGGTGTTTTTGAAGGCTTCAAGTGTTAATAGACTCTACTTTTATTCTACATGGAACTCAAAAACATGTTATCATTGACAATCATGTTTGTGAAAAACAAAAAAAAAAACATGTTTTAAAAT
This sequence comes from Oryzias curvinotus, assembly GCA_023969325.1. Lineage (NCBI taxonomy): Eukaryota > Metazoa > Chordata > Actinopteri > Beloniformes > Adrianichthyidae > Oryzias > Oryzias curvinotus. The sequence goes on along the minus strand of CM043715.1, from coordinate 29,729,417 downwards.
TGACATGTATAATAATAGTATGCCACTTTTTGCCTAGAAATGTGTGGTTCTCAGAACTATTATTAGTTTGTGAACATTTAACTTTTGCTCATTGGTCAACTAAATAGGTTACTTGGATTTCTACTCCTACTGTCACCTAAGTAGATTTGCAGGTAAATTTTGACCTTTATAATCAAAATGATAATAAAGTGTGCAAGGGGGAGATGGAGTTAAAATTATATTGCACATGTGACAGCAGCATTGACAGGTAAAAAAAACATACATACTGCCCTTAGTACTTATGTACGAGTATTATACAGCATTGACAGGTAAAAAAAAAACATACATACTGCCCTTAGTACTTATGTACGAGTATTATAAAATTACAAGTGAACGAAGATTAACAACAGCAAGGCAAAACTATACAAACGAACATACATTGGAGCAAAAGCAACATCCCCTGAGTGAAGAAAAAGAACACAACTCGCCCTCCCTCAAAAATGTTTATTAATTTGAAGCTGTTGTAGCCACTTTCACATCAGTAAAACAATAAACCCTTTTAAGACAATATAGCATTAAACAGAAGAGTAATCAACTGCAGACCAAAGATAAACAACTGGATAACCAACAGGAATAGTTGAAACCTTTACAATGTGAACCCCCTACCCTTAAGTACACATTCAAAGATAGTCATTATGTAAAAAAAAAAAAAAACCCCGAATTAAAAAAAAAAGAGAATCTAGGAAGTGAAAAACATTAAACTGCATACACATTTGGCGAAATTTAAAAATAGGTTGCTTATGTGGGTAATGTTGATGAAATATGCATTTGAAACATACAGCTTTGTACAATCAGTATATTTTTGTTGCTGATGTTGCAGTGATGGATGTGAAAAATGATGGCTTCCTGCTGGTTCTGTATGTCCTGTTTTAAGTTCATTTTCCTTCTTACAGACCGTGTTCATTCATAAACATAACTGTACTTGTCTCGAATCTTAACAGGAAACATCAAGATGGCACCCCTCTCCAAAAAGAGAGTGACATCAAATAACATGACATGAAATAAATATCTTCAAAACGGTTTTAAAATCTGGTTCATATTCATAGTTTATGCTCATCTTCCGTATCAATTTTACTGTCATGTCTTATTTAGAGAGGACTTCAATGTAAACTAATTATTTCCTTAAAGTGAGTTGGAAAAACAGTGTCAACACCTGATTAAAAAATAATCTGTTATCTGTTGGGACAGTTGAGGTGAGAACAAACCTTAAATCAAATGTTATAGCTAAAGAAAAAAAGCTTCCTGTAAGCTTCCTACACACTGTGATGCAAAATTTGGACTCACTGGTTTAAACAATGCGATGTTTGTATGCAGCGCCCTTTAGATAATGCTATGTGTAATCAAGTTTACTGATTCATAATGAATGGTGTACTAATTACACAGAGAAAGAAATCATTCAGTGATTGACTTTCTTAAAAAGATATCTGTCAACAATAAGAAAAGGGCCACGATGATGGCTGTAATTGTTTTGGCACAGATGCTTTAAGAGACTTCTGCCAGTTTGCTTCCCAAGTTCGTGCAAGCAGATGTTAGGAAACTTCAAAAGATATCATTCAACACTGAAAACCACCACAGGCAATCCTGCGACTGGGACGGTCATTTGAAAGGTCACGTGAAATGCCACTTTAGGGGCAGCTGTCGCCTCAGGCAACAGTCTCATGGGAGGATTTTAATTATTGTAAATTCATCTATTTTCATACTTTGCTGTTTTGGTTTCTACATCATTTTCTCCCTTGATTAAACTTTAATTATACAATGTTTCCAAAGTCACATTTTCCATTCCAGCATTACAAAAAAGATGATTGATTCTCTATAATCGGAGAATAAACAAGCAGTTGAACAAAAGCTACATAAATAAATAAATAAATAATTAAATAGACTAGCACAAATATTCGGTCTGTCCTAGGTTTTTTTTTTTTTTTTTTTCAGGTCAGTTTTTTATGCCAAGTATGCATATGCCATTCTTTTGGGAGTACAAGTTAAGTCACGTGTTTTAGACAAGTAAGTTAATCAAGTGCAAATCTTTAGCTTGAGTAAAATCTCCAGCACTAAAGAGTAAGGACTTTATGAACTCAAAAGTCTCTAAACAAGCAGCTCGGTAACCATTTTAAACATCTAAGTTACGGTAGACGCCACACTACAGTCAGCGTGGAAATATTTGCTGATTCAGATAGTGAAGTTAAAGGGATGAATGTAAAACTGTACAACGTTGTTGACAAGTCCTAAAGCTCAGACCAAGACCGAATCCAAATGAATTCACTACCCCTCTGGCTCCTATTGCTTTAATTGTAGGGGCCATTTGAAACACTTTTTTTTTTTTTTTTAATGGGGAGCAGTAGTGATTAAGGGCTGGATATCTCCTCTGCCAGTAGGGTGATCCGCGTCATGCTTGCAGCGTGGTGGAGAAACACATTTCTTCATGTGGGTGTGCTCTGAAGCACAGAAGTTTAAATGGAAGCAATGATTTCTGGTTTTTCCATGAGTTTTTTTTTAAGTTTTAAAACAGATGTTATGTATTTTCCGAGCAGCTATGTGCCAACCTAGATGACCGGTGACTTTTCATGGCGTCATTGAATAGTATTAACGTCTGGATTTAAAAACATTATTTTCCTGAACTCTCTGCTTGCAGGGCTAAATAATTGATCATCCCCATTTACCCTTTTAGCTTTTCTTAGTTCTCACATTTTGTGTTAATAGAGTTAACTTTCCTTTCTTTGTTTTTAGATGGACAAACAGAAGTTTAGTATGGAAGCTTGTTGACTTGAATGCGTATCTTAAACTGAACTCTGAATTCAGGAAAAATAACCTAAAGTACAAAAGAAAACTTTAACAGCTCCCTTGGGTGAGTACTGACATTGAAAGAAATGAAACCCGGCTGGGAAACGCCATGCATCCTCAGCTGATCTCACCAGAATAAAATACATCTTAAATAATGCATTTACTTTAATGAAAGAAGAAGAAGAAATGAAATCCATAATAATGAAAGCTGGGTTAATCTTATGAGCAAAGGCTCGCAGTTTGACTTCAAAGATGTAAAACGTCAAAACAATCATTCCGTCAGCATTTCACTGCTGAAATATTCCTCTAATGGAAAACAAATGAAGCAGCAGTGGGTAGATACTTTTTATAGATCCTGTAATACTTCCCAGGATTGTCTGGGGACTGTAGCAGCTGCCAATTGATAAAAATGTGGCTGCTCTGCAGTAGATTTCATTCTGCAAAAGACTGGGGGGGGGGAACTTTAGATCAGGGAGTATTGAATCAGTGCTGACTTTTTTTTTTTTTGCTTATTCAAAACATTTGGATCCTTAAAAAAAATGCTGTTCTTCTCTCTCATGTTCCCTTTTATACAAATATTGAATGGATTAAATCTATATTTTTGTTCTATTTTTGTTTCAAGATTTAAAATAAAGTGTGAAAATGGCCCTGCAAAACCCAACTAGCATTTTCCATGACACTACAAGAAATGGGTTGTTTCTACAAAATGCAACGTGTGCAATGAGACAAAGAAGCAGAATACCTAATGAAAATCTAATTTCATAAAACCAAGAAAGACTTTTTTATTAACAGGGTGAAAAACCTCTGGTAAAATCCCTTGTATTATCAGTTATGTGTTGCAGTCTAAAGGTTTTTTTTCCAAATGTATCAGAATTTTCATAAAACATCTTGTTTTGGTGATGGACTTGCGTGACCTTTTGAGCTTTTTCTGGTTGTGAAAAGCATGAAATCAGATCATGTCTGATTTGACAGGGGGAATGGCTTTTGCTTGTCCTCAGAGGTCACTTTTGCTGCCTCGGAATTTCTGCCATTGGCGGTCAGATCTTTTCATTCAGGCTCTGCCTGAGTCAGTAACACAGAGACTGTGCAGGAGAACAAAAAGCTGGGTTTTAATTTGAGTAAAAATCTGCGTGTACCATCACCACCCAAACCTAATGATAGTCTACACTTTGAATATATATTCTAATTAAAAAGCTTGTTTTGTATTTTTTGAATGAGTTTTGGTTAGCAAATGAAGTTTATACAATCAACTGAAATTTAGAAGGAGGATCATGTAACCATCAGACAACCAGCACTAAAATCCAGATAAATCATCTAAAGCTGGTTATCTTCATTGTCTCTCAGCCAGCTCATTCCTTCCTTCTTTGGGAATAGAATGTGGTGCAGAGGTAGAGCGGTTGACCTCTAATTGGAAGATCACAAGTTTGGTTCCTGCTTTGCCTGCCCATGTGTTGAAGTGTCCTTGGGCAAGACACTAAACCTCCTGGTGGTTATAAGATGGCGCTAGTGTAAGACAGAGGGGGGCCGTCAGCAGTGGGTGAATGGGAATGTGACTGTAAAAAACACTAAATATGCCATTTTTACCATTTACTCTCTCTCCTTATATTGATTACTACATCCATCCATTCATCCAACACCAGTCACTCATAATTTTCTTGACCCTTTAACACCAAAGTTGTCTCAGATGATAGCAAAATAACTTATTATCTTTAATCTATTGTGACTCTTCAAATGTTTACCCAATTATGGTAATTCCAACAGATTCTTACGGGAAGGAAAGTCGCTTTGGCTGAAATGCGTCAGCTTTAGTTAGTAAACCAAACTGTTGACTGTGTTAAGTGTCGCATGACTGCTTTTCTCAGCTTCAGAATCCATTGGACTTGCATTATTGTGTAAACATTTAAAGAGTTGCAGTAAATCAAAGAACATCAATTCTGTAGTTAAAGCTCTTAAAGGGTTAAACTATTTAATAGTAACATTCTCTAACTCTCAGGAAACACGGATTCTTACCCCTTTAACCCGTCTGTACTCATAACCACTTCCTATCCACCCATTCTTTTTTTTTCCTCTTTCTTTGGATCTCCTATTGTATCAAAAGTGGTTAAAAAAAGTTTCTTTCTGTTAATTTCATTTTACGTATTTATTTTGTTGATTTTAGAAATCCGTTATAATTTATGTTTTTAGATTTTCTATTACTATCATTGTGTTCTTGGTGTTGAATGATTTTTAACAGAGATGGTTACATGCCATGCTATTGTGACTGAAAGCAAGAAAAAAAAATCATGTGTAATATCATTGACAGCTATTTTTTTAAACATTCTTTAAAATTCTCAAGAATTGAGAACTTTAAATTAGCAATTATGTTTGTAATATTCTTCTTTATGATTTCATATGCTTAGAGTAAATTCAAGTTACTTTAATTTTCCCTCAAACTAAAATTTGCAGTCAGTGCATCTTTAAATGAACATGTAGACAAAACTCAGAAGAGATTCCTCAAAACTCCAGATGAACATTGATCAAGTTACACTTTTTTTTTCCTCAAAAGTTTAAAACTTTAAAGAGGTAGCCTTTAAATCTCTTTCATTTCTGCTTTTTAATTTGTGATTTCAATGTTTCACTAATGAAAATATCAGCAGCTGTTCTGTCATTTTCTATCAAATGTATCTATTTTGGCTTTTTTTGGGCATCTTTCCTGTGGGTTAAAATCGGGATTAGATCCCTCAAGATGAATGTTTTACAATATTCCTAATAAACAATAGAAGTTTTCCAAAACACACTGAATGGCCCGTTTTTGGGTTGCATTTTTGGTAGCAGCGGAAAAGCTAAATATTGATGGCATTTGGACGCAGTGGTGTTAGACATCCTGTTTTAAAAGAAGAGAATGAGTGCAGAAGCGTAACTGGCTTAATTTGGGATACATTAATTATCCAAAAATGAAAAGTAATATTTCCTCATTTAAGGAGAGCAGACAAACAGTTGTTATGGTTTCCATAAGAACAGGTGCTGGCCCTGACAGTTGGGACAGCAACCCCCCCATTCTTCTTTTGCTCTGGCTGTGTCTTCATCTGTCCACATACGTTGGATTAATTCTTTTTCCTTTTTCCATGGTCCCCATCCTCTTATTTCATCCTCTCACTTCTCCTTTTCTCTTTACATTTGTGCCAGTCCTACATTAAAATGACTTTTTGCGGGTAGCAAGAATTTGCCGTGGGCACCATAGGAAGCTTCTACTCAGCCTCTGTGAGCCACTGATATGCAGTTCTCATCCAGATACAAAGAAACGCCTGATGAGAGGAAGAGAGGATGCAGAATGAAAATTTGCCCTCTAAACAAAATTAATCACCACTTTAAATGTCTGCACAGTGTATGAGCTCTTCTATCTAAGGTTTCCCATGTGCTTTTCTTAGAAGCTCATGAATAATGTGATGGAGTTAATATCCTGACAGACTATGAGGGAAAAGCTGCAAAAGAGAAGCGAGGATTTTGAGCAAAAATTTGCCATCAGTAGTTTTTTTACAGGAAAAAAAAATATTGTTGACTCTCAATCTAAGAGACAATCCATCAAACTGAGTGAACTAAAAGATAAAAATTGAAATGCTTTTTGCAGAATTAAAAGGCTCTTCTTAAAATGTGGTCCTATTTTATTTTCATGCATTCTCCACTCTATAATATTCTAAAAAAGCAACAAAAAACCAAAAACAAAAAAACTAGTTGATATAATGCATGCTAAATCTAGATTATGAAAAAAAAAAACCACCCACATGAATAATATTTGTTACCTTAAACTCCTGCATTGGATAAAATGTCCAAGATCTGGGAAGCTTTCAGTAGAATTGAGTGATAAACCTGCAGTGCTGCACTGATGGGATGAAATAAACCACTAAGAAAGCTTTGAATTGTCTCGGATGTAAAACACATTCATTAAGTGGAACTTTTCTTGGAGACAGCTCTCTGGTCAGACTGAATCACTGAAATGATTAGTCTTTGGTTGAGAAGGTGACCTTATGATATTATTGGACACATTTGCTGACAGAGAGAAACCAGGGCTGAGAGGAAATAGAATTTTGTCTGCCTGGATCTGACCCAGTGTTGGGTCCCTGGGGAAGTGTCTTTACTGCGTCTGACTGTTTTTTTCTCTTTATTTTGGAGAATATGGGAGTCGGTAAGCTGCCACGGATCAATGAGTTTGGAAAGTAGAGGTTTTTTCCCCCGTCTTTAGTCAAGGATATTATATTTGCTCTTAGTGCAGCCAGAACTATTTCATTTTTGGTCCACGATGAGGCTGTCTACTTTCTTTACTTTTCTTTTTTTAATGAATGCATGTGAGAAAAGAAGAAGTCAAGCTCTAACTACTCTGTCCCCTAAAACATTGTAACTCCTCCCAAGGAAAACAAAACAAAATCTAATTTATTTTTCCACTAATATTATCTTATATTCCTGCATTGGTTCACAAAAATTTTATTTTTTCCTAGACTAAACATTTCTTTCCACAAACATCTTATTTTATAATTCAGACAACACTTTGATTAAAAAATTAAAATAAAAATAAAGGCTTAGTAAGGTTTTAGGACAGAATGGAAAAAAGAAAGTATTTGATTTTGATTTGAGCCAAAATTACTTAAACCAAACAAACCAAAACAAAAAATTGGGCATATTTTCTGCACAGTGGCAGTATATAGAAATTCCCCTGACTTGTGGACGGGACCATTCGCACGAAAAAATGCCCATCAACCATAACTCTTTATAACTTTCAATTTACACTCCCTACCGATATCTTACAACCCCTCACACAATCAACCTAAAATTACCTATACAGCTATACAGATGTGTTCTTAGCCAAATTCCAGCTCAGACGAGGAAAATGGAAACGTACATGAATCTGGTCGTCTAAGCGGAAGAATAGAGCAGAGCAGGGAGATGGTGATCCACTCAGTGTACTTTCTTTGTTACAAATTCACAAAAATGTAAATAAAGAATACTCAGAAATGCAATTTTAAATCTAATTTTCTTTATATACAGTATGTCATTAGAAAAATGTCACAAGAACATGTTAAAAACACAAAAAACACAATTTTCATCCCAGTCTGTCTTTAAGATCCATTATATGGTCTGATTTATTAGTAACCCAGAAGTGAACAAAAAGTGTTTCTTACTTTGTGTACCAATCCACTTATTTCCATTTGGGATTTGCTCAGGGAAGAAAAAGACTGTTTTCACTAGCGGCTCTCACCAAGAAACAAGTCAGCAAGTTCAGGCCTTGAGTTTGACCTGCTGCAATAAATGCCTTGTGGGAGCTTATTTTCTGCTACTCTCCTCTGAAAATATAATAAAAGTCTTCATGACTGACAATCTTTTACCAATCTATGCTTTTATTCTCTATTAGTCTCTTGTGATGATTATATAACTCTGTTTTTCTTGTTTTTATATTTTGCTTTGATTGTCTTTCGGTGAAAAACAAATTGAGTTCACATGTCATGGTAGATAAATACATTTGACATTGCCTTAAGGGGTCATGCTGACTTTAGGAAATTCAAGTTGAAGCTTTAAAACAACATGAAAATCTCTATTAAAACCAAACAGCTTATGTCATGATACTAACAAACAAAGTTTAAAGTTCTCTAAATAGGGCAGGATGTGCTGAACCCAGACTGGCTCCTGTCCTTCATGTGAATATTTGAACTTCAAATGGCCTGGGAGCTATAACATATCTTAAATATGTATTTCTGGAATGTAGTGAAGTCAATCTCTTCTTAAAACAGTGCAACATTATCTAAATATTTGCCACTGTTGATGCCTCCTGCATCTTTTGCACCACTTTATCCATTGTTTTCCATTCAAAACTAAGCCAGACCTAACAAAGCTACCTTTTTCTGAGATCTGATGACAGACAAATTCAAGCCGTCAACATCTCACTAGTTTAAATTTTTGATACTAAAAGTTGAAGGGGAACCAATCAGGCATATCCAAAGCATAATTTGGAGTTTGGTATCAAAGCACTGTAGGAACATTAACATTTGTGGTAGCTTTTTGGTCTTCCAACACTATAATGTTGGAAGACTCTAGTGTTTCCATTCATAGATCAAAGTTTTTTTTAGATCTCATCTCGTAAATGACCTCCAGCTGTGACTACGCACATCTTAATGCATGACAGATCTTGGCGATGCTCTTGTGTTGTTTTCACTTTGTTTAGTCAAAAGTTGGCGTTAGCTGTTGTGTTGAATTCCACAAGTGGTTGTTGTTAACCCAAGCCACAATCAATGTTAGTGCAGGTTTCACCAAGGGCCACATCAGCATGGCTGTCCTCAAAAGGCCAGATATAACTTATACATGTAACTAAATGTAATGAAAAATAATGTAACTACTCCTTAATGTTAAATGACTCATTTATTTATTTATTATAACTTTTTAAAATGACAATTATTGTTGGAGTTACAGTTGTTTGCTTGTTGCTCTAGCATAAATCCTTTAAATTTGATTCTGGCAGGTTAGGTTATATGGACAGTGTTTAAGTCCTAATGTATAGTTGCCCAATCTGATATTTTAAGTCAGATCCCCCCTAACTTTTGAACAAACACATCATTTTTTTATTTTAAGAAAGACTTGTATGCTCTCGCGAGCCACATCAAATGATGTGGGGGGCCACATTTGGCCCCCGGGCCTTGAGTTTGGCACATGTGTGTTAGTGGGTCACCTGACTGATTTGGCTTTGGGTGGGATAATAATAATAATAATTGATACAAATTGATACTTTTCTTATCACACAATGGGGAAATTCTTCTCCGCATTTGACCTATCCCCTGGGGGAGCGGTGAGCTGCAGCGCTTGTATTTATCCGGACTTTGGACTGGTACACAAAAGCATTGGATTGTTCTCCCTTTTGACATCATTTAGGAACTGCTTGAATAAAATCATACGATAAAAAATAAATGTATTTCCTAATAAAAATAAAACACCAAATTGTACAAAACTGTGGTGAAGGACAAACTCTGCTTGACTGAAGTTGCAATCTTTTGATTAATCTAATGTGACCTCTATTAATGATAATCACTAATTTCACTGTTATTTTCATCAACTTTTCTTTGTTTTTTAATCAATGCATTTTTTTAATTTCTGAAATGAGTTTGATTTATCTGTGTGATTTTTGTTGTTGTTGCATTGTCTGCATTTAATCCTTAACATAAAGTTTAAAAAGAAATTACAGGTTTTAAATCAAATTGTTTTTGTTGTCTTAACAAAAAAATGGCTTTAGAGGAAACATTTTCCTGTTTCCTTTTGTCTGAATATTGAAATATTTAAGTAATGTGACCTTTGATAAATATGAAATAGAAGTAAAACTATGTTTGAAAATCATAAATAATCTATACCTGTTGCTTGAGAGTTACAGTTGCTAGATCTTAAAATGTCAGAAATGAACCACAAACTCCTAGCGAGGCATCTCTCTAACCAGCAGTCCCAGGAAGCCAATATTACATTTTTCTATGTAACTATCCATGTACATTTTTTGGACAGAGCTGCTGGTAGAGTTCAGATATTATCGGAGTCACTTTTATATGTTGCCAATCAGCTGCATCAGTACCCCCCCCCCCCCCCTTGTTCAAGAGCATGTGCATCTGTTCACTGGTTTCAGTTCAGACTGATGGTAAAGAAATGTGTGATGGTTAACATGCAACACAAATGATGCTTTGAAGAACGGTTCAAACATTTTTGAGAAAACACTGATGTGTTTAGATAAGGCAAGGCTGAATCCAGCCAGTGTGTGAAGCTTGGATGATGATTTGTGTGTGTGTCTTTAAGTATACCTAAGTAGGCTAATGGTAATTAGCATTATTGACAACATCACCCAATTAGCTGCTGTGCCCTTGGGAGGACAGAAGCTAAGGCAAGGGAGCAATTTGTCTTCTCAAGGCTAAGTTTGCTATTGAGCTTACAAATGTAGGTAATGTTGCTACAAATGTTGCTCCGGCACATCTATGTCGTCAGAAATTGTCCACCTAAAGGGAAGAGGCAGACACATTATTATGTACACGCCAGAGTCAAAAAAGTCGGTAGATGTAGGTCAAGCTGAACGTGGCTTTATTGATCAGGAGGACTTTCCTTTCATTTTGAGTTTGGTTGTCATGGCGAGTTAGAAAAAAAGTCAAATGCCACTGCCTCCATCAGCCCTCCACAATATTGGCAAGAAAGCAAAAGCAGAGGAGCAGAAAAACGATGATGTGCCTTGATGAAGGGTCAAAAAGAAACTAAAAAAAACACTGAGTGAAAAGGGTAAAAGAATCCTGAAAGCAGATGACGGTTTCAGATCCCACAGCCCCATTTTTAAAAATCCATCTCCAGCCCTGCAGATGACAGCATTTTCAAATGTCATGCAGTGTTCCCCTCCCAAACTTTTATCTGATAACAAAGCTTTCTGGATACACCAGTGAGTTTTTTTTTAATCTGGTGTGTGTACATTTGCCTGTTCATATGAGTGTGCACTGAAAGGCCTGTTCAGCAGTGAGCTTTGCCTCTGAGAGCTAACCTTTGCTTGGATAGAAGACAAAAAAATGCGGTCCGACGGTCTGAGGTAGAACTCCCAATGGGTACCGACACCAACACGTACGACTATGTGAACATATGGAGGCTTACTGTGCAAACAAAAAGGGACATAAACAGCAAAAAAAGATGCAAAATCATGAACAAAAAACTTTTTAAAAAGCGTCTTAGGTTCATTGCTACAAGAGAAAAGCTTCCCAGTTTACAAGATTCAAAGTAATGAAATAATTAAGTTTGAAGTAGTCAGAGACACATAGCCATTTGTTATATTATATATACCTATGACATAATTTAATCTTCTTTCATCCAATGAACAATAGGCATTTCAAGAAACTGGTGGTCTGTCGACTAAAACCCTAGTGATTTAAGTCGTTCTTAACCCCCAAATATGCATCAATCCACTCTGGCTAACTCTACTTGATTTGACAAAGTGTGATGTATTAAAGTAGTATATATTGCACATGGGTTATAAGGTTACTTATCTTAAATGTTTCTTTTTTTTTTTTTTCTCAAATCCTTTTTCTGCAGCTGACACCAAATAGACATGCCTTTGTGCAATTCATAATTAATATAAAGGAAGAGTCAGGGTTTAATGGAGATTTGTGATCTTATCATGTTCACTTGATGGGAGTAAGCCCTTTGTCCAGTGTGTCTTACATTACTGTCTCCTTTGTCCTCCAGTCTGCAGAAAATCAATATCTTGTAAGTTTGAAGGCCAGTACTGTATAATGATTAGACACTGCATCTCTTTAGCTTGTAGATTTTGTCTTGAAATCCAAGACAGATTTAGGCAGCTTTACTTTAATGTCCATTTTGTCACATACTCACCTGTATTGCACATATGGAAATATATAAAAAAATAAACAAATAAAAATGAAATCCAGTAAAGAAGCAACTACCAGCATGCTGATTGTGTGTTGTGCCTCAATGTACTGAGTTTGAATGCGAGTTACTAAAGTTCACAAAAGCAATTAGCACTCAAGCCCAGTCTGGTCTTTTTTTTTTTTTTTTTGCCAAATCCAAGAAGTGTAAAATCCCAAAAGTCTCCTTAGCTATTATAGGCTCTAAGCATTTGGTGTTTAGTCTGATGTCAGATCCAGTCTTCAGAATAATATATTTTATCTTGTCCATGAAGCAACTTTGATTTAGGCACTCCCAAAAAAAACCCAAAAAGAACCAAAAAAAACCTAGTTTGCAAGATTGGAATACAGGACAAGATGCAAATTGATCACCTTCTTGTGATAAGAGCTTCACTAAATTTTATTTTCAGGTTTGGTTGAAAACACATTTTTGTAGTTGTTCCTTTTTTTGTTGTTTAAGGTTGTTTTTTTACACAATACTTTTCAAACCCTTTAGCTAAACAGCTGGCAAAATACAATCATACAACATAAAACACCATGTTAGACGAGTTTCACTGGGCATCCAGAATTACAGTTTCCTACATAAATCTTATCTTCTACCATCAGTCCATACTTTTTATTTTTTTCTTCTAAGAGGAATGTTTCACCAGATAAAAAAAAAAAAAAAAACAACACTAAAAATCAGTTGTTGTCCGAGGTGCATCCGTCCTTTTCGCGGTTCTATACACATACCTTTTGATCACACCTTGCTACACACAGCTTGTCCATTCCTGCTTGCTTGCAGACCTTTTTGTCTTTAACCCCAATCCAATCTGAGCTGGTTAGAGTACTTTCTGCATTGTGGAAAACACAGAGGTCAACCAGTAGGCTGGCTTTCTCTGGCTGCGTTAGAAAAGGACTAAAACCCACCGCTAATTGGTTTTCATCTGGATCCCGACAGCATTAGAATAAGCCTTTCACCCCTAGGCAATGGAAGGGCCCTTACAATTTTAATTACTAATCACAGTACTGAGAGAAGAAAAGAGATAAAGGAAGTGGGAGAGACAAACTGCAAGAACTGAAAAGAAAAAATCTTTAGCTCACATCTTTAATAAAGAAGAAACAGGGAGAAATGATTTGACAAACCCAAGGTGACTAAAGACCAAAAGCTGATTGTGTTGTGTCCCTTTATACGAACACACATTTATTAAAAACAAGTATCAACAATTCAAAATTAACTAATTTTTTATGTAATTAAACCAAACATGGAATACATTCAAATCAATAAATTTGAAATTGTAATAATTTCTATCTTATTGTTTTATTTTGAATAGTTAGTACGCTACAGAACTCTTTGTCAGGTCACTCTTGCAAAAGAGATTAATTAAAAATAAATACATATATTAATTAATATATTTTATTTTATGCAGAAAACAGAAAAATTGTCTGTAGGTTAAATCAGTTTACAGATCTTGTGAAAATATTTTAATCCAGTTCTTTAGTTTAGGATGAAAACAACAGATTGCATTTCTACTCAATCCGCTGGCCTTGACCATGCATATTGCAGTGGACATCACTTTCCTTTTAAAAAGAAAAAACAAAGTCAGGGAGAATGGCCATCTGCCAGTTGGCCTGTGTTTGAGACATTTATGAAGGATTCAGTAAAATAACTTTGAACCCCAACCTCTGTTTTGTCGGCTGAATGCCAGCTGTCATTTTTTCTTTCTGCATCTCTGTGTCCATATTAACCTCTGGTGGACTTATTAGTTGTTTTAAGTTTGTGGGATAAATACTGCTCAAGTAATGGCTAAAAACATCATTTAAAAAAGAAGTGTGAATTAGGTAATTCCTGGAAAAAAATGTTATAAATGTTAGCAATAAGAAGCATAATCATTGGAGGAGGAGTTTATTGACCTTATGGCTAAGGTTAGGACCTACTGCGCAATTGTTTAGGAAATTTGCAGGCATCTGCAGCTTGCTAAGTGCTCTTTTGGCTGCCTAGCAAAGCTCTGTAAATACCAGCCTTAGCTTCACCACAAACCTCTGTGTCATCAACACCATGCTCATCCCTGTCCTGCTAACACCAAAACTCTATTGGTGTTTTTTTTCTTGCATTAAGAAGAATCTCATCAAGAAGAATCTTATCAAGAAGATCAAAAATAGAATTGCAATGAAAAAAGTAATAGTTTTCTGTTAACTGAATTGTACCTATACTAAATTAACAATAAAATATTGCCAAACCATTCATTGATTGTAATGTTATGCTACATGTGGTCAAAATAAAAATAGAAAAAAAGCCATATTCCGTCCCTTTTACTTTAAAACCATAATGCATGTTTCCTTTAATCAGTCTGTGGTATTCAGTTACTGTGAATGGCAGGTAAATAGACATTGATTGTCCATAATTGCGACTGTGCTGTATGGATTGGTGCCACCCTCTAAAAAGGGCAGATCCTATCTTGGTTGTGACCAAGGCCAAAGCTAAACAGAGAAATGCCAATTTCTCACTCTTTTTTGATTCGGGATAGAACTGATAGTTAAATGTCGCATCTCAGGTGTATTGTGTGTTTAGTGTACGCTGGCAAATGTCACTATGCCACGCATATAAATACATTTGAATGCTGTCATGAGTTAAAAAAGAAGCACAAATACTCACAGGGTTGTGTGCAGAGAGATGCAGAGATAGAAAACTTCTTTCAGATAAATCTGATTACTATTGTAATTGAATAGAAAGGTCAGAACCACAGAAAAAGAGAGCGACCCTGTGCAAAGATAATCCACACCTAAATAAGTGCAGTTATTTTAAAGAAAACTGCACTTTCTGTAACGTTGGTAAGAAATAATGCACCTCGCAAACTCAGGTGAACTCAATTATTTCAGCATCAACTCCCAAACACAAAGCAGAACGGCGATTGTAAACTATGAATATGTCAGTGAAACAAATAACATATCTTGCTAGCCAATATGCTGATAAATGCCACTGCCTGAGGGACAGTGGGCTGCCAGTACAAACATTATATATTCCATTTGGCCAATAATTCAAAAGGTGAATGTGAAGTCCTATTTGTTGAATTTTGAAAAGAATTGTCATTTTCTCCAAACTACCATTTTGTGCTGAACAAGAGGGGAGGTGGGAAAATAAAAAAAAACAAAACAACTCAAAGATTGATTTGACTGTTTTCTCATAGTTTGTAGGTAGAAAGAGAAAGAGAAAAAAAAAGATTTAATAGGGGTGGACAGTGAGGCAAATGCAAGATAAAGCACAAGTAGAGATGCAAAGTGACAGAGAAGCAAAAGAAAGGCAAGTCTGAGGAGAAAAAAAATGAGATGGTATTGAATAGTGAGAAGAAGTAACAAAATAACAATTATAGGAATGGACAGCAAGGAGACACAGTGAACCATAACAACTAAACCTAAGCCAAAGTTTTGCTATTCTGGATACAAAAGCTTGTATTGACAATACTAGCACTTCTCTATGGAGACCTTAAAAATATTCTCAGACATCTCTATTTCTCTATGTGACTGATATCCATTTAACCAAGATAGGGAGAGAGTCAAACACACTTATATCTGGAGGTAATGAGTTGCAAAGGAGACTGGACAGGTGTGGGGGAGCAAGGCTGAGGATGACTTTGAAGGTGTATGGTAGCACTTGGTAGTCAGTTCTGAACGTAACAGCGAGCCAGTGCAGCTGTGATTTCATAGATTTTTTGTTTACACTCTGTCGTTCAATTTAAGTGTACCTATGATGAACTTTACCGATCTCTCAACTTTTTCTTGCTCCATGCCAGACAAAAAAAACAAAAGAATTTTTATTCACAATCTGTCTTTACAGAAACTAATATTTCCAAGTAGA
The DNA here is from genome assembly GCA_023969325.1 of Oryzias curvinotus. Taxonomy (NCBI): domain Eukaryota; kingdom Metazoa; phylum Chordata; class Actinopteri; order Beloniformes; family Adrianichthyidae; genus Oryzias; species Oryzias curvinotus. The sequence continues at coordinate 29,713,373 of CM043715.1, read as the reverse complement.
GTCGATGGAATTGCTGTGAAGACATGTCTGTGACATAGACGTCTAGGTTATTTTCGATGAGCATGAGATTTATACGATCAGGTTTAGCAATGACGTGACACATGTTCAGTCATTCCTCCAGTATGCCAGTATGCCTATGCCTGGGTATTCCAGAGCACCCACACAATATTGACAGACAAAGTTTGTCATTAGCATAATTTAATGTTAGAGACATGCCACTAAAGATGCTTCCTTTTTCACCCATTTCCAGTGACCTCCGAGAAGTTATATCCTGAGATTTTTTGTAAAGTCAAGTTACTGCTAAGTTCCTAAATCAACAAACAGGAATACAGGTGGACATTTTTGTAGAGTTCGGTACAGTTCGGTACAACCCTGTCCCTTTAACGTTCACCCCGCAATGCTCTGTCAACCCTTGAGCTGATTTACATGCCCACAAAAGTTGGACAACTGGGAGAAATACGATATCTGGGAATTGACTTTATCAATGAAATCATCATAATATTGCAGTCGACAAACGTCCTACTAATTTCAAATTTTCAGCAGGGCAATGAGGCCCCAACGGTTGTAGGTTTGCAACGGTGTAACTTAATTGCCTTTAATATAGACAAAACACTGCTGCTGTGCTGTGTTTGCCTAGTGTAAAACATTACACATTGTGTAGCCAATGTAACAACATTACATTGGATACACAACCCCAACATGGGTCTTCACCATTTTATCTGTGTTCTTGTTTTTTTTTTTTTTTTTTTTTTTTACATTTTTACAAAAATTAAAAACTGTTTATAAATAAATCGGATAAGGGCAACTACATGCCCAGGGAGGAACCTGTGAATACTAATACAATTTGTTAAACTGCCATAACTGCTGCTATCGGATAAAGGACTCTTAATAACAGGGCACTCTCGAAACATCTGATAACTTAAGTCATTGAATAATGATCTGATTGTTGGCAAGTATCTCATACTCATTTACAATGGTTGAACACTAACTTTTTAGATGATGCCTCAATGCTGACACCCTCACATTAGAGAGTTTATTCTCATTATTCACTGTACTCCAATAAGACTCCAATAGAAGTAAGAATCTACATTACAGAGTGCTCCATTCTCTTAGTGCTGGACACTCTGGGTCTTCTTTCCCTCTGTCCCTACATTAACCCTGAAACATTGACATATTGAACCTGGCAGTCTGTATGTCAATGTATATCCTTGGGCAGCACACTTAACCCTACACTGCCCCCAATGTGTACATCAGCATGTGACAGATAAGCACTTATGATAATAGACAATTTACTGTAGAAACTGCAGGGTAGTGTGAATGGACTGGTGTGGGTGGCCTAGTGTAAACATGGTTTCAGTAGACAATGGAATAAAAAAAAAAGCCTTATATAAATGGAATTCATTCACCATTAATCACTGCTGACATTGAACAAGAGGCAGCGCACACCCTGACAGGTTGCCAGTTCATCAGCAGGTCAGTGTAGAGAATAGATAAAAGTGGCTGTTCTTGACTTAAAATGGAAGCCTTTATTGCTAGCTTAGGGCATTTACTATTTATTATGTATTATGCAAGCGTTAGTCATTAAAAATTTCAGTTAAAACAGAATTGTTGCATAAACAAGGGCTTGTTGTTGCAGACCTTTTTTTTCTTATTTTTTATTACATTTGGAACTAAAGTAAGTTAAATAACACATTTCTTTAAGTGTAAAAATCTAAGAGCTTTCAAGATTTCTTGTCTTATTTTGCTTTTACTTGATGCAAGCTACACAATGCAGCATCATTACAAATACATCATGTAGCAGAGGAGTTTCGTAGGGCTTCCACACACAGTGTTCCGGTGTATTATTACATATGCATGATGGAGCTAACATGCTGCTGGCTATCTGCTCAAACTTCCAATATGCTCGCAGTTTTATATGTGAATGATGAATGCAGCTGTTGTTTGCCTCACAACAATCCCTAAGAGCATTATGCTTTAGAAGGTAATGCAGAGTAAAGCTGAGTGCAATACACACTATTCTGTATTTGTTTGTGCATAATGAAGATTCACAAAGCTGTCCATGGCTGACTAGGTCCCATTTAGATGACATTATTGCTTCTTTGTCAGAAAGTGTGTTTTGAGATGTGCAGCACTTCCAACTACAAAACTTGTCATACAGTTTCTCTCCATTCCTGGGCCTAACTAAGGGAAATCAAGTTTTTGGTCTTTAAAAGCAAAGGTTTTCTTTTTGGGTACTGTGAACTTTCTGTGTTTTTGAAAAAACAGATTGGGTAAGTAAATGTAAAACTGGTATGTGAACTTTTAGGCTATGCTCATACCAAACTGTTAAGTCAACGTAGAGATGTGAGCAGAGGTCCTGTGCTACGTTTTAAGCGTAATGCTTAAACCCACTACTGGGTCTAACAATGGTGGGTTTCTGGCATCAAGGTAAAGCAAATTCAGAGTTAAAATATCTGAACTTTGGTGAATAATTCGCACTATGTCAACCAATCAGGGTCTCAGCTTTGGCTCATGACATGTTGATGACGTGATCAGCGGGTCCAAAACTAACATGAAAGAGAATGCAATTGTTGCCATTTGCGCTCCTCCTAAACTTTATAATATTTTTTTTTATTTGAATTAAGAAAATGTTTTAAAAGATTCTCTAATTTTTGTTTTATTTTTCCCTTCTTCAAACTAGTGCAGGACAGCAGAGAGACAAAAGTACAGCTGAAATCTCCAGTCATTCAGACACAGCTCCTGCAGTAGAACCTCACCATACAGGGAGAGTCTCTGAGACATAGAGAAGTAGTTAACCACGTCTTTGTGGAGTACTTCAAAATGAATAAACCCGATCTCTCAACATAATCTGTGTCTTCCGTGCATTGACAGTATATGACACATACAAAAATACAGTCAATGCTCCCACGTAGCGATGAGACTAAACTACATTTGACAAAGGCTTCTCGCACACGCGTCAGGAGCAACAAGTAATTAACACATTTTTTTTAGATCAGCGTTGAGCAGTGAATTGGACGTCAAAAAAGACGGCGGATGTGAATTTGATGCATGAATCGTGTTTGGTGTGAATGCAGCATAAGATTTTTTGCATCCTCCTTGATTTGACTTTAGAATAATCTTTGATCTTTTCTCTCCTCACAAATCAACTGAAGAAGTTTCTCCTCATTACCATATTATGATCCTAATTCTATCAGACTCATCCTCTTCTTTCTCTTTTTTGCAGAGAGGAATGTCTGCGTTTCCATGCAGGCTCACCCTCATCTGCCTGAATCTGTTTTGCTTTATTAGCTTTTGTCCTTCATTATTTATTCATAATGTTGGAAATTGCTACCAGATTTGTTTTCATTGTTGATTATTTTCATGGGATTTGTGTTTCAGGGAGCAGCCCAAATCTGGTGGCCCACTGTGCTGTAGCATGTGTCTCCCCACTATGGCTCATTTGAGTTTGCTGGGGGCCACCACTTCCAGTTTGATTCTCTAACAGGTTTAGAAAAATATGTTAGAGAAAGTTCCTTCACTAAATAATAATATTTATTAAAAAAAAAAATAATAATATTTATTTATGGGGGGGTATGGATGGATTCTGTCTCCATTTGTGGTGAACAGTGTTAATAATTGTGACTGTTTGATATGGGTCTAATTTGGTAACTCCACTTTGTTTTTGCCAGCTTGGTGACTTAAATAGTTTCAAGTTTCAACTCTTGCTTGCACTTGTTATGTTGTTAGCAGTCGCTTCCCTTTTTTCAAGAAAAATTAAAAGAACAGATTTAGGCGGAGCTTTGGAGGAGAGAACAGTGCTAAAGAACAACTGTTTTCATTGTAGGGGTTCTATTACTAAACAATGAATGTCCTGGAAAGTCATTTCTATCAAAGTGCTTAACTTTTCAATAATCACAGCTGCATTTAAAGATAAAGAATATCACAGTGGCCACAGACACAACCTCATTTGTAATATTAAACGGTATCGAAATGGTCATGATTGGGAAAGGGAATGTTGGATAATCAGGTGAGAACCATTTCCATAACTGTGACTATGAACTTGTTTAAAGATAATTTACTGAAGTTTAAATAGGTGAAAAATCCATATAAATGCTCAATTATATACAGGAAAAGGAAAAAATAAATTATTACATCAAAAAAATATATGAGAATATTATCAATAACAATTTATATCATATATATATTTTAAATATCCTAATTTTACCTGTTCCTTGCTGAAAACCTCTTATTAAACGAAGTAACGTAATCAACTGACTAATGATTTTATATGTAATTATTTATTTTTTCTTCTTTTCTTTTTTTTTTTTAAATACTACAAACTTTAACGCTGTCTCTGATTAAGCCTACTGCTCTATGCCAAAATCTCTTCTAAAATGGGATTATGTTTAAATTTGGCTGCTTCATTTTTAGTCCTGTGGTCATGATCGATGTTTAGCAAATGTCAGATTCATAAGCACATAGCTTAATTCAATTATGACTTTGGTTCTTTAAATGTTACATTTTTTTCTGAGGTGTAAAAAGGTCAACAATGGAAATAAAGGAGCAAACCTTTCATCAGTTTAATTTGCTTTACATTTGTTTTTTACACATTTTAACTGGTGGCATACATATTTATCCTTCTCAGGGAGCATGTTTAATACACTGGGGGATATTTCCACTCGTGTCCGTTGTGTTTTTCGGTACATTAATATTTCAGCAGGTAGTCAAGCACAAACACTCACATCCACACACAAAGTTTGAAGTTCCTCATCTTTAAAACATTTTTATGTTTACCTGAAGCGAGTCTTAAATGGTTATATGGCACCTTACAGAGTGTCTGTTGGTATCTTTTGTAAGTTCACATGCAGAAAAAAAACATAAAAAAAATATGCACATGCTTTACGGCTCTGTTTTAACTCACCTAGGAAAAAAGTTTTATTTAACTGCTGCATAAAACATCATTTTCAGATCATGGGAGACAAATTCTCTGAGGACACCTTTGCAAAATTTACCGCTTTGTTCTGCACAGACTGCAGCATGGCTTATTTTAAGATGACAAAAATCCAGTTTTAAAACATCAGTTGTGCTACTGTTTACATTTCCACACCTAACAGGCACTAATGTCCAAAAAGAAGACATTATCACCAAAGATAAGAGCACTTGTATTAGTCACAATAATAAACATTTTAATTGTGTCAAAGGGAGTATAAATCTGTCCTGTAAATAAAATATACATTGGTTGCATTTTTGTATTTATGTGGAACAGGTTTTGGGGGTGGTTCAATATGCAAGAACATTGCTGCAAATCATTTATAGTAGGAAATAGAAGAGTCAAATTCAGCAGATGGATGGCTCCTTTACAAAACAGATGACTATTAAAAATCTATTTCTTTTTCTATACTGAAAGTAATGTTTGGATTCACCTTGAATTATTTCAGAAAAACAAATCCACAGTTCAGTGTAAACGGTGGAGATAAATTCGCCTTTGCTGCATAGTGTATTTATACAATAAAAAAAAATTAATATATATATAATATATATATATATATATATATATATTATATTATATATATATATATATATACACACACATATATACTATATACTATAATAAATCCATCAGGTGCTGGGGGACCAGAGCACTCTGATGGAAATGGACTAGATGCGAGAACAAGGATCTGTTAGGCTGCTACTACTCAAGTAATCCAACCCAGAGAGGGTACATGCAGAGAATGTGGACTGAATGGATGCTTCGAAACCCACAATCAAGGCTAACTGCCAAACAACTGGTAGCCCAATGCTCGAATATCCACAAACGCCAACTCCTATCACAGCTTGAGATTGAAGAGATACAGTACAATGCCAATACCACGGGAGAGCCAGAACAACAGGTCAGAGAGGAGGTTATACCACACTCACACCCTGAGATTGGGTACACAGCCCCAACAACCACAGTTACGCTGAGTGAGGCAGCAACTGACCTGAAAAACAAGATAATGTCTACAATGAACACTAGGCAACCCCGACACCAGCTACAACGGTTAAGTGATGTACTGCCTGAAAGTCTACTGGAAACTGTGAATGAAGCATTGAGGGCAATTCCTACCACAACCATCACAGAAACCAATGAACTGGTTTACACTTCAGCAGCAGTGATCCTTGAGATGCTTGGCTATAAGAGCAACCATGGAAGAAAACAATACCCACCATGGAAGCAACGGTTAGAGGCCAAAATCAAGGCAACTCGGAAGGATGTGAGTAAGCTGACAGAGGCTCAAAGAGGTACAATGAGAAAGCAAGTACCTAAGAGATACAGCCAGATGCCCATACCTGAAGCCCTGGAAACTGCCAAACAAAGGCTCCTAGCCTTGAGTAGCCGCCTAAAGAGATACACAAGAGACAATGAAGCCAGACGAATAAACAGGCTGTTCGCAACTCAACCAGCGAAAGTGTACGCTCAGTGGCAGGGTCAAAACAGCCGAGCAGACCCACCAAGGCTAGAAACTGAACAGTACTGGAAAAGTATATGGGAGAAAGAGACAGCACATAACAGCAATGCCCAGTGGCTGGTCTCTCTGAGAAAAGAACACAGCAACCTCCCTGAACAGAATCCAGTAACCATCACAGTGGCAGACATCCAAGAAAGAGTCTCAGGTATGAAGAACTGGACAGCACCGGGCCCTGACATGATACATGCCTACTGGCTAAAGAAGCTTACCACACTCCACGAACGCCTGGCAGCACAAATGAACCAGCTGCTAAGAGATGGGACTCACCCCGAATGGCTAACGGAAGGGCGAACGATCCTAATCCAGAAGGATCCCTCAAAGGGTGCAGTCCCATCCAACTACCGGCCAATAACCTGTCTCTCCACAACATGGAAGCTCATGTCAGGCATCATTGCAACCAAGATAAATAGGCACATGGATCAATTCATGAGTAACACACAGAAGGGCATTGGTAGAGACTCCAGAGGAGCCAAACACCAACTCCTGGTCGACAGAACAGTCGCCCAAGACTGCAGGTCACGACACACCAACCTGTGCACAGCCTGGATTGATTACAAGAAGGCCTATGACTCAATGCCACACACATGGATCACTGAATGCTTGGAGCTGTACAACATCAACAGGACTCTAAGAGCCTTCATAAGAAACTCAATGAAGCTGTGGAAAACCACCCTTGAAGCCAATGGGAAACCACTTGCACAAGTGTCCATCAAATGTGGGATATACCAAGGTGATGCTCTGTCCCCACTGCTGTTCTGCATAGGTCTGAACCCCCTCAGCCAAATAATCAACAAGACTGGCTATGGATACCGACTCAGAAATGGGGCCAACATCAGTCACCTCCTCTACATGGATGACATCAAGCTATATGCTAAGAACGAGCGTGACATTGACTCCCTGATCCACACCACCAGGATCTACAGTAATGACATTGGGATGTCATTCGGGCTCGAGAAATGCAGCCGGATGGTGACAAAGAGAGGCAAGGTAGTCCACACAGGGGGGGTCTCACTCCCAGAAGGAACAATAGCAGACATTGAGGACAGTTACAAGTACCTTGGAATTCCCCAGGCAAATGGCAACCTGGAGCAGGCAACAAGGAAAGCTGCAACAGCTAAGTACCTTCAACGAGTAAGGCAAGTCCTGAAAAGCCAGCTCAATGGCAAGAACAAGACCCGGGCAATAAACAGCTATGCACTGCCAGTTATCAGATACCCTGCAGGAATAATAAGATGGCCAAAGGAAGAGATACAGACCATGGATGTTAAAACACGGAAGCTCCTCACCATGCATGGAGGGTTCCATCCCAAATCCAGCACTCTGAGACTGTATGCTAGCCGCAAGGAAGGAGGCCGAGGACTAGTGAGCGTAGAAGCCACTATCCAGGATGAAACATCCAAGATACATGAATACATCAAGCTCAAGGCCCCAACTGACAGTGTGCTCAGTGAATGTCTCAGGCAATGGAGAGCAGAGGATACAGTGCTGGAGGACAGATCCTCATGGGAGGACAAACCCCTCCATGGGATGTACCACCGGACCATAACTGAAGTGGCTGATATCAAGAAGTCCTACCAATGGCTAGAAAGGGCTGGCCTACAAGACAGCACTGAAGCGCTCATCCTGGCAGCTCAGGAACAAGCCCTGAGCACCAGAGCGATAGAGGCTCAGATCTACCACACCAGACAAGACCCAAGGTGTAGGCTGTGCAAAGAGGCGCCTGAAACAATCCAGCACATAACTGCAGGATGTAAGATGCTGGCAGGTAAAGCATACATGGAGCGGCACAATCAAGTGGCTGGAATAATATACAGGAACATGTGTGCAGAATATGGACTGGAAACCCCAAGGTCAAAATGGGAAACACCTCCGAAGGTGGTAGAGAATGAGAGGGCAAAGATCCTGTGGGACTTCCAGATCCAGACTGATAGGATGGTAATGGCGAACCAACCAGACATCGTAGTGGTGGATAAAGAACAGAGGAAAGCTGTTGTGGTGGATGTGGCAGTGCCAAGCGATGGGAACATCAGGAAGAAGGAACATGAGAAACTGGAGAAATACCAGGGACTCAGAGAAGAACTGGAGAAAGCCTGGAAAGTGAAGGTGAAGGTGGTGCCTGTGGTAATTGGAGCACTCGGGGCAGTAACCCCCAAGCTGGAGGAATGGCTACAACAGATACCTGGAAAGACCTCAGACCTCTCAGTCCAGAAAAGCGCAGTGCTAGGAACAGCTAAGATACTGCGCAGGACCCTCAAGCTCCCAGGCCTCTGGTAGAGGACCCGAGCTTGGAGGAGAAACCACCCGCGGAGGGTGAGAGGGGCGTTTTTTTTTTTTTTTTTCATATATACATATAAATAATACGTCCCTCTCACCCTTCCAAGGGTGGTTTCTCCTCCAAGCTCGGGTCGAGGCCTGGGAGCTTTAGGGTTCTGAGCAGTATCACAACGGCTTTCCTCTGTTCTTTATCCACCACCACGATGTCTGGTTGGTTCGCCATCAACATTCTATCAGCCTCACAGTCCCACAGGATCTTTGCCCTTTCATTTGGGTATATATATATATATATATATATATATATATATATATATACACCCAAATGAAAGGGCAGGCAGGCAGGCATCAGTCAACTGAAGTCATCAGTTTAATAACTTCAAAAAGAAATAATAAACAAAAATCTAATTCTTACATGTACACTTCTATGGTTCAGAACACACAAACATAAAGAAATGCCTTTCTCCTCCATGTCACCAACGCTGATCACCCTACCAGCAGAGAGATAGCCAGCCTTAAGTCGCTTTGGCACATCCTAAAAAGACAGTCTGCCCTAAAAAGCCCCGATTGCCCCTACAATTAGAGCAATTGGGAGGAGCCAGGGGGTTAGGGAATAAATTTGGATTTGGCCTAAATGTCACGCCAACCAAGAAATACCCCCAAAAAACATCATTTATGCTCAGATACCATAACTTTGACTTGTTTGATGAAGACAGAAGTCACTCCAAATTCAACTGAATACCTCTGATAGTTACATGTTTACATTTTTTATCGTATAAATAGTTAACATAATACTTAATGGATTAGAATATAAAAGAAGACAAGTGATATTAAAAATGAGATCACCATCAATTCAAGCCAATACGGCCGCATTAAATAGGGATTAGTCATGTGTGTTTATTATTGCATGTTAATTACATGGCATCACAACACCGGAGGAGAACATGTGCCTATGTCTTTGAGAGATACAATTACCAACACCCACCCAGTCTAAACCCACACACTCAATTATCTCCGAGAAGGTCACGCCTCACCACGTTGCATTCATCATTTGAAACACATATCTCAAACACACAATGGCAGCCAAGTGATGGTGGTGCAAAGTTCCATGTTTGAATGGAGGGTATTCACATTTAGACTGGACAGAGTTCAGGGTGCACAGCTCTTTAACATGCTGAGAAAACAATCAGTGTTTACGCTCTTGCAAAATGAGTCATCGAGCCATTCATTCTGGCAAAGACATTGTATGGTGGAGGAAAACAGTATATAGAAAAGACAGTAGATGAAGACTTTACTGATCAGTTTGACTAATGACAAAAAGAGATTTAAAGGACATGTTCCATACGTGTTGATCCAACCAGCAAACGGCAAATGTTTAGCATGGTGAAATCTGCTAGAGCTGTGGATGGGGCTCCAGCTGTTTTCGAATGGCAAAATCAGCGGGAGGCTGCAGGAGACCATCTTCTAAATGTGCCATTATTACTGTTATGATTGTTATTAAGGGCCTGCTTGCTCATAATTTTTTTAATCCGTGCGATCAGTGCTGTTCTCTTTGCTACAAGGACCCGGAAGAAGGATTAGCATGATTAGCAGACCAATGTTATTTTCGCCGTGCCTGCTCTGCAGTGGTTTTTGGTTCATGTTATTAAAAGCCCTTGTTCCTGCAAAAAAACTTGAAACACTAGAAATAACCATAAACAGCAAACTTGAAAAATCGCAATACTCACAAAGGGAAACAGCAAAACTACAAACTATGGACCAGCCCAGGAGGAAGGGAATGACAAGACTTAAATACATGCGAGGCAACAAGACACAGGTGGAAACACTCAGGACTGATGGGGAAAGGTAAAACTCAAAACGACAACAGAACAGGAAGTACTACAACATAAAACAGGAAGTTAAACTCAAACCGCCACAGAACAAAACACAACTAGAACACAAAAGCAAGGAACCTAAAACCGTGACATTTTCTTTATCTTTTTAATTAAGTGACAGAATAAGCGGTTTTGAAGTAGAAAATGAAAAAGCATTTTGGCGGATTGCTTTTTGATTTTAATTTTGAGTCAAAAAATGCAACTGCATTTTTAAAATGAAAAAGCATTTCTGATTTTGACTTTTTTTTTTAATTATGCTACACAAATGCTTCCATATGATATCACTATTTTCGAAGGGTTTCAAGGTCGGCATAGCAAAATTACCCCCCCCCAAAACTCTTTAAATGTGACAATACTTGTTATTAACGGGCCAAACAACCAGCAACCCTTCAGTTCCAAGCCACAGTCATTCATCATGTAGAATGTTCAACCTTCTCCAGGACCTGGTATTCTCTTTCTGCACAATTGTCATCCAGTCTATCCTGCCCACTTCTATAAGTGGGTGGTTAAAATAAAACATGATGGAACCAGTGAGTTACAATTGCAAAACCAACCAAGGCTCTTTAGACATCAGTTAGGACACAGAATTTTAGAAGATTTAAGAAACGTTGGATTTTTCCAATCCCAACCCTTTAGAACACTAAAGCCAACACAGCTTCCAACGGCTTTTCTGCTGAAGAAGTGGATGGAAAAGTAAAATGTACTCAGATGTAAATGACTGCAAACTGTTCTGGTAACTTGAATATTTTTAAATCTGGCATGTTCATGTAATTTTTTTAAAGGCTCGTACGTAAATTTGGTGTTGCTCATTTAAACTCTTTGGTCTTCTTTCTTTAGGAAAACACTGTCAATGTACTTTTGAAAAGTGGCAATATTACTTTTTCCTCCAAGAACTATTAAATGTTCACTTTCGGTCATTGGTATACTATGACGAATATGACATGGGAGTATTGTAGGCGGGTGTGTACAACAGGCAGCGTTGGTAAAACTCCAGAATGATCCGGCAACGTCTGGGACTCACAGACGTTTCTGTGGGCTGCTGAGACTCTCACTGCATCCTAGCAGAAACAGCTTCCCGACTGTTTCTGCTTAAAGACCTTTTTAATTATGCTCTCAGCCTTCACAATTCTGCGTGAATGTTTGGGGACTGCTGTTGCGTAGGGGGTTCAGAAACATAGTTGAATTTAAAATAGTCCCTGTTGTCTTCTATTGTCTCTAATGCTTTGATGCTTTTGGTGGGGAGTAGTTAGTAATTAGCACACCCACATCGTTTGGCACGTTTTCTCTCCTTCCTTTATTTATTTTTTTTATCCTGACTACTAAATGAGTGCCATCCTATCCATCTATTGTTTTTTTTAATCTCAGATTCAGTGGTTGATTATACATTCAGAAGGATTTTCTGCTCTTTCCTTTTTTTTTTTTTTTAATCAAGGCTTATCTAAAAATCTCAAACACCTTGTAGGTTCATGTGTTTCCATGACTTTTGTCTAAATTTGTGTGAGTTTATTTATTTTTTTTGGCTCATAGTCAGAATGCGTTTACTCCAGGGGTTTAATGTTTGACGACTTTTGTTGTGATTTTGGGCTATACAAATAAAATGGAATTGAATTGAATGTTTGGACAACAGATTGTTTTGTTAGAAATACCCCACTATCCTGGTAATTTTTTTTATTTTTATTTTTTGATTGGTTCCATAATAACTTGCTTTTGGTAGCTCACGTTTCTTTATGTAAACTATTCTGAAGAGTCAACATATTTAGATTTCATAAATGGCAGCTTCTAGGTATAACCTTCATAGGTCATTGGGCCTAGGAACTAGCTGATTCAGTATTATATTTTATTTCTTAAGGGGACCCCAAAATGTCAAGACATTATAGTTATTTCCAGCAGCTAATGTTTTATCTATCAAAAACTAGACAATTCTGAATAAATTGATCAAAAAGACAAACACTGGACTCTAGTGTAGAGCGTGCACAATGACCCCATAGGTTTCCTTTGATGATGCACAACATTGTTGGGAGAACAACTTTCACCCTCATAACTTTAGCTCCTTTGGGAAAAGAAAATGAAAAGAAGGTTATGTCTTTTTCTCCAAGTACTTTTCTGCCTGCTAGTAATTTATTTCAACTTTGAGACCGCTTCCATTATTGACAAAAGATCAGATCAGAGCCAATTGTTTGCCTCTGATCTGAGAGAAAAACATGAGAAAAAGTCTCAGTAATTTTAATAATAATGGATTAGATTTATCTGCGTCTTTTTTGATGCTCAAAGCGCTTGATGTAGCCACAGCTGCCCTGGGGCAGACTGACAGAGGCATGGCTGCCATTTCGCGCCTACGGCCCCTCTGACCATCACCGGGATCATCTATGCACATTCAAACACCAGTGGAGGCCACACTGGAGGCAAGATGGGTGAAGTGTCTTGCCAAGAAATAAGATAAATTCATATATGGACTTAATTTATTATTATTTTTTAATCAGAGATGCAATACTCTAGACAGAAAAATGCTATGCTATTTGACATTAATCTAAGTAGCATTCACTATTTTTTTAGCAGTTCAGCAGCATGTTCAGTTTATGGAAAGAGCCATGTAATTTATCAACACAAGGGAAATCACTGCCTATTGTTTTGAGAAATGAACAGGGGTGGCAGTGTGAAATAGGGTTTAAGCATGTAAATGGATCATCAAGCCAAACCCTCTTTGTCTTTTACTCTAGGCTTCTATCTTCTAGTCCCAGATTCTTTGTGCGAGCTCCTGATTTTCGCTTCAACTTGTGGACACGCATACTATAATTGAAACAAAGTCAGGTACATAAAACTTTTAAGAAACATACCAAATAGTCTAAATGCTTTTTTGATTGGTTTAAGACATTCATGCCAGACTGAGGTGATGTGGACACATTGAGAGGAGGGACAGTGATGATGTCAGGAAAAGGATGCTGAGGTTGGAGCTACCATGAAAGAGGGAAATGTTTATTCCTATAGCACCTTTCTCAGATTAAAAATCACAAGGGCTTTACAATAGTAAAAACAACAATTACAATCATTCTTCATAGACATATCACAGACAAAGTAAAAGCAAGTAAAAATAAAGTAAAACACAATAAAAGACTAAGTTAGATTAACTAAAAGTTCACATTAATAAAAATGTCTTGATCCGCCTTTTAAAACACTCAACATAGTAAATCTGTCATATTGACAAAGGGAGGTTGTTCCAGAGATGAGGAGCGACAACCTGAAAGGCAAGATCTGTGATCTTACAGCAGGTTTGGGGACTTTTGGTTGAAGTCCTCTGGGACCAGGCCGAAGAGTAGGGGGGTTAAAAGGTCAGCAAAGTATACAGGAGTTTGTCCATGCAAGGCTCTCAAAAGTAGAAGTAAAATTTGAAAATCAACTCTAAATTTAACTGCATGGGAGCCAATGTACAGAGGACAGTAATGGGGTTATATGTGCTTGTTTATTGACTCCTGTTGAAAGACTTGCAGCACAAACATGTTGCAGACCAGGTCTAGAGAAAGACAGGAGAGGAGGTTTCGGGATTTAGTCAAGGAGAAGATGAATGTGGTTGATGTGAGTAAGGATACAGAGGACATGATTAGATGTCGACAGATGATCTTCAGTAGCAACCCGTAACAAAAGCAGTAAATCAAGATTTAAAGTAAACCAAAAAGTCTTAAAAAAGGGAAAAATGGATATTTCCCTGAATGCAATTGAAAGGAAGGAGGTACATTGCAGCTATGGATTTAGTAGAGTCACTCACATGGTTCAGTCTACCAGATTTGAACCATTCCATTGCAGGTACTGCAACTTCCCATCAAGTTATGAAGCCTGGGCAGTAAAATCCCAATGTGTAATATTTCACTGGGTCGTGGTTCCCTTTGTTTCACATCAGGAGCTGCATCCTTGACATTAAGCGTACTCAACATTTTCCTAAATAGAACTTTGTGGCGATAAAATAAACCTTACATTTAAAAATGCATGATTGTAATGCAGATTTTCTGTCTGTCAGTGTTTATATTAAGGATCCCAGAGAAAGCACATCAAGCTTGTAAAACATGAGGGGTCTTCTGATGTGATTTTGAAAAGAAATATGTTATTCTGTGTTATTAGGAAGAGTGAAAGCTTAGGAAAAAATAATATTAGATAATAATAATAATATTGTAGAATTAAGGATTCTTCTTTGTTTTTTTGTTGTTGTTTTTAGAGTAGTAAGGTTTAAAAGTTGCTTCTTTAATTATTAAAAATTCAATTAACCATTCAAACAAAACAATAAGACATGTTTCATCTAAGCAAGACAAAAAAATAGGCTCACTGCAGTACATTATACAGCTGCAAGAATCACCTGTATTTATCTCAATGGTTTTTAATTGAGGCTTGTATTTGGTAAGCAATTGTGATTTTAAAAAAACCCAATAAAAGCAAAAAAAATGTCGTGTTCAGCTGTTTGACTTTACAGCAAACTGCATTGGACAGCAATATTAGCTGAACAGCAGGTCCTCTGTCTTTATCTGTTTCTGCACATGTCCTTCAGTCTGTAATTGTGTCACTTCATGTAAGAGCCATTTTCAATTAGGCCGAATAATAAAATCTCCCACAGAGAAATGAAAGTGTGCTTTGAGTGCAGAATCATCGTTACAGAAAGGCATGCCTAAAACAAAAAAAAAAAAAATGTATGTCACCAGTACTATCAATATTTGATAATTACCCTCTTCAAACTGTATGATTATTTTATTCTGTTCATTTTTTATTGAAACGTTGGATGTTCTGACTTTTATTTAATTGCAGTTTTTTGGAAAGATTTATACTAATAAATGTCACATGTGTCAGAAGATCTGTGCCTTCCCTGTCTTTTCAGCATTTTTCACGTTATTCTTTATAGTTGCTGGGAGAGATCTCTAGCAAAGGTAACTTAATTTAATTTAGCGATGTGTATAAATAAGAGTTTTTGTAATAACTTCAACTGCATGATACTAGAAAATTGCATATCATGCAGCATTTTCAAATGTATTAGAACTCATTGTTGCTAAACCATAATATGCAAAAGTAAAGAATACGTCTCATTTGTTGCCCAGTATGATAATAAACCAAACACATTTCTCAACAGAAGTCAGTTTTGCAAAACTGGGTAGTCGTCGCCAAAATGACACATTCTACAAGATGCTCCAAGTTCCTATAAGAAAGAAAAAAAGGCTTTGGCAGGAATTTACACACACTAGTGAAAAGCAGAACTAACTTTTCTAACTAAAACTTCAATTTGGCAACTTTCTTCTCTTTGCATCTGCAACTAATGTGTTATTCCACTACGAAGTATTTACATGTTAGGATTTGGGACCAAACGCTTAAATGTTTATGTTTAAAAAAGCAAGTAATGCTAACATAGCAAATGTCCATTTTTTCCCTGTCTTTGATAATCAAAACCATTGTACTGCAGCACTCATGAAACATTTAGACATTCAGTCAAAACAACAGTGCTGTGATCCTAAAATGCTAACTTGGACTTCTGCAACATTTCTATTGATTTTACAGGTTCTATTTTCTTATTAAAGGCACCACCAGAATAAAGTCTATAAAACTCTTAAACATAAGTAGTTATACCATGGTCCAGGTGAATACTCGATACTCATTGGCTGCTGGGTATGCATTAAAAAGTGATATACCACAGGATAGCTGCACGGTGAAAAAAGTAGTTCCGGTCAGCTAGCTTAAATGTTTTGTATCACTACGCCGGCTTCTTTAAAACAACCTTTTGCTTCATCATTTGGACAAAAACAAGCAGTAAGAGGTGAACTTTCTCTCTGAACTGATGCTTTATTAAACCCATCGGAAAGATCATCACACACACACACACACACACACATATATAGAGCGTAGAAGCCACTATCCAGGATGAAACATCCAAGATGCATGAATACATCAAGCTCAAGGCCCCAACTGACAGTGTGCTCAGTGAATGTCTCAGGCAATGGAGAGCAGAGGATACAGTGCTGGAGGACAGATCCTCATGGGAGGACAAACCCCTCCATGGGATGTACCACCGGACCATAACTGAAGTGGCTGATATCAAGAAGTCCTACCAATGGCTAGAAAGGGCTGGCCTACAAGACAGCACTGAAGCGCTCATCCTGGCAGCTCAGGAACAAGCCCTGAGCACCAGAGCGATAGAGGCTCAGATCTACCACACCAGACAAGACCCAAGGTGTAGGCTGTGCAAAGAGGCGCCTGAAACAATCCAGCACATAACTGCAGGATGTAAGATGCTGGCAGGTAAAGTATACATGGAGCGCCACAATCAAGTGGCTGGAATAATATACAGGAACATGTGTGCGGAATATGGACTGGAAACCCCAAGGTCAAAATGGGAAACACCTCCGAAGGTGGTAGAGAATGAGAGGGCAAAGATCCTGTGGGACTTCCAGATCCAGACTGATAGGATGGTAATGGCGAACCAACCAGACATCGTAGTGGTGGATAAACAAGAACAGAGGAAAGCCGTTGTGGTGGATGTGGCAGTGCCAAGCGATGGGAACATCAGGAAGAAGGAACATGAGAAACTGGAGAAATACCAGGGACTCAGAGAAGAACTGGAGAAAGCCTGGAAAGTGAAGGTGACAGTGGTGCCTGTGGTAATTGGAGCACTCGGGGCAGTAACCCCCAAGCTGGAGGAGTGGCTACAACAGATACCTGGAAAGACCTCAGACCTCTCAGTCCAGAAAAGCGCAGAGCTAGGAACAGCTAAGATACTGCGCAGAACCCTCAAGCTCCCAGGCCTCTGGTAGAGGACCCGAGCTTGGAGGAGAAACCACCACATAATAATATATATATATATATATATATATATATATATATATATATATATATACTCGCTTTATATCGCTGAAAGAGAGAAAAGCGATCCAAATTAAAAACAAAACAAAACAAGAATTAAGGATTAAAACTGGTTACTATTTATTCCTTTTGTAAGTGACCATGGTATAAGCGGCTTAAAGGCCTTCGAAGTATGCATTATTACTTTTTAACGCACTAAGTGATAATCCACACTTTGTCGGCCATCACCCCTTACTTATCACACATATCTAGTAGTAAATAGTGATATGAAGGAAGGGATTCCACATGCATTGCCACACCGAAGAGTTGAATCATTTTGAAATATTTTACAAAGTAAATACACAAAAGAAATTTCAAAAGTGTACCAAAAATAAAATAAAATAATTGAAACATGTTCTTCTTTAGGTTGTTTGTTTTCGCTAAAACCTTATAGATTACTTGACTGTAGAACAAAAAAACATCCGACAAATGCATGTGTCAGAATCAACAGAAAGGACACAACTTAAAGATGTTTACATTTTGTTAATAGTCTTTGGAGGGAAAAAAAAAATCAGGTTGGCTAATCAAAACAAATAACTGCTAATGACAAAAACAACTAAAAAAACTGAAACTGGATCCAGCAAAACTGGAACTTGTTGCAGACAAATAAATCCATAGTTGAACCCTCTCAGAACCCAGAGAGAAGGTGGAGAGACTGAACCCTTACTGGGACCATCTTGAGCAGAAGGATTTCAAGCCAGTCTGTCTTGTGGGAGACTCGAGGAAACAAAGTAAAATTCATTCAGGTTTTCATTGTTGAAAACCTTAGTCTGTATTAACGTCAAATGTGTTCCTTTTCCTGAATAAGAATGCAAAGCAAAATATCTAACTAAAGTAAATATTTCTAATGCGGCCAGTGTCAGCACACCCTCTTCATCTTTTTCTATTCTTAATAATTTTATGTGTTTCAATGTCAAATAAAAGCACATGATCCCAAACTTTTCAGCCAAAACTACACCGAAAAAAAGAAAAAGGCAGCACATTACTGAACGAGAAAACATGTCTATTTTTTTATTTATTTATTTTTTTTTTAGCCAGTAAAGCTATAAATATTGAGCTAGGGACCCTTGGAAGACCTCGGTGAACCTGCTGTTCACAACAGCAACAGTAACAAAGCAGCTCAGTTAAGATTCCTGCAACACAAAATGTTTTAACTGTGGATTTGGACATAGGAAGCAAATACTCATTCTTTATTTGAACTAATGAAAATTCAACTTTTTACTAAACTTTAACGTGAATTTAATCCTAAATATTAGCAGGACATTTTTGTTGGAGTGTCTGATGATTAATCTTTGAACAGTGCACCACTTCTCTCACATGATTTATTAAAGTATTGGAAGGTTAGAAGACTACACATTATCTGTTATTAATTAAAACAGGAGAAGGGAAAAAGTTTTCAATGAATTTATCACTGAGTCGGGTTAAACGTGTTCCAGCATTCCCAGAATCACTTCTATACTACCTCCTCAACAGCAGTTGTCCTGCATCTTTCCCAAACACCCCTGCCCTTTCAGGGTCTTGGTGAAACACACCTGATCTGGGTGATCAGCACCAAGTAGAGCTGCAATAACGAAATAACAACAGGACATGGGCTCATGAGTGCTGGGTTTGGGCAGCTCTGGTCTCAACCCAATCCCCAACTTTTTCACCACATAATGCTAGTTAACTCTGAGCAATCGGCAAAGTGGATCCTCTGAGAAATACGAATACATTTAGGAATACATACATTTAAGTTACAATGTTCAATTATTGATTGATACTAGTGAAATTGAATTTTGCATTAGTAAATATGTATGTATTTGTGTATGTCAACTTAATGTGAAGTTTTGTTTGGATGTAAATTGTATCTTTGGGTGGGCTTGAATAAGCATGAAGCCTCAGCCCAGTTCCTTTGAGTTAATGTTGATTATTGTTTGAAAGTAGTAAAATATGATGAAACGATTGAAGAACCAAATACATTTTGGACTTCAATAGATTTTCGATGTCGTCAAAATTGCAATAACAATTACAATAACAAACCTTTTAGCATAAATATGTTTTTGCATGTGGTGTTCCCATTTGTTTTTGGATACAGTTGGCTAAATGTTACAAGTTTTAAATAGCTCACAAACATGACATTTTAGGTTGTAATAATATAGAATGAATGGTTCATATTCCCAACACCATCAAAAAAATGAATACTTTTCTGCCCCAGGCCTTACAGCAGGGATTGAGCAAACCATAAAACTTTGCAGAGTTTGCACACAGCCAGACATTAAGGGTCGGACTCCATTTGTATGAAGAACTGCTGGCATTTGTGTTTGACATTTTGACCTCAGCTCACCCACAGCTTGATTAGAAAAAGTCACTGGTTTCTTTTAAAGCTGTTCCTGTGTTTATTAAAGGTAAGAAAGATGCTTTCTGCTCATTGGACAAAGATGTCAACACTTCTTTAAGTAGCTAGACATGACTTAAACAAACATTTCAGCTGTTTGGCTGATTTTTGCACTTACTGAAAAAAAAAAAAATCAGTAGAGCTGCTCAGAGAAAAATACAGTGCTTGGCACCTAAAAGATCGGCTTTCTAAAGTGCAAATTGCTTATTAAGGCCATTCAGCAATACACTGGAAGCTTAGAGTCAAAACTAATCAGAGCCATACAGTTGAGCTCAGAAAGTCTAATGAAATGGTATTTTGCAAGTTTTACTGCATGCTTTTGGTAGGCTGATGGGTCCTGGATTAAAACAACTTTAGCAAGCTTCTACGGATTTACACAAGACATTGCTTATATTTTATAGTCATGTAAACAAATGTCACTGTAAAACGCATATCTCTTCACTATGTTAGCAATAATTGATCTTGCATTAATGCATTGAAATCTGAAACGTCATGCCATCAGGCTTTTTCTGACCTGTAATTCAACATGATCAGAGGAGAGCGGCTCTGGGACGGTTTGTGATCTGGCGAAGGCGGCTTTTCAAAGCAGTCCTGAGAAACCCCTTTAAGCAATCATGTGAATTCCTGTTTCCAATCGTGTCAGACAAAATAAAGGCTGATGTTATTCCCACATATTTACGTTTCGCCAAGATGCACTTTGCAGCATTACCCACACAGATTTTTTTTTTTAAACTACATCCCGGGCTAAATGTTGTTGTTGGCATGTATTAGCTTAACACTAACCCTTCTTCCACTTCCAAGAAGAAAGCACTGGACACACGGATTAAAAGAAATAATGAACGAACAAGCACCTAATAATAATTATAAATATAATAAAACGCATGTTTAGAAGATCATCTCGCTCTATGCCTCTGCTTTGTTTGTTTACAACAAAACTTGCCGTTTCTTTCTCTACAACAGTTTTGGGTATTTTAGACGGTTCTGCACATGTGAAAATGATTTATTCCGACCCAATGTGTGGCATATATAAATGTTTGTTACAATCGGATAAAGTTTTTCTGGGACCATGAACACAGTTCAGCTCTAATCCGACCTTTACTTTGCACATGTAACCGAGCTAGAAATCTAAACTCATATGGTTATCCCATCAAAAATGCAACAAACAGACATTTTCAGATTCCAAGAGTTTAGACAAACTTTCTTAAAAAAAAAAAAAATTTTAGAGCAACTTGGAACTCTTTACTACTAAACTATGTTTTTAATAAAGCAACTTACATTTTAGAGCCACATATTTTAAATGAAGGGGCTACACTGTGGTGCAGTGGTTAGCGCTCTTGCCTCACTGTAAGTAGGCAATGGGGGACCTTTCTGTGTGGAGTTTGCATGTTCTCCCTGTGCATGCATGGGTTTTTTTCTGGGGTCTTCGGCTTCCTCCCACTGTCCAAAAACATGCTTCATAGGTTAAATGGTTACTCTAAATTATCCATACGTGTGAATGTGAGTGTGCATGGGTGTGTGATTTGTGGCCCTGCGACAGACTGGCGACCTGTCCAGGGTGTCTCCTGCCTTCACCCGCAAGTGGTCGGGATAGGCTCCGGCAGCCCCGTGACAGCGGGCAAAGGGAAAAAAAGGATTAGAAGATGAAGGAATAATTATTTTAAATGAGGTGCATGTCTGAGTAAAAGTTAAATGTCATTTAATATCATTTTGATATTGTCATTCATTTAAAGCATAAAAGTTTGAGGCCCAGGACCCCTTTTTTTATTATATTTAAAATGTTAATTTCAGGTGTTTTAATTATGTATTTTTGGGATTAACATAAAATGCCATTGGTGTTTCATTTAATTTATTTCTTTATTTTAATGAATGTTATGTGTTTTTTATGAAAAACCTCTAGAATAGTACTTGTCTGCTAAGCACAACTAATGGGGATCCTATAAGCAATAAACAATGAAGTAGGCCCATGCATTCTGCTTTTTAATATACATTTTATGTATGACTAAAATTCATGAAATACGGACTTTTAATCTGAAGAGTTCAATATAGAGCATAAAAATACAATAAGAAACTTTTTTGTTCACATTTATGCACACAAGCCACATAAAGCTAGACAATCTCCAGCTGACCAATGACTGAATCATACGCATGCAGAGAATCTAGGACATTATGTGCCGTCTGAAACCCAACTATGGAGCGCTCACACTTACATCCACTGATGCTGAAAAGTAAAACTATTGAGAAGGAAGGTGCTTGGCTCTAGGGAATAACATGAATTGTTTTTGCTAGGTGCCTCAGTGAATGGCTGCATGTCCTTGTCGCTAAATGAGGAGGCGAGATTTATTTATTTTTCCAGTCGTCGGTGATGACTGGCTGGTGGTTGAAGAAACGAAGAACCAGTGCATCAGGTAAACACTGAGTGTGCATGGAAGACCGGTAGGATGGTGCATCATCTGTGAATGCTTTCAATGTATTTGTTTTGTGTCCATAATACCACTGACACCAACTGACTTTGGAAAAATGTGCAGAAGTGTGATTTTGAAGATTAAAAAAAAGGCAGAAAACAAACCAAAACAAAATAACAGGCTTAATACAGATTAAAAAGTGAAACCAGTGGACATTAGAAAAAAGGTAAAAGAGACACACATGGCTAAAATACATAAAAATGTTTCAAAAAACAAAAAGCAGATGCTTAAACAGATCCTGTTAGAAGTACTATTCATATGTCTACTTTTCTGTGAAGGATTACCACAAAAGCACTTCTACTCTCTTAGAACTCTTCTGAAATAAAAAGCCTTTGTGGGATGTAAAAACGGGAATGTAAAGCTTGAGTGTGTCTAAGTTGTGTAGGAGGGCTGACAGAATGCTACTCTGCTTAGCAGCGTGTTGTGAGGGCAAACAGCCTCAGCCCAGAAAACTTTTTTTTTTTGGTCAAATATGCTTAAACTTCGGTGTATACAGTCTATTCCTTGTTTGTTTGTTTTTTTTGTTGGAAAATGTTAATTTGAAACTAATGCAGGAAGGATAAGAATAAACAAGGCAAACTTGCAAAAGCATAAAACTACCCTTCAGATTTCTGTCTAAAGATAGTCAGAGGGTTCATCTTTGACCACAGCCCAATTTCAGAATAAGAGTTCACTAAAGTCAAAGTTCCATTCCCATTCAAGAGGGATGGTGCAACTGTATAGGGGGACCCATATTATGCGGTGTCACAGTTTCAATAGCTCTATTCTTTTAGATCATTTTACACAAAAAAACTTGCCAGCGGTAAATAAAATTTTCTTGGGTTTGAAAAAATACTAATCTAATTTTAACAGAGCTAAGAAACACCTGCAAGAAGTAGTACATTTTATTCTTCACAAACTAAATGTAAAATTCACTGTCTTAGATTATTGTAGAGAAACTATGATGGAGCTGAAACAGGATAAAATGGTAGCTTCTAACCATTCTGGTTCCTCTGTGTGAAAAAATGGTTATATATCCCTGAAATGACCTTGTAGTTCAGTCAATGTTAGTAAAGCAATTAAAATGGATCTTTCACTTCCCTCTGGGGCCTATTGAGGACAATGTAATAGGCAGATGATTACCGGAATAAATGCGGGCAACATTCCAATTAAGGAAGAAGCATGGTATGTGAAACGCATTCTTTCACTTAATTACAGAGGGACAGTTAAAAAAAACATTAAAAAAAACCATTGGTATAAATATTCCAGAAGTAAGAACAAAAAGAGGCATACAAACTGCATGATCACAAACAAAGTAAACATTGCTTCTTTTTTTTTTTGGAAGCCACCATCGTCCATTTCCAAATTGGATGTAATCCCAGAAGCAACAACTGTTGCAGTTCCTCAAGTTTATACAGAGTTTTGTGATAAAATCTTGTTTAGTTTAATGCCTTATTTTATTTCTTTGTGTTAGCTAGACGTTTCCTTAATTACACTGCAAAAATCAAATCTTAAGAAAGTAATAAGTCGCTTGTTTCAGAAAAAAAAAGTTTTATTTTCTGTCTTGCAAGAAAAATAATCGTAGCGAACGTTTTTCAATAGCAAAATTATCTTAAATTGAGAAACCATGTGGTAGAGACTTGATTTTTAATTTTTTAAATACAAATATTTGTTAAGACCATTTACTTACCACATTACCAATTTTCTTTTCTTTTTTTTTGCTTATTTAAAGAAAATCTGCGGATAGAAAATATTTTTTTTACTTATTTCTAAGGGGCCTGTTTTTGCAGCACAGCAGATGGTTGAATGAACAAACTAACTTCAGTCCATCCAGTTGGTGACAATCGTCACAAGTTTTCAAGTTTTGTGTCTCATGCAATGCTAAAAAGATGGTTAAGCTGCAGTATTTGCTGCTAGAGAGGTGTTTGGAGTGGGACCACACATTACTTCTGTAATCCGGTTTCACTTTGTTCTCATAAAGTTTTGGTGTTTGTTGGAACTAGGGCATAGGCTTCCCCTACTTCCCAACAGGGGTGAGCAATTCCAGGCCTCAAGGGTTGTTGTACCTGCATTGTTAAAAGATCCCCTTGCCTTACTCATGGCTGATTGATGCAATTTGATGCAATTAGAACTTGTCAAAGCAGAGTATGTTGGGGAAAAAAAAACAGGAATCCAGTTTTCTGCCTGGCATAGACTGTGAAAAGGCAAAGAAAGGAAAAAAAAAAAACAGCAAAAAAGAAAACACATTTTCTGGGTTTGTGCTGTGTGCATTATTTGCCTTGCACTATAACACTGGCCAAGTGTCATTGGACCTTTTAGTGAACCAAAAAGCCTAAAAAAATGATAGAAAAAGTTTAGCATCAAGTTTAGTTTGAGTTGGGAGGAAACCTCAATGTTTTCTTTTTTCTTCCAACATCTCCTTCCATCCATCACTCTGCTTCATACCTTTTTTAAGTTAGTTCAGCTCTTACAGCAACCCAGTCCTGATTAATGAGCAGAGCAGGTTGAGCAGATTAATAGTGTGTAAAATCATTCAGCCTTTCAAAGCCTTGCCCTGGCCAGACCTACTTTACTCCTCTCAAGGTAGCACTGGCCTAATAGGCCAAACTCTTCTTGTGCCATGTTCTCTTGTAAATGACTGAGTTTTAGTATTCCTTCGTTTCTCTACGTACCCTTTGCAGCACTTTATTTTTTGCTAGCTTTAGTACCGGTAGATGTTCCTTGCTTCAGTCATACCATTCTCTCATTTCCATATTTCCTTGATCAAAAAATGATAATCTGTAGTAAAAAGTGTTAAATTCTGGACTCTCAAAATCCATTCATGGAGAGTAATTCTCTTTGAAGCTATGATTCTCTTTTGTATGATATTTTATATGTAAAAGTTAAAAAGCATCAATTTGTATAGTGCCATTTTCTTAATTAGACAACAAATATCTATTGTCACTTAAACTGATATGGCACATGGCTTATGGATATGTTAATGCTCTTTTGTATCATCTGTGGTGTTAATCAAAAGTTTTGAACTTCAAAGACCCACTACAATGAAGAAGGATGTTTTTAACATGTTCTTGTGGTACTTTTTTCGTGATGGGAGGCACATATTGAGAAAATTAAGCTTAACATTGCATTTGAGTGTTTTCTTTAATCAAATTGTTGTCAATCAAGAGCAGGTAAAAAAAAAAAGCCTTTGGAAAAAAAAAACGTAGAAGCTATAATAGGTGGGCTACAAGCTCCCTGCTCTTCTCCATTCTGATGCTTCCTCTTGTAGACAAAAAGATCCATTTATGTCTTAGTTTTCTAAACTGTAGCATCTGGTTTAAAACTGTACGGATGGATGGCTCCAGCATTGCACCGATAATTTCAGGTTGGGGTCGTGAGTTTATTAACAAAAGTCTTTGCACACCACCTGTTTAGAAGTTAGTTATTGCCATGTTGCAGTTGATGCAATACTTTTTTTTTTGTTATTGTTTTTTTGAAAGCTTTTAATTAAATTCTTTGAAAAAGTAAAGGGATCTGCAAAGCATTGCTGTTTGGATGAAATGTCAATGGAGACTGTTTAGATTAATACATTGGAATAATATCAACCACCAAAAGATAAGGATCATTTTTTTAACTTTAATTTTTTAACTTTAAGCGCTGCGCTGCAAAGGATACGCACTAAGTCTGTTTTTGAACTGGATTGAGCACTAATGTGTGGAGGGTTTGGTGGTTTAAAAGACAAACCGTGACTGGAATCTACACTTGACCACAGCCGACCAAAACTGCAAGATAAAAAGGCTCATCCTATACATGAATACTTGAAGATGAGCAGCTGTCCAACTTTGAACAATAATCACACTTATATTCTGAAATATGCTCTTCGGGGCAAGGAATGTGGGAGTTATACTCTGTATGTATTTCTCAGAGCATCATTCAGTCTATTTGAAGTATGTTACGGTACAAATGCTTTCAAAAAGAACATCTAAGAAATACAAGAAATGAAAGAAAAATCAGTAAAGAAAATTGCAAAAGTAAAAGCGAGAAAAAAAAAAAACTACCTAACATAGATTACAGTCTCTAAACTGAGAACTACTGCACAGTTTTTAAATTAGCTCATTTTTGGTGCGCTAATAGTGTTCTGAAGAATATGTCACTATAGAAATCTCATTTTCAATGATTTTTGGATAGAACAGAAGGTATGGTTTATCTTAAGCCTGTTTTCTCACATACTTACATGCTTTAAAGTCCCTCCTCCATCATCTTTTGATCTATTTTCAAAGTATTCCCAATGCATTTATTATTATTATTATTATTATTATTATTATTATTATTATTATTATTATTACAGCTATGCCTATTTTAGGAAAAATAAAAAAATACAATATAAAAATTGTTCTTTTCTAGGACATAATTTGTGCAGAGCAGGAGTGGTTCAGCTCACCATTGTATTATGGAAGGGACTACGGAATTAAGCCTCCACTGGTATCCCCTTATCCGTTTGTTTACCCCCCTTGCCTTTATTTTACAGCCCATCACAACCCCAACCTATTAGTACATTAGTGCAAAAATGGTGAACAATATCAGAGCTATCCAGCCGTAAAGTTTTGATCCAAATTCCAGCTCAGACAAGGAAATGCATTAGAACGGAGCGGTGCAGGGAGACCTAGGCCCACCCATTTTATGCGTCACAACTGAGAGCATTAAGTAAAAAGGTCATCGTTTTAGGAAAATTTATCTGATTTTCTATTTTGCAGGAAACGTAATCTTATCAAGAAATCCTATTTTCTGAAAACATGTCTTAGTGACTTTTGTTTTTAATAAGATATTTGTGATTCATTAAGATTTGAATAAAAAATATTCAGAAAGGCCATTTTCATCTGAAACAAGTTCATGTGTCCGCCATTATGAGAAAAAATGCTACAAGAACATGTTAAAAACATCAAAAACACAAAAAATGCAGTCAATTACATTTAAAAAGAAAAAATAA
This sequence comes from Oryzias curvinotus, assembly GCA_023969325.1. NCBI lineage: Eukaryota > Metazoa > Chordata > Actinopteri > Beloniformes > Adrianichthyidae > Oryzias > Oryzias curvinotus. The sequence continues at coordinate 29,686,095 of CM043715.1, read as the reverse complement.
TAATCACATTTTTCTTTTCTTTTTTGCTTAAATTGCTGATAAGTTTAATAAACACCTGAGTGAGGCTTCAAAAAACTGATGTTTTAAAACGTCTTTTGCATATCTGGGAATTAAAACCATGTCCTTTAGATTTTCAATATCCAAGGTCATTGCCAATTACACTCAACATACACAAATAAAAAAATAAAAAAACTAATGAGTTTTTTGACATCAAAAGAACATATATTATAATTTTCTTTTTATGTATACTGAATTATAAAGTATAAAATTTCCCTCATATTTTTGTGATGATGAGCAATTTGAGAGAGATTGAATTTATCCGATTGCCGAACTATATAGACACATGGGAAGAGTTCTGTGGGAGCATCATGTAAACAGAGTAAGTAGAACCATATGTCTTGGAAAAAGCTCCACTGTGTTCTCCTGATCTCACAATGTATTGTGAGATTTGACAACTTTAGCGGGACTTCCTGCGCCTGGAGAAATGCGACACAATGTGAAGCTTTATTTTGGCGTTCAATTCTCATTCCAAGTCAAGCTGGAAAAAGGCAGCACATGTTTTGGGTTTCATTCAGTGTCAGCTCCCAATGTGTTTTGTATGTGGAATAACCACAGCTATAGAGGAGGAAAGCAGAAGAGGGTGACACTGGCAAAAGTGCAGAGAAAACAAGGAGACTTAGAATAGAAGTCAGGATTCTGAGTTGAGAAAGAAAGATAAAACACAAGGGTGAAAATACATTAGTGATCAAGTAAAACTAGAAAGACTGGGAGAAACTAAAATTAGACAAAAGAGATCTACTGAGATATCTTGATTTGTCAAGAAAGGAGCTTTAAAAAAATTGGAACAAGTTGACAGTAGCCCGAGGTAATCATTCTAGGAAAGCCACATTTTATAAAAACTCCCCAGATCAAAAAGAAAGACCTGCTCACCAGTTACATAAGATGGCAGCTCCAAGTGGAATAAAGTGACTTAGCGTATCTATGGATGTCGAGATCCAGAAGAAAAACATTTAAGAAGTGTTGGACTTGCAGGAAATTGCCCAAATGAACTGTCAAATGCATTTTTTTTTTGTTTCTTTCTGTCCAAGCTGTGATTTTGAACACGCCACAATGGAGACATGAGTGTAATTGGGTTCCAGCCTCCTATGATCATGTAATTGGACTGCACTCTTGTGTCTTTCTAACCTTTGACTTTTCTAATCTAACTGCTGACCCAAAAACACACTTTCCACCCCACATAGTTACCATTTTTGAATATGCCGCAGATAGCATGTTAGGTCAATTGCCAAGTTAACCCTGGGCACCCAACAGACTTTGCTTTGCAGTAGTACTCTTCCTGAGAACAGTTTAGCTTCTCTGATGCAGGTTTACAGTAGATGGAAAACCCTTTTTATATCCATTAAGTGAAATGCTTTTTCTTATGACAGAGAAAAGGGCATCATAAAGCTTTTTAATTAATGTCAGCAAAAGTGTAGTGAGCACGAATTTTTGGAACTATATTCAACATTTGATTTTTTTATATCTGATTTTGCCTGGACAGCAGTTTCTTCATCTTCACCTCTTCTTCATCACCACAAGCTGCGTTTCCATTACACATATGTGCAAAACTTTATTGAAATTCTAGAAATGTATGGAACAAAAACAATTTTGCAACTGCAATAAATGTGAATAAACGCATGCAATAAATAATTCAGAAACATGGCGATGGATGTGAACAATACTTTGATTTACAACAGCAAGTTAAAATTTCTGCTACTGCACTAGCGCTCATCTTAATCTATCAAAGGAGACTGGTGTCATATTCAGGAGCAGACACCTCCTCACTTGGGACTGGATTCGTGGATATGCATGAAGCGACTTTGGGAAATGGTGGTTGGTGATTTTACAGAGGAGCTGTGCATCCAACAAAAGTTGAGCGTTTCATGCGGTCAAATGCGGGACCTCTTGTCGCCGGCTGTGCAGTGACCAAGGCAGCCAGTTCCTAAGAAGCACATTGCCATCCGGTTGTTGGTCATGTGACTCATTTAATTAGAAAGAAGTGTTTCCATTGCAGTTTTATGAAAAATGTCCATTTCGATACACCTCAAAAATCCCCTTCTTCGGGCACAAAGACTTTAGTTTGATAAATCCAACTTTTTATGAAATTGTTGTGTTTTACATTAGGCAAATGTATTTTTGCAAATCCAATTTGTGTAATTTCAGAGTCAATGGAAAAGAAGTGGTGCCCCTAAATATCTTCCTTTTTCTTTTTTCAATTTGAAAAATGGTTGTATTCTGTAAATCACTTTTAAATAAAATATAAAAAATGCTTTATAAATAAAGTCTGATTTGTTTGATAGCACATTGTCAAGTTTTGAACTACAATGCTAAAGTGTGCTTTATGATAAAAAAAAAAAAGCTACTTACCTGGGTCAACAATGTTTTTGATAATGTTCTTAAAAACAGCTCATTTTTAAGAATGTATTTGCATTTTAAAAGTTACAGTTTACAAAAAGTATGTTGTTGTGTCTACCCTGCGACAGACTGGCGACCTGTCCAGGGCATCCCCTGCCTTCGCCCAAGAGGCCAGGATAGGCTCCGGCAGCCCCGTGACCCCGAAAGGGAATAAATTGTATAGAAAAAAAGGGAAAAATGAATGTTGTTGTGTATTTTAATAGCACTTGAAGGAGATGTGGTTGCCATTGACTCAGGGCCACATCTCCAAAGCCTCTCATAGATCAACAACCTTTTAGTTACACCTCCTAAGCAGTTCAGCAGTTCGGGATTCTTTTGTTTGTACTTCACAGGTCTGTGCAGTTAGCACATATATGCATAAGGTAATGTGTTCTTTTGTTTGCAATTTGCAAGAAAAAAAACTGGAAAAAAAAATTGTTTTAACAAGCGGATCAGTTCAATTGGATACAACCAAATAAATAAAAAGTCTTAATCGTTGGTATAATTTCTGCCACAGGTCAAGTGCGAATACGATTAGATAACTAAACATCCACTTACCTTTACCACTTTTGAAAAATACAAAAAAATCTACAAAGGGAATTAAAAACATTGAACCAACAAATAGTAAAATCCAATCATTGCAGATATGGTTTCACTAATCAATCCAGAGTAGAGAATTAGACAAGATATACCAGAACCTCATTTAACATTTATAGATCTTTTAGTGGCGCTTTCTTTTTCTCCCCATCTTTCTGCTTTTCTGTTTAACTTATCTCTTAAATGTTAACTAAACTCCATTTCTGGAAGCATCTGTTGTACAGATACTTAATTGGACTTGCATTAATCAGAAGTGAATTTCGGATAAGAAAGAAAAACACAACAGTGCTGTCCTCAGACACACACACACACACACACACACACACACACACACAGACAGACTGGCTAAATGTAAGCACTTGGGGAAAATCAGCACGCAGATAATTAGAGCTAAATTCAGATGAATATCTCTCCACTCAAACAGCAAGGATTAGCAAACAGACAGGAAGAATTCAAGAAGCAGTCACATATGTGTGGATGCACACATTAGCAAGACCAAGTCTAGAGTCCTCCTCTGCAACACTTCAGCTTTTTCTTTTATTCTTTGTGTTTTCTAAGCTGTTTATGTTGACTTCTGCTCCTCTGTCTGCTGCTTTCCATGCCAATTTGAGCTTGTTTTGCAGCTATGGGATCTGGATACCTTTGAGTCATTGGGGCAACACTACCTTTGTATTCTGGAATCTAATATGAGTCTATGTCCGACAACTCAAATTCTGTCTAAAATTTGGCTGCGAAAATTTAGAAAGTACATACAACCTTTTTTTTTTTTTTGTAAATTTACCTGATCTGGGATTAAATATTTTTGCCCTAATTTTAGTCAGCAGCATTTTTTTCTTGGAATCCTCCTATTTGTTCTCCGTTTCTTTTTGATCTTCAAGTACGGTGGCCCTGAAGTGCCAATCACATCCACCAACTACTCAACACGATAAAAGATTAAGCAACCCTAAACATAAAAAAAAAAAAAAAAATGTCCCCAAAGCAATATATTTGAGAAATTCCAGAAAACTAATCGCAATACCAAAAAAATAAACAAATGTTATTTGCTTTGCTCTTTTAATTGTCATTGTGATCTTTTCTGTGATTTTGCATTGAGTAATTTGTTGCTGTGACTTGGACTTCAGGGCTAACACAGTGATGTCCTAAAGTCCAAAATTTCTGAAGCAAAAGAGTTTAGAGGTTTTCATTTTCTTTAATTTTAAATTCACTGAGAAATTATTTATTTGTGTTTTTTCATGTATTGTACCATGACATTTCATGGAAAAATGAGAATTAATATATGCATCGAAAACAGAATAGAAAACCAAAAAACAAAGTGCTGACCAGTGGGAACAGTCATCTCACAAGTTAAAGGTTGTCTTCATTGGGTTTTAACAAATGTACTTCATTTATTTTATGACTTTTTCAATGCAAAAAAAAAATAAAACAACTAAAGCTCGGTATTTACATGTGTTTCTACTTTTTCATCTCTTCTTGCATCTTCACTTCCTACCTCACATTTCTATTCCTCCATCAGTCTTGCTCTTGTGTCACTTCATTTCCCATCATTTTTCTTTTTTTTTCTTCTTTGTTTTATCTCCCAAACACTCCCTCTGATATTGCACTGCTCTATTTCTCTCTCTATTGCCCTCATTGCTCCTAAAACAACCTCAGTTCTCTCCTCTTCCTGCTTTCTTCCTGCTATCTCCCCGCCTCACTCGTCCTCGGTGTCAGTGCTCCCACACCGTAGCCTGGAAATAAAAATGACTAATGGGAGGTTATTGCTGATATCAAGACAAGGCAGAAGACTGCTGAGCTTCTTAACTGCTACTTCCAAACAGACACCGAGCATTACAAGGAAATAATTGAAGTGATACAGAGCCAACACACGACCTGAGATGAACAGAACTTAGATTAATTATACTTTTTTTTTCTCCTCTTTGGTAATAAAATAGAACACATTATAAACATTGTCTGGCCAATTATTTAGCAAGATGTTTTTTCTTGAGTTTTACAATATTAAAATATTGACCTCTTTATTTCTTTTTTTATTTAATAAGTAATTAACAACTTGTTAAAATAATTACTGTCGTTTTAAGAATATCAAAACATTGTTAGATGTTATAAAAGGTAATCAGTGAATACCACCTTATTGTTTTATCTCCAACGATTGCACTTTTTTTTTTTGCTTTAAAGACTCACTCCAATGAAAATTGTATTTTCTGTGTTTTTGACATGTTCTGGTGGCATTTTTGTGGCTAAAACATATGTTGTAAGATCTTCTTGTACTTTCATAGACCTCAACAAAACAACCAATGGGTGAAATATTTTTCTGTAATTCAACTAGTAAGGCTATCATTACATGGGGTCACTGTGTCTGTATCAAAATGACCTTGCTATAGTTAAATCTATAAATAAAGGCAAGTAGAAGAATATTTGAAAAGAAATTGGGGGTTGGTAGTCCCTGGGTGACTGGGTCTAATTGAAATGAATTCTGACTAAAGCAGCGACTATAATGACATTTGGAATCCAGGACTAAAGTAATGACATAGAGGAGCTCCTGAAGGAGAGGTACACTTTTAAAAAAAGCAGAGAAAGACAAAGGGAAAGGAGTTGGATAGGAAATATGAAGGGAGGACAGGAGCTCCGAGAGAAAAGCAAACCAAAAACATGCAGAGTCGACAACGAAAGACAAGCCAGAGAGATGCATGGAGACAAAGAGTTGGAAAAATGTATGACTGAGGAAAAGACCAAACAAATCTAAAGAGTCAACAATTTATTTATTTTTTTATTTCTCTCTTTTTTCCCCCCCATCAGATTCTTACATGACAAAATTTTTTGGACCATACATTTTTTTTTGGATAGATAACCTTACAGAGTCAAACCAATTAGTGTCAGAAAATGTACAAAAAATGATTGTATGTGGATAAACTACAGCTGTTTATTGATTTGTAGTTGCGTAGCTAAACAACATAGTCCGAATGGTACATATCACTGTGTTAACAGGTTTATATTAAATTCTTGAGAATAAAATCAAATAGAAAAAGAAAAATAACACTAAACAATCAAAAAGTATCTTTAATAATTGTGGTCTTTTATAGTTACAGTCATGTTATTGTACCTTTATTCATTGTGTGTGGGGTCAAGGGGTGTTTGTGTCAATGGATGGGAGGGGAGCTATAAGCTGAAAATTGTATTTATTAATTTTTCAACTGTAACGCTGCTTTGAGCTACGTGCCACGCTTAGTTTTGTAAATAAAGCTTGATTTGGTTGAACTGTACAGGTAAATTGCAGGGCAGCTGTGGTGCAGAGGTCATGTGAGGGTGGTGTGGTTGACCGCTGAATGCATGCTCCATTATGTGTTTATTGTGTGTATTCAAAGGCTCCAAGAAATCACCATGACTTCTTGAACTCCACCTTATTTTTGTATAAATGAAATTACATGATGGTTCTGTTACTTCAACAACATATTTTTCTTTTTGTTGACAAACGATAAACTTTCAAAAGAGTAAAGTTTGAAAGCAATAGTTTATTATTTTAAATGGACAGATATTCTAATAGATAAATTGCGGTTTGTCATCATTATATTCTTCATAAATAAATTGACAACTATTATACAGTTATCCATGGTGTCGGCCCTTTATCAAACTATGTCTATGACCAGAATATTTTAACTGGATTCTTTCATTCTAAAAGGTCAATTTGCGGTGCGTCTCCATTGTGTTGCATTGACACAAAAATCACAACAGATTGTTTACATTGCCTCCGTCACATCCACATCTGACATCTGTCTCTCTGCACCACAACGCAAGTCATCCCACTGCAAGATGTAATCATTCACAGTAATGTAAAGTACTTCTTTGTATTATTTTTTGGCATTTCCAAAAGTATCAAAGCTTGTATCCATCATCTCACTGTAAGGATCAGGAAGAGTTGCAAAAGTAAGTTATGTCATTTTGGCATACATACTATACTTCGGCATACTGTCCATGTCCAGTATAGAAATAGTATCTTAATCATTGATTCCTAAAGCAAAATTAGGTACTATGGCTTTGTTGCATTAGACCTACATTAGTTCAATGCCTACCTGTAACCTCTAACCCTTTAACGTTCCAGTTTTTGCTCCGGTACTGTCGTTTAAATTATTTTAACTCTTCAACTGTTTATGTAAGTAACAAAAACAAACTTTTTCTGACGCAGAGGGAAGCAGCTTTGTGCCAATATGCAAAAGATTACTACCCCAAACTGTTTGTGAATTTAGGTAATTGCATAAATGGTTGAAGAGTTACGCTAGTTCAAAGTGTTTTAGTTGAGGGCTTAAGGAATGTGTGGAGAGATTTATGAAAAAATGTTGAATTACTCAACTCACTTTTTACATATTGTCCAGATCTCAGTGGAGTTTAGGTTTAAAGACATATAGGCATTACAGAAAAGGTCTTATTTTTATGGAGTTCTTTTTAAAAATATTTTAAGACATCACCAAAAAAAATGCAATCAATTCTGATGTATTTAAATGTATATGGTATATGTTTGTTGGACCGGATAGGAAAAATAAATAAATAAATAACTTATATTGGCACACCTACAGTCAAACCCAGAACAACTAGGAAATGTTTAGACTAAAAAAAAATTGGATAAAATAAAAGAAGAAAAGAAGGTGTGTTTCAATTAAAGTAATAGTCAAAATGTGCACAGACAGAGAGCACCTTAAAAAAAAAAGAAGAGAACATTTTGTTAACACCTGAGAAAATTTTGAATTTGTATGCGTTGATCCATAAATGTCCCAGCATTGGAAGTCTTATGTCACAGAAAAGCCTTGAAGGAAAATACTTGTACCACTAAAAAAAATAAATAAAGTGCTCAGTGCTTGAAAGTAAAATATCAATTATGCATCTTTATACTTATTTTCAGTAAGGAACAGTTTTTTTTTTTCTAATCATGGCGTAAATGGCGTATACTTATATAGCGCTTTCTACCTCCTTTCGAAGGCCCAAAGCGCTTTACAGTCACAGTCCCATTCACCCATGCACACACACATTCACACACTGGTGGTGGCTCCGCTGCCGAACACTGGCGCCAACCTCCCACCAGAGGCAAGGTGGGGTTCAGTGTCTTGCCCAAGGACACTTCGACACATGGGCGTGCAAGGCGGGAATCGAACCTGCAATCTTACGATCATGAGTTGACCGCCCTACCACTGCACCACGGCAGAGAAATCGGTTCAGTGTCTGTGGCTGACAATTACTTGATGATTTCAGAAATATATTATTGATAAAGCAAACATAAATCCTACTAATATCAATAATTCTTAAGTTATTACTAATATCAACCAAACCTATATATATCAATGCTTTAAGAAGAAAAATTTGTTTGAAGAGATAAAAAGGCAGCTAATATATACTGAATGCAGTTACAGTGAGACCAGTTATGGCCTAAAATATAGCTTTTAATACAAGTTTATCATAAACTCATAAAAAATAAAAAAAATAAAATAAACTCCTTTTTTTCCCCAATCAAGGCCTTTTTCCATAGAACATAACCATATTCCTAGAAATGTGTTTTAGGTACTGCATTTATACCTCTCTTTTATAGTCAGCTTTTAACAAGTGCCGAACTCCAATTAACGTCTTCCATCGCTCTGTGATAGTGATGACAAAAAGAGCTTCATGAAGCCTAAGCTCATTGAATGATCTGTGCCTTTTCAAAGAGATAGAAGAGGAGAAAAAAGAAAAGAAAAATCCTCACAATGATGACAAATGCCAAACTTCTGACTGTATCGGCTGAGCTGCCTCCTGTGAATAGTCTTATTTGATGAGTTGTGTTATGTTAGGCATTCAATCTCTCTGGTCTTTTTTTATTGGTCTTTACTGTAAGGAGTACTCTGTTTTATCAGAACCCGGTCTTTGTGTTTTCATCTGTCAAAAAGGGTTGGAATCCGTACAAAACCCTTTTTACACCAAAACGGAGAAATCCATTGAAAGTGACAAACGCAATACATTGTTTTAGTGCTAACAGCTTCTTTTTAGGGGCAACAAGGAGACACAATAAAGGCCCAATTCAAGTAGTTCACGGTTAATCATTGATGCCTGCGCGTCATGAGACGCGGCAAATTTTGCTGCAGGGGGGAGTAACAGTGATTGAACAACTGCGGTCGCCACAAAAGTCAGCCATCAAATTAAAGATAAGAGGAAGTGGTTTAGGGATTTTGTTTCACTTGATTCATTAAATTCTGCAGTTTGACACGGAAACCAATACACACGGGAGGAGCATTTCAACAGCTTTGGTTAAATGAGAATACCACTTAATTTCTGAATTCCCACCTTCCCGACTGCTTCCATTTGCTCTTCTCTCACTCTAATTGATATCAGAGCCCAGATTCTCAAACGAAAAGGTCTCGGAGCTTCAGATGCTGCAGTCCTTTTTCTTTGGGGGGGTAGAAATTACATTGTAGCCTTCCATGGAGGCTGCTCAGAGGGCAGGTGCGAGTGATGATGGAGAAGCAGCGAGTGGGAGTTTCAAACATTTTAGCAACACGCTTTTTTTTTTTTTTTTTTTTTTTATCAAGTTAGTGTTTAAGGTGAAGATTGTTTTTCTAAATGTGATTTATATACAAAAGTAGTGGTATCTGTCCATCATATGATTTTTATACCTTCATACTTTTTAAACAAACTTGTTGGTCATCCGTTCTTTAAATGTAAATAGTTGATATGTTGTGTTTATTTTTAGGCTCATAGTGTTTTTTTAAGCCTGTTGTAACACAAAGAACATTACTCAAAGTTATACGAGATTGCGTTTGCCAACTTTTTAACAATTTAGAAAAAAATAGATTAGCTGACACAAAATTTAGTACGTCATAAAAAGAGTTTTATAAATCTGGTGACATTTTTTTGACAACTGTTTCTCCACCCATTGACGCAATCATCCCAATTCCAGTGTATTCTGAAGCAGAGAAAAGCAGCTTTGTGCTGAAGTGCAACACTTTACATTAGTGAAGTGGTGCAAAGCCAATATGAGAACCCAACATCACTGCTATAAGCTTTTTCTAATGGCATTTTTCACCTGCTCCTCAATTGAAATATATAAATATTGAAAAATGTAATTTTAAGCCTAATTTTCTGTATACATGTCCTCCATCATGAGAAAAATCCCACAAGAACATGTTAAAAACACCATTTCATTGGAGTGGTTCTTCAATAAATATTATAAAACATTAATTGGGGATTGCAGCAGATCCAATAAAACTTTTATAGATGACCCTGTGGTGTGAAAGATAATCTTAAACACAGACAGCTCCCAGCCTGCTGGTTAGTTAGCATCTATTGAAATGTATTCCTGATCCATATTCATGGTTCACGAACCTCTGATTGGAAATTGATTATTTGTGTTTTTATGACATCACTGTTCTGCTTCAACAACGCTCACCCTTCAAGCTCAGAAAATAACGATGTCCTCCAAACAAGTGACAATCCCGCATCTTCAGGGATCAATGCAGCTCTGCAGACAAATAACCAACTGCTGCATGGAAACGAGTGCATGAATGAAGTACACAAGTGCAGCTGGTCATATTTACACGCCCTCATGCTGTACATGTTGTCAGTCCACCTGTCACTCACTGTCGGCCACTCATGATCTCATTCATTCATACACAAACCAAACAAGCCAACAGGTGTGCTTTTTTTTTTCTTTTTTTATGTAAGTTGCAGGATGCGTTGCCGCACATTGCATCATTTGTCTTGCTGTCAATTTGTACAAAGGGCCTAATCTCCAGCCCTGCATATTCATGCCTGTGTATGCGAACAATTAAAATGAGACTGACCCAAAACCCAAATTTAAAAGAGAAAACAAAATTACAACAGTTTCTCTTACATGATGGCTTCTGATTTGAAAATAAGATTAAATTGTAAAAAGTATTTTTTATTCACACAAAGACCAAGATCCATAAGATTTTCTGACTGAAAGAAAAAATTAGACTGACTGTAAACCTCTATTAGGGTGCTTAAGTAGGCAACTTTTTTTGCAAATGATTAATTTATTGACTATGCACGGCACCATTTAATGAGCTCAACAGTTTATTCTCAGATTAATGAGCTGTGATGACAGCAAATTAGCCTAGAATAAAAGATTAATCTTTTTTTCTCAGGAAACTTCTTTAAGAATTAAGTGTGAGAACTTGTTTAGTTTTGCAAATTTAGATCTTTTTAAAACCTAAAAAATTAAACCGTTACCAAGACTACTAAAAATAGTTTTTCGAGCATACTCATTTTACTAAATTACAGGAGACGTTCATTCAGCATGAACAGCCATGCACGATGAAGGAAAACGCCTAAAAATGTAGGTACTGAACAAAAAGTTCTGACCTGATGTAGTGACCAAATCATGATTTATTTTTTATTCACAAGCTTTCTGTTTGGCCTTGCGGCAATGGACTAGATGGGAGTAAAAATGCTGACGAAATCAATGAAGAAGAAATAAAAGTGTGTTGTTCACAAAGACATGATTGGAACAAACATCTAAAGCTACGGTCGCACCGCCCTGTGCTAAATGCGTTCACTTAGAATGAAAGGGCTATAAAAATGTGCATAATTGCATATTTTGGGCTTCCATGCTCAAAACTCACGTTGACATGTAGCTAGTTTCTACGACTGTTTTAGGCTTAAGGTACATCATGTGAAGCCATTGAACGTGCGTTGAACATCAAACCATGTCAAACTTTGATCAAACTGAATCAGTGATTCAGATATGGTAGTGTTGCACGGATGGCATCCCTTTGAAGTCATGGAAGTGTCAACTGTTTGAAAACCGATAATGGAGGACAAATTAATAATTGTGTTTTTTTTTGCCCGGACGAAATTACATGCATCAAGTCTTTCATATACTGGAATAGAATGGTAAAAGAAAGAAAAATGCCTGGTGCAAGATTTGCATCTCTTTGAGATTTTGCACCAAGCCTCCTCCCACTGTTGTTGGTGGGTGGACATGTGCTAGTAAAGAGAAGAAAAGGGAAAATAAGCCCCTCTCTGCTTGTCCAGCGTAAACACTATGAATGCGTGTGACCGTAACTTTAGACCATTGTAAGTTTATTTTCATTTTTTCTTATACAGATGGAGATAACGTTCAATGTCATGCAATCAATCTTAAAGTGTAAATGACTGATGAAAGCATGAAGGAGGGAGAGACAAAGCTTGGGCTTCTACAGAATAAATTTAGTTTCTCTTCATTTTCCAGAAAATACTTATACAAAATAAAGGCTACCGATAAAGCATTTTAATGGATCATTTAATGATATACTGTGATGCTTTCTAGATGAGTTAAAAAGTCTCCACCGACCCAAAGCTCCTGGCAAGCGTATTGCGTAGAGAATTGACTCAAAGAAAAAAAAATCTTATTTTGTACCAGTTTGTTCCTGTTCTAGTACATTTCTTTCCTGCCTTACTGAAAATGATAATGTATATTTTAAAATGCAGCACTGTTTAATAAAAATATATTTTTTTGCAGCTAGGCTACTGGGAATATGTTAATCTTAAAAGTTGTGCTTTATTGTACCGAATATAGCCAATTTCAATCAGCTTCTTTATCACAGTGTTAGAGCACATCACACATCTCCCCCCCGTCTTTCTTACACTTTAAGCTACTTCTGTGGCTTCTGCGTGTAGCTTGACTTGACCAAATGCAGTATTTAGCATGCAGATCTATAAACTGTGACGGAAACCTACGTATTTCCAAGGCTATGGGCTCCTGATCATTGTGAAGCCTCAGTGTTCTTACCAATTGTAGGGTGGTCACCTTTGTCATGGAGTTGAGAGTTTTATAGCTGGCCAACGCTTAGCTTAACACTCGGGTGGACTAATTGGACTTGAAATCCTTCGGTATTCAAACTGTGACAGCACCGGTCCACCTGGCCCAGCGTGAAGCTGTGTCACACAGCCTGTTTGAGCAGCCCAACATAAAAAAATAGAAGGTCAACAAAGGATTGTGTGTATGTGCAACAATGTCAAAAGGACATTGTTTCCCTTTTCTTCTCTTTACTAGCACATGTCCGCCCACCACCAACAGTGGGAGGAGGCTTGGTGCAAAATCTCGAAGAGGCCTTTTTTTTCTTTTACCACTCTATTCCAGGAACTTCCTTTGTCATGTCTTATAGTCAATCATCATATCAATGTTTTGTCACTGTCAACTGAAATGACTGAAGACCCCTAGCATACAATGACCGTTAGTTATTTTCCAGTCCCTCAAACACAGCACAAACACTTCACCAGAGTTCATGATGTTATTACACTGAAGCCAGAGTTCACTGGCAGGGCTGACCGGGAATATTTAGACATATTAAAAGGTTAAAGGAACTTTTTGTTTTGTCCCTAAACACATGGGGGAGGGAGGGGGGGGGGGGGGTGATCGTAAAGTTCAGGAGGAGATAGATTAGATTATCCTCCATGTGGCCCTGGACTCCACCCACTGATTCAAGTTAAGTTAAAGTTAAAGTCACATTACTTGTCAAACACCTAGATGTGTAAAATATGTTCTCCGCATTTGACCCATCCCCTGGGGGAGCAGTGAGAAGCAAACACAGAAACCATTCGGTGCCTTAACGCCCAAATCCAACCCCTTAATGCTAAGTGTCAAGCAGGGAGGCATTGGGTCCCGTTTTTAGAGTCTCTGATATGACTGAGCCTGGATTTGAACTCATGACCTTCCCGTTACAGAGCGGATACTCCACCACTGAGCTGGTATAATGACATCATCAACACATTACAGACCAAAGCTGACTTCCTGATTGGTTGAAACAACTCAAATTCATTGCCAAAGTTCAGGTATTTGAACTCCAATTACTTTCCGTGAGAAAATATTTATTTGACGTCAGAAGTTTTGCTGCGCTACGCCGCTACACCACGCCTGACGCTCAGAACATATTACAGGATTGCTAATTGCTTCTGTACATCACATTTTAATATGGATCTACACCTGTTTAATTACCCAGGTTCACCTAAATACAAAAACTTTATTGTGATATTAACTAATTTAGATTTACATTCCACTTCACTTCATTTTTAATCGTTTATTTTGTTAACTTCTCAGATAAGCTTTTATGCTTCCTCAACATAATAGGAAGCATCTCCTTAGCATAATTGTTCTTTTCTTTTTTTAAGCAAGAAAAAAAAATTTTTATTGAAATCTTTTGTAATAAGTTTCTTTGTGATATGGATGCTGTATTGAATTTTTCATTTAGAAACACTGCCAATTAATCAATGACTTTTAACTTAAGAAGAAGCAGCTTTTCAGATCTTCATGGCCTGTTTTTGTCAGAAGAATGACAGTTTCTAGCATCTGCCAGGAAAAGAAAGGTTTTTTTCATTCTCTGACAATGACTGAATATCAGTTACCACATAAGTTGATAGACTTTTAGACATTTGATTCCAGTTCTTTTATTGTGACGCGCTTTTTCACAATTCTGAGAAGAGTCTTTGGTAACAAAAGGCTTGTGTTCCCCTGGTGTGCCTCTCTCAGTGCATTCCCCTGAAATAAAGACTCTCTGAACACTGATGATTATTTGGAACTGGTTCACAAGGGAAATTTCAAGGACTCTGGATTCTTTAAGCTTTGTTTTGTTATGCTTGGGTCCACAATTCTCTTAATTTGTCTCTCTGGAAAACTTTTATTAAAAAGGATCTTGCATATCAATAAGAGAGCAGATAACATTAACACATGAAAGTTTTCAATATGCTTGGGGTATTTCTTTATCATTCCCAATATAGGGGGACATTCAGGCACTGTAGCTGCAGTAATTAATGGTATTAATACTAAAAATAAAAAAAAAAGTGGAACAAAATAAAACTAATCATGATTAGGGTTCTGGGCTCCAATTTAGATTGATAGCCACCAGTAGTTGCACATTAGAAAAGCGGCACTGATGAAAAGCACTTTTTTTTTTTTTTTTTTTTTTTTTTGCTGATGAAAAGCACTTTAACACATTTCTTATTGTGAAGTGTAAAAAAAAAATA
This sequence comes from Oryzias curvinotus, assembly GCA_023969325.1. NCBI lineage: Eukaryota > Metazoa > Chordata > Actinopteri > Beloniformes > Adrianichthyidae > Oryzias > Oryzias curvinotus. The sequence continues at coordinate 29,671,092 of CM043715.1, read as the reverse complement.
ATAATAATACAAGTGTAAAACCTTTTCAGACATAAAAAACTAAATTTACAGGTAACATCTATTTAATCTTCCTATAGATCTAACACAAAAGCAACAGTTATTGTTGCTAAAATGTATTTTGGAATTTATCCCAACTGACATATTCTCTTGTGTTCCATTAGCAGCTATCTGTGTTTTTATCATTCTATGGCTTCATGGAGATGACAATTGTGTTTGTTGAGGTTAACCACAGGCATGTTCCTAATGTGAGAGTTAAGCAACACACTATTGTGGACACTATGTCTCTGTGTTTGTTATACGATACGGAAAACACTTACTTTATCCAAGGGGCTGGTTAGAAATGACTCATTGGATTGACTGCTGCTCGCTTGACTGCTGCTACCTGAATTTTGTTCTTTCACTTGTTGGTAAACCTTTTTTCAGGTGCTCTCGTTGTTTGTCAGACATTGCATTTTATTGTGCTTCAGTGCATTGACAATACATCCTATCCTATCTCATTTGGGCATTCTAGCTCTGAAAAGTTGTCTTACCTTTGTGGTTTGATTTAAGAAAATAGTTTCCAGGGAGTAAATCATTGGTTCTCTCCATTTTATTATCGTCCAACTTCAGAACCCTCTGAATCCCTTTTGGGGTCACGAGGGTGTTGGAGCCAACCCAGCAACTATTTGCTGAGGGCAGGGTACACCCTGAATAGGTCGCTAGGACCACCAAACACACACTTGGGGATAATTGAGAGATACCTATGAAGCATGTTTTTGGACTGTGGGAGGAAGCCAAGATGTCCATCGAAAGAACATGCTTGCCTTTTGCGCTTGCAAAGAGAGAACATGCAAACTCTGTGCAGAAAGCTCCCAGCCGAAAGTCAAACCAGGGCCAGAGCGCTCACCACTGAGCCACTATGCAGCCCCATTATATTTAAAATCAAATCAGTCACTTGGAGTTGGGGCTTGAATTTGAATCATTAGCTCCGATCACTTTTATAACCATTTCAGGAAAGTTAAAGGGAATTGAAGACGTCATAACTGACCAATGGGAGAACAATTTCATATAAAAAACAAAAAACAAATTAGCCTAAAGCAGAGTTTCAGAGCCTCTGTCCAAACTGATCATGGAACACGGTGCACACCATGGATAAGCTAAATGCTGTCATCGCAAAGAGGCTTCTGTGAATAATAAATATGTACTTTATTTTCATTAATTGAATGAACTTTATTCAAATCAAGAGACTTCTGTCAACACGTTTCAACTCTTTCAAGAGGTAAAAGCTCACACAGCCTTGCAACCTTTGTCTTCTTTTGTTTTTACAGACAGTTGAGCTGTTAGAATCTAACCACCAGCAATTTTGTCTTCCCTCTGCTGCTACTGTACAGTTGTCATGGGAACTGGAAACATGAATACAGTCTGTATAATTAGCTGCCCTATAGTTTGAGAGAAAGACAGAGAAACTAAGAGGAGCAACAGGAGGCAGAGGTAGGGGGAAAATCAAGATAAAATATTGATTCCCCTTTTATTGTTTTTGTTATTAACCTAGTTTAGAAAAAATGCTATGAGACAGAAAAGAACAATATAAAACAAGTAAACAAGAGCACGACATTAAAGGTATCAAAGGAAAGTGAAAAAGTGATGAAAAGAAAAGAAGAAGAGAAGGTTGAAGACAGGTGGGTGGAATGAAACTAAAACACCAAATGTAGATTAAGAAAAATGAAGACTGACTGAAGGCATGTTAAAATGAATAAATAAATAAATAAATACATTGCAAAAGATTTGGAGGCTAAACATTGACTGAAAAATAACAAAAAGTGGATAAGAGTCCTATAGATTTAACTGAACTGATGATAAGAAAAAGGGCAGCTGCAAGAACATATGACAGTACACAATTGCAAGAAAACCAATATGAGTATCACAAAAACTGTATGCTAAAGTGGATCTAACCCCATGTTTGCATGTTGGGCTGCTGTTTGTGTGGCTCTATATAACACATCTGCACACTAAGTGGTGTCATATTTTATTTTGGATTTTGGAGTGATGAGATTACAGCTTGTGTTGCCAGAGATAGACCTGATTTAGATGTATTTTGACTCTCAAATTTATGGTTACTTTTAAACATTCACCTCACATTTAAAATTCGTCAGATAAGCTGGTCAACCTCCTCACCTTTAATACATATATACTAAATTAGCTAATATTTCCCAATATAATGACATAAAACGGGGTAGATTAAAATATGTGTTCTTATGCTTTGCATAGACCAAATGCTTTGTTATAATACTGGTGAGAAGCTGGTGAGCTTGCAGTGTGCTGTGCACAGAATGTGCGTGCAGCATTCTTCTTTAAGGGTCAGGGTGTGTTTTTGATGTACTGCAGAGAATGATTTAAGTCACTAATTTTAATGCTGCAATAAAAATAGAAATAAAATGTTCTAGTTTTGTTTCAAACTCAAAAGAAAGTTGTTTTTGTTGTCTTTATTCATAGCTTCATAGGTTGATTGGCAACTTATTGGTGCAGAGTAAGCTGCCCCACTTCCCATCATCTATTAACCTACAGATCCATACAACCCCAACCAACAACAATGGTGTGCAATAATAGTGCTATCTAGCTGTACAGCATTGAACCAGATGCCAGCTCAGACAAGAAAAAATGAAGACATACATCACAGGTGTCAAACTCCAGACCTCAAGGGCCAGTGTCCTGCATGTTTTCCGACCAACCTGCTATTGAAGCTTCTTATTGGCTAAACACACCTGATCCAGGTAATCAACAGCAGATGGGAGCTTGTGGTCTGCTGATAGCTTCAGTGCTCCAAGCTTTTTCAAACTACATGTTTTCATCTGCTCCTGATTCACAACTATTGGAATACTCAATGCAATTTTAATCCTAATTTTCCTAAAACATGTTCTCCATCATCAGAAAACTGCCACAAGAACATGTTAAAACACTAAAAACAACATTTTTCATTAGAGTGGGTCTTACATGAAGGTAGAAAATGCTTAATAAGTATACACCATATACGATTGCCATTTAAAAACAAATTATATAAATATATATATTTTAAATCAATGGATAAAAATGAGTTCACTGAACATTTTTTTCAGCAGCTTGACAGCAGTAGAGGATGAACTCCTCCTCCTCCATAAAATTCTTTTTGATTTTTGTCATCCACTGTAAGTGACCAGAGCACAGGGACACTAAAGAGAGTTGAGACTCTCTGATCAGTCAGCTAGATCATTCAGCAATTTTACCCAGGTAATTTCTCTCTTTCAGCGATGTGTGACCGAACCCTGACACCAAGGAAAAGCATCATAGTTCAGTTGGGATAGGCTCGCTCTTTTGGGCTCCCCTGCGACCCTGGACATGATGATCATTGGATGGATGGTCACACATGGGCTTTATGGGAGCCAAAAGCTATAATTGTAATGGACCGTGGTGCTTGAAAGTTTATGAAGCCTTTGGAATTGCTTTGACTTATTTTCCCAAATCAGAAACGGAGACAAAGGAAATAAATGACTTGGAGCAAAACACAGATTTTTTTAGAGAATAGTAGTTTATTAAATGATTTTTAAGTCATTTCAAACATTTTGGAAAAATGCAAAAATAAACTAAAGCATTAAGAATTAAAATGGAGTTCTGAACATTGTACAATTGCTAACTTTCATGAAACATTTTGTTCACTTAGATCCTTTATTTGAAACCTTGAAGCTTTAAAGCCCTGTGCTGCAGCACTGCTGAAGACCTTTGAATGAAAATCTGGGATGTTATCCCAAGAATTTCCTAGAATCACACTTAAATTTGGGATCCACTGCCTGAATTCCTCTACTGCGGCACATTTACTCTCCCTTACACTCAAAATCAACCACTGCAATAAAAATAATAAGCATTTAATTCAAGAACTTAAGTGCACCATATAACTCTTAATGATGTGGTGAAAACAATGGGGAAAGTGCAGGTTTCCATTCAGTTTCAGTGCAGATGGTGGTGTCTGCTGCGTAACACGTGGTCTCTGCTGCTGACATATTTAGGTGAGAAAAGTGCTGTGTTGCAGTACAACCTGTGTCCTTTCTGACAACGAAATAAATGCAAATACTTCTTAATAGGACAACAAATACGGAAAAAAAAAACAACAATCAAAAGTTGTAAAAGTTGTGATTTTACAGTGAGAATTGCACTGTAGTGTGTGAACAAACATAAGCCAACATGCCTGAATACATAACACACACGTGGAAAAGACAATATTAACCATGCATAAAAGCAAACACTAATAGTAAATTGATAGAACTCATTTCAGATTTTAGACCATGACACACTCTAAAGCGTAGATTGCGACCTCTGACCTTTTATGTCTTTCTGCCCTTAATCTGTCTGTATTTACATCTGTTTTCATCAGCTCCTTTGTGTGCACATTTCTGTTTTTGTCCCATTTTCTTTGTCATATGCATCTGTCTTAATCTGGTGTTCAAACCCATTTCCTAAGTTTCCTGGACTTGTACACCACTCTGTTTAAATTAAATAAAAAAACTCCTCTATGTTTTTTTTTTTCTTTCGTATCCCATTTGGTTTGTGATGAAAAATTCTGAGCTGTATATGTGTGCATATTTCTGATTGACAGCATGCACGTTTAACTTGAAATGCAGTTATAGGGCACACTGAGCTGAGTAAATATCTGTTACACATTTGCTGAGCACATGAAATTCAAATCAAGCGAGCACACTTCCTTCAGGTATAAAAATCTGTGAAATAACAAAACAACAAAAAAATAAGACAATAAAAATAAGATTGACGTAAAATATCAACCAATGCACTTTATGTCAAACAGATGACTTTTTTTATTCAAGGACAATAACACTGCATCAATAAACACAGGCTTTGGTATAAACTACTTCGTCACAGTTCCGTCTATGACGACTGGAGTCACGTAAGAACAAGAGTAGCTTTAAAACAAAACAGTGTTCTTCTCCAGAGCAACAAGAAGCCATCAGTTTTTTTTTCAAGTTTCACATTTAGTTTAGTTTCTGTCCAACAAAATCAGAGCTTTGAACACACATTTATAGTGCTTTCCTAATTCAAATGCTCTAATTTTTGTATCCAGTTTGAACACAAAATATAATAAAATAAAACAGGGGTATCTAATATGTACCTCATCTGCAAAAGAACAGAACCGTCCAGACTATTATATAATATTTTGCTTGACAGTTGTTTAGAACAACTCTCAGGCTGCCTTTCTTATGGTTCAAAACATGTTGTGAATCAAGTACATTTCTCAATTTAGGTTCCTCAACTATGGAGGGTAAGGAAACTGATATAATTATAATGTTAATTATTAACATTTTATTTCATTATTAGATATTTGCTTTGCTTTTATCATTTAGCAAATTAGCGCTTAAACTGCTAAGGCCTAAAACCAGAATGTCCAACTTTGTCGACATTAAAACTTCATCAAATGGTTTTAGAAACACTGAATTTTACTCAAGAGAAACTGCTGAACAAAGAGAATCACAGCTTACCCAGAATGCTCCTGTGTGAGGTACTGAGACATCCAAGGAGGTGGAGAGCTTTGAGCTGAGGTCATGTGTCCAGGACTCCTTACACTTAATACCTGCAGGCCACCATTGTTGACGCTTCCTGACTCATAGGAAGTAGCATCGTCAAAGTGCAGGTGTAGGAAGTGACATCACAATCCGCCAGAATAAATGTCATCAACCCACCTTAGAAATTTGTCCTCCCGGGACTGTCCCAAACAATACAAAAAGCTGAAAAATGATTGTGAAAACAAAATAAAATATGATAGACCAGTGTTAATCTATTGTTTGTTGAAAAGCCAAAGGCTTTTTGTGAATATTAAATGCAACACTGACAGCTGTCCAGTTAGGCTGCTTAATAAGTTATCGACTCATCTTTAAGTGGTTCATTCTGTACCTCACAGCTGATGTGCAGGCGCAGTTGGCATCATTTTTTGGCCATTCTTCTTTCCCGCATACCTGAAACTAATACAGAACGTGCCTGTCATCTGTTAGAAGATGTATTTTGTTTCACTGACGTTACAAATTCACAGACGAACACGTGCTATTGCTGCATACCAACTTTCTTTTCTGTTCTGCAGCTGCATGTTTGTGTGGGATCCTCTGCAGCACACGTTGTTTCCCTTCATTCTGGACTGAGGCACAGCAGGTTTTGCGGCAGGCTGCAGGACACACAGAAGCCGATCCGTATCTCTAAAGGGAGAAGATGAAGAGGGGGAACAAAGCGCATTAACTGGGGAACAGCTTTGAGATAAAGGGAAGAGGAGTAAGGGAGAGTGAAGTAGGGTTGAAAAAAAGGAATAGTAGAAAAGATATGAACTGACGTCCTCGGAATTGGCTCTTAAACTGCTTTAAGTGGCTCAACAGGGTAAAAAGCAAAGCAAAAAAAAACTATTAGTGGAACTAGTGACTTTGCATCTTTTGCCCCTCTCTCTCTTATTGTCACTCTACATGTAATATTTTTCTCTTTTTTTGATGACTTTCTTCTAGTTTCTAATTTTATGGTTACGACAGCAGAAAAGGGATCAACGCCTTTTTAAAAAACATCCTTTTTCAACTTGAAGTTAATTCACACATGCTTTAGAACTGCAGTCGTGTTAGTTCAACACTTGCACACAATAAAAGTGTGTATATATTTGTTAAAACTGATCATCAGATGGAAAAAAAAAGAAACCTTCTGAGGCATCTAAAAAAGTGGGAAGGCAGCCGGTAAGTGAACTGGGGTTGATCAGCTGTTTGTTGCATTACCAATGGCACCTTTTGGATATGGATTGTTTTAAATGTATTTGCTATTTCTGATTCATGATGATTAATTGATCATGGTGCATTGCTTGAAATTTGATCATTTGTCATTTGAACTTGACCCTTGTGCTATCCTAGGCACTTTAACATTGGGAGTGGGGTCATCTAGACCCCACAAGACAGTGCGTTGAACCTTTTTTCTTGATTTGTGATCTTCACTGGTTTCCATGGATTACATGAAATCCTCTTCACCTTCATCCACCTTTGTCATGGTAGGGAGAACACATCAATTGTCATTTTGACCCCGCAGGATAGCACAAGAGATTTAAATTCTACATAGTTATTTGTAATTTAATTATCAATAGAATATATTTTCATCAGGCATGTTTCTATACAGGTCTTTCGCCTTGTTTGGTTGCTCATAGCTCATTCAAAATGACCTAATGCTCATTAACTCTCTGGAGAAAGTTCTCTGTTGTGAAACCAAAATGCAAATCAAAGAAAAAGAGACAAGTTCATGGAGCTCTGAGTCCTGCTGGTGTTTCCTCCATTTGATGCTTTCCCATTCAAGTGGGGCAAAAACAATTTGAAAAGTTGTGTTGTAGGAGATACTTTGCATACATGTTGAAGTTGACTTAGCAGCAGATGCAGATTTTGTTATGAGGACCTTTCTTGGTTGAAGCATCAGCAGGATGCAGGATGGAGTTCTGGCTTTCTTCCAGAATCTAAAAACATGCACGTCTGGATAATTTGGGACACTAAATAAAACACAGGAATGACAGATCTGGGTTTTCTATTTCTGTCTTAACCCTTTGCTGGATGGAAGCCTTTCTGGGACCAGTTGTGTATTCGGTCTCAAACTGTATTATATGTTGTGTTTCTGTATCACACCTTAGCTCATTTCAGCTCTAAAGTCTCTCCCTATTGCAGTTCTCATTCTTTTAGATGTACTCTTATGAACATTTAGTTTTGTTTTTTTTATTCTTTATTTACTGAAGTGATTTAAAAAAAATAAGGTATTAAAGAAAATAATCACAAAAACCTTAAAATTTGACAACAAACTCACACCCCACATCTCAAGTCTTGCGAGGCACAGTAAAATATTTATTTACAAGCTATCATTCTCATTGAGTTCCTGTCCATGTTAGTTGGTATCCGTGACAAATAATGTTTAGACACCAGAACATCTCCAAATACCATTGGCTATTTATTTATTTATTTTTTTTTTGGTATATATTTTTTGGAAAACATATCCTATAAACCCTTATTTTTGGGGCTTGACAATTTGTCATTGAACATTTGAGTGATAAACAATTACAGCCAGAAGGAGGATTACATTCTACATTGTTGATGCATACAAATCTTGGAATGTTTTTTTTTTTATTTTCATTTTTTTTACTGTGATGAAAAAAGATGTCATCAATAACACATTTTAAAGTTTCTAATTTCCAGCAATTTCAGGAATGTCATGGTTCTACATATTGATTAAATCTTAAACTTTTACTCTTAAGCTTTAAAACAAAAATCGATTAGCTGTTCTTGTTCAATGTTTTTTTGTTTTGTTTTATCTTTTCTTCAGTCCTTCCAACTATTTCATTTTAGCACTTGCAAAAGTTGTTTTTCCTTTCTGTTAATCATCATGCTGTCTTGTTTTTTTTTTTTCATTTAATGTAAAAGACCCACAGTCAACTGTCTTATAACTAAATATTTTCTAATTTCCCCCTCCTCTCCTCCTCCCCTGTCCTTTGAAGCTTGACCGGCCTCTGCTCTTTCCTACTCCTCTGTTCTCCAGAAAAGCATGGAAAATTTAGCAAATCCCCCACCACAGATGGTTTTGAAGATGCAACAAACAAGGCAGACACTAGAAAAGAGGCTGCATATAGCAGGATGTGTTCATACAAAACCAAGCTAGTTGTTTCTGAATTTCTTTTCTTTTACTTCTAAATCTTTTTTTTTTTTTTTTTTTACAAAATACTTTCAGTCCAAACTCTGATGTACTTTTCTGTTTTGCATTGCACTCTACTACTTTAGACAAAAATATGTGTAAGTGGGAGATATGAGAGGAAGACAAAAGAGCCAAAATAACTATGTCAAAAGTCTGTCCTTCCATTTTCTATGCTGGCTTTGTCTCGTTCAAGGTCATGGAGGGACTGCATCCCATACCTGCTGTAATCATTGAGGAAGCGATGGGGGACAACCTGAATCATTCTTGTCAACCTTGCATCGGTCAAAAGAGAAATCCAGCGATGAACCATCTGCAGATGCGCTGCATTCACTGTCCAAGTGCTTGATGGAAGGATTTCTGAATAGATATTTTCCATCAAGCCTCAATGCTTAATGGGGAGGAGAGAACTATTTCCAGGTCAGCAGAGAAAGGTCAGGCTTTTTATGGATTTTTAAAATAGACATCATATAGATGAAGTGTTGGGGTGAAATCAAAAACGATGTGATACCAAAAACGACAAATTGTTGGAAAGTTTACAATGTAAATAGCCTAGACCAAGGGTGGTCATTTTTTTTTTTTGACTCATTGGCTACAAAGAGAGCTTTTGATAATCCACCTCAGATAAGAAAGGAATAACATGGAATCTCATAGAATTTAGAATATATTTTAAAACAGAACATTTGGGGAATTTTATATCAAAACTGTTGTCATTTTTTTCTTAGTTTACTGCCAATTGCAACAATGGGTTGATGTACATGTGGAATAACGCCAACTTAGAGAAATGCGGCATTCAGGTGGTGTTGGAATGATCAGAAAAATGACATGAACATCAGAAAAACAATAAAACTTTCCAACACCACAAGAATGCAGTATAACTTTCTGCACCTAAACAAAGTTCAGTTTATTTGCAATAGAGATATAAACATTATAATCGACTGTCAAAATAAGTTAGTTCCAATCTGGTTGGCCAAATTTTTAAAGTTTTATCAGTTTAGTAGTTTGGTCACCCCCAGCCTAAACTTTATGAACAATTCTAAAATGTATATTTTTAAAAAGTCATCAATTTTGAATATTAAAACTAAGATTCTAAGATTTTTTTTGTAAAAAAAAAAAAAAAAGAAAATGTCAAAGAATATTTTAAAACAGGAATGATTACTTAAATATTAAACTTACTTAGAATATGTTTTGATATTTTAAGCATTGGGGCACCCAAATGAAGCAATCATTTTAATGGCTTACATTTCATGTTTGCTGTCTTTTAACTGTTGAAAAGTAAATATTCATACTATAAGACAAATATGTTAGAGGTGCGTGGTAAAAAAAAAAAATAAATAAATAAAAAGACAATCAGGACATCTTGTAAGCTGCATGTCTCTACAGTGTAAGACTGACAAGTACAGTGTCCAACACACTGAAGCATATGATGTTGAATGGATGTTGGGACTTTAGAGAAAAGAGATTTGTGTTCATGAATAAGTTATATTTTGTGGCATGTGCTAAAAATAAAAATAAAGCAAAGCAATCAGTTATTGTTATTTTGTATATACTTTTTCCCTGACATAATGCATTAACAATACATTACATAGACAGCTTTTCTTCATTAAACTTGAAGCACATTATGCATGCATTATTTATGAGGGTCGTACAACATTTAAAAACATTAGGACTGTAAATCATGACAAGTCGATTTCTGTGTTTTAGCTTTAGAATTTAGAAAAGATGTTTTCTGAGAAGTGCTTCTGAAATGATTCTTGATTTAATCTGAATTTTTAAACCCATTTCTGGACCCTCTGTAATTTTTTATTTTAAGACTAAGTTTTTGTGCAGGTGTCTGTTTATGTGTGTTTTTGCAAAATGTTCATAGATTATGTGGGAACATTCAGTTATTTTTTATTATTAATTGCAGTTGTACTGCTTGTTAGAAATCGTTGCTGTTTTCTTTGCCTCCTTGTAGACAGCACAACGCTCAATTGTTGGATGGCTAAGTGCTATAACTAAACATAGCTAAGTTTAAGTTTATGTACAACTATTTTATGTTCTGTAGAGTTTGGAAATTTGAAAAACAAATTATAGTTGATGGTTCTGGCTCCCAGTTGTCAAGTTAAAAATGTAACTAATGATGATTACTTATATTGAAATATTGAAAAAAAGGTATTGGTAACATATTGTAACACGCATGACGATACTGTGTCTCTAGTAGATGCTACATGGATCAACATAGTTTAATTCCTGACTGTCCGGCTAAAGTCCCTCAGTCAACGCAGATGCAGAAGGCCAAGCGGAAAATCTCCAAACTAAAAAGCAAGACTTTAAGCTTCCTCCTGGTTTGAATATTTATGGCAATCGTGGCTGAGAAGGAACAAACATAATGAAGGTGGGACACAGCTTGAAGTAAAATTGGTTGTAACAAATGCATTTCTTCAAATGCATTTACGCGTAATGATTGAAAGTGAAACATCCTTTGCAACTGAGGATTAAGGTGTTCTTAACTGAACTTGTTGGGGGAAAAAAGGTTTTTTATGAGGTGTTTTTTTTTTGTTCAGCTTTCAATATTTGTTTCAGAATACATGAAGGTAAAAAAAGAACAGGTGAAGAATTGTCTTCTTACAGACCTGTAAGTGACACAAAACAGGCAAAGTCTGCCTTGTCTCCCAGAGTTCAGGCTTCTTCTTGCTGGTGTTATTGTGTGTTCAGTGAAGGCTTTCTTTTAAACTGAGCAGTTTGAAAGCTCATGGTGACACTTCTGCCATAAATGTTTGGATTATCAGAGCTCTCTTAGAAAGCAGATGCTCTCACAGTCCAGCCAAAAACCTCGGCTATTGTCTTAGTTTAATTTTATAAAAGTGGTAATAATAAATATTTTCCATTTGGTCTACGGATACGTACTTTTTTCCACACTTCATGCCCAGCAGCTGTTATCTTCATAACACAGTGTGCTGTTGCTGTATTCATGTGAAGAAGAAAATGTGCATTTTATTAAAGATAAAATAGGATACTAATGAGTAGACCATTCCATGTTTGAAAGTTACTTTTTTTTACTTCAGAAATGAGGAACATTTAGACAAATAGCAGATTTTTCTGTCACCAAACAAGCCAGCAAAGCTTTCCCAAACTCTGTTTCCACATTATTTAAGAATTAATTTACCAAAAGGTTCATTTTAAACTATAAATCTCAGTTATTACATTAACAATACAACAAATTAAAGATGACACAACCATAAATATGGAAGGATTACCTTTGAATCTCAGTTTGGACTCCACAATGATTATGGTCTAAAGATGTGTAACAGTCTAAAATAATATTGAGAGACTAATAATGTAATAAAAAAACATTTGGAAAAAATAACATTTACATCAAATAAAAGCTGAAAGAGTCCTGAATAACTTAAATTAATTTTGATAACTTAAATCATAAAACAATACAGAAATCTGAACTTCAGTGACTTTTGTGTCAACAATTGCTGTGCTGGTCATTTGTGTGCTTTAGAGGAGTGGTCCCCAAACCCCCTAGTGTGACCTACATTTTTCCCCTATATTTATAACCTGATTCTGAAGGAGGTTTTATTTTGGAAAACTACAGAATTCTCTCCACCACATCTGACTCGTTCTTGGTGCACGTCAAGTCGCTGTCAAAAGTACACCTATTACTTTCTTAAAGCGGCTGTTCAGACCACTAAATTGAAATCCCCAAGCTGGCAAAATGAACAAAAAAACAAACGTATTTAAGAAGTTCTTATTTCACAGAAAAGAGCCAGAGAGGAAACAGAAGAAGAGCTTTTGACTTAAAAAAAATGAAAGCTGCATTTAACAGACAAAACCAGGACTCTTTATTCAAAATGTTATATATTTCCAAGTAGGCTAATAACCCATAATATAATCTACTATATTGTGAATTTCTTGCAACAGCTGTTTCCACACAGCAAGCAGCTGTCTGATGTTATATACATATGAGGATGCCCACTTCAGTCTGTGAACATATTTTCTGACATTAAACCGGTTGGTGGCCTGAAAAAAGTTGGGAACCATTGCTTTAGAGGATCGATGCCAAACAGTGTTCATAAAAAAGTGTCTAAAATTTTCTCTTGCTTTGGTTTTTTTCCTTTATAAAAAGAATAGTCAAAGATTGTGTTAAGAACGACCTGAAGACAGGATTCATGACACCAGGAAGGAGGAAAACTGAGGAGTGTCAAAGCCTTTTTTAAAACAAACATTTTCCATTTCCATTTTATAACAGTGTGAATTTAACAAAAAATACATACATCACTTGAGTGATCGGCAAAAAACTAATACACGTGCTTATAAATAAAACTGTAAGGGCGGACAGTATGTTGCAGTGCATTTTTCATATTATTTTCTTTTTGGAAAGCTACAACTTGTGGAGTTTATGCAAAAGAGCCAAACTGCATCCCACTGTGAATAAAGACTTTTTAAAAACGATTTTTGAAATCTGTGGGAGCATGAGCAGTAACTCAAAGCCATCAGTAAGCTGTGCTGCTCTCTGGAGCTTGGCATAATGTATTTAGACCATCAGTATCAGTGTATTAATGTGTCTCCATTAGACACCGCTGCCAGCTCCCACTGCGTCTGCCTACTTTATTGTCGGGGAACTTGAGAGGGGGAGGGAGAAGTGGAGACTGAAAGCGTCAAAGGGCAAAAACACAAAAGAAACAAATGAGGTAGATATTATTGAGAGAAACACAACAAAACAAGTTGTTAAAGTTCAGCATTTCTGTGTGAAGGAAAGAGTTGCACTAGCACCGACAAAGAAAAAGGGGAGACGGATCAAGCCGAGAGAGTTAAAGAACCATTGTGACGGTCAGCTGCAGTTGAGTCAGGGGCTCATTTATTTAACATGGTTGCCATGGGGGACAGAATCCATGATGAATGTGTGGGTTGATTATGTGACCAATTGACTTTAATTCACCCAACTGATAAGGCATCAAAAACATGGATTCAAAAGGGGGCAAATGTTACTGCAAGAGGATTACACAAGGTTTAACTTTCTCATCAGTGAGCATAACAACCTCAGACATTCATGAGGTAGAAGCCAATTCAATGTGTGAGTTATGCCTTATTTTCAAATGAACGTGACACGTTCAAGAATGCGCTGAACATGGGTACTTGAAGGCGCTTTTTTCACACTGGACTTTTAGTGCATTTACCTACAGCTAAAAGGGTCTTGGTGTGAAACGTCAAAGCGGGGCAAATCTTGAAAATTATGCCCCAGGCGTTTTCTTTCGCTGCTCTATTCTGTTATATAAAAGACTTTGTGTCATATAATTCCAGCCGGGCAAAATTTCCCCTTCATGATTGCTGGCATTCCGAATTTTGAAAAGGATGCTAACTTTACGTCACTACCAAAGCCGAGTCCCTGATTTGTCAAATTTCCACTGTTTGAACTTTAGACGAGGACACAATTTTCATTTATTCATTTTTAGAGCACCTTCCATCACCAGTCAAGGAGACCCAAAGTGCTGTACACAATAAAGGCAGATACATTATAAAATCATAAATGCATAAAAGACATAAAAACAGATCTAAAACCAAGATTGAAATCAACGTAATAAAAAGGTGGGAAGGCAGAAACAATGGCGCAATAGTGGAGGAACAGTTTGGCTTTAAAACTCCCTGAAAGTGTAACCTCTCTAATAGTCGGTGGCAATAGATTCCAGAGTTTAAGAGCCAGCACAGCAAACACACAGTCACCCCAGAACTTACATTCACTTCTTAGAACCAGTAACACACACTGGTCCGCAGAGCGCAATGACAAAGGGAGAATATTTTAAAAGCAGACTAGAAAGGTAAGAAGGTGCAATCACCAGGTGTTTTGTACTTGAAACAACCCAAAAACAGATTTGAAAAACTGGCATAGCTACACATGAGTGCAAGAGTTTTGAACACAGAAGCCTGAAACACGCATATACCCCCTTTTACATAGACTTGCTCAAATGTGCGTTTTCCAGCCCGGTGGGAATGTAGCGTTAGTCACAATTGACCTTAAGAGTAGATACAGGCTGCCTGCAGACAAAATATGGCAAATACGGGGCATATACATTTTTCTATACGGGAATGCTTAGGGCGACAGGTTGTGGCAACATCTTGTACAACATCCAAGGGTAAGTAAGGGTGAAGTAGGTGAGACACAGGCACCTTGTAAGGATTTTTCATTTTTTCAACCCCCCGCATTAGTGCTGTTCAAGTGATACGTGTGTGTTCCTAGCACACATTTAGCCCGCCCATTGTGCGCTACTTCAGTGCAGCTTGATTGTTCAAATTTAGAATATATAAGAATCTAGCATAGTTTGAGAGTATCTACATATCATGTGCACACATCATGTGTGCAGCCAATCAGTACAGAGCCAGTACTCGCACTTTCTAAGGACATCATACGACAGCATCAGCATCAGTACGTCATAAGTGCGTGTAACTTACACTATCCTCACAAATAATTCATGATACACTCACCACACGTAAGGCAATGGTACAGTTCATTTTCATGACATTCCTTTAAATGGCCATTTGAGTCACAAGGAAACTGCAAGACACACCTGCGCTCTTCTGAAGATGCAGCCACTCCTGTTGAAGACCGAAAAACCCACAGCACCCGTGCGGCTCAAACCATCATAAGGGTGCATGCGACTAAAGGATGAAACTTTACACAACATATTGACTGCGTAACAAAGTAAACTGAATTGTAAAAATGTCAATGTGTCAATTTTTGAGGATAATAACAGATTACACTTAGTAGTATAAGAGATAAGAGATTTAAAAAATAAAACGCACCAACAAATGAAATTCATCACTTCTTTATTCTACTTCAATGCAGTGTGTTCATTAAACTAAGTTTTTATTGTTATTCTTCCTGAGAGATGGTGACTCCCACCTTTGTATTATATAAGCCAAGAAACCTTTTTCTGGGCAGGAAAATATCAACAAGAGGTTTAAAGTGAATGCCACCCCTCTGGGACATCTCTGGAAAATTTCTGGACTGCAAAATGCCTCACATTTTCTCTCACAGCTGAACACACCACAGGCGTGTGCAAACAGCTCACAGGCTGCTGCAGGTGAGAAAAACTCACTCGGGAGGGCCAGAAAGGCTGTTTATTAAGTGTTCCTATAGCTTGAATAAGAAAAAAAAGAACAATAAAGGTTATGCGAAAGCTGTCTAATTGGTGACAGGAGATAACATTTGGAAGGGAGAAGGTTCAAAGTCAAGTGAAAACAAATGGAAATAACGGATATTTAGGGTTTGGTGAAAAAAACCTCTTAATATAATTTCAAACTGCATAAATACCTGTGAATTGACACAAGAGCCATTTTTCTGAGTTTTTCTCGATACAGACTTCTCTGTTCCACATGCTCAGAGCTGGTCATTATTTACTATAGAAGTGCTGCTGGACTATTAATGCACACAAAAGGACCTTTAGTGCTTCAAAAGCTTGATTCTGGGGCAAACGGAAATGATTTTAAAGTTGTAAATTTCAAGTTTATGGCCACTGTGAACCTAAATACAGAAGGTTATCCAAGTGCATAAACAATTTATATGGTAAAAAGCAGCCCTCTCTTGCTGTGACGCACCATTGCTAACCACACCACCATGCTGCCTCAAAACCTTTCAAAAGTTTCAGAGGTTTTTCCCCAAATTTCCATCTTATGTTGATCTGCTTTTGCATCTGTGAACAATGCAAAAGTTTCTAACCTTTTCCTACTTGGCTGGCTCTATCAGTGCAACACCTGTACCATTACTGTGGCATCGGATCTTTTATCTGGCAACTCAGAGGGAGTCCTAAAGCACTGTCCATCAGAACCTTATCTTCAGCAAAAATATACCTTAAAGGGAGAGGACACAGCCCTGCTGCTGCACTGTGGTAATGAAAGCTATAATTTAAACACAGCAAATATAATGAGAAACCAATGTCCTCCTATGAGCTCATTCAATGGATCTCACACATTGCTCCAATTGTGATGCTTCTATCCTGAAAATAATTAATTAAGGAAATATAAGTGTAAGGTAACATTGTCAATGCATTTCTAGTTACTTGTGTTTTATTTGAAAGAAAAAAAAAAGTCTAAAATGTTCATTTTGCAGTTTGTCACATGAAGCTGGGAATTTAACTGACACATTTAAAGCTATTGTGACATTTAACTTAAGTTTTTTATTTTTAATGAAGTTGTCATGAACATTAATTTGGGGAAAAACATTGATCCCCAGGTCAAATAGCCTCCACTATCCCTACTGGATTGTGTCTCTTCATATCAGCTGTTATAAAAAGACATTCAGAGAAAAATACTAAAGCACCACTAGAATAAAAGTCATTAATAAAAGCTGAAGTTGTGTTTTTATTTGTGCCCTACACACCTTAGTTCTTGTAGACCGGAAATTAAAGGCAACACGTAAAGAAAATGATCAAATCCAAACTGGCTTTAATGATCCACCACTGCAGAGATGTCAGCAGGGGAAAGCACTCGTTTTTCTCCATTTCTGAAAGGTTGCTAAAGACAGAAGAGAATTTTCTAGGGCGCTGGCATTATACAAGTTTCCTTTTTCTTTTGCCTCCTTAGAGTCAGTGCTTGTTTGTCTCTTTCCATTTGCCTGTCTATGTGTTCAAATTGAAGCTCACCACAGCAGATTGACATGAATGTTCGCTCAGAGCACCATTTTCAAACAAAACAGCTGACTACAACAGAAACAAACTTCTCTACAGTTCCCTTGTTCAATTTAAAAAGAAAATCACAAAAAACAAGGAAAGCAAAAATAAAAACAAAGAAATATAACAGTTAGGAAACCACCATCTTAGAATCTTGGCCATGCACTGAAAGCTGTTCAATTACTGTAATCAATCATTGGCAGAGTGGTCAAAGGTCATCGACAGTTACAGAATAAAAGCTTTGCTCTTTGGAGGAAGCGTGCCAATCACCACTTCATTAGCATTCATGCTATTAATGGGATTGGATTGGACTGCCTTAGCTATGTCTCTTAAAGTCTCAGTCAAATTTCATGCAATGTTTTATTCATTCATTTTTATTGGTAATTGATATTTCAAATTTCTCCACATTAATTAGCCTAAACATACAGAATTTAAATGGTTTGGAGTACAACGTGAATTTTGTCCTCTTTTAAAGTATTTAAACAACATATGTAGACAAAATAAGGTAGGGTTGTCTCAACCTTAATCAACAATTTATTTTGCCTTTGATGTTTCAGGTGAAAATTGCTGTTAGCACATAACCAAGTAGATTGAAACACAAAGTTGAACCTTGCAAAAGACGGACTGCTGTGATTCCTATGATTTTACCGATAGTTTCCGGGCAAAACAGTACAAATCCTTGTTTGATGCAAATTGCTAGATACTTGTGATTTGTGACAGAAACTGTATTTGGTGTTATTTTAGTTTTTATTTTCCCAAAAGGCTCGTGGTGAAGAAATCAGAGGTAAAAATCTGTGCAAAGCAGCTAAACTAGCAAATAGGCCCTCTATGGCTATAGTTGGCTATAGGCCAAGTGTGTTTCAACTATTTGATTTATATGTTCAATAATGAGTAAATACTTTGTCAGTGTGAGCTCACGCGGTCGCACCAGGTAAACTCTATATTTGTGAAGTTGGGGAAAGTTGCCAGCATTGAATATTTGTAAGGCTTTGCGGTAAAAATATTTATTCTGAATTATTTAAATGCTTTGATGTCATTCTTGGCGTAAGGTATAAGTTGGCTAGTTCTGGGGCTTTTTGAATGTTTTATTTAACAAAAAAAAAAAAAGGCTATGCATATCTCAGGAACAACACTCTTAAGAGCTCATAAGATCATGGGAATCTTGCTTTGGTTCCAGTCAGCCCTTCTTCTCTGAAAATTGATACATCATTTTTAGAGAGAATAGTGGTAAATAAATGACTATCATAAAGATTTCCAGTTGCACGTATAAAATTACATGATGTAATGTCTTAAAGTCACATATGGAAGCTCTATAAACCTATATAAATAATGTGTGCTTGTCAACTTCTGTAATATTGTCAGGACTGAGAGCAAAAACATAAGTCATTGTTTTGGAAAAGCAGGTAATCTATGTCAACTTTCAGAACAGAGAGAATGTCCGTTTCAGGGAAAGAGGCCACGCATTAGCATTTGTAAGCAACGCTAACACAAGTGCACGGAATAAATCTTCCACTCTTCGTTCTTAAGGAGAAAAGGCCTTTAGGCAGACTTCAACAACCGCAAACACAAGCAAACCTGCTAACTGACCTGCACCCACAGGGGTTTCCTGTGAATGCATGTGCATACTTTCCTGAGTCTATGACCACGTCTATTCTTGTATTTTTGCTCTGGAGTTTGTGTGTCTGTGAGTGGGTGGCTGGCTAGCTGAAGTCAACATAAGATGACTCTGCAGTGCAGATTTAATGAGGGAAAAAGGCAAAAAGCTGCTAGCATTTTGTGGTGCATCACCAATCCAAATGTGTCCCCAATGGAGCTTCACAAAATGTAGTTGTGTTGTTGTTTTTACCCTCCAACCAGCATTCTGGGCATACACTTCTGTCTCAACAAAGCTTTGAAAGCTTGACCAACAGATTAACATAATTTAATGCTACACAGTATTAATCCTATCATTTTTTTTAAATAAACACCACAACAACCTACATAAGTATTCAAGGACATCCTGTGTGTTTATGCTATTTGTAAAGTGCAACAAATCCCCCCTGTTGATTGACGACAATTGGGATTTACCAGATTTAAGGTTACCAATCGGCTTTGGCCAACATAAATTATTTTACAGGTACTGTTCCAGATTACAATATAAGGATTTCAGATTTTGATTTTGTCCTCTTAAACAAAGAAAAAAATAAACAGTGCTGTTAACATGTCATTCAGAGCAACAGGATTTCTTCCATTCAACAGTTCTGCAGTTAATTAAACTAGTCTGATTGGATAAGCCAGCAGTTACCAAAATTTCCAAAACAATTTTATTTTCTTCTGTCAGCTGAAAATTCAACTGCACTTTTGTTCATTGGTTTATTTCTGCACTTGTGAATGAGAACTTTCTACTTAAAACAGACCTCTGAATTTCCAGGCCTTTTTCCAAACTGTATTCATTCTATTGTGTGAACATTTGCAGGTATTCACACACTGCTGCTCAGCTCTTAAATAATAAAAACAAGCATTTGAAAAAAAAAAACAATTTGGAGCAGTGTGGTTCTTTAAAAAGGGCTCTTGAGTCCTGCTGTCAGTGCAGCAAAACAACAGAAATGACCAAACAAGCAGCAGGGGAGGTAACTGAACTCAGGCCAGGTATGAAAAGGGAATGAAGGGTAGGACTGGAAAGCCAAATGTTAACAGATATCACTGCTCTTGGTGTGGTTGTATGACCAACAGAGCGTTTAGTGCCTCTGACCCGTCCCGCTTTTGTGACATCATGTGGTTATGACCACATGGGCTTTCAAGTGGTCATAATAACTGGCGTAATCACCAGACAGTTACAGGTGGCTCAGTTCTCTTTAATCACTGGACTTGCATTTCTTTATTTATTTATACATGTTCGCCAACAAGCCAAAGTAAGCAAATTCAGTGGATACAAGCAAAATAGATATATTGTATTCCACTATATGTTAAAGCCTTTGGAACTGTTAAGGGTAATTATTTGAATCTTATGTGTTTATAAACAGAATAACTTGACAAGTGCCACAAATCACTCAATTATTTATCTAAAGAAATTAAATTAGAAAAAACACTTGTAAAATAATTTGAGGAATTTTTCATCCATAAAGATCCATAAATTATATTCCATATTATATATGCTACTTATCAGGTTTTCTTTCTTTAAGTGAGAAGCCAGGTTCAGTTCATTCACTCATGAAAAACACAAGAAAGACACCTCAGATGAGACTCAGCGACATGTTTTACTTTTATTTAATGTATCTGTCAGGAATCTTATTAAGCAGGATATTGAGAATCACTTAAGCATGTAGGATGGTCACATTAGTGTTGTGTCAAGATCTTCAGTAATCTGAATAAAACATATTGTAGTTAGAATAACTCTGTGAGTTGAAGAACATTTTAGAAGGTTTGTGGTGCTTTTGGTGATTTCTAGAGTTTATAGAGTTTGACCTTTTTATTTTATTTTTTTGTTTTACTTAATGATATGCATCCATTGTACTGGATGGATATAAATGCACATATTTTTGAAAGCAGTGAGGATATTATAACTGAAACCATCTTTTTAAAGGGATTGATGAAGCAATATAAAATTGTATGAAACTAAAAAAAATTATGAGATGGTTTTAGTCCTGTAGTCCAGCTTTTGCAAATCTTTACAATTTGAATTATGTATTTGTTGTTTTCTTTTGTATAGAAGTTATTACTATAGGATGCAAATTTAAAGGTGAGTTTAATCAAAGCTTTTGTTCAAGGCGCCTGATACCTGAATATAAGAACATCAGCAGCTCCACATGACATTCTGCTTAAAAATTACAAAGACCCACTCAAATAAAAAGAGTGTTTTTCATGTTTTTAACATGTTTTTGTGGTATTTTACTCATGCTGGAGGACATATATTAAGAAAATTAAGCATTTCTGAGAATTTCTTAATTCAAATTGTTGTAAATCAGGAGCAGACAAAAAAAAGTGCTTAAAAAAAGAGCGTTTTTGTGATGTAGAAAATATGTTTGGTGGACCACAATCTTCCTGCTCCACTCCATTGTGATGCATCCACTTGCGGACAAATAGATCCAAGTACGTCTTTGTTTTCCTCATCCGAGATGGAATTTGGCTCAAAACTGTACAGCTGGATAGCTCCAATATTGCTTGCTACTTTCGTTACACTGGTAATGTTTGGTCGAGGCCTTGTGGGGCTGTAAACAGGGGGAGAGTACGTAAACAGATTATGGCTCTTAATTATGGATGATGGGAAGTATGGCACAGGTTGTTTTACTTTAGCTAAAAATAGCATAATCAAAAGTAAAAGAACTCTGGGAACGTATTTAAAATAGATCAGAAGATGATCGGAATGGGACTTTAACATGTTTTGTGTGCCATGACCTTCTGGCCGATTGTGAGAAATCCAAAAACAAAATAGAACTCATACAGCCTCTAAATGAATTAGCTAAATTATCTTTTTCTTTATTCTAGCATCTAGCATTCTATAAATCTAATAGGCTAGTTTTGTCAGATGACATTCAACTGATGTAGACAAAATCTAATGACATTGTTTACAACACAAAAAAGCTTTTTTTCTGATTCATAGTTGGTTTCTCAGGTTATAAAGGTTTCCTTTTGACAGCCCTTCTGATCATCATAATATTCTGCACAATTTTCTTTTAGAGGAGAGCGTCTTCAAAATTGGCAGATGGCAAAAAATAGAGGTGATAACAATGGAAGTCTGAGACAAGACACAAACCTTGCAAAAAATACATTTTGCAAGGTTTTAACAATAATCTTTGATAGAATTAAAAAGCAAGACAAAAGCGACTGATATGCACTTTAACAAAAAGAAAATGTGAGACGTTGCTAAGATGCTAAGGCCATTGTAATCTGCCTAAAGCATATTCACATTTAAAGAGAAAAAAAATCTAATTTTCACATTTTCTGATGTGTCTGTGCTGTCAATGCATATTACCTTTTTATCACAGATTCTTCTCTTTGCATCTCTGGCATTTCATACTGCAGCTCCCACCCTTAATTCACTCACAACGGAGTCCCTGTGAAGGCAACATTTGTTTATATTATGGCTCAGGAAAAGCTTTCACCCAAGCTAACTTTGTTTCAGGCACTTTCGAAAGCTCACTTGCACCATTAGTCTAGAATAAATGAATCTGTGGTGACGATTTGATTCAGGCAATGCTGTCACTGATAAACAGCATTATCTATTTTTGGGTATCATTTCGCATTGCTTGGTTTTAATAATTGTATTTATTTATAATTTCAAATAATCTGTCTTATTTAAAATCTATATTCTTTTATTTTAAGAGTTAATTATAAAAAATAAACAACTTACTTCTTGCAGATTTTTTTCCAGGATGTACCATGCATGAATTCATTCCAAGAACAGGTCCAAGGTGGTCTTCAGTTCTGCTATAAAAGCTCATATCTTTTAGTCAATATCTGTGTTTACATGGACACAAGTTATCAGAACAAAAGCCTGATCAGAATAAAAATGCCAAATCAGACTCATTCATATCAAAACTTGTCTTGATTAAGACAAGTTGTTTATGGCTATTTGTTGATCTGATTGTGGTGCATATAAAGAAATGATTCTGATTGTGGGTCATTACTGCGCTGAGGATGCTTCAGGGTTCGAACAGGAACGGCTGGCTGCTCTGCGCGAGCGAGTTGTCAGACTCTGTAGTGTCTTGTCTGTGAGGAAGGGAGGATACTTTGCTGCGATGTGGCTATGAAATAAAAAATAAAGGCTGATGTTAGTCGCACTTATTTTAAGTGCACCCAAATTGTTGGTCACATTTACCTAATCGTAACCCTTCCTCCAGGTCTGCGCAGCCTGGAAAACAGTTCAGTGCTGGTGCGCGTATTTAGAAAATGACGTGCAAATAGTCACTTTCATTTAAAAAAAACATAGCACGCTCAGAGGATCGTCTCGCTCCATGCTAACCACAGTCATGTTTTTTTTTTTTCTTTTTAGCAGATCTACGCTACTTCTTCTTCTACTACCGTTTCCGGTTTTTCAAGGTAGTTTTGCGCTGGTCAAAAAGATTTATTCAGATTTAACGTGTGATGGGTGTCAACGTTTGTTTTAATTGAATACATTTTTTTTCATGTGCACAGTTAAATTGTAATCCAATTTTTGATCAGATTAAAAACATTTCGCTGATGTTACGCAACTAGTTATTGCATGAATCACTGTATGAGAAGCTAAAGTAAACAATTTACAGCGGAATCAGAAATTCTATGTGTTGAAAGAATGCAGCAGCGCTCTGTGAGGACATATGGAGAAGAAAAAAATGATTTTTTTCCACTTGTCTTTCAGTTCCAAGATATAAGTGAGTAAAGGTCATATCAGAATTCATACTTCTTGAAGTCCTGTCTAACACTGCAGCGTCCTTGGTATTCAGCGGCTCTAATCAGGCAGACAGCGCTTATACCACTGCCCGGGGTCAGAGCACAGTTAATCTCTGTCCTTGGTTTCCTTTGTTTCCTTCCTTTTCCTCCCTTCCTCTCCTTGAGGACTTTATTTCTTTCCTCTCTCAGCCATTATTTCCCTAATGTCACTCTTTTTGTTCTATGCCTTTTCAACTTTCAGCTAATTTTCCCTTTTTCTTTGTTAATCCTGTCTCCTCTTAGCACAAAATTTGTCCTAGAAAAGTCCAAAACGGGTGCTTACAAAAAAGGATCTCTTAAAAAATGATGTTGTCTCATCACAGGAACTTTGTAGCCACAAAAACAAACAAACAAACAATACAAAAAAACCTGTCTGCAGCAACATCCTCAGTCTAAAAGGTTGGTAAAAACAAGATCTGTTTCTCTGCCACAGGAGACCAATATTGGCGTTCTGCCTCTTGACAGGAGGAAGAAAAAACACTCATGTAGCCTGATTGGAGGACACTGACTAATGATGTCTCGACACCGATGAGATAAAACCTCATGACCTCACATTTCAGAATTCATCAGTCACTTGGATGATGCCAAAAAAGCCTTCATTTTGCAAGGAATGTACTTATTAACGTCTCTAAAGGTTTTATGGTCTGTCTAGCTTTTAGATGGCTGCAGCAATGCTTTAAAGAGGAGTCTAAGCCATTAGAGGCAGGACTGTTTCTTCCAACCTGACACTGTTGTTAAGCATTCAGTTTTCCTTTTTTATTATTATTATTATCATTATTCTGGGCCATTTATAGTTATTCCACTTCCATTGCAGTTTTGTTCTTGTGTATCCTGAATTTCTCAGTCTTATCTTAAGATTGAAGTTATGGGGTGGCCAAAAATGGTGCCACATAAATGTATTATTCCAGAATTCTATGGATTTGAAGCAAGTTTCCATATTTTTCTGTAATCTGTTATAGCCATAAACATTTTTCCACATTCTTTTATTGTTTTTAAGGACATCATTTAATGACAAAGGACATACATTGCTTCAGTTATTTAGTGATGTCAGTATCTGCTGTGTGTATATAAAAGGACTCGGGGCGTATTTTTAGGAGACAAGAACGATGACTTATCTGGAAAATGTCAATGCCCTGTGGGGAATTCAGCCCACAGCATAAGAAGATAAAATTCTTCATTTGTCAAGTTGAGTCACCATCTGTGGTAATGAAACCAAACTTTTTGTCATTCAAGTTGCGTTCCCTCTCTGTTTTGGGGTGCTAATGACTTTAAATCACATGCAGGTAAAATGAATCATCTGCTTCAGATCTGATCTCATCATCTTTAACATCCACCTCCCACTCCTGCCTCCTCAATGTGATCCTCCCCAATCAATCAAACTCATTATGCATTCTTTCTTGCCCTCACTCTGTCTAGCCCACGCAGACACACAGTCATGTTGCTCCACAGGTGTCCTCTTTAACCATTCATTCACTCACTCTCCCTCTGCATTTACGCTCCTCCTGTGGTGAAAATCAATGGAACATTACTCTCCTGCCGCACTGCCATGTATGAACAAAAACACAACTTTTAGCAAAGTCGACTGCACAAAGAAAAATATTCCTCCCTTATTTGTTCTTCTTCTCTCCTTTCCTGACTAACCAGACAGTTTGATCCTGTCTGCTTAGTCAGATATTGAGGGTTGTTCCTCCTAGAGGGGACAGGAGGCCTATTAAATATTTATGGATCAACATCCATTCAAGTGTTTAGCAATGGGGGAAGCCTGTGACCGGAAAACTGACATGGCTTGTTTGTGCACAGCATACAGCAGGGGAGGTTGAAAGCATATCCACAGCATGTGTCACAGAGTGTGTGCATTTTGTACTGGTTGTGTTGATGGATTAGGTTATTCAAGATGGCATATTTTTTTAAGATTAGGGTTTCCAGAATCCTCCACATTCAGTTTGGTGGTATTGACCAGACAAGCGGGATCCTGCAACATTCTGAGTTGACAAAAGACATATGCAGCAAAGCTTAAATGCATTTTTAAACAATGGAATCTCACATGTACTATGATGGACTAGCATTTGATGCTGGTGCAGTTTTAGCTTGCTGGATATTTGTTTAGATAATGCAAAAGGGATTTTCCGTATGCCAGCAGCACATTTATGCACAGAGTCCAAGTCTGTAAAAGCTCAGAACAAAGTTAAATATCTTTAACTACATCCAGAGTTCACAAGACTGCCCATTATGTAATTTAGCCTGATATAGCTAAGTCAGCAAAAGTCTTCTAGAACTGCAGACTTTCATCTTTTGGTTGACAAAATTTCACACTGCATTTTGAACTGTCCCTCCATTAATTCTAATCACTTTATTCAGTTTCACAGGAATGCGCTTTTGCCTGTAGCGGCTGTCATTGAGCAACTGCAGAATACATCCCCAAAGCTTTGTCTGTAAGTCACAGGAAATCATATACAGAGATTTCCATCTACCAAGTGGGTCATTTGGACACCAAACATGTTCCTGGTAAAAGTCTTTTTTAGGGATGATATTTGGAATAATTGCCCAGCGTATTGCTATCATTTTAGCTACTTAACACAGGAGCTCTAGCTGGAGAAAGGTAGTTTGTCTTCTCTTGGTGGGTCTCTTGAAGTCTTGTTTATGAGTAAAGGAAGACTGTAGCATGAGATCGACAGGCAGATTGGAGCAGCATCCACTGTTATGCGATCACTGTGCCAGTCTCTTGTGGTGAAGAGAGACCTGAGCCAGAAAGCGAAGCTCTCAATTTACCGATCGATCTTTGTTCCATTGTTCCTACGATCATCATGACCAAAAGAACGAGGTCCTGAATAGAGGTGGCTGAAATTAACTTCCTCCGTAGGGTGGCTGGGCGATCTCTAAGAGATAGGACGAGAAGCTCGGTCACCTAGAGAGAGCTCGTAGTAGTTGAGAGGAGTCTGGTCTGGATGCCTCCTGGACACCTCATTGGGGAGGTGTTCCAGCCATGTCCCACTGGGCGGAGAATATGTCCCTCGACTAGCCTGGGAACACTTTGAAGTGCCCCTAAAGGAGCTGGAGGAAGTGGCAAGGAAGAGGGAAGTTTGGGCATTTTTTTTCTTAAACTACTGCCTGTAACCCCGTTCCCGATGAGAAAATGGATGGTTGGCTTTAACTCCAGTGTTGATGTACTTAAAACTACCACATATCCTCAACCATTTATCCAACCAAAGCAAATCAGCTGACAACACTCTCCTGGCGTACCGATGTGCAAGGCTGCTTTTCTATTGGGATTATATCAATTGCGTAAACAGTCAAAGAGTTATGGTTGACAGACATAGCTCCATTGTTAAAGGGTTAAGTTAAACAACAGTGACTGAATGCATACGGGAGGGCACAAATGTAGATTAAAAATTAAGCTTGGGTTTGATTTAGATGAATATTTTTCAACGCCCTATTTATTTAAATGAATAAATCAAATGAATTCCTATCAGACATGGTGAAAAACTAGATTAATAAAGGCTTTTGGACCTCAAAAAAAGAACATTTCTAAAAATATATTGACTTAATTACTAATAACAAATGTGATGTCTTTAGAATTCCATTCCACTGAAATCAGAGGCCTTCTGAGGTTGGCAACAAAGGGCCATCAACGATATTACCCTTCAAAGCACTTATGTTTTGACATCCTTTGGTACTCTCCTTTATCTTTTAAGTATAATCTATAGCAATGTGGCCATAAAATCAATCGGGACGTTGAAGGTTGGTGAAGTAGGTGAGCCAAAGAAATTATTTACAATGAAAGACTCTTATTTGCAATCCCATTTCATGTCAGCAATCACTATTGTTTCATTAAAACAATGATCTTGAACAATAACTAGAGATAATAATGTCAGTGCCAATAATATATTCCTCTAACAATATTTTTACTCAGCTCTAATGGACCCTGAGTTTTCCCGTCATTTTTTATGTCCTTGTAATTTCATTGGCCTCTTAAGAAATCAACCAAACACTGTTGTGCACTCGTTTAACAAAAGGAAATCACATCATCTTGCTTAGAAGCAGGGGAAGTCCAGATCCAGAGGCTTTGGTGCTTCCTTCCCTCTGTGTGCTTTCATTGGGAGGTTGAAGGCATACTCTGTTATGATGACAGCTTCTCTCCTGGAACCATCAGACAGATGCACGCTGCTGTGATGCAACATTGCAGTGCTGAAGCATTGTGATGTCTAACAGAAGCCAGTATAGAACTGGTTATACATAATTACAAGATAAGCAACTTTAATTCCAAATTCAAGTTTAACGTTCAGTTTGGGTTGAGCGAAATTATCTTTCTTACATTTCAACAACAAAACAGCTTTAATGCAATAAAACTAAAATAAAAATACAAGAGCAAAAAAAGTACATAAACGTTTATTATATTTTTGTTTTCATCATCTAAAATACATTTTCTCTTTTTTTTTTTTTAACCTGTTCTGTCCAACAGCTGAGCATACAGATGGTAGCCTCTCAAGTTGGACTTATTTTACTGTAACAATAGGGGTTATGGAACTTTTGACACACTAGGAATATATTTGAATTAACCCATTTTTTTTAATTTAAGCTAAATTTCATTCCTTTTATACATATTTGTAGCTATTTGGACAGAAAAGAAAAGGAGGGGAGAAGAGAGAGAGTGTGGGGGGGTGATTAAAGAAGTGGAGGGAGGGGGCGTAGAACCGTGAAGCAGCATAAACCAACAGTTTCTGGATGTTTATAGTCATTACAGTCAGGTTTATAAGTAAAACAAATCTAAAAGGGGCGGGGCCTGTCCACACACACACTCTCAAATGTTACAGACATCCCTGTTGGCTCCAAGAATGTTCTCATACAAACATGTCAACATGTTCACCACACAACTAATGTTCGCACACGCATACTTATGCATTCAGACTAACACATCTCATTCAGTCATGCAAACCACCTGTGCAAAGATGAGATAGCTCGAGTGAGTGTTTCCGTTCATCTAAGGTGGATGATGGAATGTGAAAAGAAGGAGGGAGAGTGTCCAGCCATGCCCACAACAAGACCCCCGCCGCAGCAGCAGAGGCCGCCAGGATCCCCCAACACCCACACGGCAGCAGATAGAGAACAGTCTCTCCGGGCGATCAATCACAAAATATTTTGTAAACACAAACATTTCAAAAGTGCAGGTGCGCAATTATGAAAAAAGAAATTTTAGCGGGATAGATTATATTGACTAATCAGTCTTTTTCCATAAAGAAATCCACTTTTTTATTCACAAACGAAATAAATAAAATTAAAATAGATCAACAACAACTTGTTTAAAAAAAATAAATAGGGTGACTCGGTGGACTATTCCTCTGTAATTAATTTTGTATTTTAGTGAAGCCTTTTCATTAAAGAGCCAAATATTTGGATGCAATGGCAGACATTTTTGTTGTTTTGTTTATATTTTTAGATTTATTAAGACCACCAAGCATGCGTGGTTCTCAAGTGTGGTTGTGCGGTGACTTTAACTAAACTTTATTAAAGTGTTGCTTTTGTTTACTTTTTTTTTTTTTTTTTTTCTAATTGCATTTTTTTTATTATTGCCTTTATTACTTATTTTATTGTAAAGTATACTTTTGTGGTGTTTTTTTTTTTTGTTACATTGTAAAAATATTCTGTAATCAAACTTTACAAGAAAAAAGTATCAGTATAGTTATTGATGGTCGATATTAGCGATACTAGCCCTGTAATTACTTGGTGTCGGATCGATACCCAAATTCCCAGTATTGCCAACCCGTAGTCTATTATAGAACAAAGTAACTGGAGCCAGGCACACTGTATGAATTATCCTCTCGAGGGCTTCCTGTATAAGCTTTAACGTTAAATTGTAACAGTTGATGAATAATTATGAACTGCTTAATGTGCATACAACCCACATGACCCAAACATATACTTTTTAATTGATAGGAGGTCATTAACTTTGCCCTTGACAAAAGGAAAGCTTGTTTCTCACCAAACTGTCAGTTGTGTTAAAGCACACAGTCATTTCCAGCCAATACGCCATTTGATGTCCGTCGTCAACCATCTCTTTGACCATCAATGACTTTACCTGCCATTGATTTGAACATTTCTGTTAACTATAACTGCACTTGCTTTATTATTTTGTCGTAGGCAGACATCAACATTATCAAAAATGTCTTCTAATGTGTTATATGTGTACATTTCAAAGTTACTCTTAAAGGAGTAAGTCACCTAAAGGAAGTTTGACACCTTGCTGATGTAATTTTTATGGATTGCTTATCTGTGAGGCTGAAACTCAGGCTCACTTCCTTGTGCCACGGCAGATGTGGCTGAACAGTACTAAACAGATGGGTGACATTTATTAAATACTCTCCAACATTAAGTACTTCAAACCACATCGGCCAGAACCTTCAATGGGATTGTAGACATTGAATTACGGCTGTTGTTGTCACCCACACAAACTAATGATCCCCTTGTTCTAATTCAAAAGCTTCCCAGCAAACTGATGTCAGCTCTATAAATAACAGCACTGTGCTTTTCACAACTGTCCTGTCGCTGCATCTGATTTAACAGGGTTTTATTTTGACCAAGACCTTCAGCGGCTGACTGTGCATATTAACACAAAGTAACCTCAGCAAAAGCTCAGGGGCTAAAGGATGAAGATGTCTTGATTTTTTTGGCCTCAAGTTTTAAATTCACAAACCAGGGATCCCTTTTTTATTTTAAATGTAAGCTATACTAAGTCTACTATATAAGTGAAAAAAAAAGTGTTTGTAGGCTGGTGGCATTGTTAAAAAGCATTCATACTGGGAAAGTAAAAGTAGACTAAATATTTGATTTTATTTTGCTCTTTTAAACCTTTTTATCTGGAAGATGCTCCCAGTGAAGTGTAGCTCCTCACACACAAAGACCTCCAGATTTCCAGCTGACTTAATTTGGACAATTACTGTTGGTGGTCCTGTGATCAAATATTGTTACATTTATAGTATTCTCCAGGAATGAAAAATGGCATCATGTCACATGAACAGTGCCTTACACAAGACAAGCGTTTAACCTTTTAACGCCCAAGATGTCCACATGCTCTTTGACCTAATGTAACTAGAGGTAAGATCTTAAGCCCGAGCCCGAGCCCGAACCCGACCCGACCCGAATTTCGGGTCGGGTCGGGTTCTAAATGACAGTCATTACGTTCGGGTCGGTTCGGGCCAGGCTTCTCTCTCGCTGACTTTTTTAATAAATATATTGTAATGGCTGCAAAGAAGCTCCTTAGGCGGGCGGTTGTCAAACAGCTCTTTATTAATCCTGGATGTCAGAACGGTTACCGCACGAACCGAAAGGCACAGCCAGCTTCTTCTTACTCAGAGGGAGAACGTTCCCTTAGCGCACACACACACACACACACACACAGGTAGACCCCGCCCCCTCCACCAGTCACCAGCCCACCGTTGATTGACATACACTGTGGTCCCGCAACTGGCAGAACGAGGGGGGGCGCCGGCCACCCGCAGCTCTGCGAGCGTGTCGTGAACGTAATCTTCCCTCCCCAAGTCCGCATCTATTTTGTTTAGGGATCCCCAATATGGAGCAGCAAGAAGTCAAGGATAAACTTCAGACAGGGAAACTGAAAAGGCAAACACGCACCGCCGCGGCTGCAGTATTTCTCCGCGTAATGAAGCGAGTGCGCATCCAGATCTCTCTGTCACTCTCTCTGTGTGGCCTCTTATTCTGTGTTCCAGCGTTATTTCATTGATCAAATGCATTTGTCATGTAGGGATGAACCTATGCTCAGAGCTTCCAGCTGAACTCTATGCCACAACAGTGAGCTTATACGCGCGCGGCTGCAGCGACCACTCTCTGTTAGAAAGAAAAAAATCTTTCATGATCATAAAAATATGTAGATTATTTTACCTTTAAGAAATCTGGCGATTTTTTTCTGCCAAAAATACTATGGGATACATTGAAATTTCGGGTTTGCTTCGGCTCGGTCCTGCAAATCAACTTAATTGGTCGGGTTCGGTCCGAGTTCGGCTTTAATGCCAGCGGGCCTGTGTCGGGTCGGGCCGGATTTTTTAGGCCCGATCTTACCTCTAAATGTAACTCCTCATCCGTTAACACGATCACAATGCATTAACTGATTCTGATGCAATGGTCCTACCGGGCATGTGTCACATGTTCAAGAATGTGCATCCATGCCTGAACTCACAGTTAGAAGAGACCTAGTTTGAAATGTTGACGCAGTGCAAATCTGGGTAAAACTTTTTCTTTACAGATCTATTTCAATATATGAAAGACTTGATGACATAGAACTCCAGCCAGGCCGCAAACTGCAATTTTCAATTTCTCCTCCATAATCAATTTTCTTTTATAATTTATGGAGTGAATTAAAAATATGCCATCTATATTAATGCAAAGTTTGATTTCCAGAATGGTCAGCATTCAACTGATTTAACTTTCAATGTGCATTCAATGGTCGCATGTAGCAATGCATGAGCACAAGAATTTTGAATGCGGCAGTCTTGGACTTATAGTTGGAGTGGTCACTAAAAGTGTGTTGCAGAGGCAGGTGTGAACATACCATCACACAGATAATAGTAACTTTTCATATCATTATTGCATATTGGTGCAAAGGCTTTGCTTCAACATGCAACGGTTTACTAAAATGTAAAAGTGAAAACACCTTCTATCAGTGCATAACGGCCAGAAGCAGCTTTTCTCGCGGACAGAATCAGCTCATTTATGTTGATGGGGTAAACACTTCTCTACTAAAAGTGTTGCATTTTGGCACCGGGAATTTACATTAATTATGTATCTTTGAATTACCTTAATTGCTTAAAAAGCTGAAGCGGTATGGTAGTCAAAAGACAGAAGCTAGTAAATTTAAAGTAAAATTTAGCCAGTTGTATTTTAGTGTTAACAAAAAACAAAGTCAGTTTTGTTAACAAAGTCAGTTTTGTTAAAGTTAATTTCGTTTCTTACCCTTTGTCATCCTCATACAACAGCATGAGTTACTTTTCTGGAGTGGCAGCAGAGAGGAAAGCTTATTACTGTCAAAAGAGCCCAGATTTGTTTTAAGAGACAATTTTCTTTTAACAACGGACACTTCTTTCTTAAAATTTATCAGGCATATTTAAATCTTTGAACATGAGAGAAAACCTATTAACCAGTCTAAGAGATTATGTCTCCTAGATTGCTGACATCATCTTACTGGGATTTGGAGTATGCGGATTCAGCACCATTCGGACCAAACCCAAAGAGTGCTGGAAAGGCGCAAGCTTTAGTGCATTAACTGTGCACATAAAATGAAAGGGTTCATTTGCTGAACCTGCTCTTCAACCTGTGTTCCAGTTTTATGATCTCCTTCTTATGTACATCTTGCAGAATAATCATAGGTGCCACTGAAATAGACAACATGATTTATTGCTGGTGGGTAGTAACGAAAAGCTGCATGTGCAAACAAATCTTAGTGATGTTACCCAAAAAGGATTGTTGGTGTGTGACTGGGATATCTGAGCCTGGGTATTATTATGTGTGTGTGTTCTGTGCCTTTCAGATGCTTGCAAAAAAAAAAAAAAAAAAAAAAAGAGCTAAATAGGGCAACCCACATGACCCAAAAATACTCGCTAGCTCTCCCTGGCTCTGTCTGTTTTCCTTCATCTCTCCCTCCCTGTCTTTCTCCATCTCAAATGGGAACATTGCATGTGGCCTATCTTCCTCCCGACAACTGCCTTTGGGCGTTGTAGCACACTGACACCCACATACACAAATAAACACACATGTCACCCAAAGCTCCAGGCAAACAGGGGACTGGCACCAACTTTCAAACTGGCTTAGTGGCTTACTACAGCTTAGAAAGGCAGATTGGTTACAGAAACTGTCCCTGAACTAGAGTGGCACTCATTCTATCAATAACAGGACTAACAGTCATTGAAGCATTTTTAAGTCATTAGCATGACTTTAAAAACTGGATTTCACATTGTCCAAGTCACTGCATACTTGAGATGTTTCACATTTTACATTTTAAACTACAGGAAGTAGAAAAAGAGATACCTCTGAGTAAATTTAGGCAGTGTTCCCCATGGGACTAAGACTTATCAACACACATCCCTGCTCTTTTCGTCTGTGGATCCACAGGCGCGTGACCCATGACCTATTTAGCCCCGCCTCACTGCATCCTGGCTGGTTTACAAGCACTGTCTCCAGATTTTTTTCCCCGGCTGTCCAGGCAAACATTGTTCCAGGCACATTTTCTGCAAAGCCAGATTTGGCTAAAGCTATTAACAGACACCCACACCAGGCGGAAATTCTGTAACCTCTCTAAAGCCACAGTCCACAGCAGCTCAGCACAATAGATTTTGGCAGGTGTGGGCACAAAAGGAGCAGAGATGCTGCAATTATGATAGAACATGTTTGAAAAATTTATTAAAACAGGAAAAGAGGTTAAATCTTCTGCACTACCAAAAATAACTGATTGGCTCCAAAAAAAAAAAGATAAAAAAAAAAAAGATCGGCTTGTTGGCTTCAGGGAAATAGGCATTTGCATTTGGCATGCTGTTCATTATTGCTCTGGCTTTTAGTTGCCACTACAGAGAGGCAACCAGCCACATGATAGAGATCTCAGTGGAGTCCACATGGACAAATACAGTAGAAAAAGCAGATAAATATATTCAGCAGTTAAAAATAGATTTTGTCACATATCAATGATTGTGTATTTTTTATAATTTTTGATGCTTTGTTCACTGAGACTACCTCAGCTGGAGGCCACACTAAGGCTCAGTTTTGACAGCTTGTGAAAATGAATGACATGCAGCACTGACCAGTTGAGCAGGACCAGACGCTACACAGTAAAGTGACAAAGAATGGCACAATGACAGCTGATATAAATGCTGCTTTTCCAGCAAACAGAAAGTGTGTGGAACGTCCAGCATACTATGCTCTCTGACACAAGCCATCCCCAAATTATTGTAGTCTCTAGATTTCTGGAATATTGCGCTTTGATTGATTAAATTGATCACATTGTTTCTTACAGTGTAAGAATGTCAAAAAGGTTTCAACTCTTTATAGCAAAGCCGTAATAATGTATTCATTCATTTATTGAAATTTGTTTCAAACATGTAAAGAATAAAATGCCGTCAACATGGCACAATATGGTAGATAATAATAATAATAATGATACAGACAAGTTTGAAAGGGACAAGGCAGAAGCTTAAAACTTCTGCAAACCCTACCCCTAAAAATATCAATAAAATAAAATACAACAGATATTGTAATTTTCAGTATACAAAATAATATCTTAATTATAGCTTAATCGTAGTTATGTTCCTCTTCATCATATAAGCTAATACAACAACAACAACAATTACTACTACAGATTAAAATATCTGAATATGTTTACATGATCACGTGTTTTATCTTTTTGAATGTTCCAATTGTATTGCTAATTTCATTATTAGTTTTATGCTTATTGAGAGACAATATATTTTATTATTATTATATATATTTTTTTGCACAGCTCTGTTAAACTTTAAAAACCCAAAGTCAATAAATCTAATGAATTTATGTCTGCACTGCTTTCAGCCAACATGCAGCAATGGGAAGTGGATGTGATTTGTAGGACTTCTGCATGGTCTCATTTACAAGCTAGGTACAAACAAGGTAAAACCTTCAAATTAAAAACCAGTTTTCTTTGGAAATAAGTCTGAGTATTAAAAAAAAAAAACTTTTTTTAATCATAACAATTGGCATCCCTTGTAAGTGATTCTCAAAAATGTACATCCGTGCACTCTCTACAAGGTTTTCAGTTTGAAGCAAAAGTTTGATTAGAAAGGCACATTTATAATCCTGAATTTTAAAATCCACCAGCAACAAACAAACATATAAATCTGAGGGTAGGCACAGCGTAGAGGCTTTAAAAGCAATGTGTCACAGCCACTACGTACATTTTGGACTAATTTTATGAACTAAAGTTGGTCATAAAAGACTTTATGAAGAAATAGTGGGGAAAAGTTGCTGTCTTGAAATTTTCACAGATGAATGAATGAACTAAGGAATGAACCACTTTAAAACCACAGAAGTACAAATAAGCAACACAAAGAACACTTAAATTAAAGTAGAACATGAACCGTGCCTGATTATTGTGCTGTTAATATGCAATTAATTCATGATTCCTGCGTCAATTACATAATTTCAACACGATATGTGATATAAATGTAACCAGGTGGTACAAAATATTTGTTTGAGGAAGTATTCCATTTATTAATATTGTTCCAAGTTACACAAGTTCTGTGTGTAATACCCTGTTAAAACAGTAGAGGGCGCAAGGCCGTCTAAGTAGCGGTAATCGGCTGAGTTGTGGGGCACTGGAGTCCAGAAGAAGTCGGGTGCAGACTGACAGAGAAGGCTGCTGAGATTAGCGGACCGTGGATGTGCGTGTAGTTACGACGCTCACGAGTGCTGGAGTGTGTTACACACGTGCTGGTGTTGGTGCCACTGCCGTATAATTTTTGTACTGTTGCATTTCCACTTTTCTTTATAAAGTATCTCATAATAAATACGGGAAACAAAGACCCCACAAGAAAACATTTTTTTTTGAAGTCTTGTGCGTCATTTCATCCCGGCTTCAAATCTTGGTACCAGGAGTGGGGTCTTTGTTTCCCGTATTTATTATGACGCAGTCATCAAACTGTTCGTCATCTATGTCTGGCTCAGCTGGCAGCTTTTGATTTTGATGTGCAGTATCGTCCAGGACGGTGCAACGCTGCAGCTGACGCGCTATCACGACACCCGTTAGCAGGGGAGTCTGAGCCAGACATAGATGACGAACAGTTTGATGACTGCGTGGCTATTTGTAATGTGATCTGCAGGGGGACATTCCTTGAGCCTGAATTGGTCACCACCGGAATTAAATGTTGTCAAATGAATCAAATTAGGACTTCCGAAGCTGCTGCTGCTGCTAAGTCTTCAGATCTAGAAGCTACAGCTACTTTTCCAGGTTACACAAAAGAGGAACTAAGAAAATTTCAGAACCAGGACACGGTGCTTAGTGTTTTCCTGTCATTTTGGAGTCAAAAGCGGAAACCAAGTCCTTGGGAGAGGAAAGATCTCCCTAAAGCCGTTTTGTCTTTGTTCAAACAGTGGAAATATATCAGAGAAAGGGATGGATTATTGTATCGGGTGGTGGAGGATGTCCACCATGGAACCTGCTTCCAGCTACTTGTGCCCCACTGTTTGCAGAAACAGGTGATGGAAAGCGTACATGACTCTATGGGTCACCAAGGAATAGAGAGAACTCTGCAGTTGTTGAAACAGAGAGCTTTTTGGGTACAAATGTACAAAGACGTGGAACATTGGGTGAAAAACTGTCAGAGGTGCATCCTGACAAAGATGCCGCATCCCAAGATTCACCCCCCGATGAAGTCGTTTCTTGCTTCCAGGCCATTGGAAGTAGTGGCAGTGGATTTCACTGTGTTGGAGCCAGCCACTGACGGGAGAGAAAATGTTTTGGTCATCACTGATGTATTTACAAAGTTTACCCAGGCTTTTCCAACTCGGGACCAAAAGGCAGAGACCACTGCAAAAGTGTTGTTGAGGGAGTGGTTTATGAAATATGGGATCCCGGAGAGGTTGCATTCTGATCAGGGACGCAATTTTGAATCAGAAGTAATAGCTGAGCTCTGTAAACTGTATGGAGTAAAGAAATCCCGTACGACACCCCACCATCCCACAGGCAACGCGCAGTGTGAACGTTTTAACCGTACTCTGCATGAATTGTTGCGCACTCTTCCGGCTGACAAAAAGAGACGTTGGCCCGAACATTTACCAGAGTTGTTATATGCCTACAATGTGACACCACACGCAACCACGGGCTATTCTCCATATTATTTGTTGTATGCAGTGGAACCACATCTGCCCATTGATGCGCTTCTGTCGGGTGATCATCCCCGAGACCAGAAGCATGACTGGCTTGTTGTTCATCAGCAAAGACTGAAAGATGCACATGCGAGGGCTCAGGAACATACAGAACAGAAAGCTGCTGAACGTGTCGCCCGTCACAGTGAAAAGGTTTATTGTCCTAAAATAGATGTAGGTCAATGTGTATATCTTAGACACAGACCCACAGGCCGCAACAAGATACAGGATGCCTGGAGTGCAACTGTATATAAAGTTGTAGACATTTTGGGAACTACTTACACAGTGCAGCCTGTAGAGGGAGGACCTGTTAAGAGGGTAAACAGGGTGGACATCAGAGTATGCGTTAATCCACCCATGGAACGTACCAAAAACATCCCTAGACCTATATGTGAGTTTCAGCTAGTCGAGGACAGGGACACCGAAATACAAGACCCAGATGAGGAAACTGAAGGGGTGATTATAGAAGAGGTTTCTTTAGCTCTAAACCCGACTACTGGCACAAGAAGTTCCACTGTCAGAGACACTGAGTGTGAGTCCTTTAGTGTTGAGGTGATGTTGGAAGAGAGAGAAAGTGATTCATCTTTGGCGAGTGAGACAGGGTCACAGGCAACGGAAAAGGCTAATGTTCAAACAGCTGTTCCAACTGCGTCTCCCCGACAAAAACGTAATCTCATGCCACAGGTCCAGCCACCAGTACCGGCTCCTCGCCGCAGTAGACGAACAACTGCGGGAAATCATTCAAATCCTCATCATGAGCCTCGATCAGTGTTACAGACGTCGTCAGTAAGGCCTTCAATGTTATCACAAATCATTGCCAGTTTGGGAGCTGCATTCTTTAGAGAGGCTCTTACTGAGGTTAAAAGTATTTATGCTGTCACCGAGGACGGTGACAATTAAGCAGGGGAGAATGTAACCAGGTGGTACAAAATATTTGTTTGAGGAAGTATTCCATTTATTAATATTGTTCCAAGTTACACAAGTTCTGTGTGTAATACCCTGTTAAAACAGTAGAGGGCGCAAGGCCGTCTAAGTAGCGGTAATCGGCTGAGTTGTGGGGCACTGGAGTCCAGAAGAAGTCGGGTGCAGACTGACAGAGAAGGCTGCTGAGATTAGCGGACCGTGGATGTGCGTGTAGTTACGACGCTCACGAGTGCTGGAGTGTGTTACACACGTGCTGGTGTTGGTGCCACTGCCGTATAATTTTTGTACTGTTGCATTTCCACTTTTCTTTATAAAGTATCTCATAATAAATACGGGAAACAAAGACCCCACAAGAAAACATTTTTTTTTGAAGTCTTGTGCGTCATTTCATCCCGGCTTCAAATAAAAGTTATACATTGGTGGGAAAATCCCTTAGACATACAGTATGTGCAATGGTCGTGGAAATCCACACAATTGTGTATGCATCTTGCAAAAATCACACACAATTGCATACAATTTGCATAATGATTGCATACCAATTTCAGTATCACATTTACTAAATGATTTATGAAACCCCCACCTGCAATCTATTACCACATATTTTCTGCACATCCTGAGCTTCAGTTGTAAAGTTTTTGTTAAGATATACTACCCCTATTTAATGTTTCTTTGCACAAATTGATTTCTTCTTTCTGATTTTTAGATGGGTTTGAACATTTCCCTTTTTTCCTATCTTCAATTATTTTTTTCATTCAAGTTAAAAAGTCAAAACATTAACCTTAACGGTCCATGCATCTTCTTTATTTGACTATCAACGTACTGTCCCGCTCTTTCCTCTTTGGCCTGAGTGGAGGAGCTTCCCATCACACTTGGTTGCTGCCTGAATAATTTGGCATGCAGATGACAGATCATGCAACCCCCTCTCCATTTCAATCACTATAGGCTTAGCAGGTGTGCACGCTCAACACAAATAAGGAACATGAAGCACACGTTTGCTGTTTCTAACTGAAAGGAAACTGTAGGGAGCCAAAAAGTGCCTGACATTGAGAAGGTTGACGAATGTAGCACACATACTCACACTGCATTTGTATGCATAAATCAATAGGCATTGTATGGCTGCATTTACAAAGGTCGGGCTTCAGGAAAATACAAGGACAGCGCATGCATGTGGCTTCTTATGGGTGGCATAATAGACCAAAAGAGAATGATGAAAGCTTTACTAAGAGGAAAACTCTAAAGACAGACGAAGAGGAGGATGAAAAGATAACCAAAATGGAAAAAAAGAAGATAAGTATTGAATAGAGGTAATGGAAACAGAAGAAAAGAGACAGCAATGTTTAAAGAAAAGTCCTTAAAATGTGCAGTAAAGAGACTAAAGCGAGGTCAACAGGGGAGACAAAGGGACACAAGTGTAAGAGGGATGGAGATACGCCCGTCTGCTGAGCTCAGGTGTTTTGGTGACACTTTCATGTATCTAAAACAACAAGCTGTTTGATTTCTCTCCCGCTTTTAGAGGACAGACAGGGTCAGGGAGCGTGACTGGCATACATTTTTTCGCTCCTCCACTGTTGTGTAGTCACTCAAGGGAGAGGACGGGACCGTGACACCACTCGTGTAGCCTGAGGTCAAGCTGAACAAGTGTTTGCTGTGGGAGGCACGTGTACCACAGCTGAACCAGCCAGTCAATAAGGAAAACAAAGTGTGACAATGCTGCGGTGGAACTGCGTCCAGGTTCACGCAAGATAAAATTTTTATGGTTATAGCATAACACCCAGAGGCAGATAACTGGCTATAAATGTTAAAGGAGCAGGTATTGACTTGACAGTTCATTTTCACCCAATCAACCTTTGTTGCAGTTACCACCTACTTTCAATCTTATGTATGTTATCTATGTCTTCTGCTTATTTTCTTTTGTCTTGATGATTTATTTTGTAAAGTGGTATGGATCATTCCACTTAGTTCATTCTTGTTAGTGTGCAGTATGAAGGCCGTATGTGGGGTAACTTTAACAGCAGCTATTATGGTTAAGAAAAGACATCAACAGAGCAGAACAGCATCAACAGAGAAAAGGGTCAACGTTATCTGCTTTCTCATGTAAAAAACTCACATCAAAACATTTTTTTCTAATTGATAATGCAGTCTGGTGTTCAAAAATGGCAACTGAATTGACTTCATTTGATTGGAGCCGGAAATGAGCCATTTTCTATGGGGGATGTCACACTCACGCTATCCAGTTCTCATATACAGTCAATGGACCCAATCAAAAAGCTTCCATAATCCAGCATTTGCCTATTTAGAGGACCAACCAGAAGGTAACACGTTTGGACCTGATTGTTGGGCACAACACTGGTGCATTCTGAAATCCTAGGAACTGTGCTGTGGCACATCAAGCATTTGCATGTGAAAGTGAATCAAGGGCAATCACTGCAACAAAACAAACCCTACCAAAGTGTCGATAGTTCTCTGAAATTGAATAAACGGTGTGCTGTGAGGTGGGCTTTACTACAAATGTTTTCTTTTAACCTTCTCATTAAAAGAACTGTCATGAGGTGGTCACAGAAAGCTGGAGAAATTCTTTGTGGGGTGCTTTCAGGCCAAAGTTTAATGCGTACTTTGGTAACCTCGTGAGCATTTCATATGTACTGTGACTGTGCAGACAGACTTTATTAATTTTTGTAGAGAACATCATTCCCACCAGGACAATGAGATACTTCTCTAATATAAGCCATGGATCATCGGTGAGTTGGAGGAGCTTTGGAAGGAGAAGCGGAGAGCCTTAGGGGAAGGACATGGCCAATTACTAATGTGTAGAGTGTGCAGAAAGACCTTAAAAAGTAAGAAAGAGAAATAATATTTAAGAAAAAGCTGTGGGAGAAATAGCCGAACAATCTGCAGGATGTGTGGTCAGAAATGAAAATGATCCTCACTCAAGTTCAGACGAGGATTGGGATTATTTTCTGATTTAACCCTTGTGCTATCCTAGGCACTTTGACATTGGGAGTTGGGTCATGTAGACCCCACAAGACAGTGCGCTGAACTTTTTTCTTCAATGATTTGCGATCTTCACTGGTTTCCATGGATTACATCTATATTATATCCTCTCCACCTTTGTCATGGTAGGGAGAACACGTCAATGGTCACCTTGACCCCATAGGATAGCACAAGGGTTAAAAAAAGAGAATCAGTCTGATGGAAGCCTGCAGAAAGCCAATGACCCTAATATATGTCTTTGATAGATAAGCTTAGAGAAAAATCTGTAACCCGGTGTTTTCATATCACGGCTGTATGGAATCATAATATTCTTCAGTTTTATTTGTTAGTCTCTGGTTTGATTTTGATTTTTTGTATGTGAAGGGTCACTGTCGCACCTTTAAAGGAAAATTTGAACTTTTCATGACTTGATATTGTTTGCTTGTGATCTTTTGGTTGTGGCACAGGTTAGGTCATATTGGTCTGCACTTCAACCCTGAACAGATTCAAGTCCTGGAGGAGTAAAGCTTTTGTGTTTACATTGAAAAAATACCGCGAGGAAGATGCAACCCTGAAGTTATTTACAGTCAATCTACCAGACAATGTCTGTACAAGAGCTTTACTATTTACAGAAAGACCTTCCAAATTGTTCCTGTGAAAGAATATCATTCATGTCAGTAATTACCAAGATAATCTGTGAAAAGAATTCAATTAAATTCCTCTGAAAATCATAAAAGAATCACTTTCATAAAATACAACATAGGAAACATTTTACTGAACAACTTTGGTCCGAATCATTTTGTTCATCTCTAAGCTGTAGCAAAATATTATTGGGAACTATATCATTTGCAGTGCCCCAAAACAATTTGGTTATTATTTACTAATGAGATATCGGCGAAATAAATTATGGTTACAGCCATAATAACAGTTTTATTTGTTCAGGAGATGAAGTACAAATGAAAGAATGATTATGGGAATTCAACAGAGACAACTTGATAATTTATTGTGGAGAACAATTAGATGTTAACATTGACCAACAGCAGAAAAACGTCATCAAAATATAAAGGAAATATTTCATAAGATACACGCATTAAACAGAAAGTAAATTCAGCACAACATTTTATGTTTTTGTGGTCAGGTAAAACAAGACATTTTTTCCAACATGCACCAATGATAGTGCTTTTTTTATAGAGATCAAATGTGTATTTTAAACAATAATATACTGTAATAAAGACAGTGATGCTTACCCAATATTTTTTATATTTGTAGCCTAGTTTAGGTTATGGAGTGGTTGTTATCATTCAGAAGTAATATGGTGCCCATCGTGGTAAATCTGCTGGAGGCCAGGCAAAGCCCAAAGGCGAATGAAAATGTAGATTTCAGTCAGACAACTCTTGCAGTAAGAAATATTTATTTGACATTTTCCACATACTTTAGTTGGCATTCACATCTTTTGGTTTGGCATAAGGCTCCGTTCAATTCCATGAGAGATTTCCATAAAACTTTCGGGTAACAAAAACCCCCCTTACGGAGCCCACAGGTGGAAGCCGGGGAGGAGGGTGGGGCGAAGAATGAGCGCTGAAGGTAAGAAAGAGAATGAGCGCCTGCGCACCTGGCTTAAATAGGACGCTGAGCAGGTGCATTAATTGACTGAACCGCCCTAGGGTATTAGCTAAGAAACCCTGCTACGAGTCATCTGCCCGAAATACGATTATGAATCGTCATTTCAGTCAGACAACTCTTGCAGTAAGAAATATTTATTTGACATTTTCCACATACTTTAGTTGGCATTCACATCTTTTGGTTTGGCATAAGGCTCCGTTCAATTCCATGAGAGATTTCCATAAAACTTTCGGGTAACAAAAACCCCCAACACTTAATTATCCAGAAGAAGAAAAAATGTGTATGTATAATCAGTGTGTAATAAAATGGGGTGTGTTTTCGGCAGCATTCCATTTCATTTCCCAGTATGACTGCTATGTGTGACCCGGCACCATTGACCG
Organism: Oryzias curvinotus; assembly: GCA_023969325.1. NCBI lineage: Eukaryota > Metazoa > Chordata > Actinopteri > Beloniformes > Adrianichthyidae > Oryzias > Oryzias curvinotus. Next base: position 29,627,570 of record CM043715.1, on the reverse strand, counting down.
TTTGGGCCGCCCCCGTTCGAGTACAGCGCCACGAAGGGAACATGCTATCTAGTGGATCTGCTATGTGTGACCCGGCACCATTGACCGTTTGGGCCGCCCCCGTTCGAGTACAGCGCCACGAAGGGAACATGCTATCTAGTGGATCTGCTATGTGTGACCCGGCACCATTGACCGTTTGGGCCGCCCCCGTTCGAGTACAGCGCCTCGAAGGGAGCATGCTATCTAGTGGATCTGCTATGTGTGACCCGGCACCATTGACCGTTTGGGCCGCCCCCGTTCGAGTACAGCGCCACGAAGGGAACATGCTATCTAGTGGATTTGCTATGTGTGACCCGGCACCATTGACCGTTGGGCCGCCCCCGTTCGAGTACAGCGCCACGAAGGGAACATGCTAACTAGTGGATCTGCTATGTGTGACCCGGCACCATTGACCGTTTGGGCCGCCCCCGTTCGAGTACAGCGCCTCGAAGGGAACATGCTATCTAGTGGATCTGCTATGTGTGACCCGGCACCATTGACCGTAGGGTCGCTCCCGTTCGTGGAAACCACTAGAGGAACATACTATCTGAAAGAGAGAGGGAAAGAATAAAAGAGGAGCCAACATAAAATTACTCATACCTGATCATAGAACGTAACTCACTTCCCCAAAAAACGCTGTGCGAAACTAATTTGTACCGCCTAACAACCCGTATGATACAATAACTTAACATCCAATCCAAAGCTTTGATGGCGTATTAGGCATGCTGACAGCCATTATTTGAACTTCTATTAACCAAGAACAAGCTTGATGGCCATAACTTCTGCCATTGTGGCAACTATAAATACACGAGCTTAAGTACATCCATAATTTCGAAGCTCCCAACGACAGTACAACGAACGAGCCTAGTAGCCATAATTTTCTCCATTCGGCATAACATAAGCGCTCAAGGAACATCATTTAATTGAGATCCCAACCAAATATTAAGAACGAGTTCAACGCCCATAATTACTATGCTTCAACGCCCATAATTACTATGCTTCATTGGCATACTACAAAATTGGCTTAAGAACCAAATTCGAGCTCCAGCGCATACTATGATACAACTTAGAACATCCTAATTTTGAGGCTTCCACCCGGCTATAATTTTCTTTTAACATCTATAATCGAAGAATTTACATTCATTCTGCTGTTGACAATGATTGATTAATTCAGTCAGAAGTGTCATTGGAATGCAGAGGAGGTCCACCGCCCCGTCACTTTCAGTGCAGCAATAGGTGCGTCGAGCAGTCATCGTTGCAGCATCAGATCAAGGAATGCAGGGGTGACATCACTTCCTGGAAACGGAGAAGCCGATCGGGGCGTAGGGGTACTCAGGCTCAGGATGTGGTGCATAGATAAAACAAAGCAGTATTAGTCTTGACAAGAATACATGAAAATCCCAGAACTGAGCAGTTTCAAAATGCTTGAGATAAATGAAATAACAGTGCTTTTCAAAGAACAAATCTGAGAAAGTGAAATTTAGTAGACAGTTAAAGTAAAGACCCAGAACAAATCTGAGAAGTGAAATTTAGTAGACAGTTAAAGTAAAGACCCATTGTGGATTTATCGCACCCTAGAAACCATCATGATTACAAATTCCAACAGTGAAATGATAGTGAAATATATAACCTGCACAAAATCTTAACACCAATTTTTTAACGTTCCAAAGAAAAGAAAAGTAACCTTTGACAGTTTCAGAGGGACGCACCTTCAGGAGGCCATCGAGGAGTAGGTGATGGGAAGAGTAGCCAAAGAGATTTGTAGATGAGGAAGGTCAACATCCCACGTAGCAAAGGATTGCAGCCCGGCTGGATTCGATGCTTTGCATCTGATAATAGTGGTTCTCAAATTGGTGGACAACAAAGTACAGACTACTGAAATTGTAATTAGCCAAGGGCGTCTGGATACTGAAAAAGAAAACTTGAGAGCCATGAGGGATCATAGGTTTTGATAGTATTTTTGCTAGACTGAACCTTAAGCATTTAGAGGCGGAGTATAACAAGCCACTAATGGGGAAGCATCTAGCAGACTGTCATATGCTTAAACAAGGAAGATAGAAGACTGACTTGTGGACACAAGATTTAACTCTTGAACTAAGCTTGACAGCGCAAGTGATATATCTCCTACGGTCAGGGTAGAAATTGCTCAAGGTGTTATTTAAACATTAACCAAGTCAACTGATGACACAAACTATCATTCACTATTGAAACAGCCCTAATTTAATCTCCAAGGATGAAATAACTGGACGACATCTTATAAATCATCAGAGCTGTAGATTCAGGCGGCCGGACAAACACAAACCACTCTTAAATCTTTTCCCCCAAACCAGAAGGCACAGCCTCAGAGGAACAAGTGGAGGGAGCCTGAAGACACGACAGTCACCATAACATAACTACTCCAAGCATAGAGAGGGAAGGAACAAACGCAAAACACGAAATCCAGAACAGGAACACGGGGCCCAGGATGGAACTACCCAGAACAAGATGAACACAAGATGAACAGATGACCATAGGACCAAAGCCACAGCAAATGTCAGGTGGCGCAATCATTGACAAAGCATATGCAAACCAAAATGAATAAACACGCTGCACAAAAGCCAAAGATGACATAATGGGGAGAGACAAGCAGCAATGAACCATCAGATCCGTAGAAGAAAAATAAATCCGGAAGGGTGGAGGACCATACAGTATAGACAACGTGGAACTCAGATTAGAAAATAAATCCCCCCCCCACAAAGATCCAAAGACCAGGGATACAGAGGAAATTCGGCCACTGAGAAACCATCAATAACTCGCAAAGTGAAGGAGACCCATTGCCTACAAATATCCAGTACAGAGCTTCTGCTAAGAAAGTTGAAAGTATGAGGACTGCCACGGCAGCTGAAAGGTAAACCGACAAACGCGTCGAGCACCAACTGAATGCCAAGAGACGCCGAGAGGCATAGAGGCAGAACAGGGAGAACATCAGCGATAAGACATCCTCAGCGTTATGTCGTGCTCGGAGGAAAATCGTGGAGACATCCTGGGCAGCTGAAGAAAATATATACTAATCCTGAAGGCACATGAGGAACCAGGCCACAGATGCCCAAAAAAAAATGAACTGTGAGGCGCCAACGGGTCCAGAGCACGTCACGAGAACCTGAACCTTCGAAGGGCCACCCTTAGTGGGGGCTTTGAAAAACGATGCCCCGGAAAAAAAAAAAAAAAAATCCATCACACAGCCCCCACAAACCTCCAGACCAAACCAGAGAAATGAATAACAATAACTGTCCAGCCGAGAAAAAAGGCAGCGACGAGACTGACACGCTAATGCGGCCGACGCAAGTCCCCAGCCAGGGCAGGACCTACTGGGGTACACGGAGCAGGGAAAAACAGGCTAAGCAGAACCAGATGCAGAACATGCGGGGGCAACGAACGAGTGATTAAAATGAGCCAAAGACACCGCATAAAAGAGACCAAGCATAAGGAATTTGTCCACAGAGGAGAGACGGGTCCAAGAGACAAATTCACATTAAGACTAACCAACAGCTACAACAACGAAGAAAATAAACAGAAGAGCCGCCATAACAAGAAAACCAGCATCTAATTAAAGATAGTCAAGAGTCACCTTCAGCACCTAAAGAACAAAAACAGCAACAAAGAAAATGCAAAAAGCCACAAATAATTCAGCCAACATGAGAAACCAGGCCAGACAAGGACCGCCAGCCGTCACAACCACAGAAAAAGACCCCACAACTCCTGAAACAATAACCGGACGACGCAGAACAACAGCAGAAAATGAATCAGAGTGAACATGGAACAGACCACGAGTCACAAAAACTACAATTCCCAGGGTCCTTAGGGGCGCGACGTCACCATACACGGAAGTAAACAAAACAAGACTCAGCCCAGAAAAACGAACCAGGAAAGACCGCACGCCGCTCACCTGAGAAGACCGGCCGACCACGGCAGACGATAGACCCGGACAGCTCCACATCCGGGCCCACGGACAACCCGAATACCGCGGAAAGCGCACCCCCTGCAGATGCATGCGACCGCGGCGAAACGAACGCGCTGGGCGCCGTTAGCCGCCTGGAGATCGCCGCTAGCTGCCCGGCAAGAGCCGCAAAAAGAGCAGACACGGCGAAAACGGAAGCCCACATCAGAAATGGGGAATAACCATCCAAAGGATGGGGGGAATACAGCAAGACGTCGAAGAAAAGGAGATCCGCCGGATCCGCGAGCACGGGGAACGGCGAAGAATGAGCGCTGAAGGTAAGAAAGAGAATGAGCGCCTGCGCACCTGGCTTAAATAGGACGCTGAGCAGGTGCATTAATTGACTGAACCGCCCTAGGGTATTAGCTAAGAAACCCTGCTACGAGTCATCTGCCCGAAATACGATTATGAATCGTCATTTGTGCTACAACTGCTGTGGCTGAGCCCATAATCCAGTGATTATAAGTCAATGCAACCAGTCAAGACCACATATGAATTATGTTTAATCACAAACATGCTTTACAATATTTTCTCCTTTTTATGGATAGCTAAGTTTTTAAGTTTGAGTGGGGACAGATAGTAGGAAATCACCCTTTGGAAAACATCTCAAATCCATCAATTTTTTATTGTTTGAGTCCATTTCAGGAAAGAATTGGTATCTTTGCCGAGAGATTACAGGAAATTTCATCGTGCTTCACAATTTGAACTTATAGTTTATTCAAAGTGTTTAGATAGATGGTTATTGTGGACAAAGGTCTTCATTTAAGGGTTTTGCATAAACACAGTGCAGTAACCAAAAAAGGAAAAACAATTAAGCAGATGAGAGGGCAGCTGGTGGGTTGGGTGTCAGTCTGGCCATGCTCCAAGCCAAACAGGCCACTGAATCCCCAGTGTGCATGCTAAATCGCCTGATGGAAAATGACAACAGACACCAGGAAAACAGCCTGGGCACCCGCGGCTAGGAAATTAGAAAAATGCTATTAGAGCTTTTCCTTTATTAAAAACTGCTATCCATAAAAATGAATACAAATTTTAGGGACTTATTTTAATGGTGGTAATTATGGGATAACATAGTGATATGCTTTGCTTGAAAGCTGTTTATAACATGTCATTCCAACCACAGCATGTTCTGGTAATAATAGATTTCCCAATGTGTTTAGCAATCACATCACCATCAATCTATTTCACATTTAGGAAGTGCTGAAGTATATAAAATACTTTTGGCAGGGCTTAATTTGAGACAGTCTTTTGAGACACCAGTCGGGCATCTGCTTCAACAAACATTCACAATTAGTGATGTGAGAACCAGCTGTGAAACTGTGCCTTTAATTGTTGTTGAATCAAATTTCTCTCAAAGATTAACTGTCTTGTGAGAAAGCTAAAAGCTGCAATCCTGGGTATCAGACAGCTCTACTCAGGCAGGCTTCAGCCCAGGAAGTTGGTATTAAAAAGTATAAGCAGTGGTTCATTTGGTTCTGAAAGTGCTCCGTCAGGATGGAGGAAACGGTCTTCATGTCACTTACTGAAGTTTGGTGAATAGCAGAAAGACGTTGGTACATGTTTATAAATCTGGGAAGATTTAACACTCAGCAGATACAGAGGCTATGGTGCAGGACAGTGTCAAGCTGCAGGCTTGTCAAACAGAAAGATGGATCAGTGTTCAGTACTTTGACCCCCAGTGTTAAAACCATTTGCCGACAACCACAAAAGAACCTTTCGTGACCCAAATGCAGCTCCGTTCTATTCACATTTTATTGTCCTTGGTGGCAGTGACACAAAATTAAGCTGCATTGCCCCAATGCCCTACGTCCCTCATGTTTGCATTTTTTTTTAAATAAAATATTTCCATTTGTATCTGACTATGGTACGAAAACAAACACTATACGAGTTACAGCATGAAGCTTTGACGACATAGACAAAATTTAATAATTTGTGTTTTATATTCGCAAAAGTATTACATTACTTGGTAGAAATGCAGGTTAAAAATATGGTTTATGTCATTTAACACAAACTAGGTCCTATATCAACAATTTTATTGGTCAGTAGAAGTGTTGACTGAATAAAAATAAAAATAAAGTCAAGTTATCAATCTACTGACTTAAGTCATGTGAGTCACACACATGTGGTGACAAGACTATTACAATCAGGGTCTGTGTTGTATGCATCACAATAATCATGAAACAGCAATAAACACCATATTTCTGATACCATCAAAGTTTGACTGCATGGGATGTTGGATCATCACCTGTTTGTCAGAAATGTTGGTGGAAATTAGAAAATTAGGTTATAGTTTGTGTGGGCATCCTACAGGGACTCAAAATCACCTGTCACTCCCTGTGCATGAAACATTACTAACCACACTCATGACAATCCTCTGTTCCATTTTCTTGACATCCCTTGAAGTATCCATACAAGCCTCAAGGGAACTGCAGGACACACCTGCGCTCCCTTCAAGATGTGACTACAACTCTCTATGGCTCTCTACAAGCCCGGACAACCTAAAAATCTGCAGCACCGCTATGGGTCAACCCCCGTTTATGTGCATGTGACTTAGAAATGAGAGGTTTCCCGAGCCCACGTTTAGCTGCTTCAGATCTGGTCACACTATCATTAAGAGGACAGACTGCTGCATGCTGAAAGCTGCACTGTGAGCTCTAACATGAGGTATATTGTGATGACCATGGCCCCGTCTGATCATCGTGCAACTGAGCCCTGGAACTGACTCATTTTTCCTTCTGCTTCACCCACGTTTAGAACCAAAACCTGGTCCATTCTGTCTCAGCTTTAAAAAGTTATTTTCCAAATATGTCTGTAGCAGCCCACTTTACTCAGAGCTGCAGCTCGTAATAAATGATGTTCAAACTGGAGGCGTTGAGTGTGCAGGAGAGTAATCATCTTTTTCTTTTTTTTTTTTTTGCCATTGGAAGACTCTGAAAACAAGAAATTCATCTTTCTAGTCTTTTCACAAGGGCTGCTATGAAGCTGAAAGACATTTCTAACTACTTTAAACTGATATCCAATATCATGAGTAGCCTTTCAATACATTCACTCTACCAAGTATAACCTTGAAAATCAAGGTGTTGCTAAGGCAACAACAGGCTGTCATTTTATTTATTTGTTTTTATTTCTCTGCAGAGTCCTGAACAACAAAAGCAGTGTCTGATCACAGCTGACACATCTGAAGAACGATAAACCTGTTTTAAGCAGCTCTGGTGCATTAATTTGCAATGACATCGGAGACTAAACAGAATTAGGACATGACTTGAAAGAAAACTGACAAATGTTACATATTGCATGTCAACCAGATTTAGTTATGCAGCAAACAGCATATGAAAAAATTTCAGGACCTTTCTATGGGATATCAGCATCAGAGCACTTGCACATCAGTACAGGGAAATCTAAATCTCTTTGGCCCACTTTGAAAGTTATAATTTTAGATGCAGCACTGCAGCGAGGTGTTAAAGCCAAAGGCCTCTTCAAATGCCAATAAGAGGCCAAAGTATGCTGCAGAAAATATAAACGAGCCTGGAACAAATGCAGCATTGTCGGCATGAATCTTTTGAAACTAACGTATAAATTCCTTTTCTTAATTTTGCCACTTTTGGTAAAAGTAAGCATTGGAATCTTTTACAAAAATTCTTTCTGATTTCTTTATTTTTCTTCTTTACACCACATTAATTCATGAGTTGTATGTATACATTTACTTCCAACCATGTAAAACATATTCAAAAATGTTGATTGCATGTTATAATTTGCAAAACAACTCACATTTGTACAATCTGAGAGGTAAAGAAAGACTGCACTGATGGCATCAAACTGATGAGTCTCAGGCTTCCCAGACCATAAACTATGTAAGCCGCTGCTCAAACAGTCACTAGTTTCATAGCCACATATTTGGGACACAGAGACATTTTGTAGTTCACAGCTGGAGGCTCATTTATAACCTTTTTGATGGAAAAAGTTGAACAAAAACACATAGTCTAATGGGAATAGTCTTGAATAGTCCCTCTTTGTGCTATGAATATGCAAAGCATTTTCTGTTTGACTACATCTCCTCAAATGCACTTTTTGAGATCTTAAATGGTTAAAGGTTTGAGATTATTTGGAAACACTATGGGATTATGTGCGTTTATTTATTTATTTTTTTTCAAGAAATTTAGCATGTTAGTCTTTATCCATTCACATTTAAGCTTTTGGTCAAAAGTAGTTTAAGAAACCTTTCTTAACGGAAACGGAGTCCAAGGTTTAGAGTTGTATCAGTGACTGGAATGTGAGGGATTACAAAATGGTAATGAAACTAGCAAACGTTTCCATGAAATCGATTCTTAAGGCAATAACAAAACTGGGCAGTAGCAAAGAGAAAAAGGTTTGGCAAATCTAAAAATCTGATGAATAGGTGATGAAAAAACTCAACAAGGACAGGTGTAACACTTTTCTGAGACCAGATGTGTCCAAATATCAGCGTTAAATAGAAGTGCAATGATTGAAATTGGAATCTCTGAAAAAAGAAAAAAAAAAAGATAAAGCCAGTTATTGCAGATCCACAAAGTTGATGAGCTAAAGAACAACCCATTAGAATACCCATATTATATTACAGCTCTTGAGAGTTTTGTAGAGCAAAAAAAAAAAAAAAAATGTTCTTCCTTTTAAGCATGTTAATTAAATGTAAATTCAACCATAATCCAAACCAAAACTTGTATCAGAATGTTGGTAAAATATATAAAAGCATTTATATGTAAAAAAAAAAAAAAAAGAAGAAACAATTACTTTGTTTCTGTTATAATACAGTTCTTCCTTTATCTTATTTTATTTATTTAATGACTGCTGTGTGATCCATAGAGTCCATTTAATATATGACCTAAAAACTTAACTTTTTTGATGTGTGTTAACATTTATTTATCTTTAACATCCTGAATCTTTTAGAAAACCCAGCAACAAACAACAATCAACCAACTTTTTCTTATTTTGAATTTAAAAGCAGTCATCCAGTGAAAGCATCTGATAGCAGAGCCGAGAGAAAAAGTAGATTATTTGCTGCATCAAAGCAAAAAGCGAACCCAAAGGCCAAGACAGCAAAACACAACCTTGAAAATACCAGGTAGCTCTTTTAGGCACTCTTCTGAGTGCACATTGAGGCACACGATGTGGGGATCTTACTCTTTTATGAATTAGAAACACTTTGACATCTAACAATATCTGTAGGAGAGACAGAGCTTAGTCATTCCATTGTAAAATGTTGGAGTAACTGGCTTCAAAGTCAATAATTATGACTGATTATGAGGCAAAAATAATAGCACGCATTTGATTATTTGTTGGAAAGCATGTTTGTTCTGATGATGTCATCCTCTTGAGTAAGGCCTTTGTAAAATCTACTGTCACAGATGTTCCCTCCACAGTAATTCAGTTACAGTTCATAATTATTAAAATGATAGCACATTTTTCAAGTTAATATTTCATAAATGATTCTAAATTCTGTCTGATAAAAACTAGGAACTGGATATTGATAAATGATGTAATAAAATGGTTATAGTATAACGGGGTGGGATTATACAAGTTTGCTTCCTTCCACTCCCTTTCAAGCAATATTTATTAATATGTCTAATTATCCTAAGTTTGATTAGTTACTGTTTGAATGTACAACTGAAGATTATATTGCTTTTGTGTATTATTTCTACTTAATTGCTTGAAATAAACCATTTCAAATCAAATTAAATAAATTGCATGCTTTTATATTTCCTACACTGATAGAAAACGAGTCCCCTCTGCCCCTTTGAGGGGAATCTGGAAGAACACCACATATATTTGTTGTTATCCACTTGTGTAATTAGTCTAGATGTGAATAGTATGTACCAATCATAATGTACCTAAACCCACTAGGAACCCTTAGTATTAGCCTGTCAATAATATGCAATGACGATTTTATCGTGTTTCGGGCAGATACTCGCCGCAGTGTTTACAGCTAATACCCTAGGGCGGTTCAGTCAATTAACTCACCTGCTCAGCATCCTATTTAACCCTTGTGCTATCCTAGGCACTTTACCGTTGGGAGTTGGGTCATCTAGATTCACTAGACAGAGCTCTGAACCTTTTTTTTTAAAATTTTTTGTGATCTTCACTGGTTCAATGGATTACATGAAATTTGTCCACCTTTATCCACCTTTGTCATGGTAGGGAGAACATGTCAAAGTAAGGGTGGGGTCATCCAAGATAGCACAAGGGTTAAGCCAGGTGAGCAGGCGTTCATTCTCTTTCTTACCTTTAGCGCTCATTCTTCGCCCCACCCTCCTCCCCGGCTTCCACCTGTGGGCTCCGTAGGGGGGGGTTTGTTACCTGAAAGTTTTATGGAAATCTCTCATGGAATTGAACGGAGCCTTATGCCAAACCAAAAGATGTGAATGCCAAACTATGTGGAAAATGTCAAATAAATATTTCTTACTGCAAGAGTTGTCTGACTGAAACCGTTTTTAAGCTAGTTTATATTCTGCAAAGGATATAGTCTTCACACAGTTATGGGAACAAGTCTTGGTGGATATGTCCGTCTTCCCTTGAAGCCCTTTCAGTTCTACTTTATCAAGATTCTTCTTTCAACACCAGGAGAACAAACACCAAAACACAAAAAAATGTCTTCTTTCTTTCATTTCTCCCCAAGAATTTTTGGGCATTTGGATATCACTGTATTCTTTGATTACTTGTTGTGCAAGTCATCTACTTCTCCTCTCCTGCTCTCCTCTATTTTTTTATTATTTATCATTTAGTTCTCCATGCCTCTGTTTAGCGCAGTGCAATTCATGTGTTGTCCATCTTTTCCACTCAACTCTAGGGGAACGTGATTCCAGATTCCAGTTGGCTCGTCTGTGCTCCTGCTCCTCTACTTGGCCTTGGACCTCTCCTCTGGCTTGTCTGTGCTCCTGTACCTGGTAGTGGACCTTGCCTCTAGCACGCCTTGCACTCCCAGCCATCCCCCAAATCAAGGTAAGGTAAGGTAAGGTAAGGTAAGGTGAGGTGAGGTGAGGTGAGGTGAGGTGACACACTTTAAGACCCGGTTCTCCTGAGTCCTGTAGCCCGTTCACCTAGAGCTACGGGACGGATCGCAGTCCTAAATCTCCCACACATACCGCACACGTAACAATGCATCCCCCCCTTCCCCTCAAACAAAAAGCTGTAAGTCCGCGCTCCACCGGTCCACTTGAGTAATAAATGCGGGAGTGGACTACTTCTTTTCTATTTTCCTTTTTTTTTAAAGTAACTTCCCACAGTTTATACTGGATCATCACGGATAGGTCAATAGTTGGGGAATAAAATAAATAAAGTAATAAAGTAAAATAACGAATAATAATTATGTAATAATTACAATAACAAAAAAATAACCCCCGATCTCATCGTCCATCCCGATGGTTTACTGCAAACATCGTCAACTGCCAATGTAACCCTTGTGCTGTCCTAGGCACGTTTACATTGGAAGTTGGGTCATCTAGACCACACTAGACAGTGCGCTGAACCTTTTTTCTTCAATAATTTGTGATCTTCACTGGTGTCCATGGATTACATGAAATCCTCTCCACCTTCATCATGGTAGGAATAACACATCAATGTAAGGGTGGGGTCATAGGGTAACAAGGGTTAAGGGACATCGCCCAACCCTACCGTTGAACATATTTCTCAAAGCACCTCATGATAACAGGAGTCAGAGTGACTAGTCGGTGTAGCAGATGGGCTTCATCCAATCACCAGCCTCGATGACTACTATTTAAACATGTAGTTGTAGAGTTAGATAAGCTAATTCTTCTCTAAGAGTTCTGGTACATTGCCTGTCCATCCTGGTGAGGATGGAACCTGGAAGAAACCTGATGAGGATCCTTCCTCACCAGGTTTCTTCCTTTTTTTCTGGAATCTGTTTTTTTAGGAGTTTTTCTTTACCAAGAGGGAGGGTCTAAAGGCAGGGATGCCCAGTTTAGCCTAGACTGTTTAGTTTAGTTTAGTTTAGTTTAGTTTAGCAATTACCTATTCTATTTTATGACTGATTTAATGATCTTATACAATTACCTGTATGAAGCCCATTGAGACAGCTATCGTTGTAACATTGGGCTATATAAATAAAATTGAATAAGAAATACTTAAAGTTAAGTACAACCCTAAGTAGAGCATAACTGTTGTGATAAGCTTTACAGAAGCATGAAATCCATTCTAACCAAGTCCTGTGAAGATATTCAGCTATAAAAAGACTAAAATAAAATACAGATGTACAATGAATCCAAATGGAGTTCATTCTCCCTGAGTATAGCACCGGTTTCTAAGTCCTCGTTTAAAAACTCATTATTGAAATGCAGGAGAGTGTGTGCTCCTACATACTGACATATATATTTACATTACAGAGCAAACACACATCTGCAGGATCAGCAAACATCAATATCTTGTGGATTTTGTATGCGAGGTTGTTGCATTCCAACATTTTGATGTCAAGTTAATCATATGAGACACTGCATCCCGGGGCTTTAAAATATGGCAGCAGGATAACAGGAAGATTAAACATGGCATGTTTTATGGCATGTGATCTTCCGTTTTGCATGTGCGGTCCTTTGAATGCGTGGATTCATTTTCGTGGTACAATAAACCATTTGTGTATGTTTGTGTGAGGCAGAGAAGCTGTAGTGCTTCCTTACCTGTAGTCCATGCTCTCATGTTGCCACTTCTCTTTCTCCTATCACTCTTTCTCACTCCATCAGCTCTTTTCTTCCTCCCTCCCTCTCTCCCCTGTTTGCCAGGCCAGCCGGTGTTGTCGAAGCACTGTTGAGTCAGTGTGTTTGTGTGTGTTTGAATGCGTGTGCTGTTGACTGAGCAGAGAGATTTAATTGACACCCACAGAGAGAATTATACAAGCTTCCAAATGCTCAGTCTCTCTTGTTGAGCTTAATATTTTTCTGCATTCATGTACAGTGTAGAACCCCTCACACAAACACACAGTGAGTCAGTCCACATGTGGACTTGTTGTCCAATTAAAGGGTGGTAACTGTTTAGGGTTATACTTACATTTAAATGGGGCAAACCTCTATTTCTCAATCCCATCTTCACTTTTTTCTTCTGTTTTCTCGTGTTGCTTTGGATTCTCTCATCATCTTTTGAAGACCTTTTCTTTGTATAATTTTTTCCCCTCAACATGCATGGAACAACATTGGACCCAACACCCAGTTGGCTGGTTCCTACTAACTTCTTCTTTCGCAAAACCACATTTTGCTCCTCATAGCTGTTGTCATGTTCCAATGAGTGGAGAAGAAATTGTTTGCCGATCAGTGAAAAGACCAACCATGTTGCATGAACACACAGTCACTACTGTCTTGTAAGAACCCACTCTGGTAAAAATAATATTTTTGGTGTTTTTAGCGTATTCTTGTGACATTTTTTCTGATGATGGAGGACAGATATAAACACAAAAGGTCAAAATTACACTGACCAAAAATATAAACGCAACACTTTTGTTATTGCTCCCATTTTTTATGGTATGAACTCAAACATGTGAAACATGTTCCACATACACAAAATAACCAGTTATTTGAAATATTGTTCACAAATCTGTCTAAATCTGTGATAGTGAGCACTTCTACTTTACCAAGGCAATCCATCCCACCTCACAGGTGTGCCATATCAAGATGCTGATTAGACAGCATGATTATTCCACAGGTGTGGCTTAGACTGGCCACAAGAAAAGGCCACTCTGAAATCTTCAGTTGTATCACACAGCACAATGCGACAGATGTTGCAAGTTTTGAGGGAGCGTACAATTGGCATGCTGATAGCAGGAATGTCCACCAGAGCTGTTGTTAGGGAATTGAATGTCCATTTCTCCACCATAAGCCATCTCCAAAGGCATTTCCGAGAATTTGGCAGCACATCCAACCGGCCTCACAACCGCAGACCACGTGTAACCACACGAGCCCAAGACCTCCACATCCAGCATGTCCACCTCCAAGATCGTCTGAGACCAGCCACTCTGACAGCTGCTGAAACAATTGGTTTGCATAACCACAGAATTTCTGCAAAAACTGTCAGAAACTGTCTCAGGGAAGCTCATCTGCATGCTCGTCGTCCTCATCGAGGTCTCAAACTCACTCCAGTTCGTCGTTGTAACCGACTTGAGTGGGCAAATGCTCACATGCGATGACGTCTGGCATGTTGGAGAGGTGTTCTCTTCACGGATGAATCCTGGTTTACACTGTTCAGGGCAGATGGCAGACAGTGTGTGTGGCGTCATGTGGGTGAGCTGTTTTCTGATATCAATGTTGTGGATCGAGTAGCCCATGGTGGTGGTGGGGTTATGGTATGGGCAGGCATATGTTATGGGTGAAGAACACAGGTGCATTTCATTGATGGCATTTTAAATGCACAGAGATACCGTGACGAGATCCTGGGAACCATTGTTGTGCCGTAGATCTACAACATCACCTCATGTTGCAGCATGATAATGCACGGCCCCATGTTGCAAGGATCTGTACACAATTCTTGGAAGCTGAAAACATCCCAGTTCTTGCATGGCCAGCATACTCACCGGACATGTCACCCATTGAGCATGTTTGGGATGCTCTGGATCGGCGTATACCACAGCGTGTTCCAGTTCCTGCCCATATCCAGCAACTTCGCACAGCCATTGAAGAAGAGTGGACCAACATTCCACAGGCCACAATAGACAACCTGATCAACTCTATGTGAAGGAGACATGTCGCACTTCATGAGGCAAATGGTGGTCACACCAGATACTAACTGGTTGTCTGAGTCCCCTGACCCCCTCGGTAAAACAAAACTGAAGATTTCAGAGTGGCCTTTTCTTGTGGCCAGTCTAAGGCACACCTGTGCAATAATCATGCTGTCTAATCAGCATCTTGATATGGCACAACTGTGAGGTCTTTGTGTGACTCTCCTGATATGTAAAGATTTCACACAAGAAATATTTTAAGAGATGTAGGCTTACACTTTGAATGAAATACGTAAGGGTTAATGATTGACGAAATGTGCATCATTACTTTTTAACGCACGCAGTGAAAACCTGAACCGCGGAGGACAGTTGCTTCCGCGAAGTAAGTAATAATGCACACTTCGAAGTCCATTAACCCGCTTACACCATGGTCACTTACAAAAGCAATAAACGTTAAACAGTTTTTAGTCCTTAATTGTTGTTTTTTTCCTGATTTGGATCGCTTTTCTCACAAAAAGCGGACTATTTGTTACGTGGTGTTAACAAATAGTCTGCGTCACGCAGCACCACCACTGCAGTCAAGATTCGGCGATATATATATATATGCTGATCTTTCCGATGGGTTGAATAAAGCACCAGTTCAAAGAGAAAGTTCACCTCTTACCGCTTGTTTTTTTCCAAATGATGAAGCAAAAGGTTGTTTTAAAGAAGCCGGCGCAGTGATACAAAACATTTAAGCTAGCTGACCGGAACTTCTTTTTTCACCGTGAGGTTATCCCGTGGCATATTATTTTATAATGTACACCCAGCAGCCAATCAGAATCGAGTATTTACTCGGACCACGGTATAAAGACGTATAAAGATCACCAAACACTCTGTGATATGTAAGATTAAAAGATAATATAAGTAACGATACATTTTGTAGGCTATAAAAAAAAGTCTAAAATAAAATAAAATAAAAGGTGTTATCTGAAAGTGAAAGGTTTCTTTGTAAATTTAAAAATACATGCCAAAAGAAAGGTGAAGGACAGAGCAGAGTAAAAATGTATTTCTAACCTCAACCCCTTTTTTTGAGAAAATATTTCACATATAAAACATATTTCAGAAAAAAGGTGAGGGCATCTTGGCTTATACAATTTTCTGTTGTGAGTAGTTCTGAATGATAAATTGATGAAAAATATGTTTTTGTCCTCACAACCAGACTTTTTGCACCAGAAAATATTGGTTTAGTATACTGTATATCCCTTTTTTTTAATAATACAATTGTTAAACAGCCAGAGATCAAACTTGCTTTGTGGCTTTTAACAAACACTTTTTATGTAGAGGAATTCAGAGATTTCTTTACAGCTGCTGTCAATGTTTGCTTAGAGGTTTAGCAAAAAAGGCATAGTAAAGATGCAGCCAGAAGTTTGTACTCTTTTTCAGACTGCTGCCATCCCCTGTAACAAAACGTGCTGCTCTAGGTACAGTGCCTTGCAAAAGTATTCGGCCTCCTTCAACTTTTCAACCTCTTGCCACATTTCAGGCTGCAAACAACAAAACTGAAATATTGGGCACTGTCAAAAATATTGCTAACTACCAAATTAGCTTACCTGCATGGACAAGATTATTTGATAAGGCAGGTATTTTTCTTTCTTGGTCTTCACACCCCTCTGCCCTATCAACTGTTTCTTTGTTCCAACACACCTGACTGAGAAGACAATCATTATCAGACGGTTGAGAAGCTGAGGAGCTGGAAGACAGTGAATAAACACAAGACGCAAGGAAAGTGAAGCCAGAGAAGCAGAATCAAGACATAATCTGCTGTAAACGCTTGTTTTCTACCTGTTTTTTTGTTTTAGTTAAAACACAATTCAACTAATTTGAATCTTTTAAAGAAATCCAAGAAAATTTTTTCTAACACCGAGACTTTAAAATCTATTTCAACATTAAATCAACTTAAACAATTGTTATAGCATTCAGATCGGTTTTTAAAAAATGCCCCATAGCTGATTTTTTAAATCTAAAATAAAGACTTTTGTGTTTTTTTATGTAAATAGCTCACATTGTGACAGGACAAAAATCCCAATGGATTGAAGTTCAAAGAAACAAAAATAAACCAAATTAACATTGTTCTCACCTTTTCTTAAATAACTTTGGTGTAAGGACATCTGAAATGAAAATGTTGTTTGATTAAAAATAAAAAATAAAAGCTAAATATAGATTTATTCTTAACCTTTATCTCTGCCTTCAACTGTAATCAATCAAGGTCGCAGATTTTACTCTGACTTTTCTTTTCTGAACTATTTTGTAATTTCTCCTGCTACCTACCTTGTTGATTTATGTCAAAATTAGTTACAACTTAAAGAAAAAAAAACAGGACTATGATATATGACTGAGGCTTTTAGAAAAGATCAGGCTAAAAGTCTGTAATTGTTTATGTACCTAACTACAATCAATCACTCAGTTCATGTAGAGCAAAGTCAAACGTCTTCAGTTGAGGAAACAATAGAGGTCTGTAGATCCTTGAGCTTTTGTGTGGAGGAGAGTCTCAAGATTTTTCTGAAGTGTCTGAAAGGATCTGCACTTGGACTGACTCAGTACAGAATTTCCTCTTAAAAACAGTGTGTGTGTGTGAATATATATATATATATATAGAGAGAGAGAGATATTATTATAGGGGGAAAAAAATGCCAATACAACTCATGGAATTTGTCTTTAAAGTATTTCTTAAAATATATTAAATTAGGACTATTGCTCTAATTAATTGGACATTTTTTAACATAAGTGCCTCTTGTTTAGAGCTTTATTTCTTCAAACATTTGCTATAATTATACACTTTCCCCAAAAATAAATCCTGTTTAAAGCAATAGTTCAACTATCTTTATTTCCAGAGCATAAATCATCTTAAAACTGGATCAGAGTTGCACATTTAAAGATAATACTTGTATTAAAATTATATGTGAATCAAATAAAACCTTTTAGTTTCCCTTATTCAAGCTCATATGTTTTTTGAAACGAGACCACTCACCATCACAAATAAAGCTTCTGCTTACAAATATCATCTGTAAAAACATCATAAAAACATATTTCTTTAGAGATATTAGAGATATTAATTAAAATTAAGATGTCATTATGATCAAATTACGTCACAAGATGTTAACGATTTATTTTCATAAGTTGTAGGAGTAGCAGGAAAGGAAATTGGTTTTTAAACCTGAAACTAGATTTAAAAAAAATACTTTGTGAGTTGTGTTTTTGCAGTGTAAACTGGAGGATTCTGACAAAAATCAGCTAAAGATAAACTGCATGTTTTCTATAAATGCATTACTATCTACAGCCACCACCATCCTTATTTCTCTGCAGGTTTCCCTTGATTTGCCATAACAGCTTTGACCTGGTGGAGCACGAGCCCTCGACGGCCTGATCTGTCTGTTTCTGGGACATTTGCAGCAGGTCCTTTTGATTTCTGTGTGATAAAATCTGGAATGTCAGGGAATCCTATTTGTTCAAAGGGTTCCTGCACAAGCTTTATCAGATTACACTCTGAAGGGCTTCAACCCAGTCAAACCGATGGGTCCTTCTTGAATCTTTCCTGAGGGCTCTCAGCGTCACAGAGGGCGACGTCGTTCCTGTTGGGGCGGTGGCTGAGACAACAGATTCCCCTTATGTACTCAAATGCAAACATTGCAGTTCATGATCACTTCACTCCTCTACGTTAAATGTGTTAAAAATGTAATGCTTTTAAACACAGCCTCTCTCTGTTTGTATCACACACACAGCAAAAGCTCAATTAAAATGACTGCAGTGCCTCCAGTCCTGACAGTTTGCTATAATCACACACTTGGTCATGCATGACCAACCGTCACAGCAGGTGTTGACTCAGTTTGCTGTCTGCAAATGAGACGAACACAGAAACAAATGATAAATGCGCCAAATACCCCAAAAATGAATAGAAGTCATTGGATAACAGAAGCAGCAGCTAACTTTGCTATTAACGGGAACTCACTATAAGGCAACAAAACAAAATAAAAATCACCATTCTGTTGTTTAAAAAGAATAACAATTCTGCTAATTGTATTTATTTGATGTTATTTGAGAAAGGTGGAATAAGAAATATATAACAGGTTTATGAACCTCAGTGGATTTTACCAATAACATTTGTTGTTTACATGACACCAATCCCCCAATTAGTATATTTTTCATTCAAAATTGAATGTGAGGGTTTCAAAAAGTTTCTAGCTTTGAAATGGTTGGTTGAAAACAAACATTAAAAAGGTTATGACATAATTGTGATAACCCCTTGAAATAATTCCTTGGATCTTTGAGTGGAGCTCCGCCTGCTTTTGAAACCATTTTCACATAGTTTTCACTTTGCCTTTGCTTTGTTTGTGGATTCATACATTTTTTTTCGTCTCTACATGTTTGATATTCATTATAATACATTAAAAAACTGCTTGATCTCAATATCTTGGATTTTTGCAGTAAAAAAATGACAAAATTCATCTCTTGGAATTAGGTATTTTGGAAAATTTCCGTTTTACTGTGGAATTATTGCATAAAATAATCTAAAAATGTATCTGTAAAAAGAGACTGCAAACATTAATATCAACTGTTGCCACAAATAAAAATAATCTTTTAAAGATAAATTACATAAGCAAATGTTAAAGTAGGAAAAAAAAAAGCTCAAAAAGGCCTGAACTAGTAAGAGTTAAGATGGCTGGATGGCAACATGGCAAAAAGGAAGTCCCTGTTGTGACTGTAAATGAGAACGATCCCAAAGTCCTGAAACATCAGTTTGTTCAATAGAATAAAAAATAAATGAATACATAAAACGGCTTTTATTGGTTCAATTTAGGATACTCATTGACAAAAAAAATAAAAAAGATTTTCTTTCATCCTGAAAGGAAATTTTTGTAAAAGCAATCGTTGAGTCAATCCTTTAATTATTCCTAGAATGATTACAAGCAACACTTTTTTTATGCTAACAATAATACCCTGGTTGTATCCAATACCCACAGTTATCAGTATTACTGTGAATTGTAGTTAGCAGATTTTCAAAAGTTTAATACATTTTTTTCAACAATCTGACAGATTTAGATTTAGGGGAAGTTCACAAACATGATTTTGCCTAAAAGTTAAAAGTGCTAGTCATTTATCCATTTTTCGAACCAAAAGTCTGGGAGAAAGCACATCGCTATAACACTGCAGAGGCAAAAACAGCAGTGCTGATAGCTTTTGCCAAGATGCCGTTAATCTTTCTGGCACTGCTTCAACCTGGCGAACATTTCTATGCTAATGTACGAACATAAGCAAGTTTATAAATCTTTGAAGACAAACAAATAACAGCAAAGCAATGCAGGTACATACTGTTCCTTTAACAGTCTTAGTTTCAATGGCTGAGTCTACAAAAACCTTTGATTTTTATCTTTATCCAGAAAAAAAGTTACATAAAGGTTAGTAGAAATGTTACTGAAAGGTTGCTTTTCCACTCTAAAATCGGTTTATTTTATTTATTTATTTTACTAAACTAACTTAACTTAATTCCCCAGTTTGGTTTTTAAGTAAGTTTACTGGTTTTCTGCTGCTTCTGAAAGGTTCATAGGAGTTCTTTCTCAAGTCATTGGATGTAAAGTAAAGCTGAAAGAAATGTCCAACACACAATACATTTTAGTACAAAAAAAAACAAGTTCTACAGCAAACTCCTGTATCATTTAAAGACAAGAAAATACAGTCTTGGGACATGATACAGAAAAAAAAAAAGAAGAAAGAAGTCCCTGCCATGTGTTACTGTGATGATGAGCTATTAGAAATCCAATTGGTATCACTTTAAAAATTAAATCCCACCAAATCCCTGCCAAAGCCGAATCCAAATAAACACTGGTAGTGGCAACGTGGGGTGCCAGGAGTCTCCAAGCTGCCTTCAGCAGAGGCCACATTGTTTCCAAAGCTGGACCGCTGCACGTCCTTGAGGGGCCAATTCATTAGTTAGCTGGAAAGCCCAATCAATCACAATGCAGCTGGCAAGACTATGAATCATAATTCAGCTCAGGTACAGCAGAAAGAGAAGAGAGCGAAACGGGACGACGGATGGACATGGAGACGGGGAAACAAGACAGACTGGCAGGAGCAGGAGGGAAGAAGGATGACTGCGGATACGACTGAAGACCGTTTAGGGGACGGATCTCTGTGGCTGTGTGCTGCAGCAGTGATTAAAGATCAGCAGTCACACAAAGATGGTGTAAGACATTTGGCTGCTTTTGGGTCATGATTTAAAAGAAAACGACTTTCAGAAACAAATGCTGCAGTAAAATGTTAACAAGCCATTAAGTACACATCATTTTTTATCTAAATTGATTGTTAGAAACTTGGTTTATATTAAAAAGCATAAGTTATTGATTAGTATTAGCAAGAGAAAAAGCCAAGTGTCTAATGTCTTCCCCTGAGATGACCACAAATTACCCAGAAAACTCCACATGGTCCCAAAGATTCAAGTACGTCCCCTCCACTCGTCTGTGATTGTTCTTGTTTCATCGATCGCTCACAGGTCAATATAATAAAGCAGACACAGGTGTGTATTTGCACCACAAGGAAGCGGCAGAATGTTAACTAGAACTATTTAATCTCATGCACAAACACAAAAGCAGTTGTTCATCGAAAACAACAGTGCTTTCCAAATTTGTTAAGACAAATCTTATACAGCTGTTTTAAACTGAGAACTATTATTTGTGAGCAGCAGAAAGAAAGAATGACGCGGGGTTTTGATGACAGCAACCCAAAACTGTACCAACCGTGAGCTAACAAATAGAAGACCTGATCCCAACTGACTGAAAATCATGAACTAGTATATACTGAAGACCAGTGGTTCCCAAACTGGGGGGCAGAGGTACTGCAGGGGGGCGCGGTGGAGTTTAGAAACAAAGGATTTGTATGTTTGTGTCAGTGTGGGGGGACTCAAAAATATTCTAATCTTCAGAAAGGGGGGCCCTGTCGAAAAAGTTTGGGAACCACTGCTGAAGACTAATTAACTAATAAACAGAAACAGCTGAAAATAAAACTGCATGGTGCATGGCTTAATCAAACAAGAAAACTAAACTAAATTAGCATAATGTATTGTTTATAATAACTAAAACATGATAGCAATAACCAGAATACAGTGTTCCCTCGTTTACTGCGGGGGATGATTCGCATTAGGTAAAATACGTAAAGTAAGATTACTGATGTTTTAAGGTCGTAAAACTGTTCACTACACACTTTCTATACTTTTCTCAGACAGACATGAATAATTTCACATTTTTCTCTCTTGTTTAAAAACTCTCAAAGTTTACATCTTCATAGAAAAATAAGTCCAGTATTATAAAATGAAACCAAAGATCTGGTCATGATCAAAGAGTTTTGTAAATGTAGCAAACTACACGCATTAGGCACGGCACAGAGGAGATTGATTGACAAAGTCACCAGCCAATCAGAACATTGCACTGTTAAAATAAAAGAAAAAAGTAAGAAAGCACAAAAAAATGGCAAAACAGCAAGACTGCAAACGGTGAACAGCAATATAGCGAGGAAACACTGTAGTCCAATTAAATTGATCTAAACTGAATTATGGACTCAAATAAACTCTTTTTACAGATGAATGAGTGACAAATGATTTTATTTTATTTTTTTTATAAAAAAAAAGTTTGCTTAAAATCCCTAAAACAATGGAACAATATTATAACTTAGGCTAACAGAAGCTCCATTATCCTGCACCGTCTTTTGCAATGCAGAAATATTCATTCAGTGCAGGAGCCCACTCAGCTGTTGTCAAGAAAAGGACAGTTCAGTCGATCACAGGGCTACACAAAGACAGACAATCAGAGATTTGTACGTCCTTCCTCTTTCTTTGTTGCTCCATCCATAAAAAAATAAAAAATACCACAACACTATAACACAGTTTATCGTGAAACGTTGATGACAAATCCAATTAGACAAGATGAGAGAATGCAAAAACTGTCCTCTCTCGCTTTTTTTGGGATAGACTGTATCGTTTTGTTGCTCTGGTTGGACAGTGTTGGAAATTTGCCTTAAACTGTTTTATTAGATTCACGAAAAGCTTTCTGTCAATTCCTTACTTTTATAATGAATCTGTGATACCAGGGGCTCAAACATATTGTATGAAACTGATAAGATGGCCCTGGATTGTTAAAACACGACTAACCCAGGGATGGTGTTTGATTTAAAATACATTGATACAATCCACTTTAAGGAAAAAGAGCCCCACCTGTTAAAATAAAATAAAAAACAGCAGGGCCCTGCTTTTTAACGGTGAATATCTCCCCTTTCTTAAAAAAAAAAATATATATATATATATATATATATAATCTCATCGTGCTCTGACACTCAATTCTTTTTATTAAGATATTCTATGAAAATAATGAAAGAATGTAATTTGGATTCAAAAAAAGCGAACTGTAATTGCCTTATTAGAGTGGCCAGAGAGGTTAATACATTTCCTCGAGCAACAGTAAAAATTTCTAGAGCAGAGCACTCTGCCAAAATGTGTCGCTACATGAAATGGAAGCAGAAAATCCTGCAAAAATTCTAAATGATTATGAATAAATTTGGCTTAGGATAAAAACACTTCAGAACAATGATAGAAAGCTGCACCCATAATGAAACTTGATGGTTTTGCTTTCTGAGGCTGTGGCATTGCTCACTATCAGGTGGCGAGATTCTTTTAAATGTTTCGTTAACAGGCAAGCAACTTAAAAGAGCAGTTGTAAAAGGTTTTGTCTGTTTAATGAGACAGCTGCTGTAAAGGAAAGGCATTGTTATTTTTTGCTCCCTTTAGGTGAATCCAATGAGTAATTTTTAGTAATCAGCTAAATGCCATCCTTCCCAAATGGCTGCCTGACTGTGACAGATGCCAACACTTCTCAGGTACCAGTACACTGGCATTCATCCGACATGAACCAACACTACAACTGTGACCCCTTAAAATAATGAGACGTTGAAGTCTAAACAACAGTGTAGAAAAGGAAAAGACTAAAGCTAATTTACTTTACTTACTGATGCCTCTAAATAAAAGACAAAACAAGCAAAACATTGAGAATTCCTTTCCTCTTTGACACACAATGCTATTGCACTGACAAATCAGACTCTTAATTTTTTTTTTCATTTAATTTAATTGTTTTTGGGGTTTTTTATATAAAAAAGTTGAGGAAAGGTAAAAAAAAAAAATCACAGAACAGAAGAACGGGTTCTCTTAATTTCCCAATTAAATGATGAGCAGTGTCCATTAATGATTAAAGTTTGACTGTGTAACAAACCCTTAGCACAAGTAGAATACCATAACAGACTGGTAAACTACACATATGCAGAGATGGGCAACTCCAGGCCTCAAGGACTGGTGTGTCTGCAAGGTTTACAGATATCCAAGCCCAACTGATTACCTGCTTCAGGTGTGTCCTATCAATTAGAACATGCCAGAGCAGGGTATGTTGGAAAACCTGCAGGAATGGAGTTATCCAATTCCAGGCCTCAAGGGCCGGTATCCTAAATGTTTTCTAACCAACCTGTCATTGAAGCTCCTTATGGTAAATAGCCTTCCTCGAAGCCATCCCCAGAGCACGTTACAGTCACAGTCCCATTCACATGAACATTCACACTCTGCTGCCGAACACGGGCACCTTCCACCAGAGGCAAGGTGGGGTTAAGGACACTTCCGAACATTTGGTCGACCACTGCACCATGGTCGCATTGGCTAAACACATCTGATCCAGATAAAAAGTAGGAGATTTGGCAGGATTTCTGGAAAACCAGCAGGAGACCGGCCCTCAAGGCATAGGGTATCAAATTTCTAATCTGTAGAAATCAAAATACCAGAAAACAAAATGCAACGCAAATAGTAAATTCCTGTCATCTCTAGCATTATTCCTGATATCCAGCAAATTATAACATTAGTTTGCCAGCTTCCCTCAGGTGAAATACAGCAAACAGCATTTGCTGGAGAATATCTCACACTAATCTTTACCATGAAAAATTAAGAGTTTCTCACTTTCAGAGCAGTTAGATAGCTGTTCAGAGTAGTTACCTTAGCAAAAATCTGAAAACTGATCTTTTACATTTACTTTCACATCTGCAAATTCATTATTTCCAGAGGTTCTTAAACTCCACTTCCTCCCATTTTAATGCAGTTTCAGGAAATTTGCTGTTTTGAGCCGCTGACAACATCCGTGTTTCAAGCAAAAGTCAATAAGGTTTTACTCTAAATTATGGTTTGGGACAATTACATCCAATACATTTTGCTACTGAGTTCAAACATGAGTTCAAACATGTTTTATTTTGCACAAAATGAAACATTTTTAGTTGACTTTTCTTTAAAAAGTCAGGGTTTGGGCAAACTACACCCCGAGGGCCATATGTGGCCTTTTAAACTACTTAATGTGGCCTGCCAAACTGGGACTAAGGATATTGATAGTCCTTGTTATTTTTTTTTTTACTAATAAACTGACATTTTAGGTGATGTGTCTTCCAAGCAGGACAGTCATTTTTCCAAACAGTTCAACACCACATGAATGCAGCATTTCTCTAAATTTGCATTTTTCTCTGAGGGACGTCAACCCATCAGTGCAAGTGGTACTAAAATGAGAACAAAAGCCACACATCTTGAAATAAAACCTCCAAAATGTTCTTTTTTAAAAGATACATTCATTTTTAATCAAAACTGTTATGTGTTTTGGCACAGATTTTCTATTATTTCTTTCTCTTAAATGGTGGATTACCAAAAAAACCCACTGCATCTGGTTCTGGTCCGACACCTTCTGTAAAAGTTTAGAACTGGTTGTGGCTGAGGAGTCAAAATGTTTGCCTACCTCTGTTTTAAATCATAACATTTATGTTTTCTAGTTTGTCTGAATATTAGATCCAAGAGGGTCACAATAAGCATGCAGTATAAAATCAACATCTCATCTTCCAACTTCTTTAACCCCCTTTTTTTCTCCCTTTCCTTCGGTACCCTTATCCCCCATCTCTAACATCCCACTCTCTCCTTTTCTCACCTTTTTTTTCAACAAGAAATGTATCTAAACATAGTATAAATAAAGTTTAGCCTCAAATACAAAAGGGGTTTATACAAACATAAACCTTATGTGTCAGAGGATTGGAAAACCCCTATTGTAACAGTAAAATCTGAAACACAAGATTAAAAAAACAAATAAAATGAACACCTATGTCTACACTACTAGAACCAATTGTCACAATAACTGTCCACATGTTGATACATAAAAAATTAATACTTTTTTTTTTCTTTTTGTCCACTTGAAGTAGTTTGGCTACCCTCAAGTACTATAGTATTATTGAATCAAGTGAATCCAGCTAATCAGAAGCTGCAAGGCCAGAGGTGATTGTGGTGATTAAATCCTAAATTTAATTAGCATTTATATAAAAAAAAAAAAAAAAACAAAACAAGGGCAGTGGTTTGTTTGTCTGGAAATATATTTTCTTTCCTAATGTGATTTAATCACAATCTTCTAATATTTTTGTTGATTTCGTGCACTTTTCAAGATGCCTTTATCTCCTTCGTTCTACCTTTTAATACATTTTCACTCCAGTAAGTGAATTAGGCATCATCAACTCTTCCCAAAACAAGATAAACAACCAAAGGCAGTCAGAGAGCCTCATCATTGCTCACTGTGTTTTTTTCCAAAAAAAGAGATGAGCAGAAGCATTAAAACAGCAGTGATGTAACAGATGTAACAGCTTCCAATGTACTCTTAGGCATACAGCACCCCTTGTGGCCAATTCTGAACACAATGCAGGATGAAAATATTCAGTTGTAAGCAGTTGTGCATCTTTTCATATAATTCATATAAAATAGGCAAACAAAATTATACACAAAAATATATATAGCATTCATTATCTTCCAGTTATTAGTTAGAACTGAACTGCTTCTGTTTAATGTCTCTGCATTCTGAGAGGCAGATAGAGGGGAGAATGAGCAAACTGGTTACTGGTACTCAAATAGCATTTTAGATATTTAACGAGAGCCAAATCACAACTATAAATTCTAAAATATAATCTCATTGGTGTTTTTTTTTGGTTTTATATATATTTTTTTCTGTTTTTCTATCAGCACAAGGAGCTGAAACTTTGGAAAGCAGCCACCATATCAGATTCCCCCACCTTGGTTCCCACGTCTCTTTTTGGGTTCATAACTGCCATGTGCTATTAATTATTAATAGGGACAATTCTCTGGCGTTTGCATGAGTCATGCTTCCTGCTGTTTCATTTCTCAACAGCCCTAAAAGGTTGGATCACCACAGACACAAGAAATTTTCAATTTTTAACCCAAAAAGGCGCATGAATGTTTGATAGATTCCTAAAAACAGAAGGTGCTGTTGATACAATCGCAGCTATGGAGCAACATTTAAAAGGAAACCTCGAGAGATATAGAAAAGGCACATCAGGGGACTCTCAAGAACCAGGAAAAAAAAAATTAAATAGGAAAATGCATGCAGTGACAGTTGACTGATGCATTTCAAAAATAACTCCAAAATATTATAAATGTCTAAAGCTACAATACACACTTAAACATTGTTAATGTCTAAAGCTACAATACACACTTAAACATTGTTAATGTCTAAAGCTACAATACATACTTAAACATTGTTAATGAATAGGAACAATAACATTTTGGCAGAAGGCACGACCATGACAGCAGACAGCAGTTTGCTGTCAATGTTACTAAGCTCAATAAACAAGGCGGGATTTGGTTATACAGTAAAATCAAGCTGTAAGGTTTTAAACTGTCCATAAAACGACTTCTAAAGATCTAAGAACGGATAATACTTTTGTAAGGCAACCCCCCAATACACATAAGTATTCCAGAGAATATAAATAATGCATTTGCAATGATGGAGTTTTTCCTTTGATTTCCTAGAATTTAGTGCAGAAAAACACAGTACTGATACACAGGTTATAGAGAATGTGTGTTTTACAGAACATAGTAAGCAATAAGTTGAAATTTTATTAACAGTAAAAAGATTTATAATTAAAATAAAATATGTTAAACTTAGATTTACATGTAACACATACAATATTAAAATAGTAAATTTTATATTATTGGGCAAAAATTGTTCATTTTTAAGTTTCACCATCAATTGTTTAAGGACATTCATTGGGTTGGTTGAATTTTCAAAATAAAAGCAGGGAGGAATTGCTGTTAGGTTCTTGAGAAAAAGGGGGACACAGTGCAAATAGGTGCTGATTTTAATACCTTGACTTCAACATGAATATACAAGGGAAAATTAACCAATATACATGAAATTTAGACCAATATAAAATTGTATTTATTATACTTTTCATGATACATTCTATCCATCTTTAATGTCAAAAACACTGGTAATTTGAACTTAACAGTATTTTTTTTTTTTTTTAATAAGGACCAGGTAGCTAACAGAATGAGTTTTGGAACATATAACTTGTCTGGATAGCATAATCTCAAACTATAAAATATAAAATAATAATAATAAACAAAGTTACTTGAGCAAGTTTTCTTATATTGCACATTTCCGCTAAAATTCTGTTCAGGTTTGACAATTTTGAAGTTAGCCACTCCTCTTCTACAGAAACCCCCATTTGCCAATGCCAAAAACCTCAAAAGCATATCAAAGTTAATGCACATTTATTTTTGGTTGCATAATGTTGATTAAAAAAAACTTTTACATTATACTCTGGGAGATATAAGAACTAGGGAAACTACTTGAAACCTCAAACTGTAGGAGGCCTCTGCTTGTCCTGTGGCACAACAGAAAGGAAACGGTACAGATCACATTTCACAACCCTTCTCCCAGAGGTAAACTGAGAGAAACAAAAACCTCTTAACAACTCAGCAGTCGCTTCTAACGCCTTCATTTACTTCAGGACATTCTCACAAGTTCTCGCCATTGTTTGTAGTATTCTTTTTATATCTGTAATTCTTTACATAATCTTCTTAGAAAAATAAATTAACTAAATTGGTGATATTTTTTAACTACAAATTGAGTTTTGACAAGGGTAAGAGATTAGTTTCTAGTACAGGTTGTCTGGCTTGAAGTCTCTCGGTGAAGATGTTGCAATGCACAGTATGAGTATGTGTGTTTCTGTGTAATTGTTAGTCTTTCCTTGTCATTTACAAACCAGTCCCACAAATACAAATAATGTAAGACTTACAAAATAAATTCCAGGTTACGCTTACATGGCAAGCAGCTTTGTAGTTTTTTTTTTTAAATCCTTGTTTTTTATTTGTTTTGTCCTTCAAAATAGTCCTTCGACAATATATGTGCCGTTAGATTTCACCCGAAACATAATGAAAGTAGCAAGATTGAAGAGAAACACAACTCTATTCAGAAGACACTATATTTAACATGGCTCTTTACACAAAACGAGTTATAAAAAACAAACCAAAAAAAAAAGAACATTTTTATCAAGAGGTTTGCTGTGCCTTCATTTCCCATCAGTTAAATACTGTTTGTTCTCCCAGCAATCCAGACAAAGTGACAGCAAGTCTGCAGCGGACTTCACAGTTTCCCCAGGAGCAGACAATCCACCCTTGTGAAAAAAAAAAGGAAAACAAACAAAATATAGCATCCATCCATGACTAAGTCTGTCAATTTTGTTTCCATGAGAAGCAATTAGATTCCAAATGATAAAAAAACAACAACAAATGCTCCCTCCTTTTGCTGCTTTTTTTTTTTTTTAATTTTCTTAACAGGTACTGCTGATGATGGTGAGGTATATTCTCAAGCAAAGTTTTCAAGACTTTGATTTGGCTGAGAAAAAAGCAGTTGGAAAGGAAACAAAAAAACAACAAATGTTGATAGCAGCAAAAATACTACAATGGTATGGTTGCTTTGTAGGGTTGGCCAAATTCATACAGGTAGTGGCATGTATATTCCAAAAGGTCTTTCTCTTTTAAATAAATCCAAGCGGATACTAGTAATAGCTTTGTAGTGCGGAGCCATTTTGTCTATCTCTGCATTGGTCATTAAGGATTTCCAGAAGGCACTTTTACTTGCTCTGAATGTGTGTGTTAGTGTGTCTGTGTCTGCCTGCAAAGAGAAAGAGCTGAAGACAGACGAGCAGAGATTTGAGAGACTGAATGGTGTTTGTGTGTCTGGAGAGGGGAGGACAAAGAACAAGAGATAGACAGAAGTGTCGGGCTGTCTGTCAGCAGGAGTTGGGTTTCCTTGTGTATGTGGCTGTAATCAATGCAGAAAATCAAACACAATAGTCCCTACATTTTACTTAGGGCAGTCTGCTCCTCGAGCACCTGCAGGTAATCAGGCGTCCCTTGGAGCTTGGCTTTCAGCTCGTAATACTCACTTTTCCTTTGCTCCACCACAATCTTACTGTGATTCCCACCTATCAGGGAAGTTTTCTTCATCTTTCTATCCAGTGATTTCTCTGGATAACGGATTTCGTACCCGCCCATCCCTATACTGTTGAAGTCTCTTTTGCTGTCCAAGAAGTTGTGGATAAACATGCTGGGCTCCCTGTTAGGGAGGAACTCCTCAAGCTCGTCAATGGTGCTGAGGCGCTTGTTGCGCTCCAGAGTGGAATACAAGTCCTTATCCTTGTCGGCACAGTTGCGAAGGATGATCTTCTGTCTCTGTGAGTCAGCAAACTTGAACCCAGCGTCCATGTCAGAAGAGCGTCCCATCCCACATGTGTGACTTTTTCCAATGTGCTCAATGGTCTGGGGAATGAACGTTTCCCCGCCCAAGTCATCTCCTGGGATAGAGCCTTTTTTGCCAGATTTGTGGCTGTGCCGGCGGAGCTGCAGTGACATGGAACCGCACTCCTGATTTCCCAGTCCTTCTTGCCTGCCCACCGGTTTCTTATTCCGCCTCAGGACAAAGACCAGAAGGCAGAAGGCCACAAACACAGTAAGGATAAGCACTACTAAGATGCTGAGGATCATAATCGAAAGAGGCACAGGCCCTCCTGGAGGTGCTTTCCCAACTCGTGTGGGTGATACTGAGGTCAGGAAAGGTGGTGCACCCGTCACAATAGGTCGTGGTCTTGCAAGCTTAGGGCACAGAACCTCATTTTTTATGAGTCGCAGCTCTATGTTGGAGAATTGTGGTGGGGAGGTACATTTTACCTCTTTTGCAGTCACACCATCATTTAGCCTCTGTAACCACAGCTTGAGGGCGACCACATCGCAGGAGCACTCCCAAGGGTTCCCCTCTAAGTCTATGTGTGTCAGTGACCGCAGCTGGTCCAACACACCACTCACTGGTAATGTCATAAAGTGGTTGTTCTTCAGATTGAGTTTGGATAAAGGAACACTCGCAAATATGTAAGCAGGGAGGTTCCGCAGAACATTATTATTGAGAAACAGGGACTGCAGGTTTGGTGTGGAGTCAAAAGTGCCGGCTAAGACTTCTTTTATGGCATTGTATTCCAAATGCAGATACTCAAGGCTCTTTAGACCCACAAACATATCTGGATGTAACTGTTCAATCTGATTTCCATTTAAATACAATTTTTTCAGATTAGAGAGGTTTGAAAAGACCCCTTTCTGCAATGTGACAATTTGGTTGCTGCCAAGATGGAGCAAATCTAAGCTCTCAAACCCTTGGAAATCTGTTTGGCCGATATCACGAATATAATTCCCACTTAGGTGAAGTTTCTTGGTATTTGGGGGTTTCGGATTGAGATCAACTACACTTTTAATATTCTTCCCCTGACAGCTTATACTTAAGCCTGAGTCTGGGGACTGGGCACTACAGCTACAAGGCTGTGGACACAGGAGCAGTGGGGTCCTTGTTTGAAATGACGTAATCTGGCTATTTCTTCCAAATGGTGGAAAACCAGCCACAATACCATTCCCATAAATCTTGGATGAGTCCGTGGTTTTAGCGGCTTTTGTGAAAACAGGAGCCAAAGTTGTTGGAGATACTTTGGATGGCACCTGCCCGTTATCTGGTAGCATAGGTGGCATCCTCACATCAAATTCACTTCCTGTTCCCAAGGGACAAAGCTCCTGTCTTTTGGTTTCTTTCAGGAGCCTCCCATATAAGTCACTTGGTGTTTCACAAACTGCCTCACCAATAAAAATATTGTACGGCATGTTTTCAAGCCATGCCTTCAGAGGGGCTAAATCACAGGTACAATTCCATGGGTTGTCGTCCAGCTGCAGTTCGACAATGCGTCCAATATGCTCCAGAACTCCCAAATAAGGGAGCTTTTGAATCCTGTTCCCTCTTATATCCAAGTGTGTTAGTGAGGCAAACCGAAATATGTTATCAGGAAGTCCATGAATGAGATTATCGTTCAGTATTAAAACCTTTAACTTGTGCAGTTTGTTAAATGCTCCCTTTTCAATGTACTTAATTTCATTATAGTCAGCTTGAAGATATTCCAAATTTTCAATGCCTTGGAAAGTGTCTGCTCTCAGCACACTTAAAAGATTATTGTTTAAGTGCAGCTGTTTTAATGCACTCATGCCCATGAATGCTCCACCTTCAATGTTCTCCAGGTTATTGTTGCCCAGGTGCAGCGATACAGCATGGGTGAAGTTGAGGAACGAGTTTGGGTAGAGGATGACTAAATTATTCTTCTGGAAGTTCAGGTGGTACAAGGAGGATGCTGGAGGAATAAGCTGTGTGGGACGATACACCAAGTTCTCCTGGCAGTTAACATACAACACGTTCTCCAACGAAAAGCAGGAACAGGCGCTGCAGGTCTCGGCCACCAAGTCCGAGGTGGATGGGTCCGCCATGGGGGGTCCGTCTGACATGTAGGAGTGGTTGAAGGATAGGGAGCTGGAGATGGAAGAAAAAAGGGCTGCCAGCTGAAGTAAGAGGAGCATCTCGCCGGTTAGAAATCCTCCTCCAGATTACCATTTAGTAACCTTTGGAGAGAAGAGAAAAAGGATGCATGCACAAACATTCAATCATACAGGCATACATACCAAACACAGAAAGCAAACCATCAATATTCATGCTTAAAATTAATTAAAGTGGAGTTGGACTTCTCCCATTCCTTAAATCCATGTTTAATCTTCATCAGAACAATTTAAATAGCTATATAATTATGCACATTTTTTCAATTACATTTCCACTTGAGTCACAGTTGCACAGTTCTGAAATTGACTCCATGATCCTCCATAAATACTGAAAGACTGTTTTTTTTTCTTTCTTTTTTTTTCCATACATGCAAGGAAAGTGTACGGATTGCTCGAAGTGCACTGCATCCCAGCCTCCCTTTCAAATCCTTTCACATGCTCAAAGCTCAGTCTTTTCATTTTTTACCTTTTCAACTATATTACAAAAATAGTCCAAGTCAAAATGTTCTAAATTGAAATCAGCACCCCCACACAGCTCACTCAAATTATTCAAAAAAAACCACTGAACACCAGTAGCAGAGGAAGAATTGGGACTGTGCCCGCTGCTGACATATTCAGGGGATTTAAGGCATCTATGGAGGGGTCAAGAATCGTCTTTCTTGACTGAACCGCATCAGCCATGTGGATTGTAGAGGAAATTTCTCAAGTGAAAGGGGAAAAAAAAAAAGAATGTTAGACTTACCACAAGCTGTGGTGGTAATGAATGCAGCTCCCTCCGGAGATGCGGGGCAGCTTTGGTGAGACATGGATGGGGACGTGCGCAAACGGTCCTCCCAGCTAAAGCAGAGCGCAAGCAGTTTCAGGAAAGCAACAAGGTTTCCCCTATATTCTCATCCAGGCTGCTGTACATCTACACGAACCGAGAAAACTAGAGAGAAGGGGGAGGGGGTGGCAGAGTAGGAGAAACGGAGGAGGGTGGGGAGGAGAGGGGGGGTCCGATTTCATCCGATGCGTCTCTTGCTGACGGGCTCCTTTTGCTTGGAAAAATCGCCCCTCTGGTCGCTCGGCCCCCGAGCTGGCCGTACTAGCTCCATGTGAGAGCGTGCATTTGGTGGCAGGGGGTCAGAGAAAGAGGTAAAAAAACCGAGGGAGGGTTGGGTGCACAGCTTTTTTTTTATCTTTTTCTTTCAGAAATCTTGACGACGCGTCCCGAAATTCGTGAAAAACATTGCGAGATGGACTGTGGTGCGCAGATTTAGGTCCGGCATTCTTTCAGGCTTTTTTTTTTTCTTTTTTATGTCTTAGAAGTGTATGAGGAGACAGAGCATAGAGCAACTCTGTGTCTGCTTTTAGCCCCCCTCCAAATGTTCCAAACAATAAATATAGGCTTCAGTCTTCAGGTTTCAAGCAAAGTTGCGCATCACATTAGGACAAAAGCATCTCCAATCAGATAGTATGCAAGACAGTATTACTGTCCATTCTGGCAACATAAATCCAGTCCTGGTAAAAAACAGCATTTCCAATTCCATAGTCCATTTGTTAGCAAAGAAAAACCACCAAGAAAATAATGTAAAAATGTGATATAAGATAAATAAATGATGAAAAAGGGTTAATAGATCAACAAGAGCCACAGAAAGTGGTGTGTTAAGATGAAAAATTGCAATTATGTCTTAGGTCCGCCGTGTTGCAAATGAGGAGCTGGAAAGTCTGCACTCTCTGCCGCTTCCATCTGCCCCGAGAGAGTCCAGCCAGAAAGAGAATTTTGAGGGGGGGGGGGAAAGCAACTTCACGTGGAATAAAGAGGAAAGATAAAAGTATCCAGGAGGAGACCACAGAGGTGAGAACGGACGGACGCGAATCACTCCCCTCCTTTGGAGATAGAACCGAATCGGACGTGTGAGCGCTGGCTCCTTCTGCAGACGCATTCACTCAGCTTCCCACACGACTGAGGCAGAGGAGAGTGCAGAGATGTGGAGCGAGGGAGGGGGAGAAAGGAGGAGGGAGTGCGCGCGCGGGAGGGAGGGGGGGGGGGGTGTCAGAGACCGAGAAAGAGGGGGGGAGAGAGAGATCCTCAGACCTTGGAACTGTTCCATTATGTCTCGCGCGCACTTCAAACGGCTCAATTTCTGTATTTAATATTGACTTCCTCTCATTTCTTCAGCCTCCTCGAATCTTACGGATCTTCTGTTTGATTTGTTCTCACCCCGCAAAACCTCTGCGGGGATGACGATCAAAGCCGATGAAGCCTGCACACTTGTGTGTTTTGCGGGTTTAGGTGGACTTGTTGGCGCTAAGAGGACAGAAACAAAATGCCAAACAAGCGCAACTGCGCTTGACTTGCGCAACGAAAGCATGGCGCATCCCCGCGGTCCGACGGAAGAGTGAGAGCGTTTCTTCAAACAATGCGCTTGTGAGCAGAATGGTAAAAAGGAAGAGAGAGGGAGAGTTGGGAGGTGAGGGGTCTGCGAGGAGGAAAAGGGGATTTGGGAGTGCTGCAGTCTGAGCCACAGCAACACGAGGAGGGAACAGAGGAGGTGCGGCGGCGGCTGTCAAGCGCAGATGCTTTTTTTTTCTTTTTGAAAGAAGAAAAAAAGGTTTGAGTGGAGAAACGCTTGAAGGTATGGCTTTCTGGTCGGCTTTATCTGCTAATTACGTAAGTATGACTTTTGACGCGGAGTTATGGAAAGGCAAAGTCCTCTGCTGCTGAGTGCGTTGGCGGCGTTGCGCAGCGTAACGCAGCGCAGCGCAGCGCCTCATCCTCCGCTCACATGACTCCAGGAGCAAATGGAGATCGGACGTGAAACTTGACAGCCTTCAGCGGAAGCCTCACCTCTTGTTTCGTTTTGCAACAGGTGGAGGAGCCCAGTCACGCACAGAGGAAGCGCAGGAGTAAGAAGGAGGTAAAGAGTTCAGCGCTTTTAAGCGCAACGATTCATCTACTTTCATGATTAAATGATCGACTCTCTTAGTTCAGATCATCTCCAAAATCCAAAAACATGATCATGAACCAAACTCCACTTCCATGAAAAAATAAATAAATAAAATAAAACTCCACTTCCATGTAATTAGTGACTTCTGCAGCGTTTCCAAAAAGAAAGATTTCTGAGCGCAGCCATTGCTCATTAATCTCCATAATAGCATTTGAGACTTTTTTTGTCTAACTGACAACAAATGCTCAGGGATAAAATACATATAAAATACTATAAAGATATACACAAAAGTAAAAGTTGAAAAGTGAATTAACTAAAGATTTTTATTTAAGATGGGTTTACATGTTCTTTCATTGTGATAATTGCAAAAAAAAAAAAAAAAAAAAAAAAAAACAACATCACTTTAGACCGTTTATTTGATCTTTTCTGCCTTGTGTAGATGGTTAACCTCAAGGAAACTTGATACTATATTCTGGAACATCTGAATAATGATTTTTTCTGAAACCCTGAAAAAACTTTATTTCCTTCTGAAGAGCCAAAATAAAGACCTGGTAAAACATTACATTTAAACAAAACAAATAAAAACACGCCAGGCGGTGCAACATTTTGTTGTTTTTTTTTCCCCTGTCAAATGTTCCTTTCTGTATGAAAAGATGTCATTTAAACTGGAAAGAAAAACAAAAAAAAATATTTCTGAATGGTTTATTTTGCATCATTAATCTGAATTTGTGATCTTCCTGTGTGTGTGTTTGGTTTGAGCAGGCGTGTGCTGATATTTGACAGTGTTGGACATGTTCCCCGCCGGCTGTGTGAGTGGCCTGAGGGAGGCAGGCCTACCAGAGACTGAGCCAGACAGTTGGCAAAGCCTCCATTTCCTTCTCAGCTGCTGTAGCTGGTTTGACCATGTGGCAGAGTCGCCACTTCCTGTGTCCAAACCTCGGAAAATGTTCAACCTCACATAGTCCAGCCTCGTTTGTTTGATCAACCTAAAGCCCTATAGAATGTCCGTTTAAGCAAGTGCATTTTTGTCTCCTGCTTTTTCTTTTTTTTTTTGTTCATTTTGTCATTTGCAGCCCCTTTGAATAGTCTACAGAATTTAGTGTTTGATGTGTCGCCCTCAAGTGGACAGAAGAAAAATCACATCCCATTCTCAGGTCACAGGTATGAGGCCTACTACATGTTTTTCATTCATTTAGACATTTTTAGTAAAATTTCTTGCTTCCTAATTAGTATTCTTTCAAATTGCTTGTATGAACGATTCCATTTGCCATCCATAGCAACAAAGAAAAAATAATGTTGATTTGTTGTTAGTTGTATTGTTTTCTGATGTCTAGGTTAATAATATTACAATAAGGGCATTTCAGTTAGTGTACAGATTTCCAGAATAAGAACATTTAGAGAAACCCTTCCTCTACATCTGTCACACTGCTCTAAATCTAGTCTCAATGCAAGAAATGTCATGCGGGTGCAGTAAGGCCTGCAGTCTTTCATTCTAAGAACCTATCTGCAGTTTATAACACCATAAGTAAGCAGTAAAAGTGGCTGAGTGTGAAGCAGCCTCAGCTCAGGGGTCTGACTGCAACTGCAGTTACAGCTGCAAAGAGAGATGCTCAAAATTCACCCAGATCACTGGGAATGGTACTTAAAGCTCTTTTTAGGTGGATGTTAAATACAAGTACTAACATTTAAAAGTCCTGGTAATACAGGGTAAATGTTCATTTTCTTGTCTATCCCATTTGGTTAAAAGCGACTTTCTTGTGTTTGTTTCCTTTAGAATTTGTCTTCCTTCAGGAACAAAGATGGAAAAAGGCTTGAGGAGCTGCTGGTGTGAGAGGAATGCTCTTATACCCAACATTCTGAAATAGGTCCCTTGGGAATTTTTGCTACAACAACTTTGAAAATATTGATTTGGGCACGTCATTTCCCCCAAAATGTACATATAAAAAATAAATAAAAGCTTTAAACAAATGTTGGTAGATTTTGTGGGATAGTGTTGGCACATATTTGTAGAAATGATAATGCATACAGGACGTCATTTGAAATGTCAGGGAGCTACATAAAGCAACTAAACTCTGTTCAAAAGTAGATTAATAGAAAGTCTTACCCTAGTCCGCCTAAAACAGTTTTTTTTTTACTTCTTAAATGCTTTTTGAAAGCACATTTTTTGTATTTTTTCTAGTTTCTTTGTTTTTTCTCTTCCAAAAAAGCTGAGCTGAATAAAAATTAAAAAACATTCAATTATTTAGGATTTCTATGAAATAATACAGGCCAAACTGCAACAGACATAACTGTGAGATGGATCAACAAATTGCTTAAAATATACTTAACATGAATTAAAGACCAGTGGAAAGAAATAACCATCTTCCAACTGAAGATAACCAGCAGGACCAAAATAAAGGCATTTGCTACAAACTGAACTAAGTTTGAGAAGACCAAAAAACATGCACATATAAACACTACAATATCTGGATTAAGAGGGACAGAAAAACAAGGACAAGAAGAAGCGCAAGAAGAATAAATGGAGCGCCATGAAGTCAAATACACAGTGAGAAAAGATGCCAGTGGGTCATAATAGTCTAGTCCTGCAGCAGGACAAGGGAAACGTTGTGGTCATTGCACGTTTTCAAATCACTACGCTAAAATACGCTTTTTTGGGGAACCTGGGTACTTAAATGTTACTATTAATGTTACTCTAATCAAGATAGAATATTATTGAGACGTGGTTTCCCTAAATAACTGGAGCCAGATTAGTTTTCCAAGTAACCACTAGATGACTTGATGCACAAGCGATTCAGTCCCCATTCACTCCAGTTTACAGGCCTTTCCAGGAACGGGTAGTGTAGGACCCAAAGTGCAAGAGATCAGGCTTGGTGACAGAAACTTTGACCTGACTGGACCATGGAGAGCAACAGAAGGATAACGAAGTAGATGACCTGACGACAAAGAACTGAAAACCGGACACCTAAATACACTGAGATTAATTCACTAAATCAAGACAGCTGTGGATGATCATTGTGGTGTGACTGACAGGGGTCTACTCAAAGCAAAACATGATCCAAACCAATAGACATGACTGACAATCCAGGGGCATAATCCTCACAGACCTGAATTCACAACACAAATAAGCACAAGTGTGTTGTAGCTCCAACATCTTTTTTCAATATTCTGAATAAATATCTACTTTTATAGTAAGACAGATATAGGAGTAACATTTTACAAATGCCATTCAAGTAGAGAGGTCGACCTCTTATTGGAAAAATTCTGGTCAGATTCCTGCCTTGCCCGCCCATGTTTCAGTGTCCTTGAGCAAGGTGAACCCCACATTGCCTCTGGTGGTCATAGGTTGGTGCCAGTGTTTGGCAACAGGCCGCCATCAACATATGAATATGTGTGAGTCCATGGGTGAATGGGACTGTGATTGCAAAGTACATTGGACCTTCTAAAAACTAACAAAGTGCAATATAAGTACAGCCATTTACCATATGCGTTCATTTGACAGCTATTGAAAGACTGCGTGACTGCGTGGGTATATTCCACTCATTCACCAATTCTTTGGAAAGGTAGGGGTTTGGCAATGTTAGAACCAGTCAAGACTGACTGCAGAGATGAGAAACTGGCCACAAATAAGCCCAGGACAAACCAGTAGGTCAAGCGATCACAGAGTTCATCCAAATAAAAACCAGATTACTCTACTGCATAAAGCCATTGTGCTGATTTCTCTCAGATGTTCCTCAGTAAAGCAGGTTACATGAATACCTATGCTGACAGATCAAATGGTTTGAGCTTAGATGTAATTGTTCCATCGAGATGAGGATATCTAAACCAAACAACTTCAGGTTCTTAACAGTGAAAGGACTCTTCTCCCTGAAAGGCAGGAATTTTGTACTTATTAGTCAAATATTTGCATTTATAATTATGCTCCGTGTCTTTGTAAAAAAAAAAAAAAAAAAAATATGTTCAGTAATGCTGGTTTTCTGTCAGACCAGCACCTCCCAGACGCCCCAGGAAATGTAAATCAGTTCCTGTTAGTAAAGCTAGAGAGGAGCTCTGAGTCATGCGCGTAAAGAAGCCTTCTAAACATATTCAATGTTTAGGTCAGCATGACTCACAGGAAGAACTCACACTGACTGCTTAGAGGTTCTTTTTAATTGATTAAGATGCACGGCGAGCCCCAAGAAGGCTGTTTGATGGTGAACAGGCCTCTCGTTTCAGTCTGACTTGTTTGGGCTCAAAAACACTTAAATGCCTCACAATATTGAAAAATAAATTACAAAACTGCAAACACTCTTATTTGCAATGGTGTTATTTATTACCTTCTTGGATTGTTTTGTGACGAGGCTATAGCTTTACCACTAATGAGAATAAAAATATCAACAATAACAGTACATTGGATTTTTAGGCGCCTTTCAGGATCGTCAAGGCCACATTACAACTAAAATAAATCAAAACAACATAGATCAAATCTAATTTACACTGTGAATTAAGATATGTTGGGCACATTTTGTAAGCTTACATGTGGGCCATTCTAAAATGTGAGTCTTAAGACAATATAAACTCTGGTATGGTGCACTTGCACCACCAAGGTCATGGGGCAGAGAGTTCATGAGACAAAGTGTAGGTTCACTAAATGCTTTTGACCTCAAGGTGGAAAGACAGAGATAAGAGAGAAGCTGTAGATGATCTCAGAGAGCATGATGGTAAATAGAATTGAGGGACAATTCTATTCAGAAATGGCCTGGGGAACAGGTGAAGCAGCAACAGGATAAGAGTGATGTGTTAAGGTGCAGATGAAGGAAGACGATTTGTGAAATTGTCCAGGCAAAGATTTAACTAGGTGAATCCTGTGGTGGATCTTGCATAGGAGAACAAAAAATGATGGGATAGTTAACACAGAATGTGACCAATGCCCGAAGCACATCGGCTGTTGTAGAAGATGGGGAGGAATGCCTTACTCTGCTTGATCTGTAGCATTTGCCTGAAGGCAACAGATCAAACAGGGAGTGTCCGGGGTGTGAGGCATCTCTGATTATGTTCTTTGCTCTGTCGAGGCAGCGGGAGCTGTGATGGGTTTTCAGGGTGGGGAGAGGGCCGCCAACAATCTTTTGGGTGGTGTTGATGACCCGCTGGAGAGCTTTCTTTGAGTCGCTGTACAGCTGCTGAACCAAGTGCATGAGCAGTATGTTAGTTCACTTTCTAGAGTGGCTTGGTAAAAGGTCACCAGCAGTTTTTGGTTGATGTTGTTCTTCCTGAGAAACCTCAGGAAATACAGTCTCTGCTGGGCTTTTTTCAGCAGCTCAGTGGTGTTTGTACTCCAGGTTAGGCTCTCTTCCATGTGGACTCCCAGGAAGCAAAAGTCTGCTACACTCTCCACACACTCCCCGCTGTAGAATAGTGGCATGTATGTCCGTCTTCTTCTTCCTGCTATCATTTCTTTGCTTAGAATCATACATGATATTTGTGATATCTTGCTAATATGAGTGGCAGAAGAGTAGAAAATAATGACTTTAAACCTGTGAGGAGAGGGGGGGACAATAAAATAAGTTGTTATTGGAAAACTGTAAATTTTGTGAAGAGTGGATTTGGAACCAATAAGTCAAAACTCACTTTTGGTACCAAGTTTAAGAAAGTTGTGCGAAAACTAAGCTTTAATTTTGAATGGACAAATGAGAAGGAAGATGGAGGAAGAGCAGTATTATAAAATAAAATAAAAAGATGAAGTTTAGTGTTATTTACATACAAAAATAAAAAAATAAAAACATAAAATAAAAAAACTGATTAGGGACCAGACAGAAAACGCTACACCTATTGTACACATAACATGTGTATACAGTACATATATCTACACATTTGATGAGTAGGGTGTGTGCACTGGTATCTGCATAAGTATCTGCATATAACTTTGGCAAATTAAATAAAAAAGCAAAATATCATTGTTTTTTTTTATTTTATTTTTTTATTTAAGTCTGATGAACTGGTGATGACCACAGAGAGTCTGATAAACTTGTAATGTTTGGAACTTTTTTTTTTAATAGCTTTTATTTAAACATAATGGTTGCAGGTGACAAGGAGGGACAAAACAAAAAAAAAAGAAAATCCAAGAACCCTTAAGATGTCTAAGCAGCCCTACAGTTTCTGTTAACATACAACATGTTTTTAAAGAAGTAAGAAACCTGTACAAAATTCAACATTGGAGAAATTAATGTTTCAAGACATTTACACTGCATTGCTATTGTGTGGTTTCAGATTTTTTAAATGCATAGTGTCGATTAAGTACC
Organism: Oryzias curvinotus; assembly: GCA_023969325.1. Classification (NCBI taxonomy): domain Eukaryota; kingdom Metazoa; phylum Chordata; class Actinopteri; order Beloniformes; family Adrianichthyidae; genus Oryzias; species Oryzias curvinotus. The sequence goes on along the minus strand of CM043715.1, from coordinate 29,585,896 downwards.
TAAATCTGTTTAATCTAGTAACTTGTGATTTTTAAACAGATGTCTGACTCTTTCATATTCCCTAATCCAAACTATGAGAAATTAGTTGTTTGGATCATCCATTTTGTTGATTACATTAGGAACCCATGCTGAGTTGGCTAACATCTGACCATAGGTCACCTTGATGATCTTTTCTTTCGTAGGCCTGGTGTTTAACATTCAAAAATCAATTTAAAGGGAAAAAAGCTTCTGCCTAAATGGTCTGGCATTGGGACAGATCTTATCGATGCAAATCTCTAAGGCAAATTCTTGTTAGGAAGATAATCAATAGCTACACACTTTAAACTGAACTGTTTGTTACAGCTTTGGCTGGCCTGTTTTCAGTATTGTATCAGGCAATATTGACCACAGACCTGCTTTGGAGAATGCACATGTTTGATCTTTACCATATAGGAAAAAGGAGCTCAGACTCACACTTCTGCTGTTCAGTCTCAAACTCAAGAGGTCCTGTTGACCTTCTCTATCCAAAACTAATCCTTTTTGTCGACTAACATTATTATATTGATGTCATTTTAAAATATAATCTTCATATTTTTTTCTGATGTGACAAACTCCTGGAAGGATATTAGAAGCAGAACTTAAGCTGCCAAAAGACCAGTCAAGTGGCCGTAGTGGATGAGCAAGGTGAGTAGTTGGGAGGAGAAAAAAAGAAAAATGTAAAATAATAAACCAAAAAAACAAATACACACACATAAAAAAAAAAAAAAACGCCCCTCTCACCCTCCGCGGGTGGTTTCTCCTCCAAGCTCGGGTCCTCTACCAGAGGCCTGGGAGCTTGAGGGTCCTGCGCAGTATCTTAGCTGTTCCTAGCACTGCGCTTTTCTGGACTGAGAGGTCTGAGGTCTTTCCAGGTATCTGTTGTAGCCACTCCTCCAGCTTGGGGGTTACTGCCCCGAGTGCTCCAATTACCACAGGCACCACCTTCACCTTCACTTTCCAGGCTTTCTCCAGTTCTTCTCTGAGTCCCTGGTATTTCTCCAGTTTCTCATGTTCCTTCTTCCTGATGTTCCCATCGCTTGGCACTGCCACATCCACCACAACGGCTTTCCTCTGTTCTTTATCCACCACTACGATGTCTGGTTGGTTCGCCATTACCATCCTATCAGTCTGGATCTGGAAGTCCCACAGGATCTTTGCCCTCTCATTCTCTACCACCTTCGGAGGTGTTTCCCATTTTGACCTTGGGGTTTCCAGTCCATATTCTGCACACATGTTCCTGTATATTATTCCAGCCACTTGATTGTGCCGCTCCATGTATGCTTTACCTGCCAGCATCTTACACCCTGCAGTTATGTGCTGGATTGTTTCAGGCGCCTCTTTGCACAGCCTACACCTTGGGTCTTGTCTGGTGTGGTAGATCTGAGCCTCTATCGCTCTGGTGCTCAGGGCTTGTTCCTGAGCTGCCAGGATGAGCGCTTCAGTGCTGTCTTGTAGGCCAGCCCTTTCTAGCCATTGGTAGGACTTCTTGATTTCAGCCACTTCAGTTATGGTCCGGTGGTACATCCCATGGAGGGGTTTGTCCTCCCATGAGGATCTGTCCTCCAGCACTGTATCCTCTGCTCTCCATTGCCTGAGACATTCACTGAGCACACTGTCAGTTGGGGCCTTGAGCTTGATGTATTCATGCATCTTGGATGTTTCATCCTGGATAGTGGCTTCTACGCTCACTAGTCCTCGGCCTCCTTCCTTGCGGCTAGCATACAGTCTCAGGGTGCTGGATTTGGGATGGAACCCTCCATGCATGGTGAGGAGCTTCCGTGTTTTAACATCCATGGTCTGTATCTCTTCCTTTGGCCATCTTATTATTCCTGCAGGGTATCTGATAACTGGCAGTGCATAGCTGTTTATTGCCCGGGTCTTGTTCTTGCCATTGAGCTGGCTTTTCAGGACTTGCCTTACTCGTTGAAGGTACTTAGCTGTTGCAGCTTTCCTTGTTGCCTGCTCCAGGTTGCCATTTGCCTGGGGAATTCCAAGGTACTTGTAACTGTCCTCAATGTCTGCTATTGTTCCTTCTGGGAGTGAGACCCCCCCTGTGTGGACTACCTTGCCTCTCTTTGTCACCATCCGGCTGCATTTCTCGAGCCCGAATGACATCCCAATGTCATTACTGTAGATCCTGGTGGTGTGGATCAGGGAGTCAATGTCACGCTCGTTCTTAGCATATAGCTTGATGTCATCCATGTAGAGGAGGTGACTGATGTTGGCCCCATTTCTGAGTCGGTATCCATAGCCAGTCTTGTTGATTATTTGGCTGAGGGGGTTCAGACCTATGCAGAACAGCAGTGGGGACAGAGCATCACCTTGGTATATCCCACATTTGATGGACACTTGTGCAAGTGGTTTCCCATTGGCTTCAAGGGTGGTTTTCCACAGCTTCATTGAATTTCTTATGAAGGCTCTTAGAGTCCTGTTGATGTTGTACAGCTCCAAGCATTCAGTGATCCATGTGTGTGGCATTGAGTCATAGGCCTTCTTGTAATCAATCCAGGCTGTGCACAGGTTGGTGTGTCGTGACCTGCAGTCTTGGGCGACTTTTCTGTCGACCAGGAGTTGGTGTTTGGCTCCTCTGGAGTCTCTACCAATGCCCTTCTGTGTGTTACTCATGAATTGATCCATGTGCCTATTTATCTTGGTTGCAATGATGCCTGACATGAGCTTCCATGTTGTGGAGAGACAGGTTATTGGCCAGTAGTTGGATGGGACTGCACCCTTTGAGGGATTGTTCGCCCTTCCGTTAGCCATTCGGGGTGAGTCCCATCTCTTAGCAGCTGGTTCATTTGTGCTGCCAGGCGTTCGTGGAGTGTGGTAAGCTTCTTTAGCCAGTAGGCATGTATCATGTCAGGGCCCGGTGCTGTCCAGTTCTTCATACCTGAGACTCTTTCTTGGATGTCTGCCACTGTGATGGTTACTGGATTCTGTTCAGGGAGGTTGCTGTGTTCTTTTCTCAGAGAGACCAGCCACTGGGCATTGCTGTTATGTGCTGTCTCTTTCTCCCATATACTTTTCCAGTACTGTTCAGTTTCTAGCCTTGGTGGGTCTGCTCGGCTGTTTTGACCCTGCCACTGAGCGTACACTTTCGCTGGTTGAGTTGCGAACAGCCTGTTTATTCGTCTGGCTTCATTGTCTCTTGTGTATCTCTTTAGGCGGCTACTCAAGGCTAGGAGCCTTTGTTTGGCAGTTTCCAGGGCTTCAGGTATGGGCATCTGGCTGTATCTCTTAGGTACTTGCTTTCTCATTGTACCTCTTTGAGCCTCTGTTAGCTTACTCACATCCTTCCGAGTTGCCTTGATTTTGGCCTCTAACCGTTGCTTCCATGGTGGGTATTGTTTTCTTTCATGGTTGCTCTTATAGCCAAGCATCTCAAGGATCACTGCTGCTGAAGTGTAAACCAGTTCATTGGTTTCTGTGATGGTTGTGGTAGGAATTGCCCTCAATGCTTCATTCTCAGTTTCCAGTAGACTTTCAGGCAGTACATCACTTAACCGTTGTAGCTGGTGTCGGGGTTGCCTAGTGTTCATTGTAGACATTATCTTGTTTTTCAGGTCAGTTGCTGCCTCGCTCAGCGTAACTGTGGTTGTTGGGGCTGTGTACCCAATCTCAGGGTGTGAGTGTGGTATAACCTCCTGTCTGACCTGTTGTTCTGGCTCTCCCGTGGTATTGGCATTGTACTGTATCACTTCAATCTCAAGCTGTGATAGGAGTTGGTGTTTGTGGATATTCGACTTGTGGATGACTCGAGCATTGGGCTACCAGTTGTTTGGCAGATTGTGGGTTTCGAAGCATCCATTCATTCCACATTCTCTGCATGTACCCCCCCTCTGGGTTGGATTACTTGAGTAGTAGCATCCTAACAGATCCTTGTTCTCGCATCTAGTCCATTTCCGTCTTGTTCCAGTAGCCCACTTTCCATCAGAGTGCTCTAGTCCCCCAGCACCTGACGCAGACCTTGTTTGGCCGGGCGACGTCTGAGCCGGCATGACATGTGGTTCATTATCTCTCATGTAGTGAGGAAGGCATTAGCGTTAAGGGTCTTGCCCAAGGACCCTCACTGGGTGATGTTAATTGCCCGTCATTGTTATGGCATTTGCCCCATTTCCATTGTTATGGTAATTGTTATGGTAATTGCCCCCCATTCCATTAATCACCATTAATTGTTCATTCCGCCGTGGGAATCGAACCCGGGTTTCCAGCATGACAGTCCTGCACCTTACCAACCGAGCTACCCAGCCGGTTAATATCCAGGCTGGATATATATATATATATATCTATCTATATATATATATCTATCTATATATATATATCTATATATATATATATATAGATATATAGATATATATATATATATATATATATATATAGATATATATATATATATATATATAGATTGATTACAAGAAGGCCTATGACTCAATGCCACACACATGGATCACTGAATGCTTGGAGCTGTACAACATCAACAGGACTCTAAGAGCCTTCATAAGAAATTCAATGAAGCTGTGGAAAACCACCCTTGAAGCCAATGGGAAACCACTTGCACAAGTGTCCATCAAATGTGGGATATACCAAGGTGATGCTCTGTCCCCACTGCTGTTCTGCATAGGTCTGAACCCCCTCAGCCAAATAATCAACAAGACTGGCTATGGATACCGACTCAGAAATGGGGCCAACATCAGTCACCTCCTCTACATGGATGACATCAAGCTATATGCTAAGAACGAGCGTGACATTGACTCCCTGATCCACACCACCAGGATCTACAGTAATGACATTGGGATGTCATTCGGGCTCGAGAAATGCAGCCGGATGGTGACAAAGAGAGGCAAGGTAATCCACACAGGGGGGGTCTCACTCCCAGAAGGAACAATAGCAGACATTGAGGACAGTTACAAGTACCTTGGAATTCCCCAGGCAAATGGCAACCTGGAGCAGGCAACAAGGAAAGCTGCAACAGCTAAGTACCTTCAACGAGTAAGGCAAGTCCTGAAAAGCCAGCTCAATGGCAAGAACAAGACCCGGGCAATAAACAGCTATGCACTGCCAGTTATCAGATACCCTGCAGGAATAATAAGATGGCCAAAGGAAGAGATACAGACCATGGATGTTAAAACACGGAAGCTCCTCACCATGCATGGAGGGTTCCATCCCAAATCCAGCACTCTGAGACTGTATGCTAGCCGCAAGGAAGGAGGCCGAGGGCTAGTGAGCGTAGAAGCCACTATCCAGGATGAAACATCCAAGATGCATGAATACATCAAGCTCAAGGCCCCAACTGACAGTGTGCTCAGTGAATGTCTCAGGCAATGGAGAGCAGAGGATACAGTGCTGGAGGACAGATCCTCATGGGAGGACAAACCCCTCCATGGGATGTACCACCGGACCATAACTGAAGTGGCTGATATCAAGAAGTCCTACCAATGGCTAGAAAGGGCTGGCCTACAAGACAGCACTGAAGCGCTCATCCTGGCAGCTCAGGAACAAGCCCTGAGCACCAGAGCGATAGAGGCTCAGATCTACCACACCAGACAAGACCCAAGGTGTAGGCTGTGCAAAGAGGCGCCTGAAACAATCCAGCACATAACTGCAGGATGTAAGATGCTGGCAGGTAAAGCATACATGGAGCGGCACAATCAAGTGGCTGGAATCATATACAGGAGCATGTGTGCAGAATATGGACTGGAAACCCCAAGGTCAAAATGGGAAACACCTCCAAAGGTGGTAGAGAATGAGAGGGCAAAGATCCTGTGGGACTTCCAGATCCAGACTGATAGGATGGTAATGGCGAACCAACCAGACATCGTAGTGGTGGATAAAGAACAGAGGAAAGCCGTTGTGGTGGATGTGGCAGTGCCAAGTGATGGGAACATCAGGAAGAAGGAACATGAGAAACTGGAGAAATACCAGGGACTCAAAGAAGAACTGGAAAAAGCCTGGAAAGTGAAGGTGACGGTGGTGCCTGTGGTAATTGGAGCACTCGGGGCAGTAACCCCCAAGCTTGAGGAGTGGCTACAACAGATACCTGGAAAGACCTCAGACCTCTCAGTCCAGAAAAGCGCAGTGCTAGGAACAGCTAAGATACTGCGCAGGACCCTCAAGCTCCCAGGCCTCTGGTAGAGGACCCGAGCTTGGAGGAGAAACCACCCGCGGAGGGTGAGAGGGGCGTTTCTTTATATATATATATATATATATATATATATATTCTCGTATAAATTATATATATATTATCGGCCGTTTGGCTCAGTTGGCTGAGTGTAGGACTGGCCCATAGACAACTAGGGTTTGTTTCTCAACGGTCACAATAAGCTGAATCGAGTGTCGGTCCTTAGGCAAGACCCTTCACAAAACTGCCTACCTCTGTAGCCACAAGGGGACTCGGGTCTGGGTCTACCCCAGTCCCCCAGCCTGGATAAAATACAGGGTTGCGTCAGGAAGGGCAGCTGATTCGCTATGGCGACCCATGAGTGGATGTGCCAAAAGATGAACAACAAACATAAGGATGCTTAAATGCTGTTTTGTTTATTTGCTGTTTTGCAGGTGCACTTATTGGGGCCTAGGGGTGCTTGAGCACCTGCCCTTTTTGCCCTGTAATCAAAAAGCGCCCTACGTTTTTTTTTCCTTTTGTATTTATATTCTTGTTAGAGATACAAGAAAACATGTGGCTACAAACATCCCCGGTATTCTATCAAACCCGTTTGCTTGTAACATGGGGGTTCTGATCTGCCACTTCTGTCTTTCCACAGGGACAGCCGGGGACAGTGAGAGAAGCTCCTGCCCCACAGAGAACCGAAGAGACAACATGACAGTGAAGCAACTTGAAAATGACAGTTCTGGTCTAACTAGTCGTCGTCTACTGATTTAATGAGCTTAAACATGGATCATATTTCAGAAAAACGCTCTATATTAGTCAAAGAGTGAATTTTTTCTTTAGCCAGATATCTCAGCAGCACATCAATTCAACAGCACAGATCATGCAGGGACATGAGGTTAGGTACTAAATTCCAAATAAAATGCTGGGGATTTTTTAAAAATAAATAAACAGTATTTATGGTGAGTTCATAGCTTCCTCACTACAGATCTGACACTAAAATGTATCTGTTTAACGTAACATTTTCACACACAATGCCACCAACATTTTCATAATCATTTTAACACCTGTTTTTTTTTGTAATCTGCAAAATGATATGCAGCTCCAGTTTTATCTGTTGACAGCTGACGTGTACTGGACATCTCCAAAAAAACAAAGGGTTTAGGTGTCTTGAAAGACCTGAAGCCAGATAATTAGAAGCTATGCTTAACCCAAACAACAAGTGCAACAGAACTTTGTCCCACCTTCATTCATCTATGTCCTTGGTGTCATTACGTGATTCTCTACTTACCATGAAAAGCTGTTGGGGTTGAATTCAAAGCTCATCTCTGTTGTCCTCAGAGACGTACAGAGATATAGACAGAGGTTAATTGGGCTCAGACACACCTCAGTGTCCCGTTGGGCTCAGCTTGCCGCTCAACAAAACAAGCCCCAGTTTCCACTTGGAAAAACACAGATTTTTTTATGCTTGTAGTGTATTCTATTCTGGGTCACTGTGTGGATAAGGCTTAAAAAAAACCTGTCAGTTTACCAAAGAGTTCTGACAGAAAACCCAACCTAAAAATATCCCCATCCCCATTTCTGAATGACAAAAAACAACTACACCAGAGCATTAGGTCGACCTCTACAAAATATTATACAATCCCACAGCATTTGACTTTACTATTACATAATGTTTCTGACATGATACAGAATGAGAATGAAGCATTAAAATTCTATCAGTGGCAAGACAAATTAATTGCATTCAATGACTCATTTTCACTGAGGTCTATAATTAATACCACCTAACTTTGTTTACAGAGAACAAGCATTCCTTTAAAAATGAAATTAGGACTGAAATGATATATTTTTCAATCATATTATAGTACGGAGCAGGTCTGACACCCTTTGGCATTCCTTTGCAACCCAGTCACAGCAAAGAGTTAAAAAAATGGATGGATAAAATCAACTCTAAATAAAATAAAATAAAAAAGTTATTAGATTTTCACAATTTATATAGGTTTCAACACATAAATACAGTGATTGCCGATTCATACATCTTCAATCAAAAAAACAAACGGAAAAAAATTTCGATTCATTTAACTTTTACAAGCACTGAACTTTAGATTGTCAATCACTGTGCAAACACAAGTTAAGGATACGTTTAATCCTAATCCTTAGAAATATTTTACAACTGACATGTAAACACTCTGGAACTAAAAATAGAATACTGTAGTATTTTGTTATTTTTTTTGCGTGTGTGCTTTTATCTTCCATAAGGCTTCACAGTACTGCAGTCAGCCTTACCTCCTGGTAGTGTCTGCTTTAGCCTCATACTGGGTTCTTTTTCAGGTTACAGTTGTGTATCAGTGATGGATTGAATTTTCACAACTGTCTACGTTACACTGGAAAAGTACAAACAGTGGAATTAAGCCAGAGAGAGACAAGGAGAGCAAAGGAAGGCAGGTAGAAGTCACCTGAGCTGATGAGCTGACAGCTAATCACCTTAGTCTGAATGAACGCTTCCAAAGCAGGATTTCCTATAGTCAACTGTCACTTCACCCAAACAAAGCTGCCTGTGTGTCTAAAGTGAGGATCGTAGAGTAGAGAGGGATTATTTACATGGAGAAAATGTCAGATTACATCATCACAAAAGAAGAGATCAGTTACTTCTTTTGTCTCTTTCCACTCTAAAACAAACATCTTTGATAAGCAAAAGTAAAATAGAAAACATATTTTAAGTTTTTTTTTTAATCTAAAACTATTTTTACAAAATTCTCGTCTAGAGTATGACTTGAAAAATAAATGCATAACCCAAAAAATCTTGTTTAGCCGTAGCCTCCAAAAAATCTTTTGTAATTTCAGAAAAAGGAATCCCTTCTCCAAAATTAAATGACCACTGGGTCCAAAATATGTTAACAAACTATTGTTTAGACCAACATGAATTCACTTATTTACATTATTGTGCTGATGTCCTGGCAGCTTGATCCGCTCAGAAAATTGACAAGGCTTGCTCAATGATGAAGGCCAAAACACACACAAAGCCCTCCAGTAATTAGCAGAACAGATGGTTGCTTCTGGGATGCACCAAATGGCTGGACAACTCGAATTATTTAGAACAGTGTTAAAGCAGGACATTCAGCTTAGCCAATACAGCCACAAATGCCAAATAAAGATAAATAGTTAGTATTCTAACAATTTAAAAAATTCAAAGCAACAAAAAAAGCACTGATTCAAGTTATCTTTAAATGTTTAGTTCAACAAAATAAAACGTTTCTGAAATTCAACACATTTCAATTCAAAAGTCTTTATTATAATACAAGGGCAAATAACTCAAAATCGAATTCCCAAAGTTTCTGTATTTGTGTTATTAAAAAAGATTATTAGCTTTCTCTTCAGTTCAAGTTAAACATATTGGGGTTTATTCACTTAAAATATAATAGGTGACTTGTTTACCATGCAGTCACGGTACATTCAAGGTTAAATTCATTGATGTATTTACAGCAAAATTAAAAGTTTAATACATCCAAAGCTGTTATGCAGATTATTTAAACTTATATTCATCTGCAAGTACCATATATCAGCTTATCATGACTGTGGAGAGAAAAATTATGGTCTGTAATACAATGGGTTGAGCAAAATCAGCTATTGTTATAAAAGACAAAGAGTGGTTGGCTCTAGACATGGTAAGTAAAATTGCAGGTTTGATTCCCGCCTTGCCTGCCCATGTGTCTAGGTGTCCTCTGACAAGACACTGAACCTCACTTTGCCTCTAGTGGTTGTAGGTTAGCGCCAATGTTTGGCAGCAGAGCAGCCATCAGTGTGTTAATGTGGGTGTGTGTGAATGGTCATGTGACTGTAAAGCACTTTGGGCCTTCAAGGAAGGTAGAAAAGGAAGTATACTCCATTTACCATTTACTATTTACAACCACCAATCCAAACTAATTCTAAGTGTAAATGGAAGTGAAATTAGGCAGGTTAATAAAATTAAACTTTTAGGCATAATGTTTGACCAAACGTTAACCTGGAAGAAGTACATAGATATTACAACAGCCAAAACGGGGAGTGTTATTTTTACAATTAGCAGAGATGCCATCTTCTTGACACTCCAAGAAAGAAAAAATATGATTGAATCATTAAGTCTTACTACCTAGTAATATGGTCTACTGCCACGTCAGTAATGTTAGGGGAAATAGCAACAAACGAAACAGAGCAGGACGAATAGCTCTTGGGTGTAGTTGCAGAACCAATGTCAAGTTTATGAATAAAACATGGTTACAGATCAAAGAAAGACTACTTTATCAGGAATATCATTGTGAGAAAAACAATGTTCATTATCAACATAAAATTTGAATTTAGCACTAATGTACACAAAGATTCAACACATCACCTTACTAAAGGGCATTTCACTTTACCAAAAGCAAAAACAAATTATACCAAAAAGGTAGTTCTGATTCACCAAACTGGATGGTTTTGATTGGAAATTTGTGGAAAAAAATCAGCTTTGGACAGGTTCGTGGTTTTAGGGTCTGTTCGGCGGATTTTAGTTTCATCCGTATAAACCAACAAAGAGACAAATGCTGCTTTTTATTCCTACACTATTAAGCTCTACAAGGTGCTCTGATGGTATATTAGCGTCTGCTGCATGTTTTTCTGCTAGTTTTTGCAAGGTTCTACTTTTTGTCTGGGTCTGCTGTTCACCTCTAGTTGGTGTTTGGTCTCTGCCTGCTCAGACCGTCCTTGCTTCCTGTCCTTCTCAGACAGTCATCAATCAATCAGTCAAAAATCCATCAAACTCCTCATCTTCTGTATCTGAAATTAACAGCTGGCTAAATTTTTATAAAACACGCCAGGCTCCCTTTCGTCATTGTCAGAGTCCGTCTCCTTGCCGTGCGGCTTCTCATGAATGATGCCGGCTTTTGGGAAAGCTCGAGGATCAATGCAAGCAGACATGTTAGCCCAAGCATTTACAATCCATACACAAAGTGTGGCGTAACTCACCCAGAGCTGCCTCCCAGTCTTAGTAAAACTGTGTCTGCCATTCGACATCCACCAATCCCACGCTGTTCGCAACCTTACTTTGAATGCCTTGTTTTACACCGATGTCCAGCCATTGGGAGTTCCTTCATTAAGCCTCTCGGAATTACAAGAGGTCCGAATTCATTTGCTTCACTTGTTTTTTCACAGCGGCTGTGAGATGGGTCGCTCGAATCGGTCTTCCAACTCATGCCACCTCGCCTTGTTTCCGCGGAAACTCAACTGCGTCTTCTTGATCTGTTGGAGATTGTTTTCCAGCTTCCTCCAATTGCGAACGATGGATTCAATAATCTTGAATTTACTGGCAGCTGCTTCTATGTTCCTCCGCGTAGCTGATAGCTTGCAGTTTAAACTGTGCTTCATAAGTGTGTCTCTTTGCATTTTCTGGGTTTCCAAAAGCATATCGCTCTGCATAATATACATACCTGCACTTTTGTACTATTTGGGGGGGTTGTCTTCTTTCACGTCTACACTTCCCTCCTAACCGTTCCGGTGCTGTCCTCTCCTACGTCCTCTTTACCGAAGTCACGCAACAACACATTAGGCGAACCGCACCATAGGGCGCACCGTACATTTTGGAGAAAGTTTATGATTTTAAAGTGCACCTTATGGTCGTGAAAATACAGTAGTTCTAGATGCAGACACGCTGCTGAGGCCAGCTCTAGGTTGACGTCAAGAAATGGGCGGCACCCACAAGGAGCAAAACACGGTGCCTCAGATCAGGTCATCTTAATTCTGGGTGGCAAAATAGCTTGCGAAAATAACTTGTATTTAATAAAAGAAATGATTCTTTTGACAAAGGTAATGTAACTGCCGTTGCAGTTACATTCGGATGTCTTGGGGGAGCAGGAACCGTCTTTACGCGTGCTTCAGAAAAAAGGGTCGTTGTTCTACCTTTTATGTCATTTATTTTCTTGCACTTTGTTGAACGGTAAAAATATAAAGTACAAACCACAAAAATACTCTTTAAAGGCATGAATACGTCCTTACTATGAAAATAACATGTTCTAAACACAGTCTAAGCACGGTCTAAGATGAATGTGCTGCCGTGCTTCCCAAGTTCAAAATCCAAAAGCTCATGCCAATAAAAGACACGGCGGCTACCAAAATGCACCTAACCAATAGGAAGCCGGAACAGCTGCATGGCCAAGGAATGACAGGCACATGCATGCATAAAATCGAATAAATAACCTAAATTCAGCCAAATGGCTCCAACAGGTAATATATTATCACATATATGGATATTGTTTACTGTAAAAGGCTTAGGAATAGTATGGTATAGGCCCTTTAAAAGCAAATGCTAGCATTAAAAGATTCACCAAATGATTGCAGCAGCCACTGTGTACGGCAAAACAGAACTGTAATGCGGCTTTCAGCTGTGTATCTGTACATGTCGTGTAATTCATTGCAGTACCTTCAAATGTATGTCTGGCTGTGTCAGAGCTGATGTCTGGCACAGTTAATTTGCATCAAAGAAAACAGTGTGACATAAACTCTGGAGTCTTTCGAAACTTTCAACTCATAGATGCAATGTTGAGTGTTCAAAGTGCCAGAACAAAAGTCCTGCTGCTGATAGTCCTACTTCCTCAGGAACAAACAAAAAAAAAAAAGCTTTCATTTCTTGTAAGAATTAGTGGATTGAGATCAGCTGAATACAAACCCAAAATAATAATTTACATCATTCTAATCTCTAATTAACTATTGAGCTGTAGGAAAGGGGACATCATTGTCCTGAAGGAAAACATGGTCACAAAAAAAATAAATAAAATAAATGTTTCATTTTAGCACAAGGCTCCTCGGTGACGGTACTCGGTAATTTGTAGAGCCCCACCATATGGTGCTGTGCATTAGATGCTGTGACGAAATTAAACTTCCTATACTGACCGCTCTGCAGCATGTGGCATTGTTTTGCTGTGGGGCACAGGGTGGCTGGATGAGGGATCGGTAACTTGGCTGAGGGATTAGTCGAGTTTAATGTTTTGTGAAAATGTGAGATAAACATTTGCTAGTCTGTGTTAAGATTATTATGTGTTAGCAGGGAAAGCAGAACGTTCACAGAAGCAGAGGGGAAGGGATGTTTTATTTTAGATGTTTCAAGGAGTTACACATTTTTTTTTTCTTTTACCAGATTATGTTTTGTTTTTGTCTGATATAAATATTTGTATCCTTTGGAATTAGCCACATCCTCAAATGTTAAAAATGGTGACAATCATTGACCCAAAGTTCATCGCACTCAAATGTTGGCTTGAATTTCAGAAGAAACTAGTGTGCTGCTAAAAACATGTATTTTTGACTTGGAACTTTCACAGTTTCTCTCTATTGAATTTAGTAATAATTGGTTTTGGTGTCCTTTGTTTTCTTAGAAGTTATTTTGCCATTCAGTTGAATTTTTATGCTATTTTTTAATCTTTTTTTATATTAATAGCCTGAACAAGGTAAACTTCTAACAACAATAAAGTAGCTTGGTCACTTTATTTGATAAACCCTCAATATTTTTTTTTTTTTTTGCAAAACTAAACAAGAATCCAGTTTAGCAACATTTTTTTTTTTACTTGCACATACCTGAGCCTTTGTGTTGACAGCTATGATCACTGTTCTTGCAGATTAATGCACACACTGATTTATTTTTTCAGAAAGCACTAAAGAAGTATCCAGGAAGTACTGAAGCATTTGCTAAAAGTACCCACGAAGAGGAGGAACATCTGTCATTTCTCTTGGCTCAGAAGTAATTTCTTTACTTCTTGGCATGGCAATGCTCACTTTTTCCCAAAAATCTGTGTTGTGTCTCAATAAATCACAATACCTGGAACTCTTTTAAATGTTTTACTCCATAAAGTTTTAATGGTATCTCAGTCACCGGTCAGTGTTTGATAGATATGCTCCATATCTGTTTTATTCTGACCTCAGAATGCATTAGGGATGAAATGATTCACTTTTCCCATAATTCTGTTCAAACTGAATTCATTTTTGTGTCATGGTTTTGTTTGGGTACAATATATGATTTGTTTATTAAAAAACAACAAGCAAACAAAAGTCAGAAGAATATTTTAAGAATAAAAAATGTTTCCGTTGTCTTATACTTAGCTTGGTGTAATATAAAAAATATAATAAATATTAAATCATTTTTTCACATGTTGGACACTTCCAATATGAACAAGCTGGTGTGCAAGTGTTTCACTTTCCCCATGATTAGGTTCAATAACCTACAGTTTGGATTTAAACTGAGAATGTTGGCGTCTCTCGGTGTAGGAAACACATCATTAAACAAAATTTAAACAATACATAGACTCAGGAAGAAAGGGTATTTGAAGTCAGGGGTTTCAGCGTTGAATTCTATGGGGTGCCAAATAGAAAACTTAAATCTTTTGAAAGGCTTTTAACATGAATGATGGGAACTGAGTCATGACTTTGCTAGAAGCTGGTTCTCACATTCTCAAACCCACAAATTGCTGTCTTGATATGATTCCTACTAAAATTCTAAAGAAACGTTTGATATGGTAGGACCTGGACTTTTGAATTTTATTAACGTGTCATCAAGCTCTGGAGTTGTTCCATCTGCTTTTAAACATGCTGTGGTCAAGCCTTTTCTTAACAAACCTCACCTTGAAACCTCAGTTTTATCTCATTTTAGACCAGTTTCCCATTTTAATAAATACAGTATTGGAAAAAATTTTTTTTTTGAAAAAGTCGATTTTAAGAAGTTGCTGTCCTTTTTTGAACATCCTTTTATTTTTGAGAAGTGTCAGTCAGGTTTTAGATCTTGAAGGTCCACAATGACATTGCCCTGTCCGCTAATCCCAAACACCCTGTTGCTCTGGTGCACCTGGACTTGAGGGCAGTTTTTCACACAGTTAACCATACAGTCCTCTTATCTTGTCTAGAACATAAACCTTATTTAACAGTTAGAGGTTTTTTAGTCAGGACTTGTGAGGCCTCCTCATCTGTGGCTCCTCTGTCCTGTGGGGTACCACAAGGTTCTATCCTTGGTCCTAGTCTTTTCCTTTATATCTGCTGCAACTTGGTTCTGTCATTGCATGGCATGACGTCTTTTTCTGTTGTTACGCCAATGATCCACAGATACATCTGTCCCTCAGTTTGAGAAAAAAAGAGCTCACAAAACATATTAATGGAGTGCACTGATGACGTAAAGCAGTAGTTGAGTCTGAATTTTCTGTACATGAACAAGTCAAAAACTGAGAGAATTGTCTTTGGTGACCCCTCTTCAGATGACTCTACTGCTGTTAGAAATAATCTTTTCCTTATCTTTGACAACTGTTTCAAATTTGGCAAACAGATTGACAATGTTGTCAACATGAGCCTTTACTTGAGCCTTTTAGCAAAAGTTAAACATTCCCTGAGTATCTAGAAACATCAATCCACGCCGTGATTATCTCTCAAATAGATTATTGCAAATCTCTGTACTTCGGTGTCACCCAGCAATCACTGAAGCATATCCAGTTAGTTCAAAATGCAGCAGCGCCACTGTTAACTGGAACATCCAGATGGGAAAACATCACTCCGGTACTCAGTTCACTTCACTGTCTCCCTGTTCATTTAAGAAGTCAGTTTGAACTTTTACTTTTTTCTAAAGCTCCTTACTTATTTACTTTTTATGTATTTTATTGCTGACTGCTTTATGCAATTTTATGCCGGTTTTTAATTTGGTGCTTAATTTGCCTAATTTTAAACTTTCCTCTGCCTTTTATTGTAAAGCACTTTGGTACCTCTAAAGGAGTTGTAAAGAGCTATAAAAATACAGTTTTATTCAGTCTTTCATATCTTGAATTAACATTTAGGTTTACATTGATATATATTGTTTACATTTAACATAGATAATCTTTATATTTAGACCTTATGTTTATATTTAGGATTTAGATAAATGCTTGTAGGTAACATGTACATTTATTATTTACTCACAACCTTAACATTTGACAGTAATATTTTACATTTTTACTTAATTTTTTAAGATTAATATTCAGATTTACATTTATTGTCTAAAAGTACACACCCTCCAGTCACAGATGATGCTTTAATTTAAGGATAAGTCCTGACGAAATGTGATGAGATATAATAATGTCTAAATATGATCAAATTGTTTAGCCTAATCTTTACATTCTGCGCCCCATAGAATACCATCCATTACTTAAAAAGCGTAAGACTCTTTTTAAACTTAATTTTAGAGTCAGAGTTACACCAAACAGAGGCTAAATCCGTGACACAGGGTCAGTTTCCTCAAAAGTGAATGGTATGTTTGGGGAGTTTTGTTGTTTTGCTTTGTACATCTTCAGCCTCCTGGATGAAACATTAAATATAAAAATGATGTCAATACATACAAGGAGTTATTGTTGCTTCAATAATCCAACCTGCAATCCATAGTTTGTTGCATTGTTTTCCTTCCAGCTTACAGCCATGATATATTGTGCAATGTACCTGCCTGCTGAATCTATGAGGAATGCATGGGTGAGAAAAAAAAAAAAAAAGAAGAGCTGTGCACCCTCTGAAACTCTAGTGAGTATGGGAGTATTAATGGGATGTAGAGTTGGGGGTGAATGAGCATGTCACGGTATGAAAGTGTGCAGCTCATATGACTCTGATGGTTAAAGGTGTATTTCTGTCTGGCACAACCAGGCAAAAGCAAAGACAAAAAAATAATAATTTATTGTTTTTAGGAACAGATTCAGTGACAGACTAATGAAACTGTTAAAATGACCCATTTGGCATTCACACCTGTGAGCCCTCACTGTTCGCTTTGTCCTGCATTGCGGGGACATAAAATATTTTGGCAGTGCCACTCAGCCTGTTACTTTAAGCTAAATTAAACTTCCCTGGTTTTCAAACCCATCAACTAGTGCTGGAAAAAAATCAAGGATTTAGTTAATCTCCCACAACCCACTCCATGGGCCACTGCCCAGCAAGTGGCTGATAAGCACCCATTTAAATTGCTGCTTTTCGAACATTGTATCTAAAGACTCTTTAAAAAAAAAAAAAAAAAAAAAAAAAAAAGCTCTTCCTGATTTCATATAAGTATCTTGAGAAATTGCCTGAATTATCTCATAAAATCGAATTTCTTTTATTGTAAAAAAAAAAAACAGCTCTCACTCTTTGTGTAGTTTTACACGTCAAGATACATGTTTAATTAAAAAAAATGCAACACAATAAAATAAAATAAAGGGTTCACATAAATTTAATAAAACAATAATTATTTACGTCAGGGCCTCAATTACTTGGTGATTCCAAATGTTTGACATTTTTTTTATCTTGGCAGAAAGATTTAAACAATCCTTACATTTTTCACATTTCTTTTATGCAATCCCACCTTGTTTTAGCTGTAAATGAATGTGTTCCAGCGATTAAAAAAATATTAACCCTAGTTGTATTTTACCCATCTGTCAGAAACATAATTGACAAAATCATACTATATCATATTGATATTTACGTATTCCTGTCTTCTCACTGTAAACTGCTGGCCCGGGACCAGAGACCCTAATTTCGTTTTATCACTGTGATAAAATGACAATAAAGATTCCTGATTCCTGATTCCAATTGATTATAGGGGACCCAAAGGCTGGAGACAGACTTGTTGGCTTAAAGTAAAACTTCAATTATAAGAAAAAAACATAAACATAAGAAGGACTACACTTATATGAAAATTATGTTGTGAAGAACTGGAAAAAAGATAGAGAATAACAAAACAGAAGAGTTGGCAAAGATGAGCTGGAGATGCTGAATCAGACTAAAAAAACCCTCTTAAGTAGACTGAGGGTAAATTGATTAAGAAGAAACAGGGGAAATTTCATTTGAATTAAGGGAAAAAGCAGGAAACCATAAAATACAACTGAAACAGAAAACATGAAGAATAACAAACAACAGCATTAAACTAAAAGAGGAACAAATGTTAATGCAATCCAGGCCTCAGAAAAGAACTATGAAAAAAAATATTCATTTGGTTAAATTTAGTATGCTGATCAGATGTATGCAGAATACTGCTTACAGACAAACAAAGATGGGAAGGATGTGAAACAGGTTAGAGTGATCAAAGACAAGGATGGAAATGTATTGAAAGGTTTCACAAGACATTGAATAGGAAGAAGAGTGGAAAGATGACCAAATGTTCAGGTCTGGAAGAGTTTAGGAGAGGTGGCAGTTGAGTTCTGTGTTGATTTTTTACCACGATCCTGGAGAGTGAGAGCACAGAGCATGTCTAAGGAATGGAGAAGAAGTGTTCTGGTGCCCATTTTTAAGAAGAAGAGAGATGTTCAGAGAAAAAGATGTGGTCTGGTTTAAGTGAAAGCTTTGAATTAGACACGTAAAAGGTTACATGAGAAAGGGAAAACTCCATAATAATAAAAAATAAGAACCGATATTTCAACAAAACCTGACAGTGAACGGCAATAATCTGCGGTGACCAGTTGGGGTCTAAGGGGACAATCCTAATTAGAAGTTAATGACTTACTGCTTTGACATTTGCAACAAGGTAAATTTGGCCTTTTATGATTAAATGTTAATTTCTACCTGGAATTTATTTAAAATGTTTGATTCACAAATGTAGCCGGACTACAGATGCCCAGTTACAATAAATTATGTATAGCATAATTTAACAAAGTAAGTACATCAAACTTAACATTATTTGAATAATAATACAAATTATAAAAGTTTATCTGAATGCTTAAACAAATGTACATACGTCTCTGCTGTTTCATTCCTTTTCTTTCCAGCAAAAAATACATTAGAATTATATTCTTATATATCTGCTCAGACCTTTTTTTCTTAATACAGATTCATGCACTGAATGCCTGTTGGCTTGCTTTTACTTCACTTCACATATCCAACCATGTATTAAAATATACATAATTTAAGAAGAGGCATTGGCATCCTTTATGGGAGCTTGAGCTCCTCCAGCATTTTCTGTAATGGTATCATTTATCTGACCCACAAGCCATCTCATCTATTCCTCGCAGGCTGGAAATGCTCTGGAAGATTATCAGGACATATACACAGTGTCTTGACATTTTGAATGAGAAATCCTGATCTGGTACTTGGCTGGCCTTGATAAAGTTTATCTGCTGCCTACGTGTGAAGGGGGAACCTAATTGGAAATTAAAAGATGACAGAAATAATTAACCATCATCATATCTTATAACCAGTAGACAGAAGGAAAAAAAAAGGAAAAACACAGATTTGGGGATCCTTCTGCCTTTGAGGACTGCCATGGAGAAAAAAAGAAGTTTGTGTTATTCCCAAAGAGTTGGCAAAGATGTAAACAGTTTCTAATCATTTCCCATCAAAATAGTTTGTAGTTAATTATAGACATCACATAGACCAAACCTGATAAAAAAAATAAAATAAAAAAAGATTGTTCCCTTTCTAAGACTTTCCTTGGAACAAAATCAAGGCTACCATAAAGACACAAGTACACTTGTCAAGAGGCTGAGGAAAGGTTTTAAGGAAAAAGAGGTCAAACTAAGCCATCAGTTTGTTTCACACCAGGGTTGTTTGAAGTCTTTAGCTGGATTTATTCTGTTGTGTCTATGGTGCGTCTCCCTGTCAGTTAGTTAACATTGTCTCCGTTGCATCTCCGGTCCGTTCTCCCTCCCCCCTGACTTCTGGAGGAGTGGTTTGTCCTGCCATCCTAATGTGGCCATCAGTTCTTGAAAAATGTGTGTTTGTGTCAGAAATGAAGTCATGTTTTTGTACTTCTAAATTCTATGGCCAAAATAAATGGTAGTGTTATCAGCGGTGTTAACATGCATTATCGCTAGGGCACATCCGCTTAAGTACAAAACAACATTACACAGATTTCCATTTTGAAAATACAACAGAAGTTTTTATTTCCCTTTTTCCCGTTTCTCAGTTTTTTTGCAGCGACATCAATGCGTCAATGAACTGTAAATAGAACTCCTTCATGAAGCTCGCGTTTTGTTGCAGAGGGACGAACATCAGATGCACAGATAATATAGGCAATGGAAACATTCCAACTGATTACTGGATGTTTTTTTGTGTGTGTGTGTGTGTGTCAGCTCAATGCAACGGACACATCACAGATGGACAAGTGTAAATCCACCTATAGTTTGTTTTTTATGGTTAATGCATACCGTGGCTTCTCCCAGTTTGGTTCTGCCTTTGGTCCTCATGAAGAATCCCACAGCTGTCCACACTTGTATTGGTTGTTTTGTCTACATTTAAGGACCCTTCACTGCATTTTCTGCTGGAATATTTCAGTGTCTTGTTCCTCTTTTGAGGGATTTCTCTGACTTTTGGATTGCTTTTTCTAGTATTACCTTCTATTTTTGGATTAAAGCTTTCAATAAATTAATTAAGCTGTTTTGGGGTCCTTTGGTGGTTGTTGCCTTACATACAAAAACATGGTCACCAAACTAAATTGATGTTGTAACTTGGATTTTATTGTACCTTTGGAAAAGAGAAGTGTGTTTTGAATAAGCTAGCTATCTCTATAATATGAGTGCAATGACACCCTTTTTAATTACCCTGCGGTCCTCTATCTCTCTTTCCTTTCCTTTGAACAACTTATATCGTATATGAATTTAATTTAGTCATCCAGAATGCCTTTCTTAACTCAGCCCGCCACCTTCTTAATCAGTCCTTTTCACTTCTCTCCTAATCTAAAATGCTGCAGAGATTCCACGTCAGCTGAAACAACAATGATGTAAGTTTTTATTAGAAAAAAGTAGCGCTTCACATCAAATATTAACAACATGCCTGCTGGGTAGGTGCGACTTGACAACACGGGCAGCGAAATTGAATTGGAAGGTCTGATGTTTTCTATCTGAAGGGGGCTTGTAATCACTGTCTGACCTCATTAGGGTGAAATGAGCTGATGTTGAATCACAAGAAGGCATAAAGTTGGCAGAACTTTAAGCTTTCCTGTTACATAATCACATCTACATCTAAGCATTACTTATGAAATAGTTGTTTTTGGATCATCCCAAAAATAAACAACGTGACTGTGAAAATTATTTTTGAACAACGTGATTGTACTGTCATTTTCTACATAAAAGGTTATTTAACAATTTTTTTCTTTAGTTACATACAGAAGAAACTCGCTGTTTTGGAAGAAAACATTGAATACAGTTTAAGAGTAACTTTTCTTGTATCCTTTCCTAATTTTTCAAGTGACTTTTTTATTATATTAAATGGGGTTGTGAGGACACATCAAACTGTCAGATATTTACTAACTAGAAATCTATGCAAAACAGATAAATAAAAATATTATTTTCAACTGTGACCTGGCAAAAGGAAATAAAATTAAGGTTCACTTAAGTTTTATACTTAAATTTGTCTTTGAAATAAATTAGATAAAATAAATGTCAGCCAAAAAGACGTGTGCATGTTGTGTTTGTGAAAGTATAACAAACATTTGAGTGGACAATGCATCTGTAACTTAAAACAGACTGTGAAACAGCAATGGAGGTGTGAAGAGCAAGAAGGGTTACTGCCATTATGTCACGTCTGTGAAAGCATGTGTAGCCACCACAGGTTCTGTTAAATAAAATTACATAGACTCAAAGCTCAAAGTTATCATTTTGTTCTTGCTACAACCTAATAAAGCTTATTGAAGGTTCAGCCAGGAAGACTGTCCTTATCATCTTTGTTCTTATACATCTGTCCTCCATTTCCATTCAGCTTCCATAGTCTCCTATCTCCGGACACCTTCAATTTAGCCAATCAACCATGAGCTTCAAGTTTAACTTTAAGTCTTTTTTTTTTCCATTCTTGCTTGATTGTCTTACAAATGTAAAGCATTTCACCTCCTCTTTTCATCACTCTCAAAAAGAGAGTGATGAAAAGAGTCTTAAAAAGACATATCTTGCCTATTTCATAAAGTACAAACTCTTGGGGACTATTTACCCTCCCAAAGCCCCTAAATGAAAAATGATTCTGAAACTCATAAGTTGATTGTTTTTGGCGTCTAATTTCTGTGTTCTTGTTTGAACAGTTTAAATTTTGCACAGCATTGCTAATTTGGTTGTTGATAATCAAAATTAAAGGTTAAGGACTGTCTTTTTTAAAGCAGGTTAAAATGCACTGTTTATGCTAAATGTGGAAATTGGAGAAAAGTTAACTGGTTGACAACACCTGATTTGGCTCAACTTCGAAGAAGCAGAAGTTAGTGGGAAAACTTTGAATTGTCCAAGGACTGGTTGAAAGTTGAAATGCTTTTCAAGCTATGAGTCAAAACACAGTGGCAAACAGAAGGTATGCACTGAAGATGTCAAACAATTTTACTTGTTTATGTACTTGTTGAAGTACAGCTGCCTTAAACCAATAAAGATGATCCAAGGCCATTGCCGGACAGCAGCCCGAAAAGATTGTACCATCAGTATCTATATTAACAAACTAAATTCAATTGGACTCAATGGTCCATAATTACTGTCAAAATCAATGTTTACTGTGATGCTGAATTTCTAAATCCAATCTGACCTTCAGTACATCAGTTTGTGGTTTACAGTCTGGCTGCACAGTCTTTTGAAGGCCTACAGGAACCTGGACTGCGTTTGGATCATAATGTTTTGGCTGCGGTTTGTGGGTTTTTTTTTTCCTCTTAACCCTTGTGCTATCCTATGACCCCACCCTTACAATGACATGTTCTCCCTACCATGACAAAGGTGGATAAAGGTGGAGAGGGTTTCATGTAATTCATGGACACCAGTGAAGATCACAAATGATTGAAGAAAAAAGTTCAGGGCACTGTCTAGTGGGGTCTAGATGACCCAACTCCCAATGTTAAAGTGCCTAGGATAGCAAAAGGGTTACGCATGAAGTAAAGATGTCAATCTGCTGAATTGACAGGACAAGTTGCAGCCAAAGAGGTGTCAAAATAAGACAGTATTTTTTTTTAACCTTTATTTAACCAGGTAAGCTATTATTGTTTTTATTTACAATACTGACCTGGGCTTATCTGGGCCAGGGGACATAGTACTGATAAAAGACAGGAATAAGGTGTTATGGACCAGTGAATAAAATGTGGAATCTTTGGTGCATCGTGCAAAATCTTTGTAAGCCATCAAAGGGTGAACAGATGTCTCCACTGCGTGTGATACCATCTATCACATATGGAAGGGGATGTGTGATTATATGGGACTGCTTTTTCTAGATCCAGAGTTTCACAGTGTGAGAGTCTTCCTGAACACACACAGCCGCTACATCCTGCGGCACCATGCAATTGACCATTGCCTTGACAACACAAGACAATGAACCAAAACAAAAACACAAACCCTGCCAAAACTACTTGAGGTCAAAAGAACAAGATGGTAAGCTTAAAAACATGGAGAAGCCATTGAACTGGCATCGGATGGTCTGGACAGAAGAGTGAATGCAAAACAACTGACAAGTGTCAAACATTTAAGGGAGACTTGGAGAGAACTTTCCAAAGAATGTTCAATCTTGAGTTTTAGAAAGAATACACCAACTATTGTATTTGTTATAACTCTAAAAGGATGCTACTTAAATTTAATTACAATTGTAGATTTCAGTTTGGTATTGAATTTCATTTCAGGGCTTCATTTGTGACTGGTTGCTTTTTTTTGTTTTTATTTTTTTTTTTTTATTGTATTTCAAAGTGCAACAAGCCAGAGCACTGAATCCTCGTCATTAAAGACCAGGGAACATCTGAATTTTTTAAACTTTTGAGTGGGAGAGGAAGTTGTCATAAACAATCCGAGATGAAGTAATATATTTTTCTAATGGAATTTTTAACCTTTACTGACACAGCAGCAGTACCAACACATTTTCACATCTTCCTTCTCAAATAACTGCAAAATAAAGAAAAAAAGATAGACATCAGCAACATCTAGACTTCATATTATCTTTTCTATCATTTTGTATTACCATTTCATATCATCACATGATGCATGGGCAACTCAGGCTTAAATGGGTTCACACACATTCACATTGAAAACACATAACCAACCTCATCATAAAATATGAATGCAAAACACATGCACGCACATGCACACATACATACTATGTCCTTTACTTCACAATCTGATTCAAGGTGAATGTACATCAAATATTTATGAAAGTGGAAGGTGGTTATGTCTTCATTATTTACGCTTTTCTTCCATTGCAAATAACTGGAACACCAGGATGAATGTTTACCATAAGTCAATTAAAATGGAAATATTTTAAGGCATGGCTGGCGGTTGTCACTTGAAGTGCAAGGGAGGAAGATGGATGCATTTGAAAAGGCAGCAAGTACTGAACCTGACTGAAACGCAAGTGAGTTAGCTGTGTGAGAACATGCAAATTAGTGTTTTTATATTTTACTGTATAGCATAAAACATGGAAAATTAAAATTTACTTTAAGCACAGACATTAAGTGGTTTTCTTCAGAACTGCAACAGACCATTGAGTTAGTACAGACCAAAACTGTGATTGGTTTTATGCTTGTACTATTTTTGGTTGCTATGTTCAGCACCCTATTTACCCTTGACCCCTGGTCCATGTCACCAGTATATAGAGAAAGTATGTCCTATTAATATGTGCTGTAGCCACTTGCCAAGTCAAATGTATAAATGCAAACTTTTTGGGTCATCAGTGGTCTTGGGTGAATGAAAGGTAGGTTTTGTGCTCTCATAGCTTGATTTGCCAATATGTTATGTACACCTATGAAGAAAATAAGAATCTTAGAGCACACAAAGCTTGTACCTGTACAACTTCCTGAATGCTTGTGAATTCTGGCATTTTTAAAATTTCTCATTAATAATCAAAACCTTTCCAAACACGTTCAATAAATACAAACACTTCTGTGCAAGATATTCTGATGATTTTTGTACACTCCCCATTAGGCAAATGAACAAATCAATCAATGAATGTGCATTAATAATAGAGACTGAAGCACCTTAGCAGTGCCATTAAGAACTGCTTAATGTTGTCACTGTTAGATAGTTGAAAATTTGCTTACAGGCGCAGAGATGATGCTTAATTTTACCACTCACCAATTGCTCTTCAACTTCAGTATATGTCATTAGCCATTTTACCACAAAGCACTTGTATTTTGCTTTCTGTCCTTTTCTGTTCCTTTGACATAATGTGTCACTGCTGCAGTGGAGTCAGGACAGGTTAAGATTGGTACAAATGAGGACTGATGCTTATATATATCTATGAAGCCATGTCATTCTTACACACTTAAAATGATTACAACCAATTAGCTGATGTGGAGATAGGCTATTACATGAAGAAAAAACAAAAAATGTAGGCTGTTGAAGAAATAACTGGAGGTTCCTTTATGAAAATAAGCTAATTTCATTTGATTTGAAACATAAAGAATGAAATAGACGAATGTAGTATATAATTTAATAAAGAAATAGTGGATAGACTTCATGATAGACTTGATTAAAGACATTGATTGTAAACATAGCTTTTTATCACTTAAGCCAGTTTCATGGACTGCATAAATATATATCCATATACCACTCAAAAATCTATTCTAAGCATCTGTTGGCCAAAGCTCAATATAATCCTGTAATTGAAGTAATAAGGATGGATCTCAGAGTGATGCACAAAGGTGACGCATACAAGAGTGCTAATATAAAATGGAAATACCATGAATCTGACCATGCTGCATACTCAAAAAGTTAAGACGAAATGTGCTGCCAAGTATCAGACAAAACAGGTTTAAAAGACAAAGAAAATTAATAACAGAAGAATGTTAAAAAAGCTAAATTGGTTTAATTTTATGAAGAATGATGCTGTTTCCCACACCTGCAGGTCACAGACTACTGTATATGTGCAAAGCTGTGCAAATACCAGACATAAAACGCATTACTCTGATTTCTTTAATTTTTCTGATGTCATAATATATCATTCGACTTGGTCCCTGTCGTGAGGAAAACTAATATCACCCCTGAGTTTTTGGGGTGCCAAATATAACAGTTAGGCATTGGTTAATTTTTTTGCAGATTTAGCTAACTTTTCTAATATTTGCTTCATTTTTATTAATTTTATAGATGGTAAATGGATTATACTTATGTCACTTTTGTACTGTACTTTTCTAGCTCAATTAAGGTCCAAAGCACTTTACAGTCACAGTCCCATTCATCCATCCACAGACACACATTCACACACTGATAGCAGCTCCGCTGCACTTACATAGTGCCAACGTATAGTCACTCCAAATGTGGAGTTCTTTGGATTGTCCAAGGACACTGTTACATATAGAATAGATGTTTAACAAAAACATAAATAAAATCTAAGGTTAATATATATGTAAATGTTAATTTCTAAAGCTAAAATCAAAATGTTTGGGGAAAAAAATAATTTGACCACATCCATCACTCTATGTCTTTAAAAATAAGCCATGTCCACATCCATTATATATATTAATACTTTGATTTCAAGTACAGATGTATCCCTCCACTGTGTATATTTATCATTGTAGCATCAATGGCAACATACTACCAAGAGCTTTAAAAATGTTTAAATATTCCCTTCCTGGAAATGTAATTGTTTACCTGCAGGAAAACTCACCCCATAAAACGCTAAAGTTATTATTTTATTAGAAAACTGAATGCAATTTTTCCTAACACATTCAATGCACATGCACAGTCTTGAGGACATAATTTCCTTGCCCAATGTACTACAGTACAGCATTTGTATTTCCTGATAGGTCAATCACTCCATTTATGTGTTTTATCCTCCTACACATCTTTCCATTAGCTGTGGTTATTGTGATGCAGTAGATTGTATACTCAACTTACTAAAGGAGTTATAATGTTGAACATTAAACCAAAGAGATTTTATGTGCTTGATTTGATCTGGAATCAAAACGTTTTTCCACATTTTTAATATTTTAAGAACTAATGACCTGTTTAACAGATGTCCATAAACTCAAATACCACCTTCTCAGTAGCCATTTCAACAGCCATTACTACGATTCTCCCCAAGATTGGGCAGCCATGGTTCAGTGGTAGGGCGGTTGACACCTGATCGGACGTTTGCAGGTTTGATTCCTACTTTGTGTCAAAGTGTCCTTGGGCAAGACCTTGAACCCCACCTTGCCTCTGGTGCAAGATTGGCGCCAGTGTTCGGTGGCAGAGCCACCATCAGCGTGAATCTGTGTGTTAACGGGTGAATGGGACTGTGACTGTAGAGCGCTTTGGGCCTTAGAGGAAGGTAGAAAAGCGCAATATAAGTAAACACCATTTACCAATATTGTGAGACTGGACCCATTTTTGGTGAAAGTGGTTAAAAGTAGGAAAATAAGTATCAAAATAAGAGTCCAAAATTAAGCTATCAGCCGACATTTGCTATGTAGTTTGGTGATCAATGTACTGCTGAAATAAAAGTGTTTTTGCATATCTGTTTGAGGATTGCTTCTTCAAAAGAACTATTTTCTATTATATCTAGTAGAATGCTTGATTTAATTCTTCATTTTCACTCACTTTCTCCTTTCAGATTGGAAGTCAGAACTGTGCGAGCTCAGACACGCTGTTCTCTGATGTATGTGCCAGCACATTTCTGGATTTGAGTCACTGTAGCATATTATGAATGTAGCTCTTTGCCTTCTTGTTTCAATTTGGGAGAATACATTGATGTGCTTAGCAGGAACATCTCCTGTTGTTTTTTTTTTTTTGTGTGTGTGATTTGCATCAAACTTTTTGACAGCGTTCACTGACAGACAGACATGTTTTACCATTGAAAGTCAACCCAAAAAAAAGCCTAATGAGAGTGCTCAAATTAAATCAGTAACTGACATTAAAATTATTAGTGAAAATTATCAGTTGCCAGGGAGCTACAATTTTCAGTTTCTGTCTCCCATTTAGCAATTTGTCTAAATATTACACTCAGCATAGGTCTTTGCACAGCTCAATTTTAGAAAAAGAATTAAAAAAAAAAGACTGACTGAAAAAACATGACTCCATTATCTCAGCGTTCATATGGAACGGCAAAAAACCACGGCTGCGCAAGGAACATCTGCAGAAAGCAAAACAACATGGTGGTTTCTCACTTCCAAATTTACGCTATTATTATTGGGCTGCTAATCTGTGCTGTGTGACATACTGGGCACATTACTCTAATGATGTTGGACCACCGTGGGTGGAGATGGAAAAACTTTCTGCTGGACCTGGTCTGTTACCCTCAGTCGTTGGTGCAACACTCCCACTGGCTAAACCTCTGACTATTGATCCTGTAGTACATAACTCGATTAAAATCTGCCATCAATTCAGGAAGCATTTTGGTTACTTAGGGATGAGCCTGCAAGTTCCAATAGCATCCAATACATTTTTCCAACCTTCGTTGTTGGATGCTGCATTTCAGAGGTGGCGGCGTCAGGATTTAAAGATCTTCAACGATTTATTTTCTCATCATCAATTTGTCTCTTTTCAGCAACTGGTCGACAATGTTCCTAGCTCAGATTTGTTTTAGATACTTGCAGGTGCGTCATCTCATCATGACTTCCATCACAGGGTTCCCTATTAAACCTCCTCAAAACACTCTGGATAACATTTTGATCTTCAATCCCACCCGGAAGAAATCCATATCTAAATTGCTTGGCATGATCTCAGCCATAGAGTCTCCCTCGATGCTAACCATTAAAACATATTGGGAGCAGGATCTTGATGAAACCATTAGTGAAACAGACTGGGAAAATATAGTGAGGAACATCAACTCATCCTCAATGTGTGCAAAACACTGTCTACTGCAGTTTAAGGTTGTGCACCTCTGTAAAGCCAGATTAGCCCAAATGTATCCACAAATTGATCCACTGTGTAACAGATGCAAATCAGCAGAGGCCACACTAATTCACACTTTTTGGTACTGCCCCAAAATACAGTGCTTTTGGGGAAATGTCTGTGAGGCACTTAGTTGCATCTTGGGAGTCCAACTGACTTTAAACCCACTTGTATTTCTGTTTGGAATAAACAGCGGGGCTCCGACATTGCCAGCAGGTGGTCAGAGGATCGTTACTTTTTCAACTTTACTAGCTCGACGCCTCATTCTGCTTAAGTGGAAAGATGCTGCCCCACCCACCTTGTCACATTGGATTCGAGATGTGCTTTACCATCTTAAGCTTGAAAAAAATAAGATTTACTGTGAGACAATCAGAGCATAAATTTTATAAGGTATGGAGACCATTTCTCAACTTTTATAGTCTACCATCTACAAGTGTGACAGAATAATGCCGCTTATTTTTTTCTTACTCTTTTTATTTTTTTTTCTTCTTTCCGTGTGTATTAATATATTTGCACTTTACTTATTGTTTTTTTTTTTTTTTTGTAATATATATGCTATTTCACCTATACTGTGACTGATTTATATATTCATGTTTCTCTCTGCTTATAACTTTTATTTCCTTATATTCCCGTTACTAATATTGATATTGGTGTATATGACACTGACAGTAGCAGGGGGTGGGGGACTGGGTTTTGAGTTTGTTTGTACTATGTTTTAAAACTGAAAACTTAATAAATATATAAAACACTAAAAAAAAAAGACAGACTATGTCCAATGCAAATATTTTTTTATTTTATGTATTTTTTGCTTGTACTTTTTATGCCAATGGCTAAAAAAAAAAAGAAGATTTTTTTTTTAATTCTGCATGAAAAAACTGCACAGAAAGAACATGAAAAATCGACAAAGAAAGGACCCAACATGGATTCACAACCAGCGTATTGTCACTGTGAGGCGAAAGTGCTAACCACTTCACCACAGCGCCGTCCTGATGTTAGTTGTTTGTCACAATAATCTGTTTAACTTTTGAGATATTTAATGGTGAAAAGTTGTTAGATGATTAGTTGACAACAGCAAACAGACAAAAGTGAGCAGGCAGGTCTGTGTGTGTAAGTTTACAAAAAAAGTCCCATGATAATACTATATGTGGAACAGAAGGCAGAACCATAGACCTTTGGCAACCTCAGAAAACTAGATCCACGGTCCACTGGCAAGGATTGTGGAAAATTCTGAATCAGGCTGAGGCCACTCCCCTCATCTAGGAGAGGGGAACTGGTCGGAGGCTGAGGTCCCCAACAGAAAGAATTAATGAAAAACCAAACCAACCAAGCTTTTAGTTGCCAGAGCCATCCCACAAGGAATGGGATAGCAAGAAAAAGAATGAATAGCAACCTCCTTTCTTGTGTACTGTGTATGTTCTGTTTTGGTTGAGTTAAAAAAATGCAGATGATGCATTTATTTATTTATTTTGGGCTTGTTTTTTTTTTTTCTGTTTGTTGACAGTGGTGCTAAACCACCCTCCCACCAAAGGGCCCAAGTGTCTATGTACAATCAAAAACCAAGAAGAGGAGTGCTGCAAGAGACAATCCCAATAGCCCAGCCCATCAAGGTACGACCCAGGCTGACTACCATCACTGACTACCCCCTCAAAAGACATCATGATATTAGGCCTTCAAGAATGTAGGGCTTGAAGAATTGTATTAGAATTATTATTGATCATTAAGTAGATTAAAAATGTATTTGTCTTTTTCTGTGACCTGTTTGCCCCACAGGTTTCAACAGGTGCATTTTAAACTAATTCAACATTGTTAAAAATTATTTTAAATCTGAACATATTTAGATTTTGATATATAAATCAGTGCAGGCATGGATCACATGTAAGAAATGATCCATACATGTAGGACCTTGTTACTCATACACTGGGGTAGCAGTTATGACCAACAGTCTTTAATGACTTTAATCATATAAATTGGTTTTTTGTGACCTGCATTAGAATATATATCCAATTATTTAATAACTGAAAAGTGAAAATATCCCTCTTGTTTTAGGGTTGAAAATAAAATAAAAAAAAAAATCAATTAAAACAATAACTGACAAACGGGCAGGTGTTTAGAACAGGAAGAAGAAACACATTGTAAAGCTAAAAAAACAAAAAAAATGGAATAATGATAATTATAGGAGTCAAGTGGTTGACAATAGCTTGAAAGGTGGGTTGAAAGTCTTGCCTCGAACAATACTTCACAATCTCATTACAGGGTTTTCATTGACAACCAAATCAACAGTGGTCAGAATTAGACACAGACTTGTGCCTATGAAGAGAAATCCAATCACGCTGAAAATCATTAGAGGAGATTGTTCCTGAGGGATGATGCTCGAGGGGACTGTGTGCTTTGAGTATTGCTGTGTGTGCTGCTGACAAACCAAGAGCACACATGATTTAGGCACTTCTAACTGTATGCAAAGTGATGAAGTGCACTGTGTTAGCAAAGTATATTACAAAACAAGTTTGAACCATTCCAAAGAGGGAAATGAGGATGTCAGCCCAAGATGTTTATGGATAAATAAACAAAAAGGACATCTAAATGGGAGTCAGGGCTGAATTTTGTGTAAATCCTTTCAAGTTCATTATAAGCAAAATGTTGTGAATTAGAAGCTTCTATTGGTGGTTCCTAATGGTTGTATTGGTTACATTTAACCAGTTGAAATATATTTAATCACCTCAGAAAGAATGCTTCTATTTAAGTAAACATTAAAATAGGAGAGCACGTTGTCAGACGTACATGGTAAAATAAAGTCTCCTTCTTCTACTAAGCTTTATATAAACACACACACACACACGTTCACCCTTCCGCAGGTGGTTTCTCACTCTCAAGTTCGGGTCCTCTACCAGAGGCCTGGGAGCTTGAGGGTTCTGCACAGTATCTTAGCTGTTCCTAGCACTGCGCTTTTCTGGACTGTGAGGTCTGAGATCTTTCCAAGTATCTGTTGTAGCCACTCCTTCAGCTTGGGGGTTACTGCCCTGAGTGCTCCAATTACCACAGGCACCACAGGCACCTTCACTTTCCAGGCTTTCTCCAGTTCTTCTCTGAGTCCCTGGTATTTCTCCAGTTTCTCATGTTCCTTCTTCCTGACGTTTCCATCGCTTGGCACTGCCACATCCACCACAACGGCTTTCCTCTGTTCTTTATCCACCACTACGATGTCTGGTTGGTTCGCCATTACCATCCTATCAGTCTGGATCTGGAAGTCCCACAGGATCTTTGCCCTCTCATTCTCTACCACCTTCGGAGGTGTTTCCCATTTTGACCTTGGGGTTTCCAGTCCATATTCTGCACACATGTTCCTGTATATTATTCCAGCCACTTGATTGTGGCGCTCCATGTATGCTTTACCTGCCAGCATCTTACATCCTGCAGTTATGTGCTGGATTGTTTCAGGTGCCTCTTTGCACAGCCTACACCTTGGGTCTTGTCTGGTGTGGTAGATCTGAGCCTCTATCGCTCTGGTGCTCAGGGCTTTTTCTTGAGCTGCCAGGATGAGTGCTTCAGTGCTGTCCTGTAGGCCAGCCCTTTCTAGCCATTGGTAGGACTTCTTGATATCAGCCACTTCAGCCATGGTCCGGTGGTACATCCCATGCAGGGGTTTGTCCTCCCATGAGGATCTGTCCTCCAGCACTGTATCCTCTGCTTTCCATTGCCTGAGACATTTACTGAGCACACTGTCAATTGGGGCCTTGAGCTTGATGTATTCATGCATCTTGGATGTTTCATCCTGGATAGTGGCTTCTACGCTCACTAGTCCTTGGCCTCCTTCCTTGCGGCTAGCATACAGTCTCAGCGTGCTGGATTTGGGATGAAACCCTCCATGCATGGTGAGGAGCTTTCGTGTTTTAACATCCATGGTCTGTATCTCTTCCTTTGGCCATCTCATTATTCCTGCAGGGTATCTGATAACTGGCAGTGCGTAGCTGTTTATTGCCCGGGTCATGTTTTTGCCATTGAGCTGGCTTCTCAGGACTTGCCTTACTCGTTGGAGGTATTTAGCTGTTGCAGCTCTCCTTGTTGCCTGCTCCAGGTTGCCATTTGCCTGTGTAATTCCAAGGTACTTGTAACTGTCCTCAATGTCTGCTATTGTTCCTTCTGGGAGTGAGACGCCTCCTGTGTGGACTACCTTGCCTCCCTTTTTCACCATCCGGCTGCTTTTCTCGAGCCTGAATGACATCCCAATGTCATTACTGTAGATCCTGGTGGTGTGGATCAGGGAGTCAATGTCACGCTCGCTCTTAGCACATAGCTTGATGTCATCCATGTAGAGGAGGTGACTGATGTTGGCCCCATTTCTGAGTCGGTATCCATAGCCAGTCTTGCTGATTATTTAGCTGAGAGGTACAGACCTATGCAGAACAGCACTGGGGGCAGAGCATCACCTTGGTATATCCCACATTTGATGGACACCTGTACAAATGGCTTGCCAGTGTCTTCAAGTGTGGTTTTCCACAGCTTCATTGAGTTTCATATGAAGGCTCTTAGAGTCCTGTTGATGTTGTACAGCTCCAAGAATTCATTGATCTACTTGTGTGGCATTGAGTCATAGGCTTTCTTGTAATCAATCCAGGCTGTGCACAGGTTGGTGTGTCTTGACCTGCAGTCTTGAGCGACTGTTCTGTTGACCAGGAGTTGGTGTTTGGCTCCTCTGGAGTCTCTACCAATGCCTTTCTGTGTGTTGCTCATGTATTGATCCATGTGCCTATTTGTCTTGGTTGCAATGATGCCTGACATGAGCTTCCATGTTGTGGAGAGACAGGTTATTGGTCGGTAGTTGGATGGGACTGGACCGTTTGAAGGATCCTTCTGGATCAGGATCGTTCGCCCTTCCGTTAGCCATTCGGGGTGAGTCCCATCTCTTAGCAGCTGGTTCACTTGTGCTGCCAGGCATCTCGTGGAGTGCGGTAGTGCTGGCTTCTTTAGCCAGTAGGCATGTATCATGTCAGAGCCCGGTGCTGACCAGTTCTTCATACCTGAGACTCTTTCTTGGATGTCTTCCACTGTGACCAGCCACTGAGCATTGCTGTTATGTGCTTTTTCTTTCTCCCATATAATTTTCCAGTACTGTTCAGTTTCTGGCCTTGGTGGGTGTGCTTGGCTGGGTGATGAGGATGGTAATTAGGGGAGAGACATTGAGTTAAACTGTTGAATAGTGAGCCAGTGGACTAAAAAGGGTTAAACAACATTTTCATATCTTAAGTTTTGCATCAACCATATTTGAGCTTTAAAATAAATGTTTTTTTTTATTTTCTTATTTCTCATAGGAAAAAAAAAAAAAGATACTCCACACAGGTCATTGGTTTGGTTGTTTCTATTCGATTTTGCGGCAATTTTCTTTTCCGTCTTTATTGTAGGTAATCAGTCATTCAAGAGTTTAAATCCAAGTTTTCTTCACTTCACCAGACTTGGTAAGTAAAGGGAGGCACATGGTTATGCAAATATATTTTCTGTATTTCCAAGGCCACCTGTGTTGGTGGGGAAAAAAAAAAAAAAAAAACTTGGGGATTTTTTAAATTCCAAAT
This sequence comes from Oryzias curvinotus, assembly GCA_023969325.1. Taxonomy (NCBI): domain Eukaryota; kingdom Metazoa; phylum Chordata; class Actinopteri; order Beloniformes; family Adrianichthyidae; genus Oryzias; species Oryzias curvinotus. The sequence continues at coordinate 29,551,502 of CM043715.1, read as the reverse complement.
AGATTTACAGCTAAACCTATGACACATCAATAGGTATTGGTAGGGTCAGAGGCTGCTGGAACCTATCCTTGCCATCAAAAGGCAAAGGCAGGGCACACCCTTAACAGGCCATCAATCTAAAACTGGGTCACATACAAGAAAGGACAATTGTCCGCTTAGATGTACCAGAGTGCCAGGAGAAAACACAGAAGTACTAAGCCAGAAAATTAAACAAGAATGTTCTTATTGTAAGACACTTGCTTTAATGCCCTACTTCATTTAACCCAGTACTTTAAAAAATGATACACTTTTGTTATAACTCTGTTTTTTGCATGTTTATTGTGAATATCTTCAAGCTGAGCCTTTATTCTAAATGTGAGAAGAGTTGTGCTGTCCTGTGACAACAGACAATCTCAGTCTGTCTTTTTTAATCCAGAAACCCTTTTGCTATGACAGCTGAACAATGGCAGCATTGCAAAACAGAGGACAGGTATGTCAGCAGCCATTACCCAAGTGCATCAGGGGCCTGATTTTCCCAAAGACTCCCTCTTATTCCTGTCACAACACTAACAATCATTGGCGTCTGTGTGGAGATTGCTTGTTTAAAAGGGTCCATTAACAGTCAACAAGTTTAAAGTAGTTTGAAAAGAGCTTTTACTTTGCAGAAACACATGACATCAGTGATGAGATTCAGATTCTATTGTCTTTGTTTCTTGTTCATCTTAGTGAGAGCCAGATGCTGAAGTCATGTTCACACCGAAAATGATTTGTGCGTCAAATTCATTTATGCCTGGCACTTGTCCAATAATGTGTTCATAAACTTGATGCTCCAAATGCGTGTAGGAGGAGCTACTTTCTGCGTTTTTAGCCTCATCACTGCATGAAAGCACTGACTGTATATCTGTATAGCTTATTTACAATGCACAGAAGACACTGATGATGTTGACAGATCAGGTAATATTTACTTTGAAGAGCTCTTCAAAACATCAGTAATAATGTCTCCATAGGGTTCATGAGACCCAGTTTTACTTTGACCCAGTTTGATGACTTACTATTCCGCAATAGTCTAAGGAGGTTAAAAAACAAAAAAAGTAGGAATGAGTTTCTGATTGGTCGATGTAATGCATTTTCTTTGCCAAATTTCAAATACTTGAACTGTTGACGCACTGCAATGCCAAAAATGTGCTGCCAGACCAACATGCCGCGTTCAACACTCATGTCCTGCATGACCTCTGGTCTTATCTGTACATTGAATTAACAGTGAAACTTAACGCAGCTTAACATTCAAAGCTCATATAAAACAAAATGCTTAATTATTGTCATTTAATGTTTAATACTCTATAGTTTTACACTATTGCCGCGAACAAACCCTAAAACTAAATCTTTCCTGAATTACAACCATTTCAATAATTGTTTGTGACATGCTAAACTTCATAAAACATCATGCTGCAAAGCTCCAGCATCTTTGTGTTGAACCTACGGTGTTGAAAACAAGCACCATCTTTTGAATAAAGCAAAACTTGTGGCTCATGTGTACGGAGTCATAAATCAGTCATGCGGCAGTGGGAGCGCAGTGATCAAACCAAAATATTCTCACAGGCAAAAGGGCTTCTCCAGAAGATGGGACTTAATTAGTTGCTCGAGTGAAGGCATTTGGACTCAGTTGCACTTTGATATCCCACTGATTGTCATCTTCCATCATTATTATCTGTTGAGCTGCATTGCAGTGATTCACGCAAATGAAGCCGTATTTACTCCTGCTGTGCTGCAGGTCTGCTGCAGCAGAGGGAATCACTCAAAGAAATGCATCTTTTTGAATGTTCAGCACTTCAATATAAATAATAAATAACAAATGGGCAAATAAGCACATGAATATTTATAAAGAAACAAAAAAAATCATAACAAATATATGTGTACAGTATTAATGACATGGAGAAAAACAAGTTCAAAGGCTTGTTTCCTTTGGTATTACGTTACCTTGTTCACACACAGATACTGTCAGGTGGGGCCACCTGTATACATCATGTACGACAGATAAGTGATCCACGGCCCCGACTTCAAAGACCAGGCACTTCCCTCATCTCTATGCATGTTTTGTGAACTTGATGTGAACTTGCCACTGTTTCTGTCAACAGATGATGTCCTTACAAAGTCAAAATTGCAGAGATCACATCAGCCTGGAGCATCGCGACCTTCAACCAGATCCTCATTAGAACCTGTGCATGCCAAGAAATGCCTTTTTCGGAGCTTAAAAATTTAAGAGTGTGAGTGAGGATCCAATAGTCAGAGTAGGCCTGCAGTAAAGTGAGAATAATCCTCTTTAAAGACAGCTGAGATGAAGTGGAAACTCCCATATAGCTTGTTAACTAACAAAGCAGTGGCAGCAAATGATCTGAATGTAAAATCAAAATATGCATTCAGTGACTGATCTGCTCAAAATAATACAAGGTGCTAGTTTTCTGGATATGGTTCAATGCCACAATCCCTAGTAGATTCACTTGGATTCACATATTTGTGATTTGATTTATGTTCAAATTTGATTTAATTGACTATATAATACTTTTTTTCCAATTTGATTTAATTTTAGAGTTGGATTTTCATTACTTTTAACTGCTGCTGACCAAAATGACTAAAAATAAATAGTCAAATTAACTTTAAAAAAATTATTTTGTTCTCCAGGATTAAAAAGTAAACTAACAGAAATTTATTTCGCCTGATAAAATATATTTACCTTGAAGAAAGATTTTACTCATAAATTAATAATGCTTTCAACAGCCCAACTAGAAATTAAAGGAAAAAAAAACAAAAAAAACAAATCAAACCCAGCCTACTCACATTGGACATGTAAATAGTTATATATTGTATTGTATTGTGTATTGTAACATACAGGGATAAAATATTATAAAATACCTTGAAATAGTTTGAAATAGTTTTAATTCCTTATAATGCACAGACAACTGTTTAGTCAGAGCCATTTCTTGGATATCCTGAAGACTGCAGAAAGATTAACTTTTGTTAAAGAAAAATGAATCATTGTACCAGCACATCTTTATGAATTTGATTCCACCTCTTCACAATAAGGTTATTGAGTTAAAAGCAATGTCAAATCTATGGATTGTTTTGCATCTAATTTTGAACAGATGAAGCAATTTATGGAACCTTTAAGTAAACTTTTGATTGTTTGGCTTGTAAAATATTAGAAGAAGCTGATAAAATCAATGTGATATTTGTGATTTCTTTTTTTATAGATGTTCTTACAAATGTCAGATGAGCTTTTGTTGTTTGCTGTTACTTATGCCCAAGGTTTGGAACTTGACAGTGAAAAAGCTGTGTGCTGTGTCTAAAGTCTTTTCAGTTTCATAGAAAAGAAATACAATAAAATGCTGTGCTTCAGGAAATCCAACTAGTATAATGTCAAGGAGTTAAAACCCTCCGACACTTTAGTATGCCGAGGAATTCCGTTGATTCATAAGATCCCATGACTGCAAACCAAAGCCATGCAGATTACCACCTTATTTTGGCAATACAAAGGAAAGAACCAGGGAAGAGCACAATATAGACCGGCAGAGGCAAGACATATGTACAAACAGGACTGACGAGACACAGGTAAAACGATCAGGGGTGATTGGGACCAGGGAAGTAAAACTCAAAACTAAGACATGCAGCAAACCTTCAAAATAAAACAGGAAGCAGGACTCTTATCATGACAGAAACAAAACGGAAGCAAAAACTAAGGCAAAAAACCCTCATCATGACACATTTAGTTGAAAATGGTCTTAAAACCTCTCTTTCTTTTTCAAATCATTTCATTAAAATTGCTAAATAAATAAAAAAAATTACTTATTCAGAGTAACAGCTGTATATTATTGCTGATGTCTTTCAAAGTGAGATCTAAAACCTATGTTATAATGTAGCTTTCCCACATCTGGTTTTGCATTAAGATCAGATTTCTTTTTAATAATGCTGTTTTAATCCCACATGTTTGATAAAACTTTTTTTTTTCTTTTTAATCTATTACATTTTTTTTAAATAAAGATTATGATACAGCATTTAATTCCTTATTTGATATTTAATTAAAAAAAAAAAGATTTCAGAGAGGCCTGGTACCACTTGTTCCATGTTTTTAGATCAGACTCCAACAGACACACACAATCTCAGTTTGTGTGTGTCTTTAAACTTTGTCAGTCTATTGCTTTCTGTCAAATGAGGGCAACCTTTTCACTGTCAGAGCTGAAACATGATCACACGGTAGCGTTCAACACACTCTGACATAGAAGAACGTCACTCTCCGTCTTTGTTGCAGGTTAACTTATCCTGCAAACATGTCATCCATCACCATAACTGCATTGTGAAGGAGGATCAAGGAGGCCATAAATATTTAACCTCCCATTAGATCAACCATGTTTCACTGCACATACACACCCCGCATCAAATCTCTGCCAGTCCCCCTGGAGATGTGGCGAGTGAGCAGCAATTTGTTGTTGTTTTCGGTTTGATGAAGAGTCTGTGGGGATATCGGGGCAGTAGGGGGCAAGAAAAAAAAAATCGTCTTTAATTTCACCCTCTGCTCATTTCGGGCTCCGAGCCGGCAGCCAGGGCTTAATCGGGATGCATTTTAAATATTGATGGGGCTGGTTGTCCCTACAGTAATGCTGTGTGGGGAAACCAGAGCGCTGGAGATGAAATTTGATGAGAGCAAATACACACTGTGGCGACTCTGACCTGACTCGCTTATTCATTAATTAAGATGAGAGAGATGGATGAAAAGAGGAAGCGTGTGTGTGAGGTTAGGTAGATATACACATTTAGTTCTGCTCCACACAAGTAAACAGGCTATTTGCAAAAGAAGGATGCAATGACACAGTGCAATGAAAATAAGAGTAAATTTTAAGATACTCATGAATACAGATTTTAAGTAAAAGCTTAGATGGACACACCCTTTTACTATCATAGCAAATATTCCTCCCGAAGGGCAAAAATGTTTGGGAAAGTGTTTGAATAAGTGAAACAACATGGGGTTGTATTCATGATAAAAGTTTAACATAGAAAAGTTTGGGTTTTAATTTTTGGTCTGATAAGTGTGGACAGATCTTTTTTTTTTTTTTTTTTTTTTTTTCAATCATGCAAAAGATCAAAAGAGGTTGGAAACCTTAAAGAAATATGAAGTACAAACTAATGACCCTACAGAGGTCCCACTAGCACCTTTTATCTTTAAACTACAGTGCTCCTTTGCTGTATCGCAGTCTCACTATTTATTTCCAGTGTAATTCTGCTTGTTTTTTTTAAAAATAGCACATTGTGCTCTGCATTTTGATTGGGTGTAGGCATTTTGAATCTGTCTTCTCCGTGCTATGACTCCTGTACAGAATTCATTCATTTTGTTAAATGTTCACAAATCTTTAATCATGAGCATATCTTTGTTTTCATTCTATAATACCGGATGCATTCTTCTACTAAGGTTTAAACTTTGAGAGCTTAAACAAGAGATAAGTGTGAACATGTTAAAGTCTGAGAAACGAGTTTAAGGTGTGCTGTGGGGGGCTTTACAGCTGTAAAACATCTGTTATACTTCGCAAAATTCACCCATCGTGAGTTTTTTTATAACAAAAAATGAGAGAACACTCTAGCTGCAAAGTGGTTAGTAGACATATGAAGGTCATTGGGAAATTGCTTTTTAAAACAGCCTCCAAGTCAAACTATAATATCAAAACCAAACTTAAAAAAGGGTCTGGTTTCTATTTTTTTTTTTCAAATTTTTATTTCTTTCGTTTTTTTATGATATCTCTTTTAAAGTGTCTGTGTGTGGAACTGTGTGTCTATGGGGGTAAATCAGATGTTTTTTAGAACTCCGTTCAGGATTAGATGGATGAAGCTGATTCACTGTGGTGACTCCTGAAAGGAGAAGTCGGTCGAAAGGAAAATATATTCTCTTTTGATTTGGTAGGTAAGTGAACCTGTGGGTGGACTCAATAAAACTCTTAAAAGACTGAATGGTGCAGTTTTCTGTTGTAAATTATATTGGGATAAATTATATTTAAGTCAGAAATAGTTCCTTTTGACACAAAACTGTCAGAAATTACCTGAAAAAGCAAACTTTTTATTCACCTTATTTAGGGTTAGTAATGTTCCACATTAACACACATCTGTTCAAGTACACAGAGAGTAAAAGAGAGCTCTCATCAAAGTGAGAGACATCTGTCATTGGGGCTGTTCAATGCATCAGTCAGATGCGAACTGCAGTTCATAAGAAAACAGCATAAAGGCATCTGTGACATTGAAAAAGGTGGAAAGGAAATTATTTTTCTGTTTCCTGTAGGGAAATCAAAATCAGACACTCCACACACATCAAAAGGAAAGACTCAGATGAACAGAAAACTGCATAAACACGATTTCAAAGAAGGACGTGAAAGCAGGCCAAATGGATGCAGAAGTAAATATAAAGCCTAACTGTCAAAAAAGAGCTTGAAGGAACACTTGGTAAAAAAATATATATATATATAAATATATGTGCAGCCTAATAACAATGCCAGTGGTGATAAAAAAAATAAATGAATAAATAAAAGAAAGAGCCAAAGCTTTGATACCGGAAGATGCCATGGGGGAAGAAATATGGCGTCACATTTTTACATAAAGCAGGCTTAGAGCATGTGCATCCCACCTGGAGACACTTTTAAAAGGACGTCAAACCGAATGACTCAGGATGACGAGAAACTGCGATTGAGAGAAAGTTGTGACCGTGTATATCAAACTGAGCTGTTCAAAAGGGCAAAGTAATCATTCCGCGGGTTTGGCTATAAATTTGAAATCCGTCATCTCATTTGTTTGTCTCCCTGGAAACGAAAGATTTTAGAAGGGTTTTTTAAACGGTCGAGAAAAGAAAAGCTGTGATGGACTATCAAGAATTCTTTTTTTATTTAAATTATACCAAACTTGGGGGGAGGAATCAAACAAATGGAAAAAACTGGTCAGAATAGGAGCAAGCTATTTAGTGCCAACACATGGGAATAAAGGGAGATTAAACAGGCGGAGAAACAAAAGTGTGACACAAAACTTTAAAAGACGAAAAGAATAAAAAGAAGATGGAGGATGAGAGAAATATAGGACAAAGATGAAATAACTTAGGGAACAGGGAAAAGATAAGATTAAAAAAAAAAAAACACTTAAAAAGGTGAAGGCTGTGGCCTTGGCTAATCATCCGTAAAGTTTGGTGGCAGCAGAACCACAGGGAGCCACTGTGTGTGTGTGTGTGTGTGTGTGTATGAATGTGTGGATAATGTGTGTATGTGAGATGGTGAAGGATGAATATGCATTGCTGTTTGTCATACGTCAGACTGCCCGCAGCTCTCCAGCTTGGTCCATTAGAACCAGGGAAGACAGCTAACATGGATCATGCCTCCCACCCATCCACTTACACATGCATACAAAGTCATCTGCATACCCACGGTTAAAGGCAAAAGTAAAGACTCATATGCTGACCGGTACATGTGACCACACACAGTCAACAGGAAACACCTTCTTCATTTTGCAACAATGAACAGTTAAAATGGTCTGACTGGAAATCACATTTATTAAACAAAACTTCATCTTAGTCTCCTACTTTCAACCAATACATATTTATTTCCTGCCACAAATGCACACCAACCAGTGCTCTTCCATGTATCCTGCTATGGATAAGATAGTGACGTGCAGTCAGGGGTGGCAGGTGTGGCTGTGCCTCACCTGCAAAATATAGCAAATTGAAGCAAAATATAAAAATTACAAAAATTAAATAAAATGAATATACTTTTTCTAAATAAAAATTGAAAAGCAAACATTGTTTAGACATGTCTAGTTTATTATTACTTTTTCTGTGTGGGTTTTCGACAATTCTTCGGTAAAAAAGTAGCAAATCTATGAATTTCCTGTTCAATCACGCAAGAACGCAGCAGGTTAGGCCCCAGCAGTCTGTGCGTTGCCTGCACCCAGACTGCGTCGCACACACTGACTGAGCCGATGCATGCAATTTACTATTTTGGTCTATCATCGCAAATTATGTTTTTTTTTATTACTTTATTTTTCTGTTTCTCGCTAACTGTCTGATTACATTGGTGTGAGTTTGTGATAACATTTAGTCTTTTATGGATGCTAAAAAGGAGCATTAGAAATACACTAGTTGAGGCTTGCAGTATGCCTGCCTCAAGGCACAGGGCGCTGGTGATCCCAAAGAATGCGACACCCCAGCTAAAGAATAAATAGAATTAGAGGTAGCAAGTCAAGTGCAGCCGTCCAGTTATTCTTTAATATTGTTTATTGTTAATTTCCTAAATGGAAGATTTCATGTCTAAAGTCCGGAATTCGTAGAGACATGTCTCTGGCAGTGATCTCCACTATGACAGAGACGTTTATAAACTGAAGAAAGAAAAGGAAAACTTTTACAAATAGGTTATCAATGCTCCTTCTTAAGAAGGAGCGATGCATGTTTTTCATTTACAAGTTAAAGTAAGTCAACAATAACAATTTTGGTGATTTCTTTTGTCCACGCTACAGTTTGTAAAAGGAAGAAAAATGTTAAAATGAAATGACGAACAAGAAACTTTAACTGTCGCCAACCAAATGGTGAATAAGCTACTCTGTAGATATTGGAAATGAGATATGTTGGAAAATCTGACGTCAGTGCCTCACCAGCCATAATCCTCACTGCACGTCATTGCAACTACTTATGTTTTACAATGTATTAAAAAAATACAGCATTTTTCAAACTGCTTCTTTTTTTTTCCTTTTGACTGCTGAAGAAAGTATGTGGAAGAAATGACAAACAAATTAGACTTGTGAGTAGTTACAAATCCCCATACAAGTCAGCATTAGATGGGGCAATAATATTTGGTAAATTTATTATTTGTTAATCATTCATAATGAGAAGAATATTGTTTATGAGTTTGATGACTTCTCCTGCTGGGGAAAGTACAGAGAAGGTCAGATTATGTCTTGACTAGAGAAAGTCTGACAGGTTAAAAAAAGAGGATCTAAAGTTCATATGAGGGAATCTGAATTGGCAGAGAAGTATGTTGGGGTTGTTCAGTACATGTATGAACACTGGGCTCATACTGCATCCAGTTCAGCTCTGTTGCAGCCGCTGGAGTCTTTAAGTAACTTGAAAAGTGGAAGAGGCACTCCAACGGTATCCATTCCAGTCCAGCCCAGTGCGGCCTCACCAGTGCTCTGAATCCTTTTCGCTGGCTTCAAATAATTATGAACCACTCTTTATAAGGACAACGACAAATAGGACAGAGCCTGGGATGTAGCAGTATTGCAGCCATCCATAGCCAATGTGAGTTATCTGCCGTAGCTAGACCGCTCTGGTGGCCTCACCGGAACTGGAATGGATGCAGTGTGAGCCTAGGGTAAGACAGTGGTGAAATATACTGTAGGTGTGACAGAGGAGTTCAAGATGGAGATTGGACTGCACCAAGGATCAACTTTGAGCTCATTCTTATTTGCTGTGGTGATAGACAGACTGTCAGATGAGGTTACACAGGAATCTCTGTGGACCATGATGTTTGCAGATGACATAGTGATTTGTAGTGAGAGCAGGGAGCAGGTGGAGGAACATCTCAAGAGGTGGAGGTTTGTTTTGGAAAGAAGATGAAAAAAGCTCAAAACTGAGTATCTGTGTATAAATGACAGGAACTCCAGTGGAACAATGAAGTTACAGGGACCAGAGGAGAAGAAGGTGAAGGACTTGAAGTTCAGAACAACAGAGGTGAAGATGCATCTGCAAACAAGATGGAACGGGTGGAGGAAGGTTTCAGGTGTGATGTGTGACCAAAGAGCGTCAATAAGAATGGCAGAAAAGGTGTACAACACTGTGGTGAGAGCAGCCATGTTGTTGGTTTACAGAGGGAGAACGACTGGATATGAAGCCAGATGTAGTAGAGATTAAGATGTTGCAGAAGTGATCAGGATGGATAGAACCAGGAATGAATCCATTAGACAAACAAATCATGGTTGATTTTTGAGATAAAAGCAGACTAAGATGGTTTGGTCACACTGAGAGGAGGGACAGTGAGAATGTTGATAAAAGGATGCTGTGGTTGGAGCTACCAAGAAAGAGGGTAAAGGAAGACCAAAAATGAGGTTTGTGGATGGAATAAAGGATGACATGATTGGTGTGAGCAAGGAGGATGCAGATGATAGGTTAGAGGGAGGCAAATGATTTGCTGCGGGGACCCCTAAAGTGAGACGTAAGGAGAAAAAGAATATAAATCCCTCTGTCCAATTTTCTGCCAAATCTCATTGACAAAAATCTGACCAGACGTGCAAACATTTGCAGATGTACTTAAAGTGGCCTTTAGGGGAGTTCTACTTTAGTTTCCCCAAGACTTCAGAATGCTTGTGCTGCAGGACTTCTAACAGTTAATAGTTCCTTGAAGCAGTCATCCTTGAAAACCATTTTTTTTTTAATAAAATCTTTAAAAGTTAATGATTCCATAATAAATTATAAAGATTTGATGTACTGTGCCAGAAGAGTTACACAAATGTTACTTAGTATTTGTAAGATGAACAGTACGCAACCCCACAATCATTAAACACGACTTCTGGATGCTCAAAGAGGTTATTTTATTAAAAATGAGATCTTTCAAATGCAAAATGTCATTTTTGCATAACTCAACAGAGAGTCTTGTCAGTGTTGATTATGCATTACTGTCACCACCTCAGCTGCCACTACTCAACTATCCCCACTCATTCATCCTGAACCCCATCCTGAAATGTGTTTCGTCAGGTTGCATTTTTTTTTCCTCCACAAAACCACCCACGAAAACACAGAATTTGTTTCTAGTCCATGTAAAAGCTATACTGCTGTAACAATAATTATCAGTCTGGAAAGCAAAAAGCCATAACAAAATAAAAATAAAAAATGCAACCCCTGTATGTAAGTCAAATAATATCCACAGAATTCATTGCTTTTCAGTTTCACTTTCTCTGCTCTCAGATGAATACCTTTTGGGATTTTTGCTGGAATGTCAGTCAGCGTTAATAAATACAATTTCATGGCAATTTTAATAAATGATGACTATTTTTTCACTGATCATGGCCTCTGACACAGAGGATCTACCAGCACTAATTGATTCCCAAATGCCAGAACACAAATTCCATGACTCCTCAGTCCAGAGGAAGCATTATAGTTTCATTTCAGCTTTTTACTCTTACTGGCTTACTCTTATTTTGGGTAAGCCAGTCAAATCCTTTAACAACAGTGACTTCTACAATAAAAAGGGTGATGTGTAGGAATTTTCTTCTCAGGATTAAATAATTTGTCATGGACCACTTAATGGCCCCCAAGGTACAAATCAAGGGGGGGAAAGCCATTGCAGAAGCAGAATGACCAAGCTTCTCCAAAGAAAGGTGTAACTCATCACGCTTCTGATATGACTTGTTGCCTGAGAGAGACCATACTGACCAATTTAAAAAAGTAAGGAGGGCTTTAGAAAGAGGCCTTTCTAAGTTTGAATGCTGGCCTTCTATATATGAACATATTTAAGGCCCAGATTATGTCTTCTTTACATCAACAGAAACATCATGCATGTTCTTTCAAGAACATCTTCAAACAGTTGATTCAGTTGAAGTCAAGCTGTTCTATTTACAATTGGCCTTACAGTGCATTAAATTGCATTATAATGTCTTTTTGTTTCTTTTTTTTTTGTTTGTGCATGCATTTTTATTTTTATTTGACAAAGAAATGGTCCTCATTTAGACTCCTTTCAAGATGATATCAAACATTAAAAGAAATCGAGGAGGGGAAAGGTCACAAAAACTGTAAAAACGTGCATTGGAATAGAAAGTAGGGTGTACATGTTGAATCATTTTAAAGGATATTTGTAATTGTCACCCGACAATTAATTTTAAAAAAAGTACACTGGTTAGAGAATCAGTCATACAAATTTTCTAAAATCATATCTTGAAGATTCATTTTTCCAGAAAAACTGTTTCGTTTTTTCCATGTGGTGGTAGTTTCTAATTCTAGATATGAGGGCGTTCATTTTTTAGATTTTCATAACTTTAAGGACCATCGTTAAAGACATTGACCTTGGTCAAAAATGCTGCAAACCCTTTTCTCCAACTGTTGTTCTCCAGCTACTTAACATTCAACACTTTGATGCAAAACAGAAATGACAAAACAATTTCAAATCTACTTTAGGTGCCATACAAAATTAAAACAGTATTTCAAACTGAACTTTGTAATGCATTTTATATCACGTAATACATTATAAATAATTTGAACAACAAAAGTTAATAGGTTTTACCTAAAAACTATTCAGTTCAAAATAAGGCAAATCCCAGTGTAAAGGTATTATTGGGATATGGCTGCATTTTTATTCAACCCTACTGATGCTTTAAAGCACTGGTCCATGATGGGAAAATGTCAGTCTCGGTAATCTCTGCATGTCCTTCTAATTTAGGAATTTACAAGTTTTCAGACCAAACACAGATTAAGCAAGTCAGTATACCCTCTATGTAGAAAGTGCCAACATTGCTGTTTCCTTGGCAGCAATGATGTGTTAAAGGACCAGGTCAGACTGTGCGGCCTGCAACTCCAGAAACTGCTTCTGACTGCCTCCACCCAGAGGTTTCTGAGGAAAACTTGTGATTTGACACTAATCCTTCCTCTGGTCAAAATGAGTCTCCAATATTTTTTCTTCAGCTTTTCAGGGGGAGCTTTATTTTGCATGAGTTGCAAGATGTGATCTCAAAGCAGACTTTCATCGTGAGTATCCTTCATCTTTACCCAAAATTTGAACAGTGAAGGTTTGTCAAACATGAAGGACTAAAGCAGGTCTGACCCTCCATCATTTAGATCCAACTCTTTGCTGCATATGGATGTCCAACTTGTTCCTAATTGTCCTCTTCTTGTTATAGAAGTGTAGACGGAAATTAGTCAACACTTAATTCCAAGTATGGATAAACATCAACATTGTTTACCTTCTCATGCAAAGATCAAATCTCCTTTCCTGACGTCTTGCCATAGGCTTTCGAAAAAGGAGGCTAATGGTTGATGTCAGTGATATTGATGATGAGATTAGATCAGGGGTGTCCAAAGCCGGCCTCCTGCTGGTTTTCTAGAAACCCTGCCTGATCTGCTGTTGATTACCTGGATCAGGTGGGTTTAGCCAGTAAGGAGCTTCAATGGAAGGTTGGTTGGAAAACATGTAAGACACTGGCCCTCAAGGCCTGGAATGAGATGATTTACAACAGCAACCCTTGAAGAAGGCCACCAAAAAAAAAAAAAAAAAAAAAAAAGATTAAACTGACGTTAAAGTACAAAATGGAAATGAGTTTTTTTTTTCCTCTTCATATTTGGCTTTCTTTATGCTCATTTGTCAAGTAATTGAATAATTGTTTGGTTGTTATTTTTTTCAGTTGAGAGTGTTACTGAACTTTGAAAACATTTGTGCTATTTCCCAAAAACTTTCCTTTTTTCTGCCATTTTTTAAATTTCTTCATTAAATTTCTCCTTCTGAGTCTGGAACAGAATGCCATAACAATGCAATTTAGCTGTCAAAATTGAACAAAAAAGCATTGCAGTCATTCAGTCATTCAACCCTGACCCTCAGTCACGGCTGCGTCCCCTCATGATACGATTTTTATACCAGAGTCCGGATGAAAACTAAGGAGTGCAAAAAAGGGATTGTGGCAGGATTTTATTATTATTTTTTTTTTCCTGTACAGAGAGAATGGATAATCTGAGGGAATGGATTTACATTCATCTGCTCTTCAGTGGTGCTGACTTGGCACAGAAAAGATTTATGAAGTCATCTGCCTTGAGTCAGATTTCACTGTGAGTGTGTGTTTAAAAAAAACATATAATAAAAACATCCGTCATGATTTGGGAAGTCACCCATACGAAAATAATCATAAAAGTTGATGATAAATATCAGCTGACGTACCCTGCATATGAACGCTATTGTGTCTCTGAAACTAGCAGCGAGAGAGCTTTACATATTCATGATAGCCGTCCTCATACTTCAGTGGCATGTGCTTAGTTAGCTTTACAGCAAGAACGCTTATTTTAACTTAAAGATTAAAGCCAACATTTGCATCATAATCCCCAGTAACAGATATTTAAAAGCTTATAAGCTGTGGAACAGTGAGTGGTCAGGGGTCCTCAATCATAACAAAAGTGCTTACAGTGGTATGTGAAAGTAATTGCTTTTTGCTGCGCTTCTGAAAGTTTGATAAGAGGCCTCAACACAGTGAATAGATTTGTTGTTTTCTAAGCCTCCTAACAATAACCGGATGCTGTTAATACAGTGCAAGCGGTGCTGGGTGAGAACATCAAACACATGAAAGGACAGATTTAGCACCACGGCCGGGCTTTCCAGCTGACTGCACCAAAACTATGGTCTCAATAATTATTGTACAATTATTTTTGATTGAATAGGTTTTTCACTGTTCTGATACCAAGATAACAAAGATTTAACAGTATAATCCCTAAGGAACCGTAACTGAAAAAGTAGCAAACCTAGAAGAGTGAGATGTCAATCCCCAATCGGAATATTGCAGGATCGATTCCCATGTTTTGCCCATGTCTCTGGGCAAAACACTGAACCCCCCCCCCCCATCACTCCTGGTGGTAAGGTTTCGCCAGTATTCGGCAACAGAGTCATCACTTAAAAGTGTTGGACTTGTAATGTTTAGGAATCTTTAGAAATATTTAAAATAAAACATTTTTTAGATGGCATTTGGCATGCTTTGATTTGTCTTGATTTCTGCACTTTGAGACATCAGTTGAGATTGTGAAAATATAGTTTCATAAACAGAATCACTTTAACTAAATGAAGTCTATTTTTGAAATGAATAGTAAAGCTACACAAAGTTTTGCCACAACCATCATACCATTACAAAGTTGCTAAGAACTTGAGCACACTTTCAGAAGTATAATAAATGAGTCATGATGTATTCCAAAGAAAATCTGAGCTTTATTCAACCCAAGGTTAACCTCGTCATTAGGCTGCACATGCTGCTAAAAAGTCTAACCCACACAAACACTTACTGAATACTAATCAGTTTCAGGTTGGAAAAAATATTGCTTTTTTAAATTATTTATATTTGTTAACATTTTACCTAACTTCAGTCAGTAGTTGGAATCAGAAATAGAAACTGAAACGAGTGATTGCATGTAAAACAAACAAACAAACAAACAAAAAACTAATAAAACAATATCACTTATACATCTTTTTGGATTCTCAAGTTTTTACTTTTACAAATTACTTTGTCTCAATCTAATTTCAATGGCCAACTATAGAATAACAAAACATTAGTAACTGCAGACAATGTATTTATTTGACAAACATGTTTGTGACCAAGACTGTTACTCTTGCTTTAAATATTATGACATCCTGATGTGATTCTTGTGTTACAGCATATCTGACAAACTTTGTAAATTCACTTGACAAGTACATTAGTGAAGCTCAGTCATGTCAATAGTTTGCTGTTTCTACAAAAATCTGAATAAAAAAAGGTTAGACATGTTTTTATTTTTTTTATTTAACAAGTCTAAGTGCAAATGTGCATTGTAATCTTTGAGCTTGATTGAATAAAACAAGCTTTACTGGAATTGCAGCTTCACAAATCCTCACAGAACCATGACACCAATGTAATCAGAGAGTTGGTAAGAAATAGAAATGTAAAAATAAAGCTTCAGTAAAGCACATGGGTCAGCTGCAACTAAGTCAGTGTGTCTGAGTCTGGGCTGCCGCTTTCTTGTGTCTTTAAAAAGTAAATGCATATTTACTACTTTTTATTTATTCATTTATGTTTTAAAGAATGAAACTTTGAAAACCCAAACAAAAAAGTAGTGGAGTAGTAGTTGGTTTTGTAAAAATTAGCATAGTAATTTTCATTTAAAAAAAGTATATTCATTTTTGATTTTTTATGCTATATTTTTTCTATATTACCTGCATCACCTGACTGCATGTCACTGCCCTATTGGTATCAGTTTACTTACTAAAATCTCTGATTTTACAAGATAAATATACTGTTTAGTATCACTGTAGGCGTTAGTTCTTCAAATTGTGTCTGTTTTTTTTTTCTGTTTTTTTTTCTTTTCAGTTTTTTTTTTTTATAAAACCTTGTTTGTTTGTTTTTGTTTTTATTTTAGGTTTGGAGAACCAGGAGCATTTATAAATTAGTAATGCATCTATTTTTAATGATCAGTGATGAATTGTAAGTTAAGTACAAAGATAACTAAAAAAACTATTTTTAATTTAACCATGATAGACAGACAATTTACAGATAAATAAATTACATTCACATATACTAGTCCATTTTTAATTGCATTTCAATACTGGATTTAAATTATCTTTTACTACCTGATTAATAAAAACTGTAATTTGAAAATGTAGTTTGAAATATTAAAGCTACTTTAATAGTTGTAATCCTGTTTGGATAGTCCTATTCAAGTGTAACAAACTGAGGCAGCAACTGGCCAGTGGATTAAAAATATGGAAATTACTTTAAGATAAAGTATGGTGCAGTCTAATAGGGAATTATTAATTCTTTATCTTTTCCTTTTTTTTCCCCAAACATCGTACTTGTCTCAATCGTAAGAATAATGGTTGCTACAAAATAAAGGCATGTGAAATTTTGAGAAAGTTATTTTTTGTTTTGATGGAGAAAAGAGACATTCTTTTCTATTAAAAGTCAATATCAATATCATGCTATCACAGACAACCACACGTGCACATTAGTGTTTTGTATTTTTAATCCCAATGCTTTGTTTTGCAGACACACCTTCATATAAACTGTGTACCATCGGAGCTTTCATTAAAACTGCACTGTCAGTTTAGATGTGGACAGTGAGATCTACTTTAGATCTGCTGGATCTTTGCTTTTCCTCTGTGGCAAATTTAATGTTAAATCCTAGTAGGCATGCCTGTTAAATTAGATAATGCAAGTTTCTTCGCTATATGTCTCCAAAGATTGCATTTAAACCGAGTGCAATAATAAAAATAACCAAAACAACCATCTTTGAATAATAGACATTCAGTATATTTTTCATGTCATACCAGTAAAGTCCGTCTTTTTCAAAATAACATTTTTGGTTTGTGTCTGATTAAAAATGTGTCTGTACTTTTTGACCCTTTATTTTTTAAAAGGCTCAAAACTAAACTATAGACAGCAAACAATGATACTATCTTTAATTTTAATCTTGTCTTCATTTTTATTTTTATGTTTTCTTATTTTTTTTTTCCAGTGCACATACCTTGCAAACTCAGACACAATGTAGATTGATTGATATGTCATAGGAGGACTTTATTTTTTTTACTTTATGCCAGGCTGATTGACGAAGCTTTTCATAAGCAACTTATTGATGCATGACAGCTAAGCAGCGACATGCTGTTATAGCCCATTAACATGCCTTTCTGTTAAGCTTAAGGAAAAATCCATCACTCACCCTGACAGGAATTTGAATGAAAATAGATCAGACTTCATTTTAACCTGGGTTTGGAGAATGAATCTTTTGGTGTTGGAAACATCACACAATCGCTTAACAAATGTACAGTTTGACATAAAACATAGCGGAATAATGTTTCTGGGACCAGAAGGTTTTTTTTGTTTTTTGTTTTTTTAACAGAAACAAACAATTTTTAAAATTAAGATATTACAACATCTTTTCGTTGAAACAAGTCTATCCATTTTCTAAGCCCGCTTCATCCCTTTTAGGGTCATGGGGTTGCTGGAGCCAATCTCATTCACTGCTGGGCAAAGGCAGAGTAGACCCTGGATGTCCACTGCAGGGCCACTCAGACACTATCACATTCATACTTAAGGATCCCTTTTAGAGTCACCAATGAACCTACCAAGCATATCTTTGGACTGTGGGAGGAAACCAGAGTTCCCAGAGAAAACACTCTACGCGTGCACAGGTAGAACATCCAGGTTCAACACAGAAAGGTCTCAGCCAGTATTGGAACCAGGACCTTCTTGTTGTGAGCCGAGAGTGCTAACGACCTACAGCCAGAGGAGACAAGTCCTTAGTAATAAAAAGGACAAACATTGTGCACACTTCAGAAACACCAACAAAAATATAGAACGAGTGTCAAAACTCTAAAAATGATAGGAATGGTAAAGTCCATAGTGAAGGCTGTTTTCTTGTTATTGCTCATCTAATCTGAAATCTGTCTTGCATCTCCAAAAGACTAAAGATCATGTCAGAGAAGCCAAGTAGATTAAAATCTGAGAACACATTGCAGTCCTAAAACTGGCAGCAACAGGCAACATTTTGCAGTGATTGTGGTTGTAGAAACATTTATTTAAGTATCAGTTTTATCCATTATTTAGAGGATAGCAAGCTCTTATTTGATTGAAATGATCAGCTTTCAAAATGTGGACCATTAAATAAGGCATCACATGTCGGTTGGTTTGACATTAGGCCTGTATGACCTCACACACCATATTGCTTAATTAATGCAAAATTCCTCTCAGCTTCTTTGTGTTCCCTTGCAGCACAAGCATCACTCTTCCATCCTGGAGGCATGCAGCAACTAACGCAGTGGTTGCATCTTTTCATGCGTCATCGGCTCAGAAAAAGCAGCTTTTGTTTAACAAACAAGCAGTCTCAAGTGTTTTAAATTTAGTACATTAACAACCTACTGTATGGTCACTAGATGTTGTCAGTAAAAACTCCCCTAGTTTCTTCCGCATATACTCTAAGGATGACTGCAGAAGCATATTTTTTATGTCACTGATAGGCTTCCAAGGCAGAGCACTCATCGCCCATGTGTAACAATAACAGACTAGCATGTTCTCGTCAACGGACAGCTGTGTGTAACCGAAGCTGTGTCGCCTTTTGCTTCAGAGGAGTGAACACACAAAGCCGTGTTAGTGTGGAAGCTGAAGTGTAAAATTATACTTTCTTTAGGCTGCAATTGCCAAAGTGACAGTTTAGGAAATTGGCTTGGATCATCTTCAGTCAGTTGCAGCACACACTTATTAACCTTACTGAATAGTTTGCTGCTAACACTGCAGTCATGTAAAAAATAAATAAATTAATAAAATAATAACTGGAATGAGGTTTGGTAAGCTTACGGCCGTCTAGAGCAGAAGCTACTGGTAGTTTGTGCCAAGCAAAATAAATAAATACATTTTTAATAAAACGCTCTGTGAGGGACTACCGTGGCATGAGTGGTGTATTTTTGTGTCAGTAGTGACAGCAACACTGAAGTGCACATCATCCTTCATACAAGTGTATTTGAAATAGCAATGGCATTTTCATCTTTGCCTCTTTTGCCAATGATATTTTAAATATCCAAAACAAAGTCATGTGGGATTTCTCTGCAAGATAGGTGAAAAGAAAACAAAGGTTTAGAGTCCTGAGTTTGACTTGCAGATTTTGATTTGGTATGATTTCCATGCTTGGTGAAGCAGGGCCTGGATTGTTTGCAGCCCAAGTGATAGCAGCCACAAAGAACAGGCCATTCAGAGAAGTAAACCATGACTTTCACATGGTTTGGCAGTGATTTAACTGTTGGAACACTAACAATTGTCCACCAGAATTGTATGTTCAGTCATTGCTGTCACCTTACAAAAATCTGCTGTTGAATTAGACGAGTGTCTCAAGAAAACAAAACAGAACAGAAAACAAATACTACTGTCTATGTTTACATGGATGTCACATTCAAAGAAAAAGAGAATTAGAAGCAAGGTAATAATTAGAATTAAATGTTTGCATATATGTTGCAGCAACAGAACGATTTTCTGTGACATGTCATGAACTGTATTTGTTTTTACCAATCAAAACCATAAGCGTGAGAGAAACATGGTATTTTTTAAGGACACTGAACAACCCATGTCAGACCAATTATTTTCCTGCAACAAGGAAATAAACTAGAGAGAAAAAAGCAAACATGTTTGATCAAAATTAAAATGTATAGATTAAAAAAGTTAGAAATTGCAGTGTTAATAAATCCCCTAAATTAATTTATTTCAATTAATAATTGTATTGCCTCTATATAACAGAAAGAAGAAAGATTTTTTAAGTGCAAGTTAGATTTTGACAGATCATCTTAAATTTAATTTATTTCACTATTTACAGATTAAGGGTAAAAAAAAAAAAAAAAAAAACAACAATGTCCCAAAATTCTATGATGATGCACACTTATTGGCCCCTTCCTGCTTTCTGTTTAGGAGGAGGAAAAAAGGACCAATCAACTATCCACAAGCCTTTTTAGAAACCATTTAGATCTAGTGAGCATAATCTAAGGGGTTTTCAACCTTGGTTGTTTAATATAAGGTAATAGAACTTCTGTGGTGCTGGGTATTGCCAATATTATGAAACATTTATTTTTTTAAATAAAATATTATCTAGTTATGACCTATGGTGGTGTGCAAAGATCAAAGTCAGCCAATGAGTAAGGTGTACACCAGGAGGAATTATCTCAAATGGAAGATGAAAGAAAATGAAAGATTATTGCTTCATAGCAGAACTTGTTCATGAAAAAGAGGAAAACTGCTCACTTAGACTTCCTGTGATTTGGAAGGTCATCCATCTCATGTTCTACATCTCTTTTTCATGCAAACACTCACTTTCCAGTTAAAGTGAGTATATTAGGAAGCCCATGGGCAAGGAACTTTATAACATATTAAAAAATTAAAAAGCATACAAAGGATATTATCAACTAAGATTGGGGCATGTACCAAAGAATAATAAATGGGAACTATTAAACTCTATCATAACACTAAAAAAAAAAAAAAAAATTGAAAACATTTAAAATGAAAAAAACAAACAAACCTGCAGTAAGGATTGAATGCAGAAATGTTTCTCAACAAAATGACATGAGGCACAAACCAACACAACAGGCCAATATGACTGAAAACAGAGAAAATAGGACATTTACGTGTAAACCTGTGAGATGTCAATAATACAAACACAAGAACACAAAAGGGTGTCAGGTGAGCGGCCGCGGGGAAAAATAAAATGGTTTTCAACCGTATCCATTTCCTTTGTTCTAATTAAACTGGAATGCCTGCAGCTCCTCTCAGCTTTTTGTTATCTTTAATAGAGCTTGAATACAAGATACTGACAAACAACTGATAACGTCACTGTCAAACTAGCTGACAACAAATTGGAAGATGTTTCCACTTTACTTGTTGTTATTTAAAATGAATCCTTTACCACATAATATTACTGACTAAGAAATATATGTTATTTGACGGCAGTATTGTTTTAAAGTTTCTTTTATAACTGTAAATATAATTTGATAGTCCAAGTGACAAATGTACTCATGACATTATTTAATAATCCCTGCTGACAACATTTGTTTTATGTTTTGCTAAGGTTAAAGCACCAGAAAAAAAGAGTAAAAAAGGTCAACCCTCAGCTTTTTCATTATTTTTTTTATTAAAGTTATTTAAAGTTTCACTCCAATTTTTTTTATCTGTTGTAAAAAAAATCCTTCCCAGCGGTCTTTTAATTACAACTATGCAGTTTATAGCAAAATAATCATAGTAATATTAATAAAAAACTGTTTAATTTTTTAAGACAAAGTTTGTGTAGAACAACTGTTCATCAGAAATTCAACTCTTGAGTTTAGGTTAGGACTGGTGGCGCAGAAGTAAGTCTTCGCTGATATCCCATCATTCCTTTGTTACACTCTCTCCTGCTTTCTTTCAGCCACTCACCACCCGACCCTGCCCATTTTAGTTGTTGCATCAACAGTGGTTTATCTGCTGTTGATTTAAATAAAGAAATACTTCGTTTTAATCCTAGTTTCTTTCCTATAAGTCTTTCATCATGGGAAAAATCCCTCAAGAACATGTCAAAAACACCAAAAACACGATTTTCATTGGAGTGGGTCAATAATGCACAAAAATGTAGGCAGGTTTGATAACTAAACTTTATAAATATAAAGATCAAAGAAGAATTTGCACCAGTGTCCCTCAGAATACCTAAAAATCATTCTAAAAAAGCTATCTCCTGTGAGGTTAGACATGACTACCACAAGAGGACAGATGGATTCAGTCTTTTCTAAAAAGCAGAACTAGGAACAAATAAAAATAAAATGATTAAAGAGCTTGAGTTAATGAAATCCAAGAGTTTGAATACCAGTCACTGACAGCTGATGCCCTGACTGTTAAGGTGGCTCCTTTAAAAAGATTAAACTATCAGCCAAAATGCAGATGATAATAAATCCCATTTACATATAAACAGATGAGAGAATACAATTGGTTGAACATGATATTAGATGGTGGGGAATTTAAGGAGTTAATTCTCTAATTGTCTTTCGATCTTTCAGATTATAAAAATAGATTTTCACCATTAGTTTTTGCTCCTTTTAGAAGTACTTTCATTACTGCCATGATTGCAAAACTAAAAAGGTGATTTTGCATTTAATTGCCATAAAATCGATAACCTTAAGCTGCCTTACAGCTTGTTGCTCCAAAGAATAAATACAAGGAAATTGTTGCAGTTTCAAAGTCCTATGAGGTCTTACAAAACTTTAAGGTTTTGTTACATTCAATAAATGTTTAGCTTCTAGTTGAAAAGTTTTCAAGTAAAATGCAAAATACGAGACTTGAACTAAACAATTTTTTGGAAAAAATGGCATACAATAAAAAAAAATTACCCTTAAATTTAACTCAGAATATTTTAATGAACGCATGTAGAACAGTTCAAAGTGTTCTAACTTGTTTATTTTGCATTTAAGAAGCTGATAAAGACCGTCAGCATTTATCTATCATGTTGTGACAGTGTTTGCCCATTTCAACTCTGCATCCAAAAGTATTATTTATACTTTTAAATCCATTTCACAACATTGTGTTCTATGACAGTTTCAGCCAGCTTCAGTCAAAGGTTCCCTCTAAGGATCGATGAACTTTTGCCATGCACCTCTTTAGTGCTCTCTGGGCTCAGACCTCAGAGTTTTTGGCAGCATAATGCAGCTATCAGAGCTGAAAACCAGGATTCACTTTAATCTTTTTTCAGATCATCTGGCTCAAGCTCTGCTTTGATTAAAAGATCCCTAGAGTCCAAATGAAGGATGACTTAGACTCATTAAGATACATAATTTCAGATATCATGGATGAAAGTCCTATTCCCCAAAAAAAAGTCTAAAGAAAGATTTCTTACATGTAAAAAATAAATAGATAGATAAAACAGCAACAAAAATCTTAATGACAGAAGTTTTCAAGCTGCGTTCTGTGTCCAATGAGTCACTTTTGCTATTTTTGGTTCTGGAGGATGACAACCCACAATTCAAAAACTTTAAATCAAATACAACAAGAGAGGTGACAAAACGCAAGACGAGATGAGTGCAAACTAAAACCCAGTCTGCTAAATAGACTGAGGGTAATTGGCCAACAAAGATCATGTGTGAATGATTGAAACTCGAACCTGGTGTAATGTGAGTGAAGGGAAACAAAAAAGTGAAAACAGAACCGAGCACAAAGCATAACTTCCAGATAAGAAAATTAAAGTAACATAAAACAACAATGTTACATTCTTACAGCAGCACGGTCAGCCAGTGGCCCACATAAAACTGTGTTATTGTGTGCTTTTATTGAACTCATAAATCAAGTGTTGGGCTGCTGTATTAGAAGATGATTAGCCATTTATTGTGTCAATAGTGGCTCTTATTGGAGTCATAAAGTAATGTGAGCTAGCGTTTATCCTTGGGCCTACTTTAAACATTGAAGTTTTTAGTATTTATTTATTTGTACGATTTTGTCTATTTTATTTACTATCTACCCTTTGATTTAGCAGATTTTAAGTTTTAACAATATTTTTATAGTGATGCATAGAACATAATAAAAATGAAAAAACAAAACAAAAAAAACAAAATGTTTTACTCAGGTGAACTGCAGCTGAATCAATGATAGGATTGTTTACACACTTTTTTTTTATCTCAAGACCTTTGCAATTTTCTTAGATAAGTTCATGTTTTAAATTTAAAAGTTTCTTAGTAGAAAGTATACTTAAAAACTTTACACAACGCTGTGCTTTGGTACCAAATAATTCATTGGATACAATTCAGACATGTAGTCTATTTATGTTTAATACCTTTTATTGTAAGCTTTTGCATTGCAGGGATCAGATGCTTAAAACTATCAGGAAAAACAACATCTATCTAGAAGTTTCCAATTCTGCTAGACACAAAAGCTTGAAAAAAAGAAACATGTTAAAGTTGTCACATTCAGTATCCATTACCATGGCTACTGAAGCTAGCCATGATAATGAAAGCATATAGGCAAATATGTTTTACACCTTACTGATGTTGTGCATTCATTTATGAGACACAGTGTAGAAAAGAGAATGGGACTGATCTAAAGACGCATATGTAGCTGACCCTGGGAAGGGTTGCAAGATCATTTCCAACAATCTAAGTGATAAAATTGACTCAAGGGTGAAAAACACCCTTGAGGACTGTTGTCAATTGTGTGAAACATAGATGCCCAGCAAGGTTCCAGCTCAGTGGCCTTATGGAAGAGTGTCCGCCGTGTGACTGGAAGGTTGTGAGCTCAAAATCCAGGCCAAGTCATACACAAAACTCTAAAAATGGGACCTCATGCTTCCCTGCTTGACACTTAAAGGGGGATTACGCATTAAGGGGTTGGATTGGCGAGATTGATACACCAGATGGTTCCCGAGCGCGGCTGTGTCTGCAGCTCACCGCTCCCCCAGGGGATGGGTCAAATGTGGAGAACGAATTTCACACACCTAGGTGTGTGACAAATAATGGGACTTGAATCCAAGGTCATGTCCTGCAATGTTTAAAAGAGCTGCAATAAAGAGAGTTTCTCTATAAACAGACCCTACTGAAAAAGTTTATTGTGCTGAAATATAGAAAGAGACTCAATAACAAGGTGTGTTCTTATGACAGTCAAAAATATATGAACAATAATTGTCCATAATTTAGACGGTATAAAAAAGTGTCAGGTTTGGGTTACAAAATTCAAAAGCATGTTTCGATAAAAATGTGTCATCATATTGCGCGTATGCCTTTCTGTTTGGTCGACTTTGTTGTACTGAACATGAATCTGACTGTATCACAGCAAAGTTAACTCACATGAATTGAGACCCTCCTTCTTAGGCAGACAATACCTTCTTGCCTCAAAGTTAGAGTTCCCGGTTGTTATGCTCCACATGAAAGACACCCGAAGAGGAAACAAACTGGTCCAGACCAAACAGCCCAATGTGAAATAGTAAAAAAAGGGTTTAACTGAGAAAAAACATTATATGAGCCAAACTATGCACAATGTAAGAAAAAAAAGTGGCCCTACATGATGTGTTTATCTTTAGTCACATCTTTGTCTTGGATGAAGAAACCCTTTTTTTCACACAACACAAGTTAAGTTACTAATCTTTCATCATTCAGTTGGAATTACTATTGTTTCTAGGTTGAACTTTTTACAACAATATAAACAGTATATTCACAAGTGTCCTTTGATTAGTAGACATGAGAGTTTGTCAACTCACACTTTCCAAGATTCTTAAGTTCTACTGCCGTGAGGAAAGCTGAAATTAATGAACAATGGCAATTCAATTATTTTATTTGGCTTTCACGTTTGATCTCTTTAATTTTAAGAATCATTGCTCATGATTTCTGTTCAAAATCACCTCTAAATGTGAATGAGTATCTCATTCTGTTTCCTCTACTTCCCTCCACTTTCTTCAACACAAGGCCAGAGAGGGTATCTAAAGACAACTTTAATCTTTTTCACTTTCAAGTAAGTCTTATTCTTTAAGCCTCTATTGGTAGGCTGCCAGTGAACGCTGAGTCTTGTTAGCTGTGTCCCCTCTAGAGACTATTTAATGAGTTGCATTGCTATTCTGTGGCCAGGATGAACAAAAACAGGTTGTGGGACACTGACAAAGAAAAGTGTTAGAAAAGACAAAAATTGAAAAGTGTTTGGCACCGGGTCACAAGAGGTTTCATGCTGAATTGAGGGATATTGATATGTTCTCTTTTTATCCCAACATTTGTAGTCCAGTGTATCCCGCTATTCAATCCAGTTTTCTGCTGGTAGTTGTCTGACATGAGTCAAGATGAAGTTCAAAGGGTTGGATTTGATGAAAGCTCCATTCAGATTGCTTTCATTTATTTCTTTTAAGGTATAAATTCTCTACAAACATGGGGAAATATATATGAGCCAAACTTGCATCAGAACTCAAAAACTACACAAAACATTATCTTTAAAAGACATTAAATACAATTTTGTATATAATAAACAGGATTGCAACGGAAACATGAAATTTCCATTGACCAATGAACACTAAACATTATTTTCTTCCAAATGTATTCACAACTTGAACTTAAGTGTTAATAAGAACTAAAACTGACTAGTAGAAACTCAGTTCTGGAGTTCAGTGTTTAAAAAAAATCTAAGGTATGAAATAAAATAAAAGAAGAAGAAGTGAAATTGTCTCATGACGGTAGCAAGAGTGCTTCTATGCCTAGGCTTGCATGCCTAGTCTGAAAATTGTGAAAGTGTTTTTTTTTTTTTTTTTCAGATTTACTGTCATGATAATAATTATTAATCGCTGTCAGTTCATGATGAATTATCTGAGACATTACAGAAGTTTAGCATGGCTGCAAACAACATGCATGGCTAACGTACTGCAGGTCTCCTGTTCTGTCTGTTACACATGTGTGAAATACCCACAGCTTTGCTGATCATTTGCCTAACCAAGAATCAGATTACTCTCCTATTTGACCATATTAATAATGGGCAGTTCCATTTTTTACATCTCCATGTGATGCAGAGGAGACGGACCTTTGTGGTTACTTTACAGAAGAACCCCTTAAAAAAGCATGCTTTCCTTTTGCATTCTTGAGGCTAAACGTTGACAGTGGATTCCATCGCAAAGGGCACATTTCACATGGGGGGAAAAAATGTGACTGAGAAAAATCTACATTTCTTTCTTACAACAGTTGAAAAAAGACCAGCATAAATGAATCTGGAATACTCTGATGTCACATGGCTAGGAACGAGAGTGACAGTGTGAAGTGCTGCAGCAGAAAGTCAATGTGAGCTCAAGGCAGTTGCCATTCATCAGTTTGCTGGAGCAAAGCAGCACAGAGAACACGAGCACACACAACGCAAGGCACTTGTGTTCATGAAATCTGACAAATCGTTCATGATGAAAAGTACAAAAGTAATCGTCTTCTAGCTAAATGTACCAGGATAACAACAAGGCATTTTTAACGTTTATGTTTGGCCCATACAGTAGGTCTCTGCTTGACCAGCACTTTCACAGTGATAAACCAGACACTCTCTAAAGAACAATGGAAATATTTTTTTGGGATATAACTGCGAAGTTGTTATAAATCTAAGCATTAGTTCGAAGAATCTGTAACACATTTATGAGGCATTGATCAATCCAATTTTAATAAAGATTTCATTAGATGGGATTAAATCAAATCAAATCAAATCAAACTTTATTTATAAAATAGCACTTCTCATGCATTTTGTGCAGCTCGATGCGCTTTTACATTAAAAGCAGAACACACAAATTACAGTAAAAACCCAACCCATCCTTCACCCTTCCTTAACAGGAAGATGTTTCCAATTGAGTAATTAATCATTATACAAATGGGCTTAAGTATCAACCATCAGACCACACCCCCATTAAATACTGCAAGGAATTTAAACAAGTGGACCAGAGAGATGTCACTTTACCTACAGAGACAGTATATTTGTAGGGTCTTCATTTTCTGCAACAAGAAAGCAAGGGCTTACTAGAGCTTTGTATTCATCCTTTAAGATCCTAAATGTGTTTCTAAAGGAAGCTAAAGCCTTGTAATGGATATATTAGATCTAACAGATGGTGAATGTCATTGTGGTCAATTGCGTTTTCTCTACAGGGATTTTTCTTTTTTTTTTTTCTGTGATGGGGTCAGAGAAAATAGGGGAAGGCAGTTTCATTCTGGCTCTGGGACACAAAGAGGGTGTGCTTGAGGCTGTGAATCTGAAAGACCTGGCCTCTACAGCTCTTAAAGTATTCTACTGGCCATTTGGATGATGTCTGAATCGGATCTTTTCATTATTATTATTATTTTTTTTTTATCCGCAATGAGGTCTTCTAAAAGTTTCATATATTTTTGATAAATGAACCAAAGTTAAACATGTCAAATCTAGCACAATCATTGAGAATGTGGTGAGAGGTTAGCTGTATTTCTGTCTTAATTGGGATCTTCTGCTTGATTGCTGGACAGCAGCCAAAATATGAGAGGACAGAATTAGTAATTTTATGGATATTTTCCAGTGGGATAGACTACTAGTGCAGCATAATTAACCAGCAAGCCATTTTCAAACACGTCCATGATAGATGTCCCACTTCTTGACTTCTCACTGGTGAACTAATGCTGCCTAATTATGACTGAACTGCTGCTGCCATCCATAAGGAATTATTTGGGAAGTTCACAAAGAAATCTGTGTAAAAGCAGTAATTACAGTAAAGAAAAGTGATTATGGTTCAGGTAAAAACACAAGTAAAAAAAAACAACATGCTGTGAACCTTCAAAATGTGTGTTTTAAAAATGATGCACTTTGATAATATCTAAAACTACAATCTTTTAGAACTTTGGTAAATCATTATTTTCTTATCACTGTGGCGGTCCTAACGGGTTGAATTTCCTATCCTGATTTCTTTTTTGTATTTTTTGTCAGTTATTTAACTTTTGTCAATGAAGACCATTAGAAAGAAAAAAAAAAAAAACGTCTCATAACAAATACAATTGTTTTGGCATTCTTACTCTTTTCTTCCATTTCATTTTTACTCTTTCTTTGTTTCATTTCTGTCCTTTGTAAATAATTCCCTTAAACCAGTATGTGGGTGTTAGACATTGTGTACCTCTGATGTAACCAACTCACAATGTAGAGTGTTCCGTTTACAACAGCCACGGGTGGGATACTGCAGCTCTTTGTTGCTTATGTCGTCTTTCTTCCTGTTGGTTTTTGTTTTGTGTTCCATAAAGGAACTAAAATATGTTTCATTACAGCAGGACATAATAGTTCTCGGGAAGATTTTTTTTTTTTTTTTTTGCGTTGTGAGCGTTACGTTTCTGACAGTGTGTAGGTTTAGTTGTTTTCTTGTTTGGATTTTCAAATTCATGTTGAGAGCAGTGACTCATTTTGCAGTTTTACACTCAATGGTCACTTTGTTAGCTACACCTGTCTTTGGCAATCACATGACAGCAGTTCCTGTGCTTTTATGCATGTAGAAATGTTCATGAGAAAATAGGAAAGTTCAGCCTTACTTTTGGCATAAGACAAAAAAATAAATGAAATAAATAAATAAACTATTCAAGTCATTTTCAATGGTTGCTAGGTAAGTCTAACTGAGTATGTCAGCTGATACACTAGGATGCTCAACCCTGATTTGGGATTTAATAGGAATGTTCCGCGTAAGAAAGAATGGTCATTTAGTATCAATAATTGCTCATTTTTAATGTTTTTTCTATTCTTTTCTTTTCTTTTTACAGCAAACTTTGTGGTCTGCATGCTGATTGGCCGTAGACCACTTTGAGTCAAACTCCTTTATGCTGTGTCTCCTGAATGTGTTTAGTTCACCAGATCTACTACATAAATCTTCTTTGCGAGCAGATGTTTGTTTTCATTCTATAAAACTGAACATATTTATTTTACAAAGGTTTGCAGTTTAAACATTAAACATACATTTCATGTATGATTAGAAAAATTTAGATTTGTGTGTAGTGGGGGAGGGTGAGGGTAAAGCCCTAAACCATCTCTAGTTATTGAAAAAAATTCTGATTTCAGATTTCACCTGTCATGGTTGTTTTTTTTAGAACGTGACTCCAGCAATAAGGGACACTTCATATAAAAATGTCTAATTTACATGAAAAGAGAAGGATTTTGTGAAGTTACAGAATGGCAGCTGAAGCTGGAATGGTCCTTATTTTTTACAGCAAAGTTATGAAAAATACAACATCAAACTGATCCCTGAAGAAGATGAAAGAGTATAAAGTCTTTGGTTTCCTGCCTCTTCAGAAGAATCTGTTTGCAAGAATTAGATTATAGAATTACAGTACAAAATACATGAAACACTGAACCACCCTACCTTGTTGCATTTTAAGACAACTATGTGATCAATCTTTTGATACGGGTTTCGGTAAGGATAAGGCAGCATGTCACAACATTCCAATATTAAAAAAACTGGTGACTTTAACACCGAAACTTTAGCTCAAATATAGATGTTCTTTGAATTTCTGTTGTTCTTCAACTGTTTATGCAACAAATATTATTTCAGCAGATTCTGAGGCTGAGAAAAGCAGCTTTTGACTGATATCCAATAATTTCCAGCAGTTCTGTAAACCAGTTTATAATGTAAAGTACTGCATGAGTATCTGTTAGAAATATGTCAATTGCATGATTGCTTGAAGAATTGCGGTGGTTCAAAGTGTGTTTTATTTTGTTGTCATTGGCAACAGCTCTGGTTTTGAAGGGTTAGTATGTATTCTCTCTACTCCTATGGTCTTCATTTTCTCTTCATCTAAATGGCATTTTGGGGATCGGAATTAACATTTTATGAATAAAGCAGCAATCAAATTTGAAGAAGCTCTGATGATTTCATACTCGCAAAGATTAAAATTTCTCTGGTGTATTTTAAAACCCAAATAAAATAGACTTAGGAAAATTCTTTGTTGTTTCCAATTCTTCCTTGTTTTAGCAAAATACTGGGTGAATCCAAAAGCCTTTTTAATCAAACAGGACTTGCTCAACTCCAGTGACAACCAAATTCAATTGAAAAGGGTGGAGAGTTTCTTTCTATGACCTCAATGAACTGTACGTGTTGCCGCTGACATAGCTCAAGCAATAACAAAGGCAATTAGTGACTCAGTAGATAATTTACTTCTTTTATTTTTCCTTCATTTTAACAACCTCTGGTTAATTTTTTTCTGCTTAACATGAGTTGTGGTTAATGTTCGGCATTTAACCTGCCAATATAAAGTGGTCGGTCTGTAGTCTGGAAAAACAGCTTTGTTAGAGCAGATGAGGATAACTTAACCTGTGGTGTCACAAGTCAATTTCATGTTGCTGCAGATACAAGTCTAAACAAATAAATGTCCGTCTTGTACTTAGCAACAAGTTGTTTTGGGTATTGACAAGAAAGGATATAATCAGAAGTGACTGCTTCAGAGGGACAGCTCATGTTAGACACTTTTGAGTTGTATGAAAAGAAACCGTTTGAGATGGTTTGGACATTTTGAGTAGAGGGACAGATATTATTTTAATAAAAGGGTGCCGCGGTTGAAGAGAACGACCAAAGATGAGTTTTATTGATGTAGAGAAAGAAGACATGAGGATTGTTGGTTTGAGTGAGATGGATGCAGATGATAGCGTTGGCTGCAGGCAGATCATTTGCTGTGGTGACCCCTAAAAGGAACAGCTGAAACACAGCAGTAGAAAAACAACAAACATTGAAACCTTGTGATTCATTCTTTTAACAACCTATTGGAAACTTAGAAAATATGGATAGATATACATCTATTTCCCCCCTTTTTTACTTAATTAGTAGGTTTTCTTTTTGAATAATGCTGAAATTATGACAGCATGTGTAAATCTGAAAACATTTGATTCTAAGGTATTATGTAGAATCTGTGGTTAAAATTAAAAATTAAAAAAATCTCAAGAATTTTTCAAGAAACTATTTCTGTACTTGTCATCATATATAATAGGGGTTTAACAATTAATCAACTTAATCAATGAATCCATTTATATTCCTGTTAGGAATAATTAGAAACAGAATAGTTAGAAACTCCCTTTTTACTTTTATTACATTTACTTGTACCTTTTCTTACATTAATGGTTTAAACTTAATTCACTGAGCATGTATTATCATCTCAAAATTATATTGCATCCTAAGACAGCACAACCAAACTATTGTCCTCACAGTTCCTCCTCATCCTCCCTTTTTACTTTTTGTGTGTTCTGGTGTTTGTGCTCTGGCAAATGTCTGTGGGAACATCAGAGAGATCTGACAATTGAAGCTTTATGACCTTCAAGTATCCAGCCTGCAACAGCATGTGGGTGGGTTTTTCACACCATAGACCCTCGGACCATCTTCTGAATATGTAAATGCTAGGTATATAAACCAAGCCCTTTTCTGAGTGTCTTTGTTCAGACTTTGGATGCAGCAGCCTGTTCATCTGTCTGTAACCCTTCGTACAAAATGTCTGTGCTGTTTGTACGAAGTAAAACTTCCACAAAGATAAGTATTGTCTCTGAGTCCTTCTTCATTTATTTCTGTGTGCTGGAAACTGAAGGGGAACGAACCAATCTAATATACCTATTTTACAGTCCTTTCTAGAAAATCCAGTTTCCTCACAATTCCTATAATCCAACCAGACTGATCTGACTGGGGACAATTTTTTCTTTTTTTTTTTTTGCAAAAAATACAAGGAATCTGCATTGTCCAGTACCCAAGTACTTATCTCTCAGTCACACTGGTTGAATTTTTGGCTAAAGATATTCTAGATCAATTTTAGATGAGCGATTCAGGTCATTCCAAATGACACAATATCAACTATGAATTGTTAAAATGTTTGAGTGTATCCAATCTATAAGCCTGCCCTGCAACCTTACATTCAGTCACCAACAATTACAGCTTCATTAGCTGCATCATCAAATAGCAAGAACATATATGAACTACAAAGCAATTTTTACTCTTCAAATTCTACTTTCTTCATTTTCTTAATAGTATGTGCTGCAAGGTATGAAAATCCTCCAAAAATCCCTTCTTTTCTTGGTTTTGTTTTTCTTTGCCTTCTAATAGCAAAATTTGAGAGTGTTTTCCTTACTAAGATGCACATAGTAAAACGTTACATTTCCAAAAATGGTCTATAAGCAGGTTTTTCACTTTTCAAAAGCAATAAAATAAGTAGGCTTTTACTATTGTAAAACTTTAATTATGTTTGTGTAGGTGTTACAATTCATCGTTGTAATCAATTCTCTTCCAACTTAGTTGTAACTGTTTTTAAACATAGTGGTTATTATGGTACAATTATGTTGAAATACTTGTGTGCACTGACTTGGGTGTGTTGGTAGGTTGATTAATGCTGGAGGTATGAATTTCTGACACATTTGTTGCTGGATCTGCATCCTTACTCCTCCAGAGAACTCATTATTTTTTTTGTCCCCCCCTCCCCCCCTTTAAAACATAAAACCAAGTATCATCTTTACTCACACTAAGCCTGCTGCTCCATGACTACAGCCTACAGCCGTTGCTGATTGGAGACCATCAGTCTCCGTTACTGATAACACTTATGGTGCCTCCTCATCTTCATACGTATTCTTGAACCAGAGCAGAGTTAGGGGCATCGGTGCGAGTATTTATCAGCATCTGTGATGCTGCTGTTGGTGTAGTCTGACTGATTCAGCTGGTAAAGTCCCAGCATGTTGCTGCTGATGGAAACAGATTGCGCGATGGAGCTGGGGAGCACTGGAGCAACTAAGTGTGTCTCTAAAAGCTTTTCACCATCTCTGTCAAAGCTGCTAATTAACAAGAGAACAAAGCTCCCGCAGGAAAGGAGGATAGAGATGGCTGAACAAAGGGATCGCACAATGCAGCTAATGTTAATATTGAACTGTGCCGTCATTAACTACGAACAGCCCTAGTTGGTAAATGTTTGCAAAGATGGGGATCATATATGTGCTATATAGTGATGCCTGTCACAAATGAGTCACACACTA
Source organism: Oryzias curvinotus (assembly GCA_023969325.1). Classification (NCBI taxonomy): domain Eukaryota; kingdom Metazoa; phylum Chordata; class Actinopteri; order Beloniformes; family Adrianichthyidae; genus Oryzias; species Oryzias curvinotus. Next base: position 29,517,836 of record CM043715.1, on the reverse strand, counting down.
GTGAATTATTTCTCACAGTACTGGAGTCTGTAATTATGTCTTGCAAACAGATTAACTGTTTTTTTAAGTCTATATTTTTTTGAATGTGCTCTAATTGATTTAGAACTGAATATTTACTTGGGTTGGATGTTAATGAATGGGTTTTGTCAAATTTAAGTAAAAAATGGTAAATGGCGTATACTCATATAGTGCTTTACAGTCCCATTCGCCCATACACACACATTCACACACTGATGGTGGGTCTGCTGCCGAACACTGGCGCCAACCCATAACCAGCAGGGGCAATGTGGGGTTCAGTGTCTTGCCCAAGAACAGTTCAACAAACGGGCAGGCAAGGCGGCAACCAAATCTGCAATCTTAAGAACAGAGGTCGACTGCTATACTTTTGTCCCATGGCCTCTTCTGAAACATAATTTCAGTGCTGCAGATTATTGCCAACAAAGATTAGATAACCACTGATCCTGTCTTTGATGACAGCAGGCAAGCATACAAAACATAGATTTTTGGAATCACTCACTAATCTCTGATGTTCAAGCTTTGTCAGGGTCCAATTCCAGCTTGTGCTTTCTTTGACAATGTTTTGTGTTTTTATTTTTATTTTTTTTTTTGAGTTGGTCTCAGTGTCCCCATAAAAGTAATAGAATCACAAAGAACAAACACACAAGCCGGCTGCTGACTTTACACCATTTTTGAGAAGGGCGCTACTTTGTTCCCTCACAGCTGCCATAGTGTTAGCTTGTTAAAGGGTCCCTGATGGCGCTGGGCTCAACAGCCTTCTTTGTTTACAGCTAATTTCACATGTCTGGGCATTTTTTTTCCTTTTCATCCTCGGCTTTTGTATGAGTTCTGCCACTTGTGCAAATCTAGTTTATTGTACGAGTCAGCATTTGGCTTTACATCACTTAACCATGCATGGCACTCTTCTTTGTGCATACATGCACTCTGTCAGACGCTTTTTGCTGCATTGTCTTATCAACTGTGAATTTTCATATGAAAATTGTGTATCTCGTCTGTGGACCAAAAAAAAACAGTGACATGCACTTGTTTGCTCATTAGAGGTAGCCCTTGTCTTTTACAAGCTAAGCTTTTTTTTTTCTTTCTAACAACAACAGAATGTAAAACTTTGCCAACATTCCAGGCTTCCAATGTACAAAATCCAACAGAAAAGTCTTTCCAAAGACAGTGTTTTGACATCGGACATCATGCACCCCTCAAGTACTATTACACTGCCCCTGTACAGCCAGTGGGAATGCAGAGAAGTGATGCACATCTTGAACTGCTGTATTAATATTCAGGGAGGTTGAAGTCTGGTGTGTGAAGGAAAATCCATAAGGCACAGCACACAATGCCAACCTCTGTGTATGACAGCTACCCTGCGGAATGGATGTTGTTGGCCGACTGCACTACTGTTGCATCTCCAGAGTAAGACAAGGGTAGGAAAATGTGCTTTTGTTAACTTATTGTCACTGTAAACTGATCAGGCAGCCTTCACTTTCTCCCTTCAGGCTGCTGCTTCACATGTGATATACAGTATGACAACTCAGTTTACAAATTGCAAACTTTCTTTATTAATAGTCATAATACTATACAGACTATTTACAACTGCTTTGGCCTTTTTAGAAAAACAAAAAAAATAATAAACTTACTGTATCCATAACAATAATTGCAACACTTGCTGCATCATTGGACCAAATGTATGATTTGGTGATTGATGTGATATGCTGGTCCAAATTTAGAGCTGGTGTTGGTTTTATTTTAAAAAGTGGGATAGAGTACAATGAGCTTAATATGTACCACAAATAAAATGTCTCAGGATTCAGAGTTGAATTCTTCCTGCGCACACTGGGGTCTGAGTAGTCATCAGGAGTAGTCATCTTTTGCTGGAAAATGTATGATTTGTATTTATTTATTATTTTGTATAAACAATCTGACTTCAGTGGGAGGTGACACAACTGAGAAGATTCAAGATTTCTGCATATGTTAATGTCTGGGAATTTCAGAGGCAAAGATGGTTGACACAGACTATTGTTAAAGTTTAAAGTCTCATTAGGAACTCAAGTCATATGGAAAACATGTCGGACACTGGCCCTCAAAGCCTGACACGTGTGCCATAGGTGCTCACTGCAAGCTGTTAGGGCTGACTAAAAACTAAGTCAATATTCAAAAGGAGCTTACTCTTAACCCAAAAACATAAAGCTAAGAGAGTGCTTCTAATAGTAAATGATTGGAAGTTGATCAAGTAAATGTTGGCAAGAGGTGCAAATCGTGAACAAGCTTTTCAACAGACTTACTGTTGTCTTATTATCTTTGGTCAGTGATTGGTAAAAACAATTAGAAAGCTAAGAAAAAACAAAAAAAACATCAACTCACTCAGGTGTTGTTTCAGCTTTCAATGTGTGTGAGGAAGTCAGCAAGTGTTTAAGATTTGTCTGGCACATAACTTTTTTTCCCAGAAAACCCTCTGATGACAAGTTCTTCTTCTTCTTCTTCTTTATAATGTTTTTTGGCAGTTGACGATCAACTGGTTTTTGCAAATACTGCCACCAACTGGTCTTTAGTGTGGATCAGAATAACTATAGTTCTTCATACTATAGTTAATATATATCATGCTTAGTATTAAAAAATGTATTAATTCCTGCACCTAAATTCTACAAATGTGGTTGTTCTCAAAAATAAATAACTAAATAAATCACAAGACAGACAACCTTTGTTGTCTTTCCGTTTTCGTGTCTGGAAGGCATAATGCCAAACACAAAACTATGTTTTATTTATTTAAATATGATGTATTGTAAATAAAAAGATAATTTTCTTTTTTTTTTCTTCATTTAAAGACACTTCAATAAACACAAAGTACACTCTCCATCACACGTGTTTTTTTTTTTTTTTTTTGTAATCTCTACTGTATTCTTTGTTGCTTTGACTTCTTGTGCACATAATAAAAAAATAAATACATAAATAAAACCTGCTTCACACACTACTTCTGTATTCAAAATATTTGTTTTTGCACCTAAAGAGTCCACTTTAATCTTTAATCTGGTGAAAATACCGATATTTCTTTTTTACATTTATGCTGATATTCTGAGGCAAGTTTTTCTTATTGTATGAAAATCAGTGTAGCCCAGTTACAAAAATGAACATTTTTTTATGCACCTCCATCTTAAAAATATTCAGAGAAGTGGCTTTTTCCAAACATAAACAGAAACATTTTAGCAAAGAAAGTCTAGTTTCTAAGGAAATGGTTTCTCTCCCCAATTACAGTCAGTTACTCCAAAAGGTTCCGTCTCAACATTTCATCTCCTCCCCATCTGTTGTTCTCTAAGTGATAGCCTGTCTTTTCATGCTCACCTGATAACTTTTACCTCTGATGGGCTTCTTTTAAAATTTGTTTTCACACATACACATGCACACATCCTCCTTCATTACTGACCCGTGAAATCCTTGCTTAGCTAGTCAGATCTCTGTATGTGAACAATGACAAAGGTCAGGGAACCGGCGCCATAAGGTTGATCATGCATAGAGCATGCCTACAAAAGACTCGCTGCTTTCTACTGTGCAAAAACTGAAAGAGAATATTGAACAAAGGAGGGTGGGCAGAGAGCAGAGCAAACTCTTTCACAACACAAAAGAGGTTGAAAAGTGAACTTTGTTTAAAAACACATTTTTTTACACTCTATGAACAACTTCATAGCAGGGACTTGTCACTGCAGATTTTTAACAGCATACTAGGCCTGCACAAGAAATCACAAATTTATCGTTATCACAATTTCAAGCTGTGCAATATCCATATTGCAAAAGTCTGCGAAAATCGCAATAAATTGTAAACCTTGAATGTGCTAAAAAAATCTTAGGGCAGCTTGAAGTATTTAACAAATTGAATAAATTGAATGATATTCTTTTAAAATATGAGCCCTCGCGGACCCTGAGGTCCTCCGGTGCTGGCCTCTTAGTTGTTCCTAAAGTGAGGACCAAAACTTATGGTGAGGCTTCGTTCTGCCATTATGGTCCTCGCCTGTGGAACAGCCTGCCGGAGAACCTCAGGGCTGCAGAGACTGTAGAGGTTTTTAAGAAGAGGCTCAAGACCCACCTTTTTAATTTAGCTTTTAGTTGATTTTAACTGCTAAATTATTCTATTAGTTTTATTATAGGCTATTTTATGTATTTCATTTCATTTTATGCATCTTATTCCCAGTTTTATTTTATTTTTATTTTTTATTTTTTTAATAAATCTTATAATTTTAGAATCTTATAATGATTTTAGCCCCAGTGTTTCTTGTTTCTTGTGGGAGTCTTTTCTGCCAGGGTTGCCGGCTTGCCCGGTGGCTGTTGCTGCAGTTCTTGCCCTTGCTGGGGCGGCTGGGGTTTAATTTTGCAGCCTCACGGCGGTGAAGTGGACCCCGGTGCTGTCCCGGTCTGGGTTGGCGCTGTGGCGATGCTCCCGGGGCTGGGCTGGCTCCTGGTATGAAGAGATTCCCAAATACCGTTTCCTCACAGCAGAGCCAAGCCATGCTTGTTTGTTTGTTTGCTTATTCATTTATTTATTTATTTATTTATTTATTTATTTATTTATTTATTTATTCTAACTTTCATTGATAATCAATTTTCATTGTCGTGGGTCATGTGTTTTAATGGAGGGGAGTGGGAAGGGTGAAGGGTGGGTTGGGTTTTTACTGTAATGTTGCATGTTTTTTTTTGTTTTTAATGTTAAAGCGCTTCGAGCTGCACGAAATGCATGATAAGCGCTATTTTATAAATAAAGTTTGATTTGATTTGATTTGATAAATCCCTTCATGAGTTAGACAAATCAGATAGAGCCCTTCATGTTGTTGACCAATCGGATGGATGTAGATGTAGACAAGATTCATTTGGAGTATAATTTAAAATATTTTGACTCTTATTTAAATTAAAATGTTGCAGTGAAATGGAAATGTTTATTTTGTATTTTTTTGCTATTTATATAATTGTCTTTACATTTATTGCAAGTTACATTCTCATCGCAGTATTGATCACTAATATCACAAGTTTTCCTCATATGGTGCAGCCATACAGCATACAGTAAAAATGACTTCTTCAAGGGAAATGTAACTGTCACATGACAAAGTGAAGATTCAGTCACACAATCAAACAATCCTAAATGTCTTATCTCTGTTTCCAGGCAGAAAAAAGTGGAAAAGTTGGAAAATGTAGAAAAATGTTTTATATGTGGACATATTAATTCAATCCCTCATTAGTTTCAAATTGGCAGTGAAAAGATGGAAATGCAATGCCAGCATATAAATATCTACGTTTATAGACCTTAAACAACATACTCGTTTTTGTTTCCCTTTAACATCTGCAGAAATGTAATGCACATTCTTAATTGTAAATTAATAAAACCAACTGATTCTATCACATGACAGCACCGAAAGCATCAACATGTTTACAAGTTTGAATATTACAAAAATGATGTACAATTCCTGCCCAGAATTGATCATTTCTATCCTCTTCCACGACTAAAGCACAAAATGTGGCTTCCAAGTGACTTTTTATTTTTATGTTTTTAACTCTCCAGGTATCTTAGGAGTTCTGTGCAAACTTTTTATTTTTTATTTTTTAGATAAGTGTCATTTTTGGTTGTGTAGGTCATACCAAAAAAAAATTAGATTGGATGATAGAGAGCTAAATCCTTCTAAATGTTTTCTGACAAGAATCGACAAGAAGCACAATCTGGCTTTCACTTCTGGGAAAAAAAACAAACAAACAAACAAACCAAAAAAAAAAACGAAACATATAAGAATACTATTTCAAATTAGAAATCCACTTTTCTTACAGTGTTTATATTAGCTTGGAATGAATACTAAACTGAAAAAACTCAAAGGCCTTTATTAGTCACAACCTGCGTCTGATAGGAAACAGCTTTGTAGGATCTCCACCATTTCCACCTCTTGTCAGTGATTTAATGTGACAAAGACAAGATAGTAATGAGGGCTCAGATATAAATACCTTCAAAAATATACTGGAGCCAGTGTACAAATAACTTTTGGAGGAGGGAGAGCCATTACAGCAAGCATAATATTCATGAATGTAAGACTAAATATGAACGCTGAAAGCTAAGTAAGACGAGCTAGTTAGGAAGTAACTACTGCGGTTGAAAGGTTTTGGTTATGTTATGCCACTTTTACTTATTTTGTCTTTGACTTTTAGTTTGCCACTTGACACACAGCTAAAAACAATCACATAATAGAAATTTGGTTTTCCTTCACGTTAGACTACTTTCAAGGTTAGATTGTGACTAAAATCTCAGATTGCATTATTACAACCCATACCACTGTCCTGACACTGCCATGCTTGCCTGTAGTGTTGCAATAGTGAAAAAAAAAATCAATTCAATTCAATTTCCTGTAACATACCTTCGAGTTGTGAGTAGGAGGGTTGATGTGATGGTAGCCTACCCCTATTTCCCATCATCCCTTTGTTTACACTTTCTACTGCTAAGTTTACAGACCATCACACACCTGAGCTGACATAACAGGTGCAGCAAAAATGGCGAGGTATATTGGAGCTATTCAGACGCACAGCTTTGATCCAGATTCCAGTTGAGACAAGGAAAATGAAGACGTACATTAATCTATTTGTCTGCAAGAGGATGCATCAGAATAGAATGGAGCAGGGAGCTTGTCGCTTGCCGTAGGAGGCCCTAAATTACCCACACAAGCTTTTTTCCATTGCATTTTTTGCATCTACTCCAAACTCACAACAGTTTTAATGATGGAATATTTAGAAATGCAATTTGAAGCTTAAATGTCCTTATATATGTCCTGTATCATGAGAAAAATACTACAAGAAAATATTAAAAACACTCAAAACACAATTTGCATCTCAGTAGGTTTTTAAGAATTTTTTTTTTCTTTTTGTTGCCAGAGATTTGGTCTTATGATGTAAATAGAAATTGTTGAAACCTTTAAAAAGTCTCCCTAATCTGTGAGCATCTGTTTGTAATCACTGCTGCTGACACTTCAGTATGACGACACAGGCCTGAATATACTACTTTAAAAAAAAAAACATAAACATACTGTCATCTTAGGTTCTTCTATCAGATACGGCTGTGTTTTCACACAATGGAAGACATCTGTCGAAACATGTCAGGTATGTGGAAGAAAACACAATGTGTCTAATAATAGAAGAACCTAAGAAGTCAGATAAAAATACAGACACTATGACCTTTATTGAACAAACATACTGTATATGCCTTTTAATGTGGACTTTATGCATCATGTTCATTCTATTATTTATTATTCAACCTTTTACATTTAGTGGAGGATGGAAGTGTGTAGTCACACATTTCTGTTTTGTTTTACTTTGCTGATGTGTTCCTGACTATCTGAGAAGAATCTATCTTCAGATCAGGTCAAGGATGTTTGACTTTTAACTGCGTCCAAAAATTTCAAACTGATTTTTGCATATTTGCAAATTCAAAGCAAATGGAGATTTCTGTCATTTTTCTGTCCCCAATGGTGTGTCTGTGTCCCTTGTTTCAATCAGTTCTTTTCAATGTCACCCAAACGCATGTGGTTTCATTAAAAGTCTGCCTAGCAGAGAAGCACCTTTCAGTTTCCAGTCTGTGCTGCTGAAGAAAAACTTTATGAGGTCATGGCTGAACAGAATTATGTCTTCGTGCTTTAGGAGCAAGCTGTTATCAAAAGTGAAGTGTTGTTCATGTTATGTTCTTTTGAACAACAACTTTCTCCATAACTGTCTTTTTCATGCTCTGTTCTCACTGTCTTTTTCATTATTTCATTCTGTCCCCTGCAGCACCTTTTCAAGCCACACTTCATCTTCATCTTCGTCTTTGTCAGCTGCGTCTTCTTCCCTGTGTGTAAATGTTCTTTCTTGTAGAACTGTAAGTTCCTGTGTAAGAGCTAAGTATGTTCTTTTTCTTTTTTTTACAGTGTAAAGTATACGTTCTAAAACTGGAAGCATTTATTAAGATGCATTTCAATAAAAAGCAACCAATAAGAAAAAATGTGATAGTTTATATATTTACTTTTGACAGGTTCATCTTATAACATCATTTCATCAAAGTACAAGACTTTCCAAACAACAGGAACGTCTCGCCGAGCAAATTGACAGTATTTTATGTCAATTCTAGAAACAGAAAACATGTTTTTTTGGGTCTGGGAAATGATGCAAACACGTGTCAAACTGTTGACCCTAAAATAGTTTGACAAAATAGCACAAACTAAAACTTTGCACAGTGTTTAGTGACTCTACTTGTTAAGGAGCACTTGAGAAACAAGCTTAATCGATGTCAGGAAACTTTTTCTGATTAAAAAAACAAAACAAAAACAACATTAATAAAAACTGTTAGTTCACATCCAGTTTTCCAAACATGCAAACATGATTCAGTAAGACTTTGTTCTTATGCTACGTTCACGTCAGGCTGGGACGTGCGCGTTTGAGCGACCACATCCAATGAAAAATCTATGTAAATGCACATTTATGCACATTTTGGGTTTCCCCATTCAAAACTCGGATTCAGATGTGTGGCACCAACCGTCTGAAAATTAATCACGGAGGAGAAATTATTAATTGTGGTTTGTGCTTGGCTAAAATTATACGACACCAAGTCTTTCCTTTCGAAAAAAAAGCTGTGAAAGAAAGAGCCTGGAGCAAGATCCGTGAGATTTGAACCTCTTTGACATTTGGCATCACGCCACTTCCAACTGTGAGAACATGCGTTGCTATCAGGTAGTGACAGACCTGTGTGAACACTAAATGCTACAAGCTCGTTCAAAACTCAGTGTTCTGTAATGTGTACGTAGTTTTAACGTTTTTTTCTCCCAAGGAGTACAGAGAATGGTTACATTCAAATCCGCACCGAAGTGCCCTGACACTTACATTTCCCTTATAAATATTTTATAATACATGTACCACACATGGTAATTGTTCATTCCATTTTCACGAAATCCTTTGAGGTAGCCACAGAAGCCTTAAGGGAACTAACTACAAAAAGTACCTGCACTACACCTAAAATTAGGCTCTTCCTGTTTCTGACCCTCGGACAACCCAAAAACTATCATCATCAGTAAGGGTCAATCCTCTGTATTTTTTCATGTGACTAAGACTTTAGACATTACTATCCCAGTTCTGTGGATATCTTGTGGGGCTGGGTGTGATTGGAGGGTTGTTGCGTAACCCTTGTGCTATCCTAGGCACTTTACCGTTGGGAGTTGGGTCATCTAGATTCACTAGACAGAGCTCTGAACCTTTTTTTTTTAATTTTTTGTGATCTTCACTGGTTCAATGGATTACATGAAATTTTTCCACCTTTATCCACCTTTGTCATGGTAGGGAGAACATGTCAAAGTAAGGGTGGGGTCATCCAAGATTGCACAAGACTTTAGACATTACTATTCCAGTTCTGTGGATATCTTGTGGGGCTGGGTGTGATTGGAGGGTTGTTGCTTAATGTTTCTGAAGCTTAGGAAGGAGACTGACAAGAGCATACATCCTAACCCAGTAAGAAACAAAGTACATGATGTTGAGTGCCTTATCACTCATGATTTGATATGCTAATATTGAATCAACAGTCAAATAAGAAAAATAACTGTAAGAAAATGATTTTACGCTTCTTAAGAATATAAACAAATCCACCTTTAACCTAATGATGGAGCCCAGTTTGTCAACAGTAGTAGGTAAAGTATCATGCCAATGAAAGTCGCATGGGGTCATGAAATGACAATGTGGAATAAATGCAGTACTAACAGTGTAGCTCATTTTATTTTTAAATAAGCATTATTTTCCCTTTTTTATTTTTTTATATGAGCTTGATCTCTTTATTGCTTTATCTGTACATTTACCTTTAGAACTCTTCTTTAGGATTATGTTGCTGAAAGCTCCTTACTGTACTCTCTCTTCAGTTTTCTCTGCACAACCTCTGTAATATCCGTTAATAAAATTCTGGATATTAATAATTGTCTGTTCCTCCTCCGCTACCCTTATGTTCAAACACACACATGATAGGAAGATTAACATCTTTGAGTAATTAGGTTAGTGAGCAAACCACATATTTGAACTGCATATGGAAAAACGTGGAGAGTGGGAAAAGACCAATTGGCTGAGCAAGAAATAGAAAAGAAAAGGTCAAAGAGGATGAGTGGGGAGTGATGAAGAAAGGCAGCAGAGGTTGGTGGGAAACCAAAAGCAAATGAGCGAGGGAAGAAAAGACAGACACCACAGAAAAGGACACTGTGTGAGGATGAGAAGATAAAGGAGGAAGGTCAATGATGAAGTGGCAGACAATGTTTCAGAGCCGGGGGGGGGGTCTGGCAGCCTGACTCACAGACTGATGGACTGGTGGGAAGGATAGGGAAAAAGGAGGAGAGGATGGAGGAATGGATGGCATGTAGACAAGATGAGGGTGATGGTTGACACAGTGCTCTCGAGAGATACTTTAGAGGAGTTTTTTTTTTATTGAACTATAAAAGTTCATAAATTCATACGGTCACATATTGCCCAAGGTATAGTAGAAAAAGTTTAAAGTACGCTTTCCTCTTAGACATTACCTAGTATTTAGTATTTTTACACTCCAATAACAATACCTGTAGTGAGCACTGAGTCATGACACATTTCTATTCGTGAATGTGCTGAAGTTGGCTTCAATCGCTTTCGTCATCTAAATAATCCTTGTGATTTGAATGTAATTACATTTTTTTTTATGATGACTTTGCAGACATCCTAGAGAAACAACATGAACTAATACGTTTTCAATTTTAGCAAAAAACAGCAAAATGTTAAAACTGTTTAAAGAACAAAAGGTATTTTTTTGGAACAAAGTTACTGAATGGATCTAGTATTGAGAGAATGATGGAATGATAAAAGACATGTTCATACCTGACTATGATGCACTGTTTTCATTAAAAATGAAGATTTGCAAACTAGACAGTTTTTAACGGAATATTTGTCAACCTCTGAACTTTATGACCTATAATGGTAATCATAATTAACAACTGCAAAAAATTTTTTTTTTTTTTTATATTATATTAAAAGTGGACCAGTATTAGTTTTTGAACTGTCAGAAAGTAGGTACCTATATCCATAGCTCATAATAATTACTTAATGTTTAACTGTATCTTTAAATTCCTATATATTAACCATAATTATAAAATAACTGGTTTTGTCACAAAGAAATACTGTAAATTTACTTAAAGGCCTTGCATCAAGCAGTTGAATGCAACCGCATTGAGTAATTGCTGTAAAGCACGCTTATATAGTATCAGCTATGGAATCCCACAAGGATAACTATTCTTAGTATTTCACTCAAGAGTGTTGCATAATCCCTTGCCTAAATCGTTGAGTAATGCAAACTATTGAATTTATTTAGTAATATTTCTGCTGGGATTTTAAAATGCCTGGAAAAGCACAAGTTGGGTAAATAACAAAATGCACTTCAGTAAAAGTAAGAACAGCCATAGTTTATTTTCTTCTCTGATTGATAGCTTGCATATATTATAAATAATGCAAGAGAGAAAAGATTGTACATGTTTTAATGTATACTATATAAATTCCATGCATGGTGATAGCATATTTAGTCATCCAAAACCTCAATCTCGTTTATATCATCTGCAAACAATTTTGACGCTATTGATGTATCCATTCCTGAAACCATATTACCGTACATTAGAGTCTGCTTCCCAGCCAGACTGCTAGGCATCACCTGGGAATTTTGTCATCTTCACCATGTCCTCAGGGGAGACTGAGGACAGCAGACAACAATTTTAAAGGACATCTGTTCATACACTTATTGAAGACTAACTCCAATAAAAATTGGGTTTTTGGTGTTTTTGACATGTTCTTGTGGCATTTTTCTCACGAATGTGACATTTATAAAGAAAAGTAATCTTAAAATTGCATCTTAAAATCGGGATCGCCACTGACTGTCTTTCCAGAAATGCTTTCCGTCCCATAACAGACTCTGGTCGGCGTTCACAGCTGCAGACACGCCCCCTCTGCCCATTCACTATCCTCTCTTCCTTTTGCCTGCTCACACTACCTGACGGTGTTAAAGGCACCACGACAATCTTAGAACATAATAGTTATTTTGCAAAAACACAGAGAATCGCAGCACAGGGAGGAGCCGCCAGTTGCCGACCCCTGTCCTAGACAAAATAACACAGAGAATACCTTTACAATACAGTAGATCAAAAGATGATTGGAGTGGTACTTTAACAAGTTCAATACATTTGATGGTGTATACTATGTACATTTTTATTACAGGTCTTTAAGTCATCATGAACATATTCCAATAAACACTACCCACATCTCTCTTTAAGCTGTAAACATTTTAGCTAAATAAATGGAGCCTCGACTCCATGGGTGTTTTGTAGATAACAAAGACAGGACTAATTAGTCATCTTTGTAATTCGCCACACCACTGAGAGAGCGGAAACTGATGCTGATAACCTTAAATTAATCTGACATTTAAAGCACAAAGAGTATGGGACAGTTTTACTCTTCTTATCACAAAGCACTTTGACTGACAGATGTTTTTCTTCACCTCTCTCAACTCGGCAATCAGAGATGCATGGGAACTGATACCCTAATCCCTGCTGGTGTCATGATCTCATCATGCAATCACAAAGTAAACAGACATAAAGAAAAAACGGTTTTGTGCATGTGGATGCTATTAGACATCTTTAACCCTAAAGGGATAAGTTATACATTTTACATGACAGAACCTTATCAGTCTTGGCAAATTTCATAAAGACATATTGTCTAATCATAGATTAGCGTTATGTTTGCAAGAACTGAGTAACCCTAACTTGTAGAATTCATATGGCCTAAAATATTTATAAGGGTGTTACAGATTTGATCTACCCAGAGAGATAACAGACAGTATATTACCCAAATGTGAGTCACATGCTATAAACCGTGAATTATAGATTTCAATGGTTCCAAACAAACAATGTAAAAACTGTAAAGTGTTTCTTTTGTGTTTATATAAAGGTGCCCAGGGTCTAAAACCTTGTTTCCACTGAATGGTCTGGTCCAGTTAAGTTTAGAATGGTCACGACAGGGTGTACACTGACTGCGTAGCCTGGCGTCATAGTAGTACAACTACAGCAAAAGCAAAGCTAACAACAACAACAATGGAGATGATCAAACAACTCTTATTTTTTTCAGCTTGGCTTTTGGTACTTCGTATATTAAAGTTAATTAGTGTGGTTTGAGAGAAGATTGCGGGAGGCGAAAAAAATATGCTGGTGCTAGTTTGACACTATCTTTTGTCTGAATGACCTTCCGGCAGTCAACCGGTTTCATTGTGTGACGAGAGTAGCACCGTTACCTTACCATGTCTTACCGATCTGTTCCATTGGACCTACAACCAATGGGGCCCCCAAAATGATACGGTTCAGTCCAGCTTAATGGAAATGCTCAAAATATCAGATTGACCGTACCACACAGTACCACTCAATGGAAACGAGGCTAAAATTTACTTACCAAAATACTTTAAAAATTATTAGATATTTAGTAAATGTTGATTCTTAAGTTCACAAATCTATGTATTTTTATTAGGAAGCAATGTTTTCCCATATTTATAAACATTTTTTACAGTCAAAATTATTAAAACTACAGGATCTTGTAAAATATCAAACACTACTAAGATACAGTTCACAAAACTGCTTATGGCCAAAAAACATCCCAAAATCAATTATAGTCAAAAACAAATTCCCATATTCTGAAAACAGGAACATTTAGGCTACCCATGGTACAAAACAACTGTAGGAGATCTTGTGTGGAACAACATTTTGAAATAGTCTGGCGTTTGAACAAAAACAATTAAAAAAAAAAAAAGGGCTTAGTGGCCTTGTGGAAGAGTATCCACCCTAAAAGTGGTGGGTCATGAGTTTAACTTATACATTTTAAATATTCTAAATTTAAAAATAGTTACAAACACATGGTATGGGCACAGTAAAATATTGTATGATAAATTATAACATATATAAATATATCTATGTAGACATTAACACCAACCAAAGACTGTAATAGTGAATATAGCTATATAATTGTTGTTGTTACTACTATTATTATTGTATATTGATAATGATAAACACAATTATGATAGTTAAATTATAATTATTATATTGTTAGGGGATCATAGACACTTTGATATTAAACTGTATATTTTTTTAATGAACAGGCTTTAATAAGCTACGTTTCTGCCTGCTCCTTTTCATACAATGTGTTCTGCATGCTACTATTATTATATTGTTATAGTTATTATTACTTATATGTTTGTGTTATATTGATGTTATATTGATTTTTTTATAATTAATAACATGTTTTATACAACTTAAAATAATAAACTATCAATCTTTGATAGATCTTCTCTGGATATTACAGGGTTGGATTTTCCCCATATTTTTTAACCATTACTTAGACCCATTGACAAGCTTTATTCTGAGACTCCAAAGCTGAAGGTGATTAAAATGCTGAATTTCGAGATGATGAATGGCTTAAAGTTTGGGAATCCATACTTTTCCATCTTTGTCTGACATAATCTTACCCAACTTAAGCTCTTACATCAAATAGATTGGGGCGAGGTTCGTCCGACAAGAATTAAATCAGATATTGATCTGACGTGTGACAGAAAGAGGCAGGCTTCAGCTATACCTTTACATATACGTTTCAGCTTTGTTATGCATTATTCATTTGTTTTACTCCCTTTATCCTGTTTAGTGACACAGATAGGCTTGGAATCTATCCCAACTGTCAATGAAAAGACATACTGAACAAAGGATCAGTCTTGTCCAAAGCCACAAAGAAAGAATATATCGAAATATATCATTATATTTGTGATGTATTTGCTTTTTTTTTTCTTAGAAAAAAAAACATAGCAGACACTTTTGCTTCCCTGATCTTCATCTTTGCGTTTCCTTTCAGCACCTCAGGTAAAATCCCATTAATCTTTCTGGGGGTTTCTGCATTAGTCTTGCAAGACATGTAATAATGTTTGAGGTTTCTTGAGATCCAAATCAAAGCAGCCTTTTCAGTGAAGTGCATTTTGAGTACAGGAAGTATATCTACTGATTAGTAAATAAAAAAAATAAAAAAATAAAAAACTTTTAAATCTTGCCTGCTTGTGCATTTATTCACTGATGAGATGATGAAAACTAAATACACTTAAGTACCCATAAGACAGCAATTCTCATTAAGTAAAGTGCTTGTGCTCTGCTTAAGTGTTTGCAGGGGCACAAATTGCTGCTTTGAAACGCTGTAAAACGACTGAAACTTTGACTAAATTCTGGGTAGATAAACTGTTACTGCAGAGCTTTTTCTGTGAGTGATGACAAACACATAAATGTTGTCTCTTTTTTTAGGTCAAAACATGTTCATTTTTTGTTAAATAGATTGAACAGAAATGAGAACTCTTTAGAAATGCATCTCTTTAATTTAAAGTGCAGTAAAACCGTTTTACTGCTGGTTTTATGACACAATAGTAAACTGATATCATATAAACTCAGTCAATAATTTGGAATATGCTCATAATGCATAATGTTATAACCCACTATCATTAAGGTCATTCAAAAGATCCCTAATCAAAATAGAAAGGCATGTTGGAATGAGTTATTGATAAATACATTATTAATTGAATTAAGAGAATTAAGTATCATTTCTAGTCATATAAAGCAAAAAGGCAACAGGGTTTTTCAATCCTACATAAAAATAAATAAATAAAAGAGGAGAGCAGCTGTCATTGGGAGAGAAAAGCTGTGACCAGGAAATCCCCCTTTTCTAGAATACACTGAGATGTGAAGCCAGCCATCGGCCAGGATTTGGCCCAGAATGGCAGCCAGAAATGGAGCTGGCCTGGCACAGGATGGGAGAGGAAACACCCAGCGGCCCTCAGCAGACTAACGGATTTTAAGACAGGAAGGTGGATGAACTCCAGCTTTTATGCTTCCTCCAGCGGCTCTTGATCCTCTGAGCCCTCTTCTACAGTTGACACTTGATCAATGTCCCTCCCTGCATGTCGCTGCTATGGAAAGAGGTGGAGGCAGCAGGAGGGTGACAGAGGGGATATTGTCTGTGCTGGGAGCACTGATGGAAAAAAGAAAGTTCTTTTTTTTGCACAAATCCTTGCTGGCATTCTCTATTTCTTTATTTCTACTGTAGTGAAGCTATATTTGATGTCTGCGGTTCAAATTTTACTCAAAGAAGCATTAAGTAGTTTTAATCAACACCCATCAGCCTGAGAGAGAATCCATGTGCATCAATAAGATGTTGGAACAGCTCATGTTGCTATATAGTTGACACTTGTACTGATGGCCTGTTGGAACAACAGAGAACAAAAAGAAAAGCGATGAAAGCAGACATGAACAGCGATGCACGCCGTGTCCATTTACATAAAATCATTGCAGCAAAAATTAAAAGACATAAGACATAAACAGATTGAACAGAGAGCTATCATGCAAGTCCTTCAACCCTTTATGGCTTATCAGATGACATAAAGCCAGGCTTTTATTCTACAGAAATTATTTTACTATTGGAAAACCTTTTTTTTTTCATTAATGGATGGCTTAGTATCTGTTATTTTCTCCAAAATCTTTTATACTTGGGCTTTGCAAAAAGCTGGAGTTTTCCTTGACCCATCCCTTTTATAGGCCTTTGACTTACAACAGTGTTCCCTTGTTTATATCGCTCCCTCCTGATTGAGGTTAAAATGTAGCGAGCTGAACCTGTTCCGTACAGGAGACATGGCACAGAGGTGATTGACTGATAATGGACTACAGCAGAGGTCTGCAACCTGTGGCTCCAGAGCTACACATAGCTTTTACTCCTCCATTGTGGCTCTTTGGAAAAAAAATTTTTTTTTTCTAAAAGCAACTTTTTCTTCAGACTATGTGGCAAATCAAGCAAAACAATCAGAGAATTCAAACCTTGTTTTAGTCATTTAAAATGCTCCAGTTATCCATCCAGGGGTGCAGCTACATCAAACTGAAACTTTCAGATAGATCTTTTAAAAATCAATTTGAGGTTAGTAAGCAAACCCAGAATTTCTACATAAGCCGTGCCAGATTATGAGGTGGCCTGTCTATTTTTGAAAAAAACAATTCAAGAACTTTAGGAGCAACATATATATTATATATATATATATATATATATTAGGGCCAATTAATTAGCTCAGATTTAATTTAAGTCATGAGTTTCTGTATAATTACTGCTGACATTACATTATACCCACTTTTACATTTGTTGCATTGAGCTGATCATTTGTGGTTCTGGATGTATTTTATTTGAAAAAAGAAGTCATGAGATTTTATATTAAAAAGAAAAAAAAAATTGTATTTCATCTTTAAGTTTCAGTCAAGTGTTTGATGTTTGTGTTATTTTTTGTGCTAAAAAATAGCAATAGTTCATTTATAATTAACTTTATTGTAGCAATAACATAAATACAAAGTAGTGTCTTATTTTTCTAAAGGGTGAAATGAGAATTTTTTGTCTTCTACTGCATTGTCGACAGTGGGAAATCAACCCAAATGGCTTTTTAAGTGTTGATCTAAACATAATTAGCTGGCTAAAAACTCAGTGAGACCACAAAAGGAAACAGCACTGTAGCAAGGGGCCACTGAATCTTTCATATTTTCCCAAAGAAATCTTTAATTTTGGGCTTTTTGTGAAGGCTAAGGTCTTCCTTGAGTGGATTTATGCCTTTATGGGATAACATCCAGTAGTGTATTTTAAAAAAGTCAATGAAAAAGTCATTTTTCTCATAAAGCAGTTCCTACAGATACCAGCATGAATCCTGCAGCCAAACAGAAACTTGTACCATCTTTGTGCTGGTTGTCTTTTCCTCTTTGTTGGCATTTTCCAATATTTGGTTTTAACAGAAACCATCTTCATTGAGTCTCTCATATTGCGCTAAAACAAAGAATGGAGAGAAAAAAAAGCTAATCTAAAATGGACCTAAAGCAGTGCTGATTTCATGATAGGTCCTTCTATGGTCAAATATTTAATTTATGCTTTAGAACTCATTTAGCAAACACAAAACATTATAAGCAGTTTTCAATGGCTGTTTGACAGACACAACCTTTTTTTGGGGGGGAAATAAATCATTTCAGTGGGTTGCAAATGCGATGGGGAAAATAAATTGTGTGGTACACAGAGAAGAAAAAAATATTTTGCCTAATGACAAAATGTTCCCACAGGGAGAAAAGAGTTCATTTGTCAACTGTGTTGAAGAAGTTCTTGAAGACATTAATGATGCTAAGATGGATATTTTTGACGAGTAAGCTGTAGAAAAGCAAAAACTTAAACACAAAGCTTCAGTCTCCTGTAAGGTAAACTGATTTTCACTGTTGTCGTTTTCTGGCATATTTAAAAAAAAATGTTTTATTTTAATTTACTTTTTAAACTTTTCAGGAATTGTAACTTAAACAATTCTCACGCGACTGTCTCTTTTATAGTTCATAATGTTTTTTGAGTTTTATTAATTAATAAATGTATTTTATATATGCATTTTGACCATAATTTCCTGAGATAAATAAATTTAAAGAACAGAGCTTGTCAGAAACAAATTAGTCATTGGAGTAAACAAATCAACAGGAAACAAAGAAAGGAAACTTAAAAGACAAAAACCACAGAAAGGTTTCAAATGTGTTTCACTCACCAAGTGTCATCTGGTGTGATAGCAGTGTTACAAAGCTAACTATTATCATACTGTTCTCATTGTGCGTAAAACTTAGAATTCAGCAGCAGCCTGTTCATTCCGTCAACATTTCCTTTTGGCAAGAGCAGAGTGAAGCTTTTTTTTCCAAACTCTACTTTTGGCAGCTTGTAGCAGAAGGGTTAGGTTTAGGTTGTCTGGTTGTTTGTCAATGTTCAGACTCAAAGATCATGAGCAAATACTGTGTATATATGGTTGTGTGAGTGGCAAGCGCTTTCACAATATTTTCCTATGGTTTTTCTGACAGCAAAGGCAGTGAGAGAATCTCATTGGTTTGGCACTAACAGCTGCTGACGTTCCCAGAGCCCATACTGCTTTCAGCTCCACTAAGCCCAGCAGAGACTCTTCCTCATACACACAGACTCAACGTTTTCTTGCTCAAGATAAAGGAGTATCGTCCCACTCTGTTTGGTAAACTGGAAATATCTGTGTAACTTTTTGTGTTAAGTGTGTCTACTGTCTGCTTGTGCTGTGCCACAGCTGCTAAGGGCTTTTGCATCAAACTGTCAGCTATGGATTTCATGTCACCTCTTCTCTTTTTCTAAGAATGTATGGATGCTTTATTCTAAAGGCATGCTTCTGCAGAATAGCTTTTTCTGAACCAACTGGGAATACAAAAAAGAAAACCTGGAGCTCCATCAAAGATGTGTGTCAGGAGTCCTTATTAGAGAAAGACAAAAACATGGACAAAGGTTGCTTGGTGGCAAAGCTTTAATAAATCTTCAAAAAAAAAAAAAATTCAAATTGTAACATAATAGCCTCCTTTTCTACTTCTGTTAAAAAAAAAAAAACTTAAAAAAACTCAAAACACTTTAATTGAATTTGCAATCAGAAAGCAAAGCTTGTTGAAAAATAATACAGAGAAGAGCAATAGCCTATATCACAACTTATTTTAGAGAACTTTTCCAAAACATGTTCTACTAGTTATTTTTTTTTCACTTCTGACAAAGGAATTTCATATGTAAAAGCTGTACATTTGACAGTAGAAGCTTCTGATTCTGAATTTCATTTTGCATTCTCTATATATTTTTGTTTGTTTTGAGAATTTCTTTCCCCCCTGCGTGGTACTACTGGAAGTGAAGCTCTAATTAGAAATTACAATGAAGTTAAGAAACAAAGGTTGATTTAAAAAAAAAAAAAAAAAAAATGCTGCTAATGTGGAAGAGAAAGTGATTTCTGTATAACTCCTTAAAACATTATGTTCATCTTGGAAAAGTAGTTAAAAAAACTTTGGAACTGCTTATGGCCTTTGTGTTGGAGAGGTTTTTGATTGAGTGCAGTATCATCCTCTCTGCACTTCAGCCAGTCTTTACACAGAAAGCACTATAATCATAAGATGGAAATATGAACTTGTGATCTACAAATTATATATCACTTAAAGCTTTACCTGGCATTTTTAGTTTCATTTGGATATCTTAACTTTCAAAGGTTTGAAGTCCTGTGTGCTCTCTTTTAAATGTTACCGTCAAAATTGCAAGAGGCTGTGTTTGTGCACGTTGAGCTTACAGCTCTGATTTCACTTTTTCATTGTCACAGTACTTTTTCTGTGTAATTATTTTTTATTTTTACGCCTATTCGGTCATCATTTTATTTTTAATCTGTGTGGTCAGTGCTTTTTTGTGGAAGAACGGAGCCGGAAGAAGCCAGGGTTAGGAGTGGGCTAACACGTGCTAACAACATTAGCCTTGTTTGATGAGCACAAAATCCATGCAGGAAATGTCGCAATCTGCATCTTGGCTGCACGTAAATATGTGGGAATAACATCAGCCTTTATTTAGTCGGGACACGACTGGAAACACAAATCCACGTGATTGTTTGAACAGTTTCTAAGCACTGAGTGGCATTTCTGCTTTGAAAAGCTCACACACCGCCCCAAAGCCGGTGGCGGTCCGAGCTCTGGTCTGAGACACGGTTCTCCTATGTCCGGCAGCCGCTAACCCAGAGCGGCGGGTCGGAAGCCTCCCCCGCATAACAAAGCAGTCTGATTGGGGCGGAGTATTCCAAACGGCGTGTTTACATGACGCATTTTTCTTCTGATCAGGCATTCTTTCCGATTACTCTTGTCCATGTAAACACAGCTAATTTCTTTCCCAGATTTATACCCTCCATCACCCCCCCCACCACCACCACCTCCCTCTGACCCCAATCTTGTTCATCTCAGACGCTCTCAGTATAATGTGCAACAACACTGTTCACTACTTTACTTAATTACCAGCTGGATCTGTTAAAATGGGAATTTGAACAATTTTGTTCTGTTTTTCTTACCTAAAACGGAGACAGAAACTCTTAAAAAAATATTTATATTTTTTTTTCATAATTAGGAGGAAGAATTAGGTAAAAAACTCAATATTCACAAGCATTTAGATCAAGGTCTTGACTGTCATTTTCTGCATCTAGATTTTTAGTCTTCAACACCAAAACATTGAAACCTGTTAAAAAAATGTA
This sequence comes from Oryzias curvinotus, assembly GCA_023969325.1. Taxonomy (NCBI): domain Eukaryota; kingdom Metazoa; phylum Chordata; class Actinopteri; order Beloniformes; family Adrianichthyidae; genus Oryzias; species Oryzias curvinotus. The sequence continues at coordinate 29,496,688 of CM043715.1, read as the reverse complement.
AAAAATAAAAGTAATTTGCAAGATCATGTTGGTGTTTAAAGTTCAACATCACCGTCAGCTGAAAAAAATAAGGTAACTTTCGTGGATATTTCAGCAGGGTAGTGAATTTGGTTTTAGCCTTGTAGATATTTGCTTTAATACTTTGAACATGTGACACCCCCCCGGTGCCTGGAAAGCTACGCTTTACAAGTAAGTCGAAAGGTGTGTTGTCACCAGAGAGCCTGTTTCATCTGTCATGCGGTGTTGTGCTTGTCCTCCGTCAAACACATCCCTCGCTTCATTGCCTTGCAGCGCTCCAGTGCCGCGGGGATCAGCGGCAGGGCGGTATCCAGTCACTGGATCACATTTCTCCATTGTGTTCCATCAGTGTTTTTCACAGATCCCCAACCTGGAGCTACAAGCACTGACGAAGTGTCGCAGAGCTGCTCTCACACATAAACCCTAACCCTCCAGCTCCACTAAAAGGGTTAGGAGTTCATTTACCCTGCTACAAGAAAACAGCTGAAGGTATCCAGACACCGTTTTCTTAGTCAGTTCTAGTTTGGTTTGTCATAAATTATCTATCATAGACATGAACATGCAAAAAACTGTATTGTATAGAAAGTATAAACGTATAAACCAGCAGATTTAGTGGAATTACAGCAAGGATATTATAATGTGGTTTTAAATTGAAACTATTCACCATTGATGATCAATGTCATTTTTTTTCTGAAACACACAATTAAAAGTTATTTTAAAAAACGAAACAAAATAATCTTAATTATTCATCGTAATTGCTTTGTTATACAAGATATTATTAAGATAAAATGGTCACAGCTTTTAACCATCTGCAGGCATCATGATTTAAAGGCCTGCTTTAACAAAAATGCTTTTTTGGTGTTTTTAAAATGTTCTTTTTAAATAAAGACAATTTAGCTAAAAGTTGCATTTCTCAGAATGTCTTTGTTCAAACTGATGTGAATTATGACCATATGAAAAAAAAAAATGCAGTTTGAATAAAAGAGTAGTTCATCTTCCTGTAGGAGACTTATTGTAGCTCTTGTGATTTTCTGCCCCTCATCTGTTCTCATACAATATTAGTTTTTTTCTCCAATAACCAGGACCACAAGTTTTCTGAACTCTCAGCAAGAAAGACCAGAAATGGCAAAAAATAGATAAAAAATTACTTTGACACCAAGTCACAAACGTCATCTTTTTTATTAAATTGTTTTTAAACACATGGCACATTAGGGCCGCAAAAAAGTAATATCATGACATTTAATCTCATAGATTTACAAATGTAATCTCGTAAATTTACATTTACAAGATTAAATTCAAAGTGAGCATGCAGTGCAGCAAGTGAATGCGGCACAGCAGCAGACCATTCAGATTAAACTCAATTGAACAGGTAAACTAATGATTATTGATAACAGTACAAATGTTTGGAAGCTCATTTGTCTTATTTGTAGTTCATTATTGTTTTATTTATTGATGGGGGACTTGCAGGATCTTTGCAAGCCGTCGGTATCCCTGCGGCTGTCCACTTCCAATCATTTCTACCTCCACAAAAGAGAGAGACCATAAACCGCTCTTGGACGTATCTTTAGAGGTGGTCTTGGTTTGTTTCCAATAGTACTGAGCTACCGTTTGCTCTGAGATTCTTTAGTCTGAATACACGTCCTTGGAGCGGAGCAATTTAACCAAAACGGCCACTATAGCTGACGTAAACAGAGGTGGAATGTAGCAACAGATGAGCCGCGGACAAATGTAAAGATTGTCATGTAATCAAACAGAAAAAATGATTTTTTATTATTGCTTATTTGACATGTTTATTTGAACACTGCTGAACACTTCCCTTATGCTTTTCTGTGTCTCTGTACTCTGTGACGTCACTCCACCTTGTAGTTCATAACAGAATTCTCTTATAAACAACACCACAACAATGACCCACAATAACTCATTGAAATGTCTTCGGATGAATGCATTAAAACAGTTTTTATCGTGATACACATTGCCTCTCACGTTTTTTTTTTACAATAATTTAAATGTCAGACACACTCATCAGTGTACCGTCATACCGGATGTGTCCTCAGCACTGCAGTTCCTAGCATCCTCTGAGTTAAAGCACACGTGGCATGACTCCTTGCCAGCCTTGCAGCATGCCTCCGCTGTACCAATATATCTGTTGTTTTGACCCGCCCTCAAAGTTCCTAACCAATGACTGACAAGATCTTTGGTCACATGCTCGTTTACAAGCTTTAATCCGTAACAGAATGTTCCGCTTGATGCCAAACAGACCAAACGCAAGTTTTGGGACTCGATCCTGAATCACTTAAGTGGACTCGATTCAGAAAAAAGGATTTTCCAGTTTGAATACACCCTTAAAGTAATAAATTTACTACTTTATTCTCATAATTTAACAGTTGTGACTTTTTTATGTAGGACTTTAAAGTTGTAATTTAAAAAAGAAAAGGATAAGAATTTGTCTTCATTGTAGTTTTATTAGATAAATGAAACTACTGCATAAGAATTTTGTCTTATGGAGTGGTTTCATTTTGTTTTGTGTTGTGCGGATTCTGCTCAGCTGTGATGGAACTAGAGGAAAACAGGTCATGACTCAGCGTCTGCAGAAACAGATTGGCCACAGCTGAGACTCCTAGTTGTGGCCGTTTTTTTATCTTTAACACAACTGAAACTTCATTTTTCAAATAACACTTTAATCTGCCAAACAATAATTGAATTAAAAAGCATTTTACATTTAATAATTCAATCTGCGAGTCATTCTTACAGTCTGATACATGTTACACTGTATTATTTAATTTATAACAAACAAATGCTCTTGGTTTATCCTGTTTGATCAAATCCTCCAATGGAGTAAAGCTGTTTGTTGATAGGTATGGTAATGATCAACAGCTCTATAGCCGAGGCATCACCCTGTTCGATCCCAAACCAGAAAGAATGAGATGAAATAGAGTTTGAGACATTTGCTCTGGAAATGAAAAACAATTTTACAGACATATGTAACTCTAACAATATCTAGACAAAAGCAGCACCCAAAAAATCTACTTGCATTTGCAGTGCTCCGGACAATAATTTCTGGGAGGTGGGTGGAGCTATCGCCTCGCTCGTGCTTTCTCTTTATAAACTTTAGTCTGTGCATGTGATAATGCCATGTTGCTGGTCAGTGTAATTGCAGCTAAATTCATGAGTATAAAGTTCCAGCTGTAGATTGCTCAGACTGCTGCCGTTTGCGGTGGTTTGTGTTTTCTTTCACTAAAAATCAAAGGAAAGCAAGCAGTGTGCCAGTTTGTTGCTTTTTCAATATTCATTCAGCAGTGAATTGTATTATTATTATTATTTTTTTAAATTTGCTTTGTTTACCTACCATGCTACTGACAAGCTACTATTGCTGTCATGCAATTTTTCTTGATTTCCCTTACCAAGTTATTTCCTTTTGTTTGGTTTTGTTTCCTTTTGTTATTGTTTCATATTCTGCTTTTATACTAAACATATTGTTTGCCGTACTTTTGCTGTTGAGTCTTTTTCACTCATCTTGGCTCCTTAGTTGGACAATCATTTGGGCGCCTCAATGAATCCTCAAACATGGTCTGACTTACAAAAAGTATAATAAAGATATGTATTGAATAAGATAAAAACAAAATATGCAAGAGATTTAGAATAAAAGACCAGACTAACAAACTCTTGGTTTGAGTGTGTCCTCTAAATCAGCTTACATGTAGTCTGAAAGTCGGAGAAAAAGTCCAATTAAATAACTGAAACTCTACCAATCTGGTTTGAATCATAGCATGCACTTCGGTTTTTACATACTGCTTCTACATTTATTATCGTCTATTAACAATGGAATGTACAGATTTGATTGGCTGATCTCGTTTTGTATTTTAGCTGTTTGTGGATGATTTTGCCATGTCCCTATCAGTCCGTTGCTTCATGAGAGTTTTAATGTCTATTTTTGATTCTTATTTTCCCAATGGGAAAACCATATTACTGCTTTTATGAAGAAACCCTTGCTCCAATTATTTACATTTGTATTTATTCACTTTTTAAAATCATAGAAATTAATGTGAAAGCATGTTGTCTCAGTGAGAATGCACCGATTCTCTCCAAAAACATTACATGTTAAACCCTAATAGAGCTTCTTTTGGCAACTTATCAGTGTGAGGCAAGACAAGGACATGATACTCATCAAGTCCTATCAAGCCAGAGTGGGCGACAATTTGTCGGTTGTAATAATTTTCCAAAATAGAAAAAACATCCTGCAGCAAAAGTAATTACAAACAACATAGACATAGTGGGGCAAAGACAATTTTGTGTACAGCTACAGGACTAAGCAGAAGTGCTCTTGGGTTCTTCTTTGACCATTTTTTTCTTTTTGTTCAGCAGCATTTAAAACAGAAATATATACGATCCTATATGCTACTGTCAGCCCACATGTTTAATGTAACAGCTATGACTAATCTAATGACATTAAGATTGAACATGTTGAAGCTTTGATTTGACTTACAAGTAACATAGCAGCACGTTTGCCAGTCTCTACAGTACATTAAACTCAGAGAGCTGAAAATGGGATTCCAACAACACACATGGCTGCAGGGTTTATTTATTGAAGCTGCGACAGAATTAACAACCAATTATGCTTTGCAGAATTTAACATTGCGCGTTTTAAATTCTTGGGATGTAAATTTTGCACACAATTGGATCTTTTATACATTATGCAAAATAATATTAAAAACAACAAATATCTTTTTAAAATCCTTTTTGCAATAGTGTGCTTAATGCAAAAAAACAAAAAAAAAAAACAAAAAATGGACCTAATTGTCTTTCAACCTGCCTTTGTGTTAATTATTGTAATTATAAGAAGATAATGGTTCTCCAGCTGCAACATAAAAACTATGCAGTCTGGTTTGTTGTGCATCAAACCATTAAATATGGCTGCTTTGTGCATTTAGTCTGTGAATTGTATCTTTAAGTTGGGAGCAATCAACAAACGGCCTGTAAATGCTCAGGTTTCATTGCATGGCCAGTAAAAACCAACAAATAATGCATACAGCTCAGATCATTAGCCCATGTGCTATTTTCTGAACTAAGAAAGATCTGCTGCTTTAAATGTAAATCTGGTTCTGCAAAAGACAATTATACAATTAATTTTTATTCCCCTGAAATTTAAACTCATGACAGCATAACAACAAATTATGTCATTTAAAAGGATTTTCTTTATTTAACCCTTGTGCTATCTTGTGGGGTCAAAATGACCCCACCCTTACAATGACGTGTTCTCCCTACCATGACAAAGGTGGATAAAGGTGGAGAGGATTTCATGTAATCTACGGACACCAGTGAAGATCACAAATCATTGAAGAAAAAAGGTTCAGAGCACTGTCTAGTGGGTCTAGATGACCCAACTCCCAATGTTAAAGTGCCTAGGATAGCACAAGGGATATAGCTGCTGGTAGCTTATTAGTCAGACAACATTCAGAAAACAAAATCTACATTTACAAAATGATTATTATACCTTAAAAAAAGGGATGGATCATAATCCTCATCACAAACTCTATTTCTAAAAAGCATGTATAAATGCATCAATAATGTTTATTATTACTGAAGGTCACATGGCACAACATTCCTGATTGGTCACACTTTTTATTTATTTTTTCAAAATAAGGACTTCATTTTTTAGAATTAACACATAATAGACACATTACACAAAAAGTTTAATTTAAATCTGGCATGTCAGCCAAAATATAGTTTGTAGCTTTTTTTTTTAAAGTTGCATCTCTTAACCTGATAGGACATTCATTCACATTTCTCTTTTCATGAAAGAAAATCCAAAAAACATCATCCAGTCCTTGGCGCTTTTCACAAGAACTGTTTTTTTTTTGTTTTTGTTTTCCACCTTAGTCTGTGGCTATGCTTTGTTTAATTTTTAAAATGTAGATTGTATTTTGCCATTTCTTTATGCATCTATTATTGAATTATTCAAACATATTCAGTTTTTGTTTTAAAAATGTAGTGTTATTTCTTTAAAGTGAATGGCTAATTCAGAGCAAATGCATATAATCAAGCAGGGCAGGCATCCTTGAGGACCACGGTAGGAAAATGCTGCTCTAAAGCATCTGATCCTAAACAAGGATCATTTCAGCATTTACCCAAAGATTCCTAGACAAAAATTGTGAATCAGGCATTCTTTTCTCAAATGGGAGACATAGGGAAACCTTAAGGTTTGAGTTGATGCGCAAATGCTAAAAAATATGCTACAAATTAAAGGATATCCAAATGTCTTTCTTAATTATGTTGACACTAACTTCTTGTAGTATCTCCTTTTAAAATTGTATCAATCAGCTGTTGTTTGCGACATTGCACAGATGGCAGGTTTGAAAAAGAAATGTGCATGCTGGATGCAACACTAGGCCTGGAAATAAAACAAAAGCTCATCTCCTAAATATAAATAGAGTGGAATGAAGGCATTATGAGCCTAAATGAAATGTAAAATGCAATTTGAATGTACTTTTCAGGCTTGACACGTCCTATTGCCTTTTCTCACCGGCTTCTGCCTCTACAATATTACTAAAATTGTCTTTGGCTTCCCTCACTGAGCTTAAGATCACTGAATTATTTCAGCCTCTGGAACAACTTTGCCCCCGAGAAATGTTTAAAGAAACTCTAACTGAGATTTGCATTTATACTAATGAGTTTAACACGACAGACACACAAACGACATGAATCCCAATGGTGCGTGAGATGCAGTCATCCAGCCAGAAGAAAAGCTCTGTTGAATCCAGTAAAACAGTCCCACTGAAGACATGAAAGCAGGATCCTCCGTAATACTCTCACTGAGAGAGAAAATATGGGTCCTGATCTGTACTTTAGTGGAAACCGTCTGATCAGAATTGCTCTGAAGTGGATGCCAGTGGTGAGCTGAAAGCTTAAGAAGGCGAGAAGCTCGGCTTTAAGGCTTCGCGCCCTTCTTTCTTTTGCCGAGTCAGCACTTCACAGGTGAAAAGCCCTTCTTAGCAGTAGGCATGAAATGTAAAAATAAATGATTGAAATGTAAAAAGAGCAGATTTGCTCAATCTTTGCCAGTGGAACATCAGTGAAAATGTGTAGCACATGAAAAAGCAGTGTTGCTTTGCTGGACACGACAATGTTAGCAGGAAGATTTCATATAAAGCTAAACTCACCATGCAGCTAAAACATGCAGTGTGATGCTGTGTGGTCAAAAATACACAAATAAACAGACTCCCTAATCTAATATCAGCTACAGAAGACAAACTTGAAAAAGGTAGGGAAGCTGTCACGACTGCAGACAAGATGATTCCTCCAGAACATTACCAAAGAGAGACTACTTTTAATCTGGTGGCTGCCTAACTTCCATTGCCATGGTAACTGTGAAAACACTGCATTTTGTGCGTCATGGCAACAACCAGGCCCACACGCGTTGCCGTGCCCACACTGTACAAGGATATCAGTTTCTCTGGTGCAACAGATGACGCCAACACCTGGAAAGTGAGGCTGAGCTAAAGCCCAAAGAGAAAGAGTCCAAACTTTAGCTCTGAAGCATTTGAGTTCATGACCTGTTTATTATGGTCATGGGTTGTCATGGAGATCCAGCTTTTAATGCACAAAATGACATTTATATTGGCACTTGTAAAGAATTTTTAATGTTAAAGGACGGATTTTCTGAAACTACATAAAAAAAAAAATTGAACAGGGAGTAGAATAAAGCTCTGAGCTCTGACAGGACACATTCAGAGCAGCTGTTTCTCTAAAAGAATAACTTTTGAGCGGTAAAAGTAATCTGATTTTCTTAATTCAACCTATTTGAAGCGAAACACTCAGGAATAAACACATTTTATGAGGCAAAGATGCCTGTTATGGAGAACCAAAACACATACTTGGCTCTAAAAGTTAGAAATGATAATTGAACTCTAGGACATCTGAACAATGTCTTGGGGAATTTGTAATCATGCTTGCTTATATTGCATATTGCTTATAAAGAGAAGTGGTTTTAAGTTCACACTATAGTAAAATACAAATATTTTGACCCTTATTCCTTTTTATAATAACATTTTTCACTGCATTTTTCTCATTTCATTTGTTTGTAATGCTAAAACAGTTCTGCCTATTCATTTCTGCCCCTCTTAAATTTTGTTAAAGTTAAAACAGTAATTTTAAAGAACAAACTCAAAATACCAATAAATAAAAGGTATTTGACTGAAATTTCCCCCAGTAAATGGACGTGAGCATTTCTGCCAAAAGACAAGAGATTTGAGGTGGTAAATAAAGACATGTAAATAAAACAACTGAAATGCATCTTATTTTGGAGACAAAGTAAAACGGAAAAAAGGAGACAGATATCCTTGTACTTAAATACACAGTGGGGGACAAATAAACAAAGAGATGCTGTGATCATTAAAATGAGAACCAGCTGACTTCATGACTGGATGAAAAAGGTTGCAGCCTGAATGACTGACCAATTCTAACCAATAAGACATAAAAGAACCGGGAGAACAAACCCAGGAGCAATTATAGAACGTGTGATATTGCAGGGTGATACGTATAACAGATAACGCGCCATTTCCATAGATCTTGTACAAAAACTCAAGATACAACTTTATTTACAAAGTATATTTTGTAGTCGAGCTGCTTATGATTTTTTTATGTTATTTTTGAGAACAACCACGTCGATGGGCAGAATTTTGGTGCAGGATTGGTAAAAACAATGGGCTTAGTGGGATTTATAATCTAGCTAATCTATGGTATGGGACATGGTGGAGTTTTCCTGATCCACACTCCGGAGCATATAGTGGAGGTATGTGCACCAGCCAGTTATTTTCCAACAACCAAATAAAAGAAAACCAAGGACAACATAAGTTCTTCACTGAACATGATCTAGATTGTAATTCTTGCATCAGCACTTCAGTTTTGGGGCTGAATTTCCCTTTTTAATTTTTATTTTATTTGGTATTTTGGTATTTCTTTTGATATGCTATCTTCCATCTTTGCTGCTTCCAGCTCTCCCTTCTTGGGCAGATTCTTGTTCTAGAAACAGTGAAACTTTCTTTTGAGCTAATTAGGAGCAACAAGCAAAAGTTTAACTTAAAAAAATGAGTTACTAATTATTGGTATAAAAGTTCAAGCCACTATTTTACTTAAGAACAAGTCATATTTCTAATAAAGATGTTGTTAGGAACAAAATCTTCTGCTTTTTTATCAGCTTTGCTCATTTTTTCCACTCTTCTCCATCCATCTCCAGTCCATCTTTCTTCGGGTTTCCAGATGTTTCCGCACATTTTTTAACTCATCCCTCTTTTTTAATGATGCACTGACATTACACAGGCAGCTGCACATTAACTCACTCACTCTGCTTACTTTAGGATGTGGGAAGGAAAGGGCCTAGTTTTGTCATGGTACTGATGGTCGACTATTTTGAATTTGTAAAATTCCAGCACAGAAAATCCTTCCCTTGCAGCTGTCTATAAGGCAGGTAATTAAAATTCCTAAGCCTGTTCATTCAGGTAATAAACTAGTGATGCCACCTGTATCATTCTTAATAAACTTCAAACAGCTGCTTAGAGCAGTCTTCCTATTAAGTAATTGGTGTGGTTGATTTAGTTAAAACAGCTGGTTTTAGGAGTTTTTTTAATATGTTATTAAACTTGAAAAACTGAAGAAGAACATTGAGAAGGTAATGTGATTAACTTGATGGTTAATATTTAACTCCACCTTTTTGACACATTTCAAATGATCAGATCAAAAAAATGTCAACACCTTACATGTGATGTTTTGCTTTGCTTTACAACTACAGTGATGAAAAAAAAATGTTAATTTTTGTCTTAATGTCAATAATATGTTTTAAGATCCGTAACATCTAGGGGATTGGCAAAAGGATGTAACAAAAATAACCAAATGTTACAAGGACAGAACTCTTTAAATACAATAGAGAAATGTTGGCTCTGTTGCTGCTTAGCATTTGAATGCAGTCATGCTGATCCTCAGGTCCCCAGATCCCCATCAGGTCCCCTGGACAATTAAGAAAAAAATCTACAAAGATGGCAGAAGAAAAGAAAGACAGAAAACGTCCCACTCTGAAGGAACATATAAAAGACAACAGCCACAGAAATCCTAATCCAAAGTAAAATAAACAGAATCATGGGCTACCCACTCCACCGAAGATAGAACACCCCTTTCATGATGGGTAATGTACATTTATTCAAAGTAATTTTATTTTATGTTGTTCTTTTTCTATTGTTTTTCATAATTGTCGCTACTATTTTTAATGAATTTGCTGTTATGCTTGTCTATAATTGTCTATAGTTCTGTATTTACTGTTGCCTGCTTTCTGTTCTCCTTTCTACGTTGATTTAACTTGTCCTTTTACTTAAGAATCCTCAACCTGTCTATTGGGACTAAAGATGGAAGTAAGCCTAAAAGCCTATGTTGTTCACCACAGTGAATCAGCTTTCACTGGTCTGCACAGATGGTTTGTTTTGGCAGAGATTCCCTTCCTGACACAACCCTTCATTTTATCCGGGCTGAGCCTAAAAGGCTACAATGTTATATATTTGCATTGTTTAAGCTAGTTTCTATTCAAAAGGTGGTTTGTCACTATCAACACACAATGAACAGTTTTTAAAACTCCAGGAGACTATAAGTTGTTCGGACTGCTTCCTGAGTTTTTTGTTTTAATAAAATGCATCAGCCTAATATGGATGATGAATATTTCTATCAATGAAAGAAAGCAATGGTTTCTGTGATTGCAGTATTGCCGTTTTTCTCAGAAAAGTTGGGTTTGACTCTAGCTTGACCTTAATTTCTTTTACACAAAGTTGCTTTGAAGAGTTTAAAAAATAAGAAAAAGCAGAAAAAAAACCAAAAGAAATTCTACCTCCCTGCTGGTTTTTGACAGTGTGGCTGGTGGCAGTTGGCCATATGGTTTTTATGCAGGTTAAAGTCGTTGCTCCAGGGAAGCCAAAAAGTATTTATCAAACAATGTGACCCCGCTCTGTCGGCCATAAGGTTTTCAAAGCAGCTAGAGTTGTCACCTGTCAGCGGCCGGACCACCTGTTTAGCACAGCATCTGGGTTTCTGACTCACAAACACCAACTGAAAACACACTCTTCTTCTTCATGGATGTTACTATTGAAAAAAGTTCACTTGAATTTCAGTATAAAACAAAAAGTGTTTTGCTGGCACCTAAAGTAATAGGCTGAAGTCGAGTATAATAAATCTATGCATTAAAGAAGGCCAAACAAGACATTTTTTTCTCCAAGGTCAGGCCTTCAACAGAAACATTCGTAGCTGCATTTTAAAAGAAGTATTGCAGTTGCTTCTAGGTAATGAATATGTTTTTTGTGCATGTTGAAAGGGATGTATTTTCCAGGTTTGACGTCACAGATTAAACCATAAAGAACATTATAGTTAAAAAAAAAAACCTGGACAAAAACAGTGTCCATGGCATAGTCAGTGGTGTTCACATCACTGCAGTCTAAAGGTTCGGGAACTGCAATCAGCAAAATGTGCAAGAGAAATCAAAATGAAATGTTTTTATTTATTTATTTATTTATCATAGTGATCCTTTTTCTAATAAGATCCAATATCACAATAAAATTCTTTCTTTTCATCATTGATGGGCTTCTTTTTTGTTTGTTTCATCTGAGCGTCTTTTGCTGAACTTTTGTTATTTAATAGGTGTCTTTATAAAGGGAATGCACCCACGTGACCTATTCCATCCAGAGAAGTCCACAAATGGCAACCCATCCATCACTGCTCCTGCCTTGTAGTGTGATTTAACCATCCATCAAAATGTCAATAATAAACCTGATCTGAACACATTTGAAGCAGACCGAGTTAAGTTCCTTTTTTTTTTATTATATAAAATTCAATTTGGAAATCACACCAGTTATTTCTAATGCCTAATTTGGAGTTACGTTAATATAACTAGTTATTAAAGGTATTGTGTTATTTAATGTGGTACTATGAAAATGATTATATTTTCCTGGCTTTTTCTGCACCAATATGGCTACACATATTGGGAAGATGCACCTTAGCTCAACTTTGGAGTCTGAAAAACTTTCTTAGAATCTCACAGACAACCAGATCTGTGTTTCAGCCAAAAACAATCAATATAGCTGCCCTACGCTTTTAGTCACAATCTGACTGAAAACAAAATCTAACATTCTTTAGGAAGCCCAAAACAGTAAATGATTATAAAAAAATATATGACAGTGAAAGCACACATTTAACGCCTTCTGATAATATTGAATGAATCCAAAAACACCAATAATTTATGTAAAAATCTAAAATTATTAATGGAGCTTCTAGGCTGCTAAAGAATGGATAGAAACTGAACATTAAAAATGGAAGGGCAAAAGTCTAGACAGTGAAAGAAAATATGTGCAAACATACATGGATCAAAATAGTAGATGTGCCCTAACAACTATAAAAATAAGAGGGAAAGCAACGTACCTGACAGGGAACTAATGCAATAAAAATATATATATATATATATATATATATATATATTTTAACTACTAAATCTGATAGCACTTGTGAAACGTATCACAATCACAAATTCTGTCTATTAGAAAAAAGGGTTTTTAACAAACACCGAAACAAAGCACATGGGGTGCTAAAACAAAATCCATCATCCTGACAGCTGTTGTAGCTCTTCAGAAAATTAAGAATATAGTATCCAACATTTTTGGCATGCATATGAAACACCAAAGACGGACTCCACAAACCATTGCAAGAAAACAATTGGACGTCCTCTGTTCTTATGTGACATTTGCAAAATTAAGTTTCTATAGCAGCTTCTGCCTGCGGACTAAACTAATATTAACCTGCATCACATCGGTTGCTTAACAAAATGCCCAAATACTTTGTATACCATCACTGGTTGGCTACATCGAGCATGTTTACTGTGTAAACAGGTTCAGACAAAATGAATCCACTATATCCACTATCATCTACCACACAGCAGACACAAACGGAGAAGAAATGCCAGGTACGGAAATTCAGTTCTCACAAAAAGAAGAAATCTGACTAACAAACACAAGCGTGCCCTGCAGGACCTCTGACAGGAGTGCACTTATCTTCAGTTCCACAGGCAAAAACATGGCTGTGTAATGGGATCATCTATGGTTCCCACAGAAGTTAGTCTTGGTCCATAAGGTGGACAGACCAAGCCCTATTATTTTTTTTGACATTGCACTTGATGACATGAGTTAAAATAAAAACCCATATAATAGAGATTTTTTAGTCTCATATTTGCTCTGTATGAACATTCCCTGTGTGTATGAGAATCTGTGGTTATTCGTCTCTGTGTTGCCCCACGATGGCCTGGTCAATTGTCCAGGGTATGTAGCCAGATAGACTTCTGCAGAAAAAAACAGAGGATGGATCAATTCTGTAGTCAGATGAATCAGTTTTACCAAGAAAAACAGAATACTTTTTTGGTGTCTGAACTTTTCAACATCGTCGTTTTAACCATCGCCTTCTGTTTGGCTCTCATTTTTGTTCTAAAATGCAGCTGTAACCAGAACATTTTTAAGATTCCAGCGCAGAAAATCCTTCCCTTGCAGCTGTCTATGAATGAAGCAGGTAATTAAAATTCCTAAGCCTGTTCATTTAGATATTAAAGTAGATGCACACCTGTATCATTCTTAATAAACTTCAAACATCTGGTTAGAGCAGTCATCTCATTAAGAAGTTGGTTTGCTAGATTTAGTTAAAACAGCTGGTTTTAGGAGTTCTTTTCATTGTATTAAACTTGCAAAACTGAAGAAGAACTTTGAGAAGGTAATGTGATTAACGTGATGGTTTATATTTAACTCTGCCTTTTTGACACATTTCAAATGATCAGATCACGATAATGTCAACACCTCACATGTGATGTTTTGTTTTGCTTTACAATTACCGTAAACAAAAAAACTGAAATGTGAAATGTTTTTCTTTATATGCCAACAAATACATGCACTGTATCAGAAAAGTTTAGTAAAAAGTCCAGGAAGACCAACAAGAAGAAGTACAGTACCATGTCAGTAGAGCCCTTAGAACCTGTATGGTGCTTTTTCTTATACGAATAAAAAGCATGTCTACAGGTTCTAAGGGCTCTATTGACATTGGGGCTAATACTTATTGGTCCAGGAAGGACCAACTAGCATTATTTCGAAGCGTATTAGTCTGCTTCATCAGCCGAAAAACTCAAAGGTTCAATAGTAAAACAAAAATCAAGCCTCCACATGCTTTATTCCAGCTATATTTACAGGTTAAAGATTTTGTGCAGTAAAATATAACTAAATCCATCAATTCTGTCCATTTTCTCTAAATAGAAGTTGTTTCAGAAGCCCAGTTTATTTTTTTTTTATTATTTTAACTTGTCCTGTCCAACAGCTGGGCAAACAGATGAGAGCTGAAGGTCACTTGTGTTGAAAATATTTTACTTTAACAACAGGGGGGATAGCAGTGTGATTATAGAAGGGGGGAGGGGGTAAAACCACGAAGCAGCATAAAGCAACAAGTTGCTGGATGGTTATAATCATTACAGTTAGGTTCAGATATAATACAACTCTATAAGTAAGTATAAGTGGTTATAGTTTAACGAGGTGGGATTATATAAATTAGCTTCCTTCCACTCCCTTTCAAGCAATATGTATTAATATGTCTAATTATCCTAAATTTGATTAGTTACTGTATGAATGTATAACTGATGACTATATTGCCTTTGTGTATTATGTCTAGTTAATTGCTTGAAATAAACCATTTCAAATCAAATAAAAATAAAAAATAAGGGCGGGGCCTGTCCACACACACACCCAAATGTCACAAACATACCTGTTGGCTCCAAAAAGGTTCACATGTCAATATGTAAACAATACAAAAATTGTTCACACACGCATACTTATGCATTCAAACCAAATAGTGTGAACTATTTCATTCAGTCACACAGCTATTTGTGCAAAGGTGAGCTAACACCTGTGCTCGAGTGGTGTTTATGTTCTTCTAAGATGGATGATGGAATGTAAAAAGAAGGAGGGAGAGTGCCCAGTCATCCCCAGTCATCCCCCGCTGCAGCAGCAGCGGCAGCAAGAACCCCCCAATGCCACACGGCAGCAGGCAGAGAACAACCGCCCCCCGAGCGACAACATCCGCCACCCAGGCCAGGGCCAGCAGGACCGCCGCGGGGGTCCCCAAAGCCAGAAGGCAGGGAGGCACGGGGGGACAGAGAGTGCAAGCTCCAGCCAAACCAGGAGAGCAGCCCCCCCGCCGTGCAAAGAGGGCCCAACGCAGAGCCCCGCCCCAGAAGAGTGCCCACAGCTCCAGACAAGCACCTCATCACCACCCAGGAGTTCTGGGCATCTCCCCACCCCAACCCCAGATACGAGCCAGGACCCCCCAAGAGAGACCCGCCCCGCGCTCCAGGCGGCCACCCACCCGACCCACGGTTGGGGCCAGGAAGGAGCAAGGCAGGGGCCAGCCGCCCCCGCCCAAGAGGAGGGCACCTAGGAGAAGAGGGGGTCCACAAGAAGTGTTGTAAACATGACCCGACCAGGCCAAGTTGGAAGTTTGGCGAGGTCCAGCGCTCAGGGGCAAGGACCAGAACCCACACCACGGGGACACGGACACCCCCGGGCTCAGGTGTGATGTTATCCCCGGCTCTTGGCCTGCCAGAGAACTCAGGGATCCCTGCGTGGAGAGAGAGCTGCCGGGTCCAGGAAACCAGCACCCAAGGGACACGGCCGCCGTTGCAAAGGTACCCCCTACCAGGGATGGGGTAGGGGACAGATGGTCCGAGGTCCCACCTTCCTTGTGAAGCGCATGTGTGTGTTTGTGAGGGTGTGCGTGTGCGTGTGCATGTATGTGTGTTTGTGTTGGAGTGTATATTTTGAGGGGTAAAAGGTGTGTGTACTAAGCGGGCGCAGTAAAAATTGGCGGGTAGGGCACTGAGGGGACATCTCCTGATTACTCACAGTGATGTCCGATCACCTTCCCCACCAAGGGGCCCTAAATGTCTAAAGTTCAGAAGCCCTGTTTAAACATACAAGGGTGGCAATAGCTAAAGACATCCCACTTGAGAGAAAACCACGCGTGCCTCCTATCAAGAACAAAGTAAAGAATATGTTTTGAATTTGTTGGCTCTCTGCCGTGAATGTTCCTTTGTTCCTTTGATTTTCTTCTCCAGCAGAGCGTACTCACTATCTTATGCTTCTCAAACTTGATGGCAGGTTCCTCAGCCCTCATCTTGGGCTCAGAACAGCATTTTAGGCTCATCTGTACATTGTTTCCAGCCTGACGAATATGTGTTGAAAGAAGTGGTCAATTTCTGGCACATGCTGCAAAAGCGCAAGTTCACTCAAACACACCTGAGTTGTGGTGGATGCACACACCTCCTGCATGTGTGCATGTGAGGCAGCTTTGTGAAACTCCTGCGGCTTCACCGCCTTTGGTGTCAGCAGAGACAGCTGATGTTCTGCGGCATCGAGAGAAAGCAGAGACAGTCATGCAAAGTTAAGACAGCTGCAGTTAGAGCTCAAGTAGGTCATTTTATTGAACTGTTGTTCTTATTTGATTCTACAACCATGATGAACCGAGCTGCTGTATTGATGGAAGTGTGTTACGATGGGCTCTTTTTCACTTTGTCATCATTAGGCTTTGACAAAGCATTTCTGTAACCTCATTGATCATTTTGACTATTTCTTACCATATATTATTCTCACATATTTCTAAACCCTCTGTCTTTCATTTTCATATTTCAGATTTTTTTTTTTATTTTTACCTTCAACCCACAACAATAAACATGTTTTTCATCTATGAACCAATAAGAACCCCGACCCATTTTTTCTTAAAATGAAAATTATGCTGGATTTACCGCACAGACCAAGTGGACCAGGGAACACATTTCAGATGTTTTGTGGTGTCACCATGGGTTTGTTTGTTCAACAAGGAGTATGCATCTTTCACTTTCTTTTTGTTTTTTTGATTTTTTCAACTGCTCAATCGTCTTTCCTCCTGACCTATCCCTCTACCTCCACAGTTGTCATTCATCAAATGTTTGCAGACTCCTTCTGGTGTGAGAAAATGCAGGCGACTGTCTCTTAATCTACTCAAGTTGACACCAAAACAATTTTCTTATGCTTACTCATTTAATGAAAATTGTGTGTTTATGTTGTCCGTGCGTGGGCTGCAGCACCTGCTGAGTCTCTCAGGTAGCTTCTGCTCTTTGAACTGTCAGTTCACTACAGTGGAGTGTTGGTGAAATGAGAGCCAGCTGGCTTTGATTCGGGAGCTGTCATCAGCATCATCTGCATTCGAGGAACAAAATGATGAGAAGAAAACAAACTGGCTTGTTTACTTATCCATTGACTCTGGATTGAATCCCCTAGTAGTGTAATATATTCTCATTTAACCAACCCTTTTAATTACTTATGGGGAATGAAAATTATATACTTTACAATAACTGCAAAATCAAGGAATAGAATGAGTGAAAAAGATAGAGGAGCAATGGTTGAAACTGTTGATGTCGTCTGGAATAGCCATAACAAGAGCATCCATACAATCCATATTTTGGCCTAATATGGTTAAATGCTCAATGCTGATTTGAGTTGACTGTTTTCAAAGCAGAAAACTCAAGTTGGACTATTGTGTAATCTTACCATTGGCCTCATTGTTAACAAAACGAAAAAAAGGCAAAGAAATGCAAATTTGCAAATTTCTTTATTTTCTGAAATAATTTTTTACATTACATTTTTTACAGCTCTGCTGTTGATTAGTGGTGGGTTCGGCAACACAGATGCTGAGCTCATAAAGTGAAACCCTGAGTCAGTGCGCATATGAACTGATGCCTTATTTAAACATAAAAAGTAAAAGGTATTGTATTGGTAAAAAGAAACCATAAAAGTTAGGTGGTACGGGACATCACTGATCAATTGATGATGACGCATGGCGATATATTCAGACAGAAAATATGTCTTTTAGCTTCAGACCACACCTGCTGCAAAGGTTTGGTGATTGCTCAGTCAATTCTTTACCACAGTTCATCCAAAACATCCTTGTGCTTTCCCTCTTTTTCAAAACTCTATTTTCATCATCCAATCAGTGCTATCCTATACCCCCTCTGGTTTCTTAGTTTGCTTCATTTTTTTTAACATTTCATTTTGTTTTTTGGAAATTACTGAAATAATTTGGTTTCTGGAATTTTGCTTTGATTTTTAAAATGTCACGTTTCTTTTAGTAGTTGTTTCATTTTTTTTTTGCTTTTAATGTTGTTGTAATCTATTTGTCTGTAATTTGCACCTCAGGACCGTACCATTACACCATCTCTTCCTATACTACACATTTTATTGTATCCCTGACTTTGTTTTAGAAATAAAAAAAAAATTAAAAAAAGTCAAAATGAATTAAAAAAAAATATGGGGATATTTTAAAGAAGGAAATGCTCTACCAGACAGAACTCCAGCTAATGATTTTTAAAGGATGGATTCATTTTCTAAACTGACTATTACTGTTTTTAATTTGAACATGCTCTTTAAATGACCATCCTCATTCCAACTAATGATTGACTGCCGAACTGTGATTCATTATGTTTCACATTTATTTCATTTATAGTTTGTTTGGTGCTCTCAGGCTTTTATTGGTCATCACTCAAATGACACTTGCTCCCTGCAGTGTTAGCTACTAAAGCTGTCTAATTCATTTAGAGTTCACGCAAGGGTTAAAGTAGCAACATGGTCAAAAAAAAAAAAAAAGAATCAGAATTTCTCATTTCCAACTCTTTTTTTTTCTTCTTCTTCATTTAGGGTGCTCCTAAACTACTCTTCAGGTTATTTGAAAAAAAGAAAAAAAATCTGGCAAATAAACTGTGTTCGCTGTGTCCTCCTTCAATCTGCTAAAATACCAGCAATACATAAAGTCAGAAATTGAGGGGTTTTTATTTCATAGTTAGATATGAAAAAAGGATCAAAAATGATTTTGATTTGATTCATTTGATTTTGTCATTTCTTAAGATAATCTGATTAGGAATGAACACAGAATAAACAGTGTAAGATGAAAACAAATCAAATCACAATAATCAATAAGTGTGTCAATTAAAAATCATGGCAAAAAAAGAAGAGTGGTGAAGACGGAGTATTAGACAAATACTTTAAATTCATCGTACAAGTCAGTGACTTCCTAAAAGATATCGAGTCAATGCACTCACTTTCACTTACAGTCAACATCCAGAAAAGAAACAAAAGCAGAACAAATCTGTAAGGACAGAGTTACATATGGCTAAGGCCTCCAAGTGATGCACAAATTATTTCTGCAGCACATGTGGTAAAAACAAGTCTGGTCTTTTAGTGACCTGGTACAGGCACACGCAGGATGCAGCACCATTGAGAGCTCACCTTTGTAAATGCCAAACTAAGCTTATCGCTTTTCCATGAATTTTAGATCATGTTTTTGATAGTTTGGCTGAAAGAAGTCAACACAAGACTGTCTTCTTGGTCGCTTGTCTGACTCCATTAGAGGATCAGGAGGACATATTTTTTCAACAAATATGAGAGCTGGAACTCCCTTTTACTAAGACTAACAAAACGAGTCTTAGTTGAAAAGACAGATGTGACTTTGATTATACATCAAACACAACCGTTTGTATACTGAGCACTTTTAGAAAACTGTACTTCTCAAGCCAAACAGAGTGATTTAAAAGGACCTCATGGACAAATTCAAAACAAGATTTGCTTTTTTGCCTACGATGACGTCATCAAAGATCTATCCTTGAGCTTTGGAGACGTCTAGAAGGTATATCCATGGAGAGATTTTCTGGTCCCATCTCACAAGGAGGAGGCCCTGGTAAGGACCAAGGATGCTGTGAAGAGACCACTACATGTCTCTTTTCTGTCCTGGAAGACACTTGGGGTTCACTGGGTTGAAATGGATACAGTTTCTGTGGAGAGGGAGGTCAGGGCGTCATTGCTTAAGGCTTCTGCCCTGCTCTTGATAAGCAGAAGATGGATGGAACAAGTACATAGAGGCTGAAATGTGTATTTTTTTTGTTATATTCAGTGGTTAACCTATTGGATGTATGTTAGATAGGGTTGGGCCTAATTGGGGTTGTTTCTAAAGGTTGATAATAGTTGTCATAAATACTCTGAGCGTCACATTCCTTTATATGCTTTTTAAGAAAATCTGTTGCCTCACAAATGAGTTCTGTCTCCATTAAACATGCCGTTGGAAGCTGACAAGGCATCATTTTGGGATCTGTAGAAGGTGCAGATGGAAATTAAGGTCCTCTTATTATCTTTTTGCCCTCTTTGGATTGGTTACATTTTATGAAACAATAGAATTTAGTTTAACGTGCAAAACTTCACTTGTAGAAAATAATGTCAAATTGTAGAGAGGTATATGCAATCAGAGGTCATACAGCTATTTCACACATTAAAAATGGTATCCAAGTAATAAATTCACACATTTTATGTGATAAAAATAAAAACAATAAAAAAAAATTAAAAATCACACATTTAACTTTAACTTAACGGTCTCTGTGTTCTCAGAGTGGATATGGATCAACAGTTTTTTAGTTGGATTAGTGCGGTGGTCCTCAACCTTTTTAACACCCGGGACCGGTATGACGTCATACAAAGATTTCACGGACCGGTCTTTAAGATGTGGCGGACGATTATCGTAGCGACGCTGCTATGACGGAGGAACAGAAACATAACAAGACAAACTCTGGGCTTTTATTTTGACAAGCATGTCATTGTACATCGCACAGGTGTCATCATCCTCTCCCCTTCCCACACTCATGGTGCAAGAAGAAGTACTGTCTATTAAATGTAGCTTTTTTTTTTTTTTTGAAGTCGAGGCTCCTCTTTCTGTCTCTTGGCTGGCCGTTTTCCCCTTGGCAAAGAAACTTTCCAAAGATGTTTGTTTTTTACTCATTTTGCTTGCTCCTGGGTTTTATTTTAGCGGTAACCTATCACATGACCGAGAAGAGCGCCTTGGCCTGCGTCAAGAGTGACATAGCCGGATGTAACAGAGAATTGGGCCATTTTTAAAAATAAAACATCTTTCAGATTCCGATGTTGTTCTCTTTCTTATATACATATTTATTGACTGGGTGTTCTTAGATTTATTATACATATGTATTTCCAAGCAGGCAGAATATTTTATGATCATGATATTGAATAAATAAATAGCAAAGTCCCATAACTTTTTTTTTTTTCTTAACAGTCTAATTGTTGTAGCTTTTGCATTTGCTGTTGTGGTTATTACAGATTTTCCTCTGCTGTGTGGACAAAGAACACTGAAAGTTCAAGGTGACTTAAAGAATTGCCTAGCTATGATGCCTAATTCCACATGTGCTCACGTTCTTGCTTCAAATGCATTCCCCTCCATCTATCTTTGCCGTCACTGTCCTCTTTGTTTTGTCCAATGAAGCAGAGGCGCCATAAAAATTATGTGTTAGTGAAGCAGACTGCTCAGCTTTATTTGTGTTGTGGTGATGGTAAAAAAGCCACTCTGGGTATATGAGCCTGCATCCTTGAACCAAAGAACATCCCAGAGATGACAAACGATTTCAGGTAAATGGGCTATTGAGACAGTAACACACAGATGAGCCACAACAGCAAACACATACACTGCTGCTTTACAAAATGCCGACACACAACTAATGTGCCAGGAAATTCATTCTGAACTCACCCAGAAAATATCAAAGAAAAAAGCAATGCATATAAAGTTTAAGAACATCCAACACACTGACTGTAAGGCTTCTGTCACAGGTGACAAAAATCACCTGCAAAGATATTCTATCAAGATATTATCAATGATTACAACTGTCTTAATTAGTCACATTTACATTATCTGACCCATTCTTACATTAGAAATCCTCTTAACCCGTGTGCTATCCTGGGCACTTTAATTTTGGGAGTTGGGTCATCTAGACCAGTGTTTTTCAACCAGTGTGCCGCGGCACACTAGTGTGCCGTGGGAGATGGTCAAGTGTGCCGTGGGAAATTGCCCTCATTAACTGATGTAAAAACATTTACCATCTCCAGGATTTCAGCTCTTTGTTCATCCAAACAGGACTTGATAAAACACTGAGGAGTTAGGAATATAAAAGATCGTAAAATACTTTTTCTTTGCGTTTATTTTATTTTATTAAAGACATTTTGATAAGAATGACGTACCGCGATTCAGCTGCAGCTCCGGCTGTATTTTGGAAAAGTGCCGCCCCTTTAATTGTCTCCACCAATCATTCTTGAAGGCTTAATCACATGTCATCAGTCTGACCAATCAGAAGTGGTTAAAGTCTTCACTTCCTTGTCCCGATTTAGCTCATAAGTCTCTCAGTTCCAACAGAAATACCAGCTAAAGCTCGTCTTTAGCGGTGTAGCTTTCCACAGAATCCGGTGTCAGACCGTGGAACAAGAGAACAAAACAATGAAGCTTAGAGACGCGATCTCCGCCGGCCGTGTAATGCACTACATCTCCCATGATGCATTGGGTTGTGACAGCGCACAAGGAGATCTGTTGTTAAACGTCTCGAAACCAACAAACACACATCAAACTGTTTTTAAATCTTCTAACTTAACTTTTATTGCATCTTTTTGAAAAAAACAGCTACAGTTTCCAGCTTTTTCTGCCACAATCATCTCAAAAATGCATGTGAGATTGTGGAGGGACTGTAGATCAATACAGACTATGAGTTTCTCTCTTTTTTTTTTTTTTTTTTTTTTTTTTTTTAAATTTTTGGATCCTGGTGTGCCGCGGGATTTTTTTTAAGGTTAAAGTGTGCCGTGGCTCAGAAAAGGTTGAAAAACACTGATCTAGACCCACTAGACAGTGTGCTAAACCTTTTTTCTTCAATAATTTGTGATCTCCACTGGTGTCCATGGATTACATAAAATCCTCTACACCTTTATCCACCTTTGTCATGGTAGGGAGAACAGGTCAATATAAGGGTAAGGGTCATAGGATAGCACAAGGGTTAATTGATACGATGAGAACCCTCTGCTTGATCTTATGGATAGTCTCCCAAATAACTACATTCGTTCAAGTTATGTGATTTTTCATAAAAATCTGATTCTGAGCACACAGTGAGAAGGGAACAGGGAGTACAGGTGGAAATCAGAGAATAATAGAAGAGAATGACCTCAACTTTTCTTCAAGTTCAAATACGGGACACTGTCAACTGAGAGTTCTTAACAAGCCCATGATGTTTTCTGTGGAGTTTGATTACATTTCCCCAAAGAATTAACGAGCTACTGTGTGACTGTGTTTGGCATTAATTAACCATGCAGCTGAGTGGGGTTGTGTCTGCCTGGCACACCTTTTTTTTTAAGCAGACTTCTTAGAAACCAAAGAGATGTGCATGCAAAAATTGCACACAGGGCAGCTCTGACATTTAAATATAAAAAAAAAGAGAAGGAGGGAGCTGTTTCATCTGTATGTAACAAAAGGGAAAAAATAATCCACAAATTGTGAAGATCTTTTATCGGTGACTTTTGTATTTTTTTATTTTATTTTTATTGGGGGGAAAAATGAGATTTATCAAGATTTTAAACCTTTAAATAAAGTTGAAATTTTTGAAAAACAAACAAAGCAACATTAGAGCCCTAAACCTATATCTCGGGCCAAAAAATACCGACTTCTAAAGAAATGTAAACATTCAGTCCAACACATTTACATAAAGCATGGAGGATCTTTAATTTCACAATTTACTGATTAAGATTTTTTTCCTAGCAAAACATAGTTTTCAAATGTACTAAAAAAAGCTAGTTTGTGTATTTGTAAATGTACAACTGAGCCACCAACAAAAAAAGGAAAAGAAAAAAAGAAAAGTAATTTCGTAAATTTACGAGATTGAATTTGAAGTGAGCATACAGTGCAACGAAAACATGCTGCACAGCAGCAGAGCAGACTGACTTAACTCAATTGAACAGGTAAGCTGAATGTTTAAAAAAGTTTGGAAGCTCATTTGTTTGATTTACGGTTTATTGATGTCTTATTTATTAATTGGTGGCTTGCAGGATAGAGCAAGCATTGACAGCATTGATGAAGCCTCGGTAGGGCTGCAGCTGTCCACTTCCAATCCTTTCTTTCTCCTCCAAAGATAAGATCTTTAAGTTTGTGTGATGCTTCCTTCTGAAGATTCCCAGTTTTCTGCATTTTAAGGGGTTATGTGGGTTATGGGAATAAAAAGGGCTGAATAAAGTAGCGGTCCTTCACACCCAAACGTGTCTCTGAGCTCTTTATTTTACAAATGAAACTCTGCATTATTGACCCCGAACCCTATTAAACCAACAACACTAATAAAATATTTATTTTGTGTCGCCAAAAGGTGCAGAATTTTTTTGTTTTTGAAACTTATCTGAAAATAAAGCTTCACAAAATGCTCCAAAACCTTCATCTTCAAGCAAGGCTCTGATAAACAGACAACTTAGGTGTTTTCTCTTGTTAATTCATGACTTTTTCCTTGTAAATGTGTTACTTTTTTCTTATTGTTTAAGACTTTTTCCATGAAAATGTACGTGTTTTAAAGCCGTGCATTAACAACTTTTAAACCACGTAAATTTACCAGAAAAAAAAGTTATACATTTAAGATATAAAGTTCAAACTCATAAATGAAATTTTAATCTGTCAGTTTAGGAGTAATGACTTTTTTTTTTCTCGTAAATGTACTTTAATGTCGCAATTTAATTAATTTATTTACTTATTTTGCAAAGTGTTTGTATGGACCTAAAAAATTCCAAGGTTTATTTTTAATTTTTAAATTTGCTTCAGGAAATGTGCCTGTACAGAAATAAGAATTATATTTTGGTTGGCTTTACTATTTTAGGGCTTTGTTAACCTGCTAGTTAGGTGGAAAAAAAACAATTAAATGGCTTTCAGTTAGTAATTTGTAAGATAAATGAGTAGTATTGACAAGAAACCATAAATAACAAGAGACAACATTTACAACACACAATTAACTTGGTAAATAAATGCTTTGAAATTTCCTAATTGTACAAAGAGAAAACAATATATGTCTTCATCCATCTAGTCTTCGCTGCTAAATATTTACAGTGAACTCTGTACTTTCATCACTTTAGCTGTAGTTCTATCAGTGGCTTTGTATTTCAATTTTTGAGAGCTGATTTTCTGCATTCATCTTTGTCAAACAAACAGATTAGAGGAAAATTGAGGTTTCTGCATGTGTCAAATTTCTATAATAATCAATTAGTGTTTGGAAGACTCACAATCATATATCTATGGCTCCCTAAATGTGACAGATGAAAAAGAACACACATGCACACTCCTGGATTGAGTAAGATATTTAACTGAGTGATGAGTTTTGTTATTTCCCTTGGTTCTTCACTAATGTTAGGAGAATTTCATGCTGCTTAAACTTGTTTACCTTTTTACATCTGTTATTGTGTCTAGAGCTGTTATGCTTTCAGAAACAAATGCAATAAATAAATATTGCAAATATGGTTATGCCAACCAAATGCAACTATTTTAGTTTTCTTCACAGTTTTACACCAACAACGAAATGCTAATCAAACAAAACGGAGCAGAAACTCTAAGACTAGATTTACAAGAAAAAAGAAAAAAAAATAGGTTAAACCGTACAGAGAGAATACAAAAATTACAGGAACCACTTGTAAATTGGGCAGTTTTGAAAGTAGAACAAATAGATCTACAAACAGTTTTGTAAAGAATAATGTTTTTTTTCTCATTAGTATTAGTCTTCTTACATGTTTAAATACTATTATTTCAATTTAATACAAATGGAAATCAGATAAGTTTGACCCTTGGGATTTTCACAAAAGCTTCATATTGGTGCAAAGATTACCTTATGTAACCCTGCCTACCTGGATAACCCCAGGTGGGAGGTCAAAAAATAAGATACAATAAAAAACGTAAAATCAATCAATCACAACTTAGAATAGTATTCAGTACTTCTTAATATCACTGTTGGATCCAACAACCCTTTAAATGGTGACTGAACACAAATACCATCTATGGAGAAAAGTCCTTAAATTCCTTAGATCTCAGAAGAAAAAATAGAAAAAACTGAAAAAAGAGACTCCAGTAATGGAGATGGGGGAAAAAAAAGAAGAAGTGCACTTAGAAAAAATGGAAAAAAATAATACTTGCACGTCCTGAGACGGGAAATGCAGCTTTACCACTCCTCTGGTTTCGAAGCTGCGAGTCTGGGTAAATCAGGTGAGCTTGAGTTCAGGTGGAGCCACAGCAAAAGCGTGAATTCCGCGTAGATCCGGAGGGATTCGGTCCACTCGTTGAAGCACGTGTCCACTCCTTGAAGCACGTGGAAAAAAAACCAGCCTACACACACGTGTAAGGTAGTTAGCCAACTCAAGTTTTTCCTCTTGCAGTGTCCTCAAAACTAATATTTTGCACATTCCCTCTTCAACATTAACAAAGCAATTGTGCTTTTTAAATAGAAATTATCATTAAAGTAAACACAGAACATAAAATAAACATTTCTCTTCTTGGCTCCGTGTACGCACGCTAGCTTGCTAGCTTGTAAGCTTGCTAACTTGGCCAGCTTATTCAACATGAACTGAAAACAACTTTCAACTCACCAAGATATCTTTTCATTCAAACACACTCTGTCTTGAATCCTTAAAACGATTTTCCAGTGTCTGGATCACTGCCAAGCTGCATATGATTTTTTTCAAGAAGCACGATGTCTCGTCATCTAGCAGTGTCGTCGCAGATCAAAGAAAAACAACGAGAAGAAGCTTCCTCCTTCCTTGACACTTTAGAAGCGTCTCTCAAAAAGGGTGTCTCCCCCTAGTGTCTGAGTAAGGGTACTGTATGTAAGATGTATGAGTGAACATCTAAATTTAATCAGGGTTACACTTACATAGATTAGAGTTTAAGATTATATGTTTTCATGCATCTTTGTTTTCTTATTCGCATTCTATGCTTCAAAGAAAAGAGTGAAAAATGTAGAGTGAAGGTGAAGAAGTTCTTCATGCAGCTCAGTGGTGGACCCTGACACCTCAAAGACACTGACAGCCCAACTGGTTGACAGCGAAGAGTATATATATATAAAACAAAAAAAAGACAGAAATAAAAAAAAAAGAGAAGGAGTTATGGCAAGTTAAAGCACCAGTAAGAACACCAATAAAATGAGACTTTGATATGTCAAAAGACCAAACAACTTATATAAATGCTCTACACTCTTGCCCCTACAGAAAGATACTGTAGTGCAGGAGATACTGTGTACAGTCATGATATTTTACCTTTCATTGAACTGAAAAAGCACACCAGACGAGCAAGATTCCCCAGTATGCATTTGAAGAAATAGTATAAGTTCTTTTGTGCATTTTTTTTTTTTTTTTTTTGCTTTGTGACAGAGTCACGGTGAGAGCACACTGGTCCTGTCTAAAGAAATGTCTAAAACAGTGCAGTGCTTTAGTCAGCTGCCAGTCAGCTTCCAGTCTTTGTTCATTGCAGCAGCTTCAGAAGGCCCACTTTGAAGTTACACTGTCATAAGGCAGAGAAGATAAAGAAAGAGCCAAACTTATGACAAACTTTTGTCTACAGTTTTGATTTAGAATTGTTACAATAGTTATTTAACTTAAAGTGTGGATGCCATGCTTTGAACAACTTTGTCAAATAAAAAAGCCCTTTAAACGCTGATTCTATTGATACCAATAGTTCGCGTCGAAAAAAATCCGAAGCATATGAATAATAGACATCTTTCGAAGGAATCAGAGATTTGAATTTGCCGCTAAGAGCGCAGGCTGGAAGTGACCCCGATATGACCTGTGACGTCACGAAAGACATTGACTTCCGTAGTTCCGCTTTGGACAGCAGGTAAACAAAGCAGGTAGTCTTCGTTTCTCTCGTTAATCATCGTTAATTCGTTAATTCTCTGTTAATCATCAACATGCCAAGTCGTTGTGTGGCAGCTGGATGTAGCAATACATCTAGTGAAAGTGTATCTGTGTATAAATTCCCAAAACAAGAAACGCTGCGGAAACAATGGACAAAACAAGTTCAGCGCACGAGGGCGAAACCGAAGCCCTCGAGCAAACCGAACGTACTTTCCTGGAAATAAAGACCTGATCTCTATGGACAAATCGCTTTCCTGATGAAAAAATTTTCTGAAATCGGCGAATTTTAGCTTTATTTTCTATATTTCTCTGCGGATCGCTTCCTCTATGGTCGCGGCTATCTCTCGTCTACCCGGCCTAATTGACCAATGACGGGACGTTTTAGTTGCTTTCGGATGCGTCGACGGCTCTGATTGGCTCTGTCTGTACCACGTGGTCAGCGTGACGGATCCCCTAGAGACCAAAACTGGCGGACACACGCTAAACTGTCACAAACAAATCTGAAGAGTTTGCGATCAATAATGCGGGCATCGTCATTATTGAGCGTGGTCACGACCTCAGTTGTGAGAAGACGATAAAAAAAACAAATTTAAGTGGTCTTGGCTGGAAGACGGTAGCATCACTCTGTGCTTCGCTATCGGTGCTAGCCATGTTGTCTGCCTTTCGTTACGTCACAAACAGGGCGGCGCGAATTCGACGGAATGCGTGAAGCCGGCGGCCGTCCTCGTTGTTTATATCGCGTTTTTCGCTATTTAATCTTTTTCGAAAAATATTAAAAACAATCGCAACATGAAATAGAGACTATTTACTATATTTTGGCTTATTAAAATAGGCCATGTCACCCACACTTTAAGTTCCCACCACATGTTGGTGTAATGTACACAAATCACCAATCAATTGTTCTTTTTTTCCCTTGTCAGTGTAATGGTGTAGCAATGACTTACTATAACACTGAAAAGACGGAGGGTAACATAAAGACAAGACAAAAGAAATCAACATCTTGAACGTGCAATCCTTAATAAAATAACAGCAGCCATATAGCCCTACGTTTGCTCTTGTATCTATCTATCTATCTATCTATCTATCTATCTATCTATCTATCTATCTATCTATCTATCTATCCAGGCTGTGTCCCACCAAAGTGGGGTAGCCTAGACAGGGCACACATTCTTAACTCCCTCCTTCTCTTCCCCAAACCCTCCTCCTTCAGTGTGTGTGTGTGTGTGTGTGACTGGTCTAAGGCCTGGTCTAAGCCACACCACACTGCACCAGGGTCAGCTGCACAGCCCAGTGTGGGCACCTCCACAGCAGGGCCTCAGCCGAGGCTTGTTTCCCCTTGCCGCTTAATACCAAGACCAGACCTCTACCACACCAATCCATTAATTCATACACAAACTCTCTCCATCCATCCCTGTTCTGAGCAGCCTCTCTCCTCTGCACCATAGTCATCCCTCTTGCATTTAGCGCTCTTCTTACACCCTCTGTCCATCCCATTCTTTCAACATGTCCAAACCATCCCAGTGGCTTTTGCTCTGCTCTATAAGCCAACTCTCGCATCACACCAGTTCTCTCTTGGATTACTTTATTTTTAGATTAGATTAGATTAGATTCAACTTTATTGTCACTGCACATGTAGGTACAAGGCAACGAAATGCAGTTAGCATCTAACCAGAAGTGCAATAAGCAGTAAGTATAGAATAAAGGTCTATAATTTCTCACACGATCCATACGCATCACACCACACGTACTCCTTAAACATCTCATCTCAACTACATTCAGCTTCCTCTTTTCCACCACTTTCAGACTCCATGTTTCAGCCCCATATAACGCTGCAGGCACCACCACACCCTTATACAATCTCCTTTCCGCATCCTTTCCCAGTGACCTACATTCAAACACTCTCTTCATTCCCCCCCATATCTTACGTACTTCGTTCATTCTAAACTCTACCTCTCCCCCTATTCCACCATCCACACAGACATACGACCCCAAATACTGAAAACACTCTACCTCTTCCAACAACTCCCCATTTAATGCCAGATTCAATCAACGTTCACCCTTTAACCTTTAATTTATTGTATATTCAGATACAATAAATGAACTAGGTTTACAGTGTTTTTTTTTTTTTTTTTTTTTCCAATTCAAGTGCTGTTACAACTTAAATGGCAAAGACTATGGAATTTTGTCATTGTAGAACTAAGTCTCCTCAAGGGAGTTGTGACTAAGTTAAATAGAAGATTCCCAAAGTAAAGACAAAAGCTGTAGTTTATTTTTGTAGCTGCCTGCAGAAGCAAAGTTAGGCCTGTCAACAAATTTTATTGATTGCCTTACAGTAAAGACAAAGATTAAGAAAGGGTAAAACGAACAGAGAAATATACATTTTTTATCATTGGACAGTCAACCGCATTTTCATTTCCCTGAAATCGGGGTTCCATGTAATTGAATCACTCTGCATTAACTGCTTGTGTTTTGCTGGAGTGGAGACTTCCACTGACACAATAAATCATTGGTCACAGTGGATGTACTTCCACTGTTTTATGTATGTTTTTTTTTTTTTTTTTTTTGGCAGTATTTTTACATACTGCCTTTTTCTTACTACTATAAAAAAAATAATAAAAATTAAATAAAAAACAGGTTGACTATCGTCCTTAATCCTTGATTGATCTTTCCCTTGGTTTTTAAATATTAATACCATAAGGCTTGTGACCAAAATGAACTGACAGCAGAACAAAAAAAAATCAACAGAAACTATGAACACTAATTTAAAAGTTAAGTTTAAGGCTCAAGGGTAAAGACCTTTTTCAAAACGTACATTTCTTGAGTTCTGTTTATTTGAAAGAATGTTACCCTCTAATTTAGACTGCCATGCAGCTGAAGACATTAAGGATGAGTTATGAGATGACAGGTCACTTTTAGTGTCGCTCTGATCACAATCACCATTTCAATTAGTGTGACAGGCTGTCAGTTAAATGACATTCATGGAGACTATAATGTATCAGTGTATGTTTCTTGTTCTCTGTCTCGCTGCCAACTTTAAATTGCCTCTGATGATCGATCACCAGCAGCTTCTTTCCTTTCTGATTAGAAGGAAATAATGAAGTTGAAAAAGGCAGTTCTTGAACCCAAACACATTAATGTGTGTCTGTTGTGTCATTTTGTGCTCTCTAGAGTAAAAAGGTAGTGATTTTCCCAAAAGGGTAAATGTCAACGGTAAAGAGTGAATTTTAGGAGTCATGCTTGAGTAAACCACGGCAAATATTTGCAATGTTGACTAGCATAGAGGCGGCACAGGGAATTACAGCCTCTATATTCAGAAACACACCGAGTTAAAGTCCTAATGCACTTTCTATTTTTAGCAACACTTCATTTGCCCTCACCTAATGTCTCAACCACATATGTAAATCTTGATGTGCTTCTTCATTTCTAAGAAAAACAGGCAAGATGTTGAAGGAGAGTGTAAAGGCCATGTCACACTGCCTCGCTTACAATTTGTGCATATTCCAGGGATGAAAAGTGGTCATGAGTATATAATATATATAGGTTGAAAAAGTGAAAAAGGTTGTGGTCTTTACGTGCAATTATCACAGATGTATCACGAATGAACCAAGTAAAGACCATGGAAGAAGTACGAATAAACCGCACACAGAATATGGAAGGTCAGCACCATGGTCAGCACCCGCCGCCGGCCCTTGCAATACCTTGTCACCTTATGCCCTCGCTGAGCTGCAGCCGGGAAGATCCACACGAAGGGCACAGTGCACGTCCAGAGTTGCGTCTGCACCCGCTGCACTCTGCTGCCTTTGCACAGCGCCGGACTAAACATTTTGAACAGCTCAAAACTGGATTCATTCAAGGACCCGTCAGCCTAAACCCTTGACAAACATCTGTGCACATCGACAATGATAAATGCAATAAACACTTACATATCCCGCATGTATCACAAAAGACCGAAAATTGCATATGTGGACAATAGTACGTAGCGAAAGTGTAACACTACCTTAACCCTCTGACCACCGAAACCAAGCCAAAATTAATTATAATAGTGTTTTTTTTTTTTTTTTTTGCTACTTCTTGTCTTGGGATCTTAATACAAACAATGAATGCTTTTAATTAAATTATTTTTTAAATGGGCTCTACAGTTTGGTTGAACAGATAGTTAGAGGGTTAAGGTATTCTAGAGATATTATGTGCTTAAACAAGTCTTCCTTGCATGTTTGTGATTTATGGATGGATGGGACCCTTTCTCCACCAATGTGCATTTGAACATCTTGACTGTTCTGTTTGTGTGTTTTAGACCCAAACAGCAAACGTGCACTATCATCACAGCTCCGGACGTGATGCTAATCTCAGCTATCCATCTCTATTTTCCATAAACTTACAAAAATAAACCCATATCCACACAGATTTTCTATGAGAATATTTGTCTTTCTTCCATTTCACATAAAGCAAGACACATTCAGTTCTTGAGATTTTAGAAAATACTAATAAAAAGGGAAAAAGCACAAAAGGAGTTGTGAAACTACGATGTATACTTAAAATAAGGCCACTTTTACTATTGTCTCTAACAGTTATTAAGAAAATGCAATTGCCTAAAACGTTTTTCAGCTTTTTTTTTTTTTGATTAAAAAAATAAGCCAACCATTTAGTAATCTAATCTGTTGGAAAAACAGCTATAAAAAATATTTGAACCTAATGGAGAGAAACGAATTAGACTAATTAAAACTTAAGGCATAATAAAGACAATAAATAAAAGGCACATGTTCAGTGGGACTATGCAAACAATTGAAACTGTGTAAATTACTGTGCTAAACAGTGTCAGTGCTAGGAAGACAGTCAGATGACAGCCAAGTACAAATCTGGCTCCCTATATGATAAGATGAGATAAGAATTTGTTTATCCCACGGGAAATTCTTTTGCCTGCAGCAGCAAGGTGACATTCAACAGTGCAACAGTATAAAATAACAGAAGAACATCTTTAAATGACATGACAATTAAGTAAAATTAAAATAAAGATTAAAAATAAATAAAATTAAAAAAAAAAATCACACAAAAGGAAACCCGTTGTTAGAACAAAAATGACAAACAACAAGAAGAAGATTAAGGATTATGAAGTTTACTCAGTTTTAGTCAAAATACATTGAAGCCAGCGTAATGCTTGGTGGAGTTAAAATGAAGTAGAAGAAAACACTTCTTTAAAAATGTCATATTTAAAAAAAAAAAACTTTGAAGAACCGAAAGACAATAATAAATTATTTTATCCTTTACAGTTTTCCTTCGCTAAATTGCAGTTCACTTTTTGGGGTTTCGCTGTTTTGCAGATTGCATTTCAGTGCAATATTGCATGCTGCATGCTTTTAAACAGCACACTGGTTCTAATTAGCTGATGACCTTGTCAGTCAAGCTTCTCCCTTCCTTGTCTCCTGTAAAGAATGCGATCAGGTCGCCAGAGTTACAGAAATCTTTCATCACAATCAGACCTTTGTTTTCATTTAATAATACTGGACCTCTTTTCTCCTAAAGAGTTTAAACAAGAAAAGAACGTCCATGTCTGACTGAGAAAAGTGAATAATTAAGGGCTTCACAGCCTTAACATCTGACACACGTCTTTACCAATTTAATTTATTGGGGGTTATTTATGGGTAGCTTCCCCAGCAATAAAAGTGGGAGCACTGGATCAGAAGAGATGCATCCGTATTCTCAAAAGGCTGAGGAAAACTCTGGACCCCTCACCCGTCCATCAATGGGCCACACCCAAGTATTTTACAGTAGAAGCCATTTAGTCACAGATAACTTTAGGACATTTTTTAGGAAGAAGGACAGTTTAGTGCTTGGAGAAAAAAATCTATTTTAAAGTGAGATTGTTAAACAAAAATAATAATAAAAAAATAAAAATAAAAAACTTTCAGGAAATGGTGGTGTAGAACCCAAGATGCTGGAGACTTGGCTTGGTGGGAGAAACTCCAAACATTTAATAAATGACAAAAAGATGACAAACTATGGAAGAAACAAAATAGAACAGATGACCTGACAAGGTGAAAATGAAAGTCAGACACTTAAATAAACTGAGGGTAATTAACAGAAATGAAAACAGCTGTGGATGATCAACATAACCCATGATAGAGGAACAACTCAAAACATGACCAAAACCAAGAACACAACGGAAAAACCAAGCAAAAGCACACAATGCTCACAACAACACAAACAGTTACAAATAGGATATATTGCAAATAACAAGGGATCTTGGTTATTCTCCAAAAATATGTGTTGCAAAGAATTTGCATTATGTGGCTGAATAGTGGTGAGTTTTTACGATATCCTTTTGAAACATAAATCAGTTACAAACAGTTCATTTTTTTTCGTTTTTTTTTTTTCTTTTTACTTTTACAATTTGTGTTAACACCTTATTCAGAAAAAAAAAAGCGTCACAACAAAATGGACTTGGGCCTCCACACGAACATGCCAGAGTTTTATATTGCCTTCAAAGGTCATTTGCAACAGTAAAATATGTCATAGCAAAGAGCACAACATAAAGTGGTATGTATGTGTTTGCTATATTCTTTCTGGCCCCCTGAAAATCAACGTTTTTACTAATGAATTGTCTTGCAACAGAGCTTACTAAAGCAGATGTATGCCTTTGAAATAATATTTTTCCCCATTTAGGATCCTGAGGCAACAAAAGAATGATTTTTTGTCCAGACTAACACTGACAGCCATTTGGTGCCCTACAGCTCTCTGTAAGAATAAAGAAATGTCTCCTTCAAGTTAAAAGTCATTCCAGTGTCCACTGGGTCCCTCTTTTTGAATGGCTTTTACTTCAGAGTTGCTGATTTAAAGAAATCCTTACAAAGTCACCCATAACACCATTGTGAAGCCACAGTTGGGAAATGTAAACACCAGCCTTTTAAGGCCTGCCAGAACACCAGCTTTGTGTTTTGCGCTTTGATGCAAGCCCTTGACTGTAACAATGCCGGAGTCAACATCAAATGCATCCACAGAACGCATTGTTATAAAGAAATGTTGTATGGAAATCCACTGGGAAATTGTCTATAGTCCCTTACGATATGTCTAATTTAAAAAGAAAGCACAAAGTAAACATTTCTCTTTCCCTTATTTTCTTGTCTAAAGTTTGTGCTAAGTTTAAATTTTCATAGTTTCTTTCATATAATAAAACTATAGGATCTGCATCTTTAACAGTATTAAACACATGTCAATGTCTAGCCACAAGACAATCACTGCTTTAAAAGTGTGCATAAGTGAGGGACTTATGCTAATGCTGAGTCGAGTTTTTTCTTTATTATTAAAGAGCGATCCTAATGATAATTTTGTTTTAGACATTTTGTTTTTTTTAACACCTCCAAAACTATGATCTCATCCCAACATTGCAGGCTTCTATTAACTCTAATCCTAACCCTAAAGAAGATGTTAAAACATTCTTGTTACACAACAAACTTTTTGTGAGACAATAACCACCATGTATAACACCCAAAGAAGGTCTAGTTAACTAACATTTTGTTAGTTTAATATAATCTAGTATACACAAACTCCATTTGATGGAGCTGTGTCATCCATTCATCAGTCAAGGGCATGTGCCTTAACAACACCATCTAAAGAAATTGAATCAAACCATTGAGACAAGGATTGGTACACTTATATAGTGCTTTGCTACAACTACTATAACCTCATGTACACACACTTGTTGGTGTTTGAAATGTGTTGAAGGACACTTTAGTACATGGTTAGTACAAGGTCGGGAACCAAACGTGAGATCTTCAGATCTGAGGCTGGCCACTCTACACCACAGCTGCCTCAATATTAACTAACTGAGTGAATCCAAATCTCTGGGGAGGGGTCAAATTTTTTTTGTATTTTTTTTTCCTTTGGTGTTACTCATAGTAAGAGGACACAGGCTGGTGGGTTTTTGCTCATATCCCCATTGTCTGTTACAATGAAAAAAGAGGTAAGTCGAAAGGCAACGTTCTTTATTTGCAGGGTAATCTATGTTCCTACTCTCCTAGAATCCAGGACAAAGGTGGCTGAGAAGATTTTCTCCACAAGGTGGATGGATGTTCCTTGAGAGTTAGGGTAGATCTCTGTTAACCAGGAGGAGGTTGGAGTAGAGTCACTCCTCCTCAATGTCTTGAGAGGCAAGTTAAGGTGGTTCAGTCATCTCTTCTGGACATCTACTGGAGATCTTCCTGTGGATGTGTACCGAGGGGAGACTCTAGGGAAGACACGCTGGAGGGTCTATGTCTCTGGTGCAGCTTGAGGTTCTACCAGCAGAAATAAAAGCAGTTTTTTTTTTTTTTTTTTGGAAAAGGAGGCCAGTTCATCTTTGCTCAGGGTTACTACCTTCACTGCCCGCCTCAAGATAAGTGGTAGAAAACGGATGGATGGATGAATGGATATATGCCATGTGATGCTGTTAAAAATATAATCCATCCATGAACTATGAACTGAAATGGGACAACGTTTTAGCAAATTCCTGTCCTTGAGCAATGTCCTTTTGCTTAATTCACAGATATCCTTTTGCTCAGAACCTAAATCATGTGTGGTTCTCTAAAAAGAAGAAAAAAGTCAAGGATAGTTTGAAGAAAAAAAAAAAAAAAGCTGGACAAGCAGCCCTCCAAGGACTGGAGTTTTTACATACCAGAAAACAACACTACATAGGACATGTGGAGTATGAACTCCAAAATGGACCTTCTAGTCGGATCTCTGAACAAGTGTCCATAATCACTTTTATTCCTCACATCCAAACATGTTAGATTTTTGTGTTCTTTAAATAATCAGGTTTTCTGTTTTGAAACAGATATCTGCTCAATTGAGCTGTCCATTTCAGGTGGGTGATGGAGTTTAGCACAATCACAGTAGAGATCATATAGTTCCTACATTAACCAAAGCCTTTTTTTCATTTCTATTAATCAGTTTAATTGTACTTTAGATTGGTATAGCCTATATTCCCTCATCAAATCACAGCCACCAATCCCCTGTCTTTTACTGCAGTTTATTCTGATTTTATTGCACATGACAGTGGATCTGGAATATGGCCTATCCACTTTAACAGTTTATGATGGTAATAACCATTCCTTCAGGATCTCAAAATGTAGCAAAACTGTCATCATTCCTCTATTCTTTCCCATGCTGGTGCACCACACTCAAGCAGAAAATCACTTGTGACTGTTAACAAGGTGAAAACTTGTCTTCAGTCCCTTAGATCTTTAGCAGCAGCAGTTAGGCGTTAAATAGAGTTACTGTAGCATCAAAAGCACTGAGCGCCACGCCATTCTATCCCTCTCTCCTTCATTTATTTTTACCAATGTGTTCTCCTTGTCAAAAGTGGACCCATGTCTCTACAAATGAGTACATGGAGGGGGCCCGCTGCTCTTTTGAAATGTCTTATCCTAAGTATTCCCCTCAACATGTTTGAAAACCGCAAAAATACTGTAGTAAATTTACTACTGTTCTTTCTACCTCAAGCCGGGCACCCTTCCTCCATAAGACCACTCCTCCTCTTTTTGTCTCTTGACGCCTGATGCGCCATAGGGTTTTAAGATCTCAAGACTCAGAGAGTGATTTCATCCTTCACTGGGCCATGAAAGCTCTTTATAAGTACAACGCTGCAGCCAGCACATTAATCGCCTCAGCCATATTGATTCAGCTGCTATGCTGCACAAGCTAGCACAACATATGGAGGGCAGGGTGAAAGAAAGAAGGTATGGATTGGGAAAATCGAGAAAAGATGAACTGTTTTTGAGGGAGATGCTAATAAAAACTTTATAGGCATCCATGTCAATTTGGTCATTTAGGTTCCTAACAAAACGTTACCCCAAAAGTTTAAGAACCACTTTAGGCTTTACAAGGTCTAAAAAAGAGGGTTTAAGCATTTTAGTGTGCATTTACTAGTGTGATAAAATAGTGATTGTCCCCAAGACAAAAACGGTACAGGACACTTGTTCACACAAAAGTTTTCCTACGGTCAATTTAAAAAAAAAAAAATTGGGGGAGTATAGTTTGTGTTTTTTTCATAGTTAGGCTAGGGGTGCGATTATAATCAGGAATAACATATATGTGATTTTCTTTTTAAATAAATAGGCTTATATATTTAGTATTTTCCCCAAAACAACTTTAGTGGTAGATTTCCACTAACAATCATTAGAGGGCACTGTAGGTGTGTGTATCACTATTTGCTACTGACAGCAATGCAGAAGAAGTGACGTCTAAAACAAACATGGAGGATAATTGGGTATTTCTCCTCCTGAACATTATAGTATTTTTCTCATTTGCACTGAGGCATTATTAGTGTTATTCAATTTCTTTCTTCCTTGGACTTATGCGGGCTAGCAAGTCACCAAACTGGGTTACAGAGACAAGGAAGCACCACTGAAAGCCCTGTCATTCAGTCCAGTTCCTGCAGTCAAAGGTGAACATCGCTGGGGAATAAAAAACCTCTCTGAATAATCTCATGAACCCAGACATGGAGACGTGCTTACTATGCTTTTGCAGAGCTATTTTATAATCAATAAACCTGAGGTTTTCAGAAATACCGCGCTTTTCTCCCAGAGGTCTGATTTATCGTCCAGTGCGACTTATACATGTTTTTTTACTTTTTTAAAATGCAATATTTGGCTGCTGCTAAATATACTCCAGAGCAACTAACAATACATTAGTTAAACCCAGGGTGCATCGTTGTGTTTTTAATTTTGACAACAAAAAATTTGGTACATGACCCCACATTTGATTGGTGACCATCAAATCCCATTAGAAAACCCTTACACGCCAGCTTCAGTTAATTTCTGGCTAGATTTTCTGTGCATTTTGTCAACCACTGGAGAGACAAAAGATTAGTGATGGCCAAGAAAAAATATACAAACCATTGTACCATGTGACCACTTATTGCATCCATTACAGTTATTAGTCAAGACATACTGTACATTGAGGAATTTGGAGGTAGAACCCCAAAAAGGTTCACAAACACCACAACTGTCAAATATTCTCAGCTTTAGGATGCAGTATTGTTAATGTTAATCTGCCATATCAATTCAACAGCA
Organism: Oryzias curvinotus; assembly: GCA_023969325.1. NCBI lineage: Eukaryota > Metazoa > Chordata > Actinopteri > Beloniformes > Adrianichthyidae > Oryzias > Oryzias curvinotus. Next base: position 29,457,816 of record CM043715.1, on the reverse strand, counting down.
GCTGTCCAAAAATCCATATTTCTTTGAACAGAAGGCAGAGAGCAGCAGTCAGTGAGTTAGCTCTGTTTTGCTGTGGTGGCATAAAAAAAATGCTGATGTCTTCGCTTAAAAGGGAATGAGGCAGTGAAAAAAAAACTAAAATATGATTTTCCTTACCTTTTACATGTGCATTAGTGGTTATATTACTCAACAGTCCCCTTAAGCAGTTGTGTCATCAGCCTGCAACTGACCCAGTGAACCTGGAGGCTACAGAAATGACTGCCGCAGCATCAGTAATGCTCAACCCATCACCACTAACACATTTAACTTAAATAAAATGAAGTGAAGAACACCATGGTAAACAAAGCAGAACATTTGAGTTGCTGTGCTTAAAAGAAATCAAGCTGGTCTGCAAAAATCTATATTTCTACCTAAAAATGTGAATTTATTAGCCTTAAGTATAAATGAGCCTAGCTGCTGCATGAGCCTCATGATCATTTACAAAGTAAATATTACATACTAAACTCAACTCAACTGAAAGGAAATGTGGATTGACATATTTTTGGTTGGGATGAGACATTATTTTTATTTTTTTTACAAATTTTGCACGTTGAAACACTGTTTCTACTAACATTTTGCAACATTGCTCAAAAATATACAGTCCACGACAAATTTCCCACACACTAATGTAGGTCTTTTTCATATGAATGAGCACACTAACTTGGCAGAAATAAGGTGACAACGGAGACCAAATGAGCGCTCTAAGAGCAGCTGAGCAATGTAATTTGTCACACTTATTCTTGATCATTGTTACATAAATACTATAAAAAATTGAGAGCAGTGAAGAGTGCTTCCAAACGTGGGAGGAAGAATTATTTAACCAACCATTTAAACCAATTTTTTTCAAATCTGAAATCTACAGAAGCAAGAAGCTCAAATGCGTTGAATGCTTTATTGCCTGTCTTTATAGGGAAATATTTCGTTTTCACTCGTAGCAAGTTTCTTACTGCACAACCTGTTGTTTTTCTTTAACATGTTTGTTTTTTTAACTAAAAGGAAGAAATGTAAAGAGCAGATGTTAGCGCGTGTCATGGTGGGATGCAGTGAGCTGCAGAATGAAGTGATTTATTTGCACATAATGTTCCCATGTCCATGTTTATTAAACGCTTTCTTGATTGACAAAAAGGCATATCACAGCTGTTTGATGAAATTGATGACGGAGCCAAACCTCACATCTAACAAACAATTAACATTCCTTAGAGGCAGAATAATGAGATCATCTCCATTCCCTGTCAGTGTTCCATTGCAATCCATCATATTAAAGTGTACAATAAAGTCCTAATTAAAGACATAAAGTTTTGTAGATTTAGTTTTGTAGATTGTTCTACTGGATTGATCACAGATTATAGGTCTAAGGGAGCACTTTTCTGTTAGTGCAAAGGGTTGTGTTCATAGTGAATACTCTGAGACCACAGCACTGCTGGCAGTGAAATTCAATAATGCTAACCTGTCACATCAATTCAGCATCAGCAAATCCATACTTTCCCACAGCATCAGTTACATCTGACAGAGGAGCGTGAACCAGTGCTGATAACTCAACGCCGGCTGGAAAGCAGTGACTGCAGTGATGCTTGTGTGAGTCCATGCTGAGAAACGGGGGAATAAGCGTGGTTGGCATGTGCTTCATAACAACCTGCATAACAATCTTATCTTAAGACAGATAATGCGATTGGTAATACCAATATATTGTGTGGATTTTTGTTGTTGTTTAGTACTTTTGTTGTAATAGTTGAATTATTATAGGTTTAGGCTTAAATAAGCTTCAGCTTCTGCCTTTCTCCATTTCAAACATGTTTATCATTTTGTCAAATAGACTCGTTTAAAAGATGACAACAGTCATAGATAAAGTCATCCTTTCTTGTTTTTATGGGTTTCAGATAAACTAGACCAGTGTTTTTCAACCAGTGTGCCGCGGCACACTAGTGTGCCGTGGGAAATTGCCCTCATTAACTGATCTAACAACATTTCCCATCTCCAGGATTTCAGCTCTTTGTTCATCCAAACAGGCCCCTGATAAAACACTGAGTAGTTAGGAATATAAAAGATCATAAAATTATTTTTTCTTTGTGTTTATTTGATTCTATTAAATACATTTTGATAAGAATGAAGATACAGCGATTTAGCTGCAGCTATACCTGTTAGCTATACCAGTGCCGCCCCTTTAACTGTCTCCACCAATCATTCTTGAAGGCTGAATCACATGTCATCAGTCTGACCAATCAGAAGTGGTTAAAGTCTTCACTTCCTTGTTTAGATTTAACTCAAAAAGTCTCTCAGTTCTAACAAAAATACCAGCTAAAGCTCGTCTTTAGCGGTGTAGCTTTCCACAGAATCCGGTGTCAGACCGTGGAACAAGAGAACAAAACCATGAAGCTCAGAGAAGCTGGTCTTTCTGCGGTCGGCGGATTTACGGCACTACATCTCCCATGATGCATTTGGTTAGAACGACTGTCTTAGCGCACAATGAGCCTCTCCTCTTAACGTCTTTAAACAAGGAACACACATCAAACAGTTTTTGAATCTTTTAACTTAACTTTTAATGCGATTTTTAGAAAAGACAGCTGCAACTTCCTGCTTTTTCTGCCACAACTATCATGAAAATGCCCGTGAGATTCCGGAGGGCGGGGGGGGGGGGGCGTTTGTCGATCAATACAGACTGAGTTATTTCTTTTTTTTTTTTTCTTTTTTTTTTTGGATGCTGGTGTGCCGCGGGATTTTTGTCAAGGCTAAAGTGTGCCGTGGCTCAAAAAAGGTTGAAAAACACTGAACTAGAATAAACCCTAAAGGTGTGGACAAGAAGAAGAAAAGCAGCGGACAAGAACTGTAAAACTGCACAGAAGTGCATCACACGAATCAGCAGTATAGCCACTATAGCACCCACCATTACCTGAATATGCTCCAATTCCATTTTCCATTTTTTGGCAAAACAATTTTCATCCATTTAGCCCTAAATATACTAGACATTTTTGTAGTTATTTTTCAGAGTGTGTCCCCAATAAACTCTACTATTAAAAAGGCCTGACGGAACACATATAGAAATATAAAATAATGTTCAGGCTCAGCACTGTTTTTTCCCAGTCGCTGACTTGGAGATACTGGTATTGACGTCTTTTCAAGTCCTGAAATTTGTAAATTCTCTTGTGCTTTTATTTTAATTCAATATGATATTTCCTTGATGCTGACATCTGGACTTCAAGTCTGTAATAAAAATGAATAATAATAATATATGTGTTGATGGTTCTGATACATTCTACACCCCCCCCCCACAAGCCTAGAAAATGAAAATGAAAACCCCTTGAACAAGGACGAAAGACTGGGAAATTCACAGCCAGTGCCCACAGAAAGAGCTTAAAATCTTTTAAAACAACTTTTTTTCTTTTTTTTCTTACTTTATTTTTTAGATAATTTTCTTAACACAGAATACAGTTTTTCCTGTCAGAACAAAAGCAAAAGGGAACAGAAGGAGAGGGAAGAAAAAAAAAAGGTGGGGGGGACAAAAACAGACGTTAGACGTTAAAACAACTTTTAATCAATACTCTTTAAAAGACAAAAGTCCTTGAGATAATATGTAAAAATGCAGCCAGCGCAAGTACGTTGAACAGGCTACTGGCATAGACTTTAATTAGGTACTCACTTTAATTGCAGATGGGTATGTTTTCTAAATATAGAAGACTTAAATGTCAGATTTAAATTGTTTATCGAGTTAAGAGGAGCAATGATGATTTGGTTGAGGTGCTGCAATTACTCATGGTGAAATATCCAACATAAAAGAAAAAAAAAATACTGCACTGTTATTGAACTGCTACTGTTAGAACATTCCCCCAAGGAAATAAAAGAAGACACGATGGCGCACTTCGCAGGTGGAAAGCTTTTAGCCCCATGCAGCAGTAATAGAGAAGAGACATAAAAAAGACACAATTGATAGAGGCCCAGCAGGTGAGATGGAATCATAGAGCAAAGAAATTAGCCACTGGGAAAAAAAATGGAAATAGTAGAGCCATGCTTTCATTGTGGCAGTGAAAAGAAAATAGATGAGACGGAACTAATTAGACTAAAGTTCAGAAGCGGTAAGACAAAAATTTGGGAAACAAAGAAGAGGAGGAAGGTAAATGAAGGAAAAGAGGGGAAATTAAAGGAAGAAAATGAAAGACTGAAAAGCAATGAGAAAGAAAGGCATTATTACTTTTTGATTTGGAGTAACAAGCAGTCAGAGCAATCATAATCATGGCTCTCAGAGCAATAGAAATGCAGAGAAACAGACAGGTTAACCAGGCCCATCCTCAGCGGTGTTGTGCTTTCATAGTTGCAGGCCTCGTCTAATGATACCCAGTCTAATAGTTGGAGAGCAGAAATGCATCTCCTTGTTTGAGAGCCTAAATTACACACATTCCCTCAGTGCAGATAAAACACAGATGGTAAATGGAAATGACGGCTGCACATGCGAAACAGGGGGACTGGGTAAAAGGGGATGCCCATTACTGTTAGTTCCTAATAAATCACTGGTCTTGGTAGTCATTCATTATGAAGATTTGTATAAGATAGCAGCTTTATTGAGTAGCAATAATCTAAAGTGTTATTAGCTGACCTAGTAAACATGCCTTTAAATGAATTCAAAATTGCAGTGGGATCTTTAATAATGCCCAATCTGTCCATCACTCACTCTAATTGTTGATGTGGCAGTACAATTACAGCGTTATTGTATCAATTATGACCTAAAAGGTCAACCTGAGAATTCTATGTATAAGACCTTTCTAAAGGAGGCGTGCTACAATCCAGGGATATAAATAAATAAAGAAAAAAATAAAAAAAACCCTGCAGAATCTATTTCGCAATTAACAGTAAGATCGTTTCTCTACAGAGAAGGCAATTTTTTTGTTTTCATTTTATAGGCTTGGACTCTAATTCACTCACTAACGTGGTCCACTTCCCTTGAGTCGGTGTTTATTGAGCCCCCCAGCTCTATTCAGTGAAACAAATCATCTGCATGGTGATTCTGGGAACCTAAGATCCTAGGAACTCGTAGGATTGGCATTAATGAATGAAAACCTCAACTTTGGGATTCTTCATTCAATGTGAGGATTAGAACCATTAATCTTTGTGATTCAGAAACCAACCGGCTGTAGTTATGCAACACAACATGTGAGAATGTGTCCATGCAGGCCTTTAAGATGCAGCCCTCGCCTTAGAAATAACTGGAAGTGCACTGATGTGATATTTGCTCAAACAATAATCGTTGGGATTACATTAGTTAATTAGTTTTACACCTTATTTCTTAATCCATAGTCCGCTGTTCTAGGCAAGTGGATTAATCCACTTTAGGCATACCTTACAATTTTAAGATGATTAAAGGTGAAACAGAGAGCAAAGTAGAAAAGTATCTTAATCTGTGTGCTATCCTATGCACTTTAAAATTTGGAGTGGGGTCATCTAGACCCCACAAGACATGGGCTGAACCTTTTTTCTTTGTGATCTTCACTGGTGTCCATGGATTACATGAAATCCTCTCCACCTTTATCCACCTTTGTCATGGTAGGGAGAACACGTCAATGTAACGATCGGATCATCTGGACCCCATAGGATAGCACAAGGGTTAATAGCTTTTCTTTATATTTGTTCTTCCAATTCTTTCTTTGTATCAGAATAAAATGGATTTTCCTTCATTCAGTAGTTTTTGGTTCGTCATAAGGTAAAAAGAAAGGAAAAAAAGACAACAATAGCAGAGTAGAGTCTGTAGGTTTGTAGAGCTACAGTAACTTCAAAACTCTAGTAGCATCTGTGCTCATTGAAAACGCTATTTTCCAAAGTTTTTCATAGAATATTGGTTAAAAGATGGTTTTTAAATAATGTTTGTGCAAGTTACACTTAAACTTTACATTTAATTAACTGAAAGAGGTTAGAGTTGATGGAGAGTTGTGATTCTCATCATTGGATGTTTTTAACACCAAGATGAAATCCCCCAAAATGAAAAAGAGAAATTATATATATATATATATATATATATATATATATATATATATATATATATATATATATATATATATATATATATATATATATATACATATATATATAATTTGGACATAGTGGCAGTTGTCTCTGCTTCAAATGGAGGTGCTTAGTTACGATTTGCAAAATAGTTGCAAAATCCTTTTTTTTTGATTAACAGATGTTCTTGTAGAGTGAAATTAAACATTGGTTTATGTAGCATTTACCAAAGTCTGAAAGATGGATGTGTGTTTTGTTGTTTTAAATAGCATAAAGACACCAAATTAAAGAAAGTTTTGATTGATAGTCTTTGAAAGGGCCCAGATAACGACCCAAAAACATTTAAGGTCACTTTGAAATCCTTATTTATCAAGAAAATATGTTTTTGTATTGACAATAGCATCACAGCTCTATTTGAGCTGCATTACACCCAACACTACTGTACTGCATTCCTGCGCAGCCTCAGCAAAAACAAACACAAAAAAACCAGGGCTGCATGACGTGTTTAGTTTTGAAACCAAAGTTCAGTTCCCACATAAAGTACCTGAAGGATCGACGAAAAAATGCAATTGGATATAAAAAAAAAATAAATCCAGGAAAACAAATAAAAAAGGAGAGTACAAATAAAACATTCCAGTATAGAAAATCTGCACATTACCAGAGAAATATAAATAACCATGTTATTGTTTTTAGATAATTAGCTTACACCCCCAACCAAGGAGGAATATTAAAAAGAGAAAGCAGGGGGTGTTTAATGCTCACATCAATGTTGAAAGTGAGTTCTAGGTCGTAACACTGTGACTCCATCGTACTTCTTTTCCCCATGCCAAGAAAACTCTGACTTTGAGGGAACTTTGACAGCTGTGGAACTGAAGAAAACTTTTCTCTCTTAGTCTGCTGAGAACCACATTTTGTTTGTATGTTTTTATTTTATTTTTTAAAGGAATATACCTGAATGATGCTCTTGTTTTGATGGTTTCTGAAAGGTCTGCATGATTTGGCCAACTGAAAATAGTGTACTTTTAATATTTTTTTTGTGTGGAAAACAGTGTTAGAAGTTTCCATAGAGTCCAATGGTTTGGATTTTCTCTTTTCTCCGCTCATGCATTAAATATGATCTACCCAGAAATATAGTGCAGTCGTGCTAAACAATAAGAAATAGAAGTGTGGAAGTAGAAACAGTTCGTATTTAAATACAAAAAAAAAAAAAAGTCCATTCTTAATATTTGAACAAGAACATTTGAAACTTGCAGCTTCTCAGTGAGATCAAAAAGTTTTAGCAATCGTGCGGTAATTGAATGCTAATGTAGGCAGAGGTGCCCACAGGGTAAATGAGTACACAGGAGGGGTGTCAGAAGGTGAGCTTGGGAATCAGCTCCCATCTGCTGCGGCACCTCAGAGGCCACGGACTATAACACCACAGACAAGAAAGGACAGGTGCTGTGAGTCAGAAAACAGAGAGCGCAGAGCATTTGTAGTGTTTTTTTTTTTTGTCCAAAAGCAGTTCTTTTCTTCATGAGGTGGTGTGCGTGCGCCAAGGACAGATGCTAGTGTTGCAGGTGCCCCGTCCCCCGACAGGTGTCAACGCTCCACGCTTTCAAAAACCTTATGTCCGACAGAACAGGGTCACATTGTGAGTTAAATACTTTATCATCCTCCAGTGGCATTCACTTTAACCTTTTTGACGTGCTGCAGAGGACAGTTAATTAGCTTCTTCCGGAAGTGTCGTTGTGCCTTTATTAAGTCATTAAACCTATGATAAACACACTGAGGCTGAAGTGCAGAATGAGGCCTGCCTGTAAATTTGGCTAACTTTTACTTTTTTATATTTTTATTAATAGGGATTTTTTCCAATTTATCCCAAGGACACAGTGGCTGATAAGCCAATGGGATTTGAACCCTCGGACTAAATGATTTGTGGACAGTTGTTAAAGCCAGTGAGGTACAACCACCTCATTTTTTATGACATGAATTACAACTTGAGATAACAGTTGCTCATTTTTCACAGCGGAGGAAATATATTGCTTCGCTGCAGACAGGTTGTGGTAGTGCTGATGCAAGCACTCGCTGCAGCCTCGTGCTAGTGTGTAGCGGATGAGAGAGCGGCCCTGTCACCGTCTGCCACACGTTTGTTAAAAAAACAGTTCACATCTATGATCCAGCTCTGACAGCTACGTCAGAGCTGAGTAGAGCTGCTGCTGCTTCAATTCCTGCCCTCAGCCCTGAAGATAAATATTGACATCTGATTGCATATTCGTCTGGTGCAGAAAATAGTTTTTACATAGCACACAACTGGTTTTGAAGCAGCAGGCTTTAATGGCAGGAATACCAAGCACTGCCGATTTTTACACAAATCATTAATCTTCTAAAAAGGGGAGATTTTTCTGTGTTTTTTTTTTATGTTATGGCCAAAAACATACTAGAAGTTATTTGATATTTCAGGTTTCTTTTTCCAACAGATAATTGACAAGATCCAACTTGACCCTTAAGCCTACATCTTAAGATGTGCCAATGTGTATTAGTTGTGGGGGGGTCTTTTTTAATTGAGGCATTAACTTTTCAAACAGCATTTGGACACTTTAACCTCTTAAGACATGGCGTCCACATGGTGACATCACATTGTGGGCTATATTACCACAGTAGTTAGTTCTTAAACAGTCAGAATGTGATGTGCATCTGACACTGACATACATTATTTACATGCTGACTCATACAGTTTAGGAAAAAAAAAACAAAAAAAAAACAGAATATTTAGTTTTAATTGTGACAGTTCTATACCATATTTTCCCCTATGCAAGTATCATTCCTCGAGTAAAAAGAAAAACAAACACAAAAACATTTTTTTTTCAACAGTAATATGAACTTTCTGATTCATAAATCTGCTATTACCTCCGCTTTACAGTAATTGGACAGTCCTGCATTATTTGGTCGTGTGAATCATCTTCTGCTCTGTCAACTTTGTTTCATCTAAATTACCATTTGCAACAGTAAGCAGAATCTGAATTGCTTCCTTAGCCCTCTGGTTCCTCCCAATTGTTGGGGTATTTAAAGTAGGACTGGGAATCACTGGGTACCTCACAATACGATACGATTTGCGATACATTGCTCACGATAACGATACTATCACGATATGACAATAATCTGATAATCAATATATCTCGTCTCTAACAACGAAGAACTTGAAGAACTGTTTTTTGGAAAATATTTCCCCATTTATTTTTTTTATTTTTAAACACCATGATAATAAACAACTTGTGTCCTTTTTGTTGTAATGAATAACAGACAGCAATGTGTAACATTGCTGAAATCAGTAATACTCTTTGTCTTTGACAAAAAATGACAGTTTTCATTTGGAAATATCTGTAAAATTTGGTTTAAACAATAGTGAACATGAACAGCAGTGCCATTATTTAGTGCAAAACTGCTGTAAACAGGATAAAAAATGAATGAGTCAAGTAGCTGCCAGACATATTGCATTGACTTTTTAAAAAGAAAGCCATACCCATTGCTTAATTAAAAAAAAAATAGCTGTGAATCAGAATAATTCTGCGAATAAATGATGGTGTCTTTGTTAAAAATAAATGACACCATTTAGTGCAAATGTGGTGTAAACAAAAATAAAATTCTCCCAGAAAAAAAAAAAAAATCAAGTAGCTAGGAACTTTCCTTTAAGTTATTTAAGACATAAACTGCTTTCAAAATAAATTACCAGGGATAAAATACATGAACTCAAAGTGCATCTAAAAGTAAACATCTTGTGAACGACACGTTTGGGGAAAAGCTGCATGTGATGTATGTTTATATGTTCATGTTTTTCTGGAGAACCACAGGCTTTTTAGCGTCAAGACGCCGCTCGTCTACTGCTGCTTTGAGGAGGAGGGGGGTCTAAGGGCAGGGATGCCTCCCTTTCTGCTGTTTCCATCTCAACCATAGCTCTGGTCTGGGCGTACAGTGCAGGGATCCTTTTTTCAGTATGTCCGAGAGGGAATGTCAAAACATGACTCTAATGCATTCAATAAAAATCGAAATCCCTCGTTCTCCACCTTGCTGGAGGGACGGAGCCCGGTGGTAGCTTCGCCTGGTCGCCTCCAAAAAGGTATCCACACCGGGCTGTGTCGGCTACAGGCCAGCAACAGCCACGGCTTTCTCACACAACTCCAGGTGATGCAGCTTCAATGCTGCCGGCGCGTCTGTTGCTGCTCTCACTATTTGCCTTGTTTTTCCCCTCCGCCATCTTTGTTTGAATGTGTATTCTTCTTTGTCCAGCCGCAACAGCCAATCTTGTAACGAGCGCCCCCTATCGACCCTCCGAAGAATTGTCTTACCAAAGGATGGTTAACATAACGTTTTACAGGGTCTTTAAACGTAAAGAAAAGGTCGATACTTTATGAAGACGTCTCGAGAATCAATCGCGGGACTAAATATCACAATATATCACCATATCGATATTTTGGCACACCCCTAATTTAAAGCTGTAGTGGTGTCTGAACATTTTTTTCAAGGAAGAGCCAGAGCGATTTAGGGTTGGCTATCCCTCCTCCGGCAGGGTGATCCGAGTCGCGCTTGTGACGTGGAGGAGAAACACATTTCTTTATGTGGGTGTGCTCTAAAGCAGGAGTTTACATTTAAATGTAAATGATGACTTTTTCTTTTTACACGAATTTTTTAAATTATAAAACCGATGTTTTTATGTGTTATCCAAGCGTTGGCAGCTATGTGATGTAGATGACCAGCAGCTATTCATGACGTCATCGAGTGGTAGTGACGTCTGGATTAAAAAACACAATATTTCCATATCTCTCCACTTGAAGGGCTAACTGTAGGGATAGGGAGAAGCCGAAGGGGTAGGGAATAAATTTGAGTCAAGGACTTCTCATTCGACAGCAATCTACTATATTTTAACTAAATAAGGGTAGTCATCTTAATGGTTATCATTTTCATGTTAAATGCATCAATCAATTTGATTATGGGTTGTTACATTTTAAATTCAAAATGCATCTGCAGCCAGGTCTTCAATAGTGATGTATTTATACATTCTAAAATTAAAATTGTTCCTCTATACTGTAGTTTTTAGTCTAAGCAAAAGCATAAAGTGTTCTTAAAACTAAATAAACAGCATTTATGTATTTTGAGGACAACAATTTTAGAAAGATGCATTTTAACGACCAAAATACATTTTTTTAGGCAGTGATAAGTGGATGTGATGGTTATTGGACTCATGCACATAACAATGATCTGTTCTTTGTTCCTCCTTTTACTGTATTAACTTTTCAGCACAAGGTTGAGCTTCCCAACCACTCTGTTAAGAAGCAGTGAGATGCCAATATTAATACAACCATGTGTGGTTATGACAGCTAATCTTTTAGAAGGTGTGGTTTTGAACATATACACACAGTAAATCAGTTAAACCTTGCTGTCTAAAGATGATGCATGATGCTACTAGAAGCCAATCAGTCAATCTGTCACAGCATTCATTTGAACCAACTGTGCTTGCAGAGATTTATCTTTTAAACTCGCTTTCCCTTACAAGTGCCATACGGCCTCTCCTTTTCTCTGAAGAAGCTCTGATTTGTTTTGCTGGAACTTATCTGTACCATTGAGACACTGACGGAGCTCAATGCAGAGAGTTTTTAATCTTTTTTCTTTTCATTTAACTCAAAATGTTTTACCACCAATGAATGGAGTTATGTCATCACAGATGCTGCCAAATCAAGTCCCAATTTAGTCCTTGACGTTGCCTATCTGAAGTCAACTACTTCAACTAACATTTATCATCACTACTTCGACCTTAAATGTTAACAGGACATTTTCATTTCAGTGAGATACATAGAAACGATTCCGACAATCTCACACAAAAAGAAGAAACAAAAGAAAGACCCCTCCTTTTATTTACTAGATCCACTGAAAAAACAGGACACTCAGTTAACAACACTTACCCTGTTGGCAGATATGTTTTTTTTTTTTTTTTTTTTACAAAATTAGCAAAAAAAAACGAAAAAATAATTTTGTTTGTAAAAATCTCTTTCCAACATTTCCTATTTTACGAAAAATAATTCTAGTCCGTAAGATGTTTTTAGACCTAAAACTTCTCTGCTATGACAAACCTGTCTTGATAAGATTATTTTCTTTCAAGACAGAAAATAAGACATTTTTTCCTTTAATAAGGATCTTTTTATTTTCTACAGATTACGTTTTTGCAGTCTGGTAAGAATCGAAGAAAAGTCGCAGTTAAAAAAGAAAAATGGAAACACTTAGCAATTAAGAAACTTCGAAAGTAAAACTTTTAGGAAAATTATAAATAAAAGCTAAGCACTGAGGGTGAATGGGATGCTCAGAGCTGTAATTGTCCAAAAAAATACAAATGCTATTCAAAGAACCAAAATGTACACAAAATATCAGTCTTTTTATAATGCCTTCACTCATAGGTAATGTAATATTTAAGAAATCAATAAGGATGAAATGCAAGATTAAAATTTTGGCTCTTACCTTGCAGTATAGGCAAATTCATATTATGTCTGTTTGGTTTGAAGCTCAAACAATTCCCATCCCTGATGTAAAACAGCCTCAGAGATTTTATGTTTGTGGAAATGCTGCCTGCTTTTGTTACAAATCAGACTCCATTGTGTTTCTTCTGTTTGCCATTAGCAATAGATCATTTCTTTCACATGAGCCCTGCCTTTAAAGGTGCATGGGTAACAAAAGGAAAAAAAAATAAAAAAGAGAAGAGATTACTGTGGAGGGTGGAGGTTGATAAAGAAAACAGGCACAGTTTTGTCACCTCATGAGAATAAATGGATATTGCTCTTGGATCATCTTAATGCATCATAAACTCTCCCATTCTCCCACTTTCCCTCCTCTTTTCTTTCAGCCTTTCTCCCTCCGGTTTTATTTGAAAGGTGCATGCTTCAGAGGTTTGACTAATATTCCCAACTGGCTGTCAGATCTCATATGGTGTAAGCGTATTATTATTAGTAGTATTATTTCTTATCCCCTTTGTCTCACAGCATCCAATCATTGGGTTTTGCTAAATGGAAAAGCGGTGCCTCAGAGAGGTGCTGCATCATGATCCCATGAGGAATAAAAAACAAAAAAAAAACAAGAGAAAAAAACAATTAAGTATGTCAAAATAAACTATCTAGAAGTTTACCAACCCTGGTCTCACCACCTCCAATAATTCTTTGGAGACTCCACACAGGGGTTTTAACTTCTGTGTGGGGAAAAAAAAAAAAAAAAGTGTCATACTAAACTTAGAAAATCCATAGAAAGCCACTAAAATTGCTTTGAAGATGGGAGTTCCAGCCCCGACATCCCTATACTTAGACTTGGACTCCTGAATAGATTCGATTTTGCCTTTCTTGGTTTCCATCTGTGGATAATCTCCTCCAACAACAATAGTTGATACAACACTACATCAATTGTTTCTCATCGACAAATTATTTTTACTAAACTGCACGATCACAGTAGAAACACAGTGATAAACTCCTTAAAACCAGTGCTCACATAGTGAGAACATAAGCCATTTAAGAGATTATCATCAGCTGTGCACAATGCAACTATTTTAATTTTATACAAATGTGAATTTTTTGGTTTGTTTTATTCTGTTATCACTATTTTTGTAAATGAAGAAATGAGCTGACTATACATGCTCATTTTTCATTTGCCTTGGAAGATTCAGAGTTGAATTCAGTTTTGTCATGTTTGCAAACATAAACAAAACTCTGTGGATGAACAGCTGTAATCGAATGTTGTCCTGGTTTGGGGAAACTAAAGAATTTGGTGTCCTGTTTGTCTAAAGATTGTTTACATTATTTTAAAAGGTTATTGTCTGTTAAAACAACAGTTTGATGTTTTAATATCTTGTATCTATTCTGCATTTATCAAAAAAAGTGTTTAGTTAGTGTGATGAATAACTGACTTTTTCTCTCTTACTTTTAACTCTGTAAGTTGGTGGTTTAATTGATTTTTATTACCTTTATTATGTTGTTTATTTTAGATTGTTGTTTTGTTTTATCTTTTATTGTTAAGCACTTTGGTCACCCTCTGCTGTTTTTGAAACTGCTTTATAAAAAAAAGTTGACTTGACTAATGAGACAAATGAACTCAGTCTTTTATCAAATTAATGCAAATGGTGATGAATGATCATGTTAAGACTAGCAGAATAGTAATGATGACAAAATCAAAAGCTATAGTTTGAAGAGGGCCTGCCTCCACCTTACCCATCCATCCATTTTCTATCCTCACTGCTTTTTCCATTTTGGGTAACGGGGTTGAGCCCGTCCCAGCTACTCTTGGGCGAAAGCGGGGTACACCCTGGACAGGTCACCAGTTTGTTCGTTGTGTCACAAGCTTCTTGTGTAAAATGATTTCTGATTTCTGTCGCAGGACACAGAATCACTCCCGCACACAGGCATACATGCACACCAAGGGACACTCTACAGTAGGGGTGGGCAAACTACGGCCCGCGGGCTGGATCCGGGCCACCTTCATGTTTGGTCCGGCCCACTGAACAATATCAGAGACCCTTTTTTTTGTTTTGTTTTGTTTTTTTTTTCTGGCCACACGATCAAGACCCGCATAGAACGTGACATTTTACTCCCCCCTTCTGCAGTCTGTACTCCAACCTAAAACCTCTGTCCACATCGCAGTTCATCTTTCCCGGTTTAGCTCATTCTTTTAGAGCGATTATGCTTATGTGTGAAAATGTTCATGTCTGTCTGAGAAAAGCGTGGAAAGAGTGCAGGGAGGAGTTTTACTGCCTGTAAGCATACTCCGATCACAGGTTATTTTTAGAACGTAACTTCTGCAATAAACGAGGGAACTCTGTACTGATATATAGCTGCAGCAGAAGACATAAAAGATTGTATATCATTATTACTGGATGAGAAACAGACGTGCAGGACACAGCTGCTCAGTTTTAGCACAAACTGTGAGACGTGTGAGGAGCTGCAGTCCTCAAAGTCTCAGTCAGAAAGAGGATCCACTATTTATTTGTTTTTCTTTTTAACGTATCAGTAAATTTTTTCCTGAGTCACAGAGAGAGTTATTTGGTCATTTTTTTATTTTATAAATAGTCTTGTTTATTTTATTAAAAGGATCATGAATTAATACAACTTTATTATATGGCTTTACAATAAAAGAAAGACAAAAGAAGTGTAAAGTTTTAAAGAAAAAGAGTTATTGTGGCACTCACAAGAAATAATAAACTTTTAAACCAAATGTTTTCATCCAGATTCCATGGTATTTCTTTCTCAATCCACGCATCTGCTCCTGGTCCGGCCCTTCTATCCAATTTTAGAATCCTATGTGGCCCGCGAGTCAAAATATTTGCCCACCCCTGATCTAGAGTAACTAATTAACCCATGTAGCGTGTTTTTGGACTGTGAAAGGGGTGCCGGAGTCCCCAGAGAAAGCCTGGGCATGCTTGGGGAGAACATGGAAACTCCACACAGAAAGGTCCTCGCAGGGATTTGATCCATGAAGTGACACTGATATGATTGGAAGTGAAGAATATTATGTTTTTAACTTTTTTTTATTTTTTATTTAAAGATGTTCTGAGTATTCCAGCTCCATAGCAACCATAGTTTCAAGTTATCTAGTGATTATACTTATATTTTTGGTCTGAATATAAAGTTTCCCAGCTGTTCTTCGCAACAAACTTGCTCCCCACTCCTCATCAACATCATCTTATCAGCTAAATCTCCCTGTTGGTGAGCTCACATAAAAAAAGAACAACAAAAACCCCACCCACACATGTAATGGGAACAATATTCAAAAAAAAAAAAAAAAAAGAAAAAAAAAAAAAAAACACATAGCTGTTACATTCCCTACAATACTGACTCATAAAGCCTTGGGTCATAATTTAAAAAAAAAAAAAGGGGGCGGGGGCAAAACCTTTTTTTATGTGACCCTAAAATATCTATTTGCCTAATGAAAGCCCCTGTTCTTGCACATTGCTATGATTTAAGTCTTAAATTTGCAAGTAGGCCAGTGGGTTGGATTATCTTTGGCTTTGTGTCAAAACAGTATTTCCTGATTAACCTGGCAGAAAAGACTGATATAGGAAGAGTCTATGTTGTTACTCTACTGCAGGGGTGTCAAACTCATTTTCCCCGAGGGCCACATCAGTGGTTGTCCTCAAAGGGCCAGATAGAACTTACACATGTAAATAAATGTCATGAAAAGTAAATCTAACTACCCCTTAATGTTAAATAACTTATTATTTATTTATTACAACTTCTTAAAGTAACAATTACAGTTGCATAGAAAACATGTTTGCTTGTTACTTTAACATAAATCCTTTTACAATTGATTCTGTTAGGTTAGGTTTTATGGACAGTGTTTAAGCCCAATCTGATATTTCAAGTCAGATTCCTTAGATACGAATAAATGAACACCAATTTTTATTTTAAGAAATTAAAAACTTTTATGCTCTCGCGGGCCACATTAAATGACTTGGTGGGCCAAATTTGGCCCGCAGGCCTTGAGTTTGACACACATGCTTCTAAAACACAGCAAAGATAACCTAGAGTGGAAACTGATAACAGTCAAAAGTTTGCATCTACTATTAATTATGTATCCACCCATTTTTACTTTTTTATTTGAAGTAAGTAAAACACCTTAAGTGTAGACTTGCTGGGAACGAATTACTTAAAAGCATGCAGTCTTCCAGCCATTGAGTAATTAGTCATTTGAACTAAAAGGTCAAAGCAGCTCATGGCATGACTCCATCCATCTAAAATGACAGCTGACCTGTGAACGTGGTTTTAGGGTTATGGTGGATTAGTGAGATCAACAAATGTGTCACAATTATTCCTGTTCTATGGCTACATAAAAGAGAGTACTCTGCCTTCGGGACAAAGAGACAATCAAGCTGTTTGGACAGTTTTCAAGGAGCAGGTTACCCTGTCTGTCCTTTCTCTTTACATTCCATTAAGTCAGTGACATTTCCTAATGCACACTTTTAACGGAGCTGCACTGGACGCTGACAGTCTTCTGCTTCCAATGCAATCAGTGACTGCTGCAAGTACAAGAGGTACAATGAAATAGCTGAAAATGAAAAAAGGATGCCGAATTTCTCAAACTTTGAAGATTTAACAATCTGCAATGGAGCGATTCACCACTAGATCCTTTACTTTGGGCTAAAATGAGAAGTAAGCTTTGTTTGATGCTCAGTGTGCTGCCCCTTCATCATATCTGATACACCCTTGCTGGCAGAGGGTTGTAACTGATAACTTCATTTATCTATCATGACAACTGACCTCTCACAACCGCTTTGGGGTCAAACGGGCACAGTGTAGAAAAGGAAGGTGTGAAGAAAGATGATAAGAAGGATACAGAAGAAATCCTTTTCCTTTATTTTTTTTTTTAGTAAGGTCAGTGAAATCATCACAAAATGATTTGCTTCTAAACTGTGTGTATTTTAGAACAATGTTTATAGGTTTATAAAAGTAAAATTTCTCACAAAATACAAAATATTAAAAGTATAAGTCATGTTTTTTTTTTTTTTTTTTTTTGCATAGTTTGGCCAGCAACTATGCAAAAAAAAAACATGACGTCGCATAAATAACAACCCCCTGTTGTAAAATATGTCCAACACAAGAGGCCTTCAGCTCTCATCTGTTTGCCCAGATGTTGGACAGGACAAGTAAAATAAATAAAATAATAAATAAATAAACAGCAACAATCACTAGAGGGCGTTGTTAGTGTAAGTATCAATATTTGCAAGTGACAGCAACAGGAAGTGCCACTCAGTCTTACGCTGGACTTGGTTAACGGAGGCGAGGAAACATAAGAACTGGCAGAGGTGTTAGAGTTAAAAAAAAAAGGAGTGTGACAGACACTCTGCTTTCATTCACCTCTTTGTCACAATTTATTTTTTATC
Source organism: Oryzias curvinotus (assembly GCA_023969325.1). Lineage (NCBI taxonomy): Eukaryota > Metazoa > Chordata > Actinopteri > Beloniformes > Adrianichthyidae > Oryzias > Oryzias curvinotus. Next base: position 29,439,911 of record CM043715.1, on the reverse strand, counting down.
ATTTAAATTTTACTTTACTTTCAACAATCTGTGCCATTTTTAAGTGACAAACGTTTCTGGTATGACAGGGGAAAGAGAGGGCGCCATGTGAATCATCTTCTAACTCTTTAAGGCCGTAGCTGTCAGCAGCAACAGGAAATAACACACCCTCTTCGAATTACTGTAAACTCTTGGACCGTTTATACGCTTAACGTCATTCCAACAAATTTCGACACTATGTTTCTCCCTATCAGAATCAGTTGGTTTACGTTATTTGCGTAAACACGTTTAAAGTGTTGCACATCAGGACAAAGCTGCTTTTCTCAGTTTCAGAATCCTTTGGAATTACTCTATTTGTGAAAGTTGTGATTTGTGAAGTTACTGCAGTAGATAACACTGCTTCTCCTCCTGAAACTTCCTGAAAAGTTGTTCACATCCTCAAGATTTTGTGAATCTTGTAGTGAATGTAGTGAAATACTACATTCGTTCCGTAGTTATGCTGTACTTTACTTTAAGGGACATGATTAGGTCTGGTAACTTGTTCTACTATATCATGATATGTGGCTTATGTAAGAGTAAGAGTTACCTAGTTTTACACTCAGAACTGAAGTTTTTCTGCAGGCTGAGGTGTGAATATCCTTTGCTTGTCCGTAGTGGCAGTTTACTCACTGGAGGAAAAAGGTGAACTTCCTCTCTCCTTTGCCTCTGCTTCTGTTTGGCCCTGCCATGGAGGAGGTGACCCGCCTGGTATCAACTGGAGACTGTGTGACAGAGATGGTGAGACTTTCTGCTTCACTGACTGTTCATCTTTCATGCCGTGCGTTTTCTGAACCCATATCAGACAAGGTTTTGTAGTATGTAATTATTGCTCACAGAGTATTTAATGCTGTACCACAGCGTCAATGATGGCATGCCCAGATGGCAGCTGTCAAGCAAACCATGCCATCTTAATGCTTAAAGACAGGATTCCAATGCCACAGAACTCACCCAAAGAAAGGGCACTCCTCGCCAGTGCCTTTGGGGGGGAAAAATCCAGAATCCTCACAGAGCTCCCACCGCACCAGACACTCTTCCCTGGGAACCTAAGGAGTGTGTATCGCCGCTCAATTCATGTCGATTTTATTTGTATAGCCCATTATTACAATAGTCATCTCAATGGGCTTCATGCCGTTAATTGTATAATAAACATGAAATCATAAAGAATATGAAGTCATAGAATTCAATAGGTAATGGCTAAATGAAACTAAACAGACTGAGCTAAACTGGGCGTCCCAGCCCTAAGACCCTCCTCTCAGTAAGGAAAAACTCCTAAAAAGTGGATTCTGGAAAAAGAAGAAACCTCAGGGGTGTTCACATGAAGGAGGGATTCTTCCCAGGACGGACAGACGATGTACCAGAACTCTTGGAGAAGAATTATCTTATCTGACTCTACAACTGCATGTTTAAAGGTCCAGCAGATGAGCTTCATCCAAAGGGAATTGGGGGATGGCTGGGGGGCATTCAACTGCTCCACTCTACTGCTCATTTCTTTTCCCACTATCTTTTCTTTTAAAGTAGTGTCTTCTTACTCTTGGCTGGGATGTCTGTTTTCAGGTCGGCGGGTCATGGCCCTGCTTTCCACCATGGTTGCCTTGCTATGGTCCCTCCTGGTTGGTGGGAGACTGGGGTTTGCGAGGCTCGGCCCCCTTGGCCCCCTCCCAGGCAACGAGAGGACAGCGTCTTCAGGGTTCTCTTTTGTTGTTATTATTATTAATTGTATTATTATTATTATTATTCACCACTGCCCAAGAATGATAGTAAAATATAATAGTGATCACATGGACTAACATAGTTATATTAAAGGACAGGGGTGAGAAAAACATTTTCTGAAGGAGAAAACAAGATCAAAGAAAAGGTTGTTTAGCCTGGAACCCATCTGAATGCTATATGATGATAAAAGAGGTGTTTTATCAGTAAACACAGATTATCCCCCAAAGCCATTTTTCAGGCCTTCTCTGATTCTCAGTGGGTTTGAAGGTTTGATCCGTAGCTGGGTTGTTTTAAATTATTTTCTATAAAACTACAGAAGTGTTATGCCGTTGAAATGCTTAGTTATTTACATTCTTATAGGTGAACTTCAAAATCTGACAATAAGCCCTTAAAAGACCCAAATGATTTTGTTCAATTTGCATGTCAATATTTATTCTCAAAGGATAATCATGTCTCTCCAAACGTTTTCTGAAGCTTTAGAAACATAATAACATAATTTTATTTTATTCAGAATAACTCTGTAAAGAACATTTTAAAAGGAATATCAATACTACTGGAAACTCTACAAGTGGTGCTGCTGGAGGGGAGGGGATGCAATAATTAAAGGAAACCTGAAAATAAATACAACCATGACACAAACACTTTTTTTTTTCAAATGAAGTCAATTCAGCTGCCATTTTTTCTCAATGCGGATGCTGGCATGTTGGAGCCAGACAACATCAGTAAGTAGTGATTGGCCTGAGTTGGTCTGATTCATTGTTTCTATGGCAACCATTCTTGCTGATTAGAAGTGAGCTTGTTGGAAGTCCGCAATACTACCACTTGAGCACGGGCTACACAAAATCTATCAAATGTTTTTGACCGTTTGACATGAGAACACCCGACCTCTACTGTGGCATCTAATTGGTCAGTTTATAACTTAAATAACTTGAAATACAGAAAAAAGCATATAATGAAAAAGGATTATCAAGATCGTGTTTAAAAAAGTAGCAGGACAAGAATGGTTAATGTGACAAATAGAATGACTGAGTAATAGCTGTTTTATTTATTTATGTTTTTTTTTCTCAAAAGAAGTCAATGGCATTTTCCTGGAGCCAGATTGGAAATGTCCAGTTCGGAACGCCACAAGGGAGGTGTCATTCAATTCTTCTATACAATCAATTATTCAGACTAAATTGGCAACACCTTACTGCGTGACTGAATCCATCCCTCCCTCCCTCCATCCATCCAGTCATTACTTCCATTGTTTGGTAACCTCTGTGCTATCCTAGGCACTTTAACATTGGGAGTTGGGTCATCTAGACCCACTAGACAGTGCGCTGAACATTTTTTCTTCAATGATTTGTGATCTTTATGGTGTCCATGGATTACATGAAATCCTCTTCACCTTTATCCACCTTTGTCATGGTAGGGATAAGACCTCAGTGTAAGGGTGGGGTCATAGGATAGCACAAGGGTTAAAACAGTCTAACGTTGTACATACAATCTTAAAAAAAAAAAAAAAAAAAATCTGCTATTGTCTTAAATCCAAATTACTTTATTTTATAGTACAATTTTTTATTAGATCGAGTTCAGCTTCCAATGTACAGTTTAGAGATAACACCTGTCCCACCCATCTTCCAGTTTTCTCTCACCGGCATGTCCTCTGGTTACTTTCCTCTTCTTTTTATGGTTCTTATCTTTATGTGAGTTGAACACATTAGCACTAAAAAGAAGAAGAATACAGATGTCTGGGTAGACAGAGACATAAAGAAGTGGTGGCAGGATGGTTACTTATTGTCCCAGGAGATTGTGTGATAATGCAGGTTGTGAAGACATGACAGGCATCCTGGAAAAGTCTTTTGACTCCATATGCTGGCTGTCAGACTTCAGATGAAGCCTCACCCTGTTGCACAGATGCCCAAGAGAGCACAGGTTTTTAATGGAGCTGCCCCTAAACTTGCAGTCTGCACAAAGTGTACCACATGCCTTGTTGGACCCAGAAGTAAGACGCCTCTCTCATGCATAGCAAAGCATAGCAGATTAGCAGCTAAAATGCTCAAAACATTAAACTAATGGCTGGTTTTAACCTCTTCTTTACAAGGAAGTCCTCACATGACATTAAATCAAGATGACTTTTAGCTGCTTCCTCAAGTCCAGTCTTGTCATCCAGCATGCCAAAGTCCCAATAAGAAAATCCTCATTATGGGATGGTTGGCATAAGTGTTGCCACCCATTTAAAGTCTCTCTCTGATAATCTTTTTATCCATTTTCAAAGTGTTCCCAGTGATCTTTTCACTGTGATTATGCAGTTTTTAGCCAAAATATAAAAACCTGTGTCTTTTCTTTTGGACATAGTTTCCATAGACTGGCTATAGCTCTTTAAAAATCCCACTTAGTTATGGGTGGGACCGCTAGCATGAAGTGACCCCCCCCACCCCACCCCTTTCCATCACCCAAAAAGAGCTGGATGCACCCGGATGGAACGGAGCAGGAAGCTTGTGGCCCGCCCATCATGTTTTCTAAAATTTTTCAAATGGTATTGTTTCTGTCTGCTCCAGATTCCTAACGACTTGAACAAAGATGTACTCACAAATGCAAATCTGAGCTCAATTTTCTGTACAAATGTCCTCCATCACCAGAAAACAAGAAGCATGTTAAAAACACAATTTTCATCAGAGTGGCTCTTTAAAAGATCATCAAAACCCCAAGCAATAACAAGCATATAAACAGATGGACAAACAACAACAATGCAAACGTTAAGGTATTTTTTTTTTTTACATTTTGTTAAACAAAGAGTTTAAGCTAGTAAGCAACATGGTCTCATTTGGTAGGCATGTGTCAAAATATCCCAAATATACCTGTCATTGCAGTAGGATGAAAAAAAAAAAAAAAAAAAAACCTTGTGAGCAAGAGATTAGCACAAAAATAAAGGGGATACGGGTAAATATTTTAAATATACACAATATATACAACATTGCATGACCAGGTTCATCATTTAACAAACATCAATAAGTCCAAAGTTCTAAAACATGTTTTTTAGTCAAATCCCAAAGATCATAACCAAATGGATTTTACAATTCCAGCATCATGCCATCATTTACTTTTGCATGACTTTGATTTATCCAGAGAAATTGTACCTCAGAGATATAGAACATATGTTCCCCAACACTTGGCAAGAACCAGCAATCATCAGGAATCCTCTTCTCTTGTTTTTGTTCTTGTCTCATCAAGTAATTTATACAAATTTATACAAGAAATAAATAATCCTCAACATAACATATTAATTATACTTGATACAGTTTCTGTTCACATAATGAATGAATTTCTTGGAACACAGATTGAGGTTACGCAAGAATTAAAGTCATGCATACTGTTATGCAAAACAGATGAAAGCAAAGCCAATGTTGCACACAATAAAAACTTGAAAATGAAATGATCAAAGAAGAGGATCTGTTTATGTCACTTTATTCACCCTCCTAGAATTTATGTAATATATATATATATATATATATATATATATATATATATATATATATATATATATATATATATATATATATATATATATATGCTGAAAAATTATTTAAAAAAAGAAATATAAGATTTAGATTTTGTTTTTAGAAACCTAGGGTAAAACCAGATTTTAGTAAAAAAAAAAAAAAAAAGCATAACAAGGTTTAGATTCTATAAACTTGCTTCTTTCCACTAACTTTCAAGCTATTAATCAAACTATTTGATGGCTGTATTTTTTTATGGATTTGTTACTGTTCTGTGGAAATGTTTCTTTTTTCGTTTTCAAATGTTTTTGTGTTTGTTTTTATAGTTCTTACTTGAACTGTAAACTAAAAGCTTGTGAAAAAAACCTCACCTTTATTGGTATTTATTGACTTTCCCTGTTTGCATTGTCTTCCAACCCGTAATCACTACTGAAATAAAAAATATATATCATACAGTACTTATTTAGCTTACAATATATAACATTACATGACCAGGTTCATCAATTAATTGTGATGGCTTCTTAAATGATCAAACAGAAATTTAACTAAACACAAATTGCAGTTTTAATATCTGGGAACCCTCAGCCAGATTGCTTCTATAGATTGAATAGTGTGGTAGAAGACTGGAGTATTTATCAACCAAAGATGATAAATAAATAAACACAATAAAGATAAAGTAGAATAAAAAACCTGAGACAGACAAAAATGTTGACTCAGCTAACTGACATCAGTTTTACATGTCTCAACATGGGATGCATTCCTGCATCCTGCAGAGAGAGGCAGACACAGAGGCTCTGATTAAAGGATTATTAATTGGCTAACTGACTTTGACAGGGGTTTGACAGATGTGCGGGGCAGAGCAGAAGGCAGACCTAATCACTGTGGCCCTAAATAGATTCATTATGTCGCCCAATCTTACATGCGTCTGCTGCATTGCAGAGAAGAGCGGTGGGGTTGACCAAATGTCTGAAACAGCACAGTGACATGACGGGACACAATTAATCCTTTATTACAGGAGGTTTAAAGAAAGATGGAGGTAATGACAGGCAAGAAGTACGAGCTATTGTGGTACCCTGCTGGTGGTTCATGGTCACAAAGTTCATAGATAAACTGCAATGGCTCATCACACAACATAACAGAAATCAGAGAATTGAAATATGTTTAAACCAGCCTCATATATATGTTAAGATTTGTTTTTGTTGTTTAGTTTTCATTTTTTTTACTTTAATGTTTTTTGCTTATTGTGAATTGGCACTTTATAAAGGAAAGGTTGTTGAATTAACAGAAACTGAGTATTAGCCTTGTTTTTTTTTCACTAAAATGCCATGGCAAGATTATATAGAGCATCAGTTATCCAATATATATATATATATATATATATATATATATATATATATATATATATATATATATATATATATATATATATATATATATATATATATATATATATATATATATATATATGTCTGAGACTTTTTAATTGAATGATTTGACTTTCTCATATCTGTTTTGTAGTCTTCCATAAACCTGAGGTTGAACTCAACCTGAATAGAAATGAATTGAATAGAACTGATTGTAAAGAATTTTAGAACTTGATAGTAGTCCTTGAAGCTTTAATGTGTTTTTTGTTCCTAAACATCACAAAACTTAGGCCTAAACCACAGCAGTGCAAATTAAAACACTGATTTGATTAGAAAATATCCAAATGTTTCAAACGTCTGCAAATAACAAGCTTCGAAAACTTAAAGAAGGAACAGGCTGATAGAAAGAGACAAAATAAATAAACAGTGGAAAAAGAAATGAACTAAAACTGACACTGTAGACATGTTTGTTATTTCACCATTGGAGTGTGGAGTGAACTAAAGTCTGTAAATGGTAGAGCATAATCAAAAATACTAAACTGAGGAAATTGCCTCAATTAGAAAAACAGTTTTGTAAATACGTTTGAGCGGCTGAGTGGCTGGATTTTTTTGTGAATCTGTTTAATGTTTCCGTCTAGCCAGACAGTTAATTGCAGTAAAATGGCTCCTCCAGCTCAGCAGCACTTTCATTACAGAGTCATTAAACAAGATACTCTTAGCAACTATAATACAGACAAAAAGAAGAGCCTGAAACATGAGTGAATTATGTCCTTTTTTTAAATTAAAGTGTTTATGTTTCACATTGAAACTGTGAATTTTAGCATGTATTTTAAACATCAGAGTGAATGTGGCCCCTAACCTGTCCAGTCTGCGTCAGTTCTCTGCCTCTTATAGAAAGTTTACGTCTGCTAACCACCTTTGCTGGGATAAAAAAAGGAATGAAGCATTTTCCAGTTGTGGTGTCAGAAGTTTGAAATAGGTCCCCAGTGAAAAAAAACAAAAAACAAATAGTCTTTTTTTTGTGTAACTTTCTTTTTATTTGATTTTTTTCATCTTCCCCCTAACTGTCCAATTCATGGAACCTAAATCTGTGGTGTGTACTACTGTTTTTTTTGTTTTTGTTTTTCAAGTCTATGTTGAAGCCCAAACCACAGGTCAGACTGAAGGAATGTCAGTATTGCCAGATAACCAGGAGCTTAGTATACAGGCGAGACATTAACATTCAACTTCAATGCTAAATTAAAATTGTTCCTTTTTATTGAAGACAACTAAAAAATGTGGTTCTTTAAAAATATTTTTGCAGAATCTGAGAAAAACAAAGCAAGAAAAAAATTATCCCACCTAGCAGAGTGTGACATGCACATGTTTTAAGTTGATTATCATATTTAAATTCTCTGTCAGACCTTACATTGGCCACGATGAAGGGATGGGTAATTTATTTTCCTAAGAAACAAAAAGTGTTATAGAGGACCACTGAATATCTGATAAATAGGAGTTTTATTGCTTTTTTAATCAGCAGTAAATGACGTGCCTTTAATTAGCTGCTAGTGTTTAGAGGAGATAATACAATTAGGAAAGGAAATGTTGAAGTTTGGTAAAAGAACAAGATTTTATCACAGTTTAATGAGGTTTCCCAAAGACAGCTTTAAAAAGTTCAGTAACAAAAACAAAAGTTATAATTCTAGCACATCTGAGCACAAAACCAATTTTGAAGAATCACAGTTGTTTTGGTCCATCTGCTTCATCCTATGTTTTTATGCTTTTTTTTCCCCTTCCTAAACCCAGCAAGATGATCAAACTGTTTCTCTGAGGATCGTCGAACATAACTGATAGAATGAACATTATGGTTAATGTCGACTTGTTTACTGTTTCTGACTGATAACTGAAGGTGCTCAGCCTGGATCAGACTAAAGATCATTTAGTTCAACATGAACCCCACTGTTTTCTTAATCAATTCTAAAGTGAGTGGATATAAACTCTTGCTGTTCAAACTCTCCTAAGAGGGCCTTCAAACCACCTTGAAAATCCTTCTACACTTTGACAAACTTAGAGAAGCATCTGGGATGGTAATCGGTTCAGCGTTATGCTTCATTAAATTATGGTTTGGATAAGGTTCTTACCCTTGGGTTGTTTGGAAAGAGTTCCAACATTTCCATCAAACATGACACTTCTTTATCTATGGTCTATAAATTTACTTTGTAGGATGATCCAAATTTGAAACATGTTACTCCACCTCTTTATGGCCTCATTTACTTTTCTTTGGCAGTATAATAAGGTAGATGTCTATGATGTCTTTTTGGGACCTTACAACATCATGGACTAGATTTTTAAGCATCCAATCGGATGGATTTTTCCTATTTAAGCTACAAAATGTTAGGTTGACTGACCTTCTTGAGCACCTAAGTAGTCAGAGCTGCCCTTATGGGAGGATACTGGCTGTCTGCGGGCTTCAAATGGGCAAACCTCTAGGAGGTAGCCCACATCTGTGAGCCCATAGAGCAGAAATGTTTATGCACATTATTTCTGAGGTCCCGGCGAACACTTTTACAAAACATAAGGGTGAGTAAGGGTGTGTCATACAGATTTTTTCCATTTTTTAACTCCCCTAAAATTTGCGCATTGAACCCGTTAGCGCTGTTCTTGTGATAAGTGTGCACGCCTGACTGTTAGTCTGTGTGGGTGCTTATGCAGCATTAGATAGGAAGCCAGTAATCACACCTTACTAATGATTGGACTGCAGTGTAAGGACACAGTAAGACAACATCATTCATGCGTCGAAAGTGCGTGCAAATTACATTCTCATAATGTAACCTCACAATGCGCTTACCGCATGCACAACAAAGATACTATTTTCATGACGCCCCTTAAGGCGTCTGCACCAGCCACAAGGTACTGCAGGACTCCCCCTAACTTTGACCCCCATGGGTCATTTCCCCGTACAAGTGCATGTGTGGCTCCAATTGATTGACACTTCTAGCTTATTCATGTAAAGGAAAGAATAAATGATTAAAGATCAAAAGTAAATACACAAAAAAAGCTTTTGACAGAAGATTTATTGACAGTTTGATTAAGTTTTTCTGCAGTTGACATTACAGTTATTGTAAAATAAATCATTTTTCCCTTCATATATCCAACCTTAAAAAAGGGGTACAGGATATAGTGGTCAATTGTCAACATATTTTCAGCTTCATTAATAAAGAAGCACTAATGACTTCTGGGGCTCACATAAAGGAGTGGAGCGGTTTCTCCACTGAAATGCAGCGATGCAAAGTAGAAAGTGCACAATAATGAATGAGTAGTTTTCACTGGGTGATTAGGCTAATGTGCTTTTAATTGGCAGAAGGGAGCTTCTTTTGTTCAGGTATGCAGAATTAGTGCGGTTGAGTAAACAGGAGGTGTTGCGCACCGCCCCATTCTGGTATATGTTGATGAGACACCATTCAAAGGCTGCTGTACACTCATCATTTTAATATGATTTTAGAAAATCATTATTTTTTAATGCTTCTTTAATCAGGAAGATTCCCTCTCAGCATGCTTTTAAAAAGCCAAAATACTCTCCAATTCCCCGATGTTAGCGTTTGCTCATGCACAGCACATTTCCTTTTCTGCTCGTCCTCTTTAGACGTCAAATAGTGTTTACTGGGTTTCAGTAAAATGCAAGCGTACATTTAACTTCTGTTCAAGCTCATAAGGTTGTCATGCATCTCCAACCCATTTTATGTCCCCTGTGGAACTAAAGGAAGCATACAAGCGGGCTGCATTCATTAAAACATGTAAATAATACAAATGATTTAGTTTTGCCAATCAAATACGTTATTTTATTTTTCTTTCAATGTGGAAAAAAAAATTGGCACCAGTCTTTAGTTGTCATTCTTTTCAATACTGAATTAAAGTCTAAAATTAAAAGTCTAAGTCTAAAATTTTAAAAATAATCAATGCTGCATGGCAGCTTGGATTGCATCAATGGAATGTGCATGTAGTAATTTGTAAAGAACTTTGGTACTTGCAAGAAAGTGGAAGGCGCTACATTAGTACACGCCATTTATCGTTCTTTTAAGGACATTACATGAAGAAGTCTAGCAGATTGGATTAACTTGAGTAGAAAGCCCCTGGTAGACCAAATCTTGAAAACGTAACTCAGTCAGCTGCACAACAAGAGTTACTGTAGGGTCAGTGTCCCTGATGGCAGTGCCCTATATGTCTATTTCCTCAACACATTTGCCAATGAGGTGTTTTGACACTTAATTTTCTCTCACTTTTTAGTTTGCTGAATAGTCTTTTTCTCAAGGGTACATAATCTCACATAAGTTTGCTTGCAAGTCAATTAAAAATCATTTTAATGCAGGCCAGGGTTTGCTTGAATCCACCCTGATCATTGTTTGATCTGTTGTAAGCCTGTTCCCAGTGGTCCTTTGATTATGATTATGTCCAGCAAAAAGCCTGTCATTTTGTAGGACATAATTTCTGCAGTGGAAGGATTTTTTTTTTTAAATTCACCTCTGGGAGGTGTTCTGGGAAGAACATTTTGAAGCAAAGTAAGCTCGTCACTTCCCATCATCCATATGTTTACACGCTCTCCCACTATATTCTTACAGCCCCTCACACCCCCAGCCTAAACCGGAGCAACAAAAATGCCGAGCAATATTGGAGCTATCCAGCCGTTCGGACGTACGTGGATCTATTTTTCTGTTATTTTTTGGTCTGCTTCTGATTGACAACAATTTGAATAAAGAAATACTCAGAAATGCAAATGGCACAAGAACATGTTAAAAACACACACAAAAAACAGAAATTTTGTTGGATTGAGTCTTATTATCTTCAAAGTTCAGAGTAGTTTTCCGCCTCACAAAACAAAGAAAAATGTTTGAGACAAACAGATAATCTATTTTTTAATATTTTTTCCACAAGTGCCTCTAGTTAATTAACTTATCTTGTGCTTGATTTTCTTCATCAGCAATGTAGAGATATGACAATGATACATATGAACTGAACTGAACCAGGTGTGCTGGATAAAAATAGGGTAATATGAGGTGCAGTGATACATCTCTGATAACTTAAATGACAGAGGAGAAAAGAAATTCCCAACTCTCTTCTTCATATCGTCGACATAAAAGAAAAATGAATAGAAGCGCTGCCTCTGGATAAAATATGTTTAATTGCTCTATTACCCTTAGCTACAGGGAGCATTTTCTAAGGAGAATTAAAAAAAAGTCCCCTAAACGATATACAACTAGGGGATCATTAGCTTAATGGCAGTGGCTGTTTAATGGATGAGAAGTGTAAATACCTCCCATGAGCACCTGCTCACATTCGATGTTGCAGCTTTTCCTACTAAGATGACCCAGAACTAGACCAGACCAGAAAAAAAAATCTCATGTGCTGAAAACAGAGAAATATTGTTTTATTATTGTTAGACCATACCTTTGTTAGAAGTGTCATCATTTACCAATATAAAGGGGCATCATTTATGCTGGGAAAAAAGACCTTAACCCTTGTGCTATCCTATGGGGTCAAGATGACCATTGACGTGTTCTCCCTACCATGACAAAGGTGGATAAAGGTGGAGAGGATTTCATGTAATCCATGGACACAGTGAAGACCATTGTAGAAAAAAGTTCAGCCACTGAGCTGGCCAGACCCCACCTTGTGATTAGAGTGTCCGCCCTGTAACTGGAAGGTCGTGGGTTCAAACCAAGGCCTACCAAATACTTTTAAAATAGGACCCTATGCCTCCCTGCTTGACACTCAGCATTGAGGGGTTGGATTGGGGGGTTAAGCCACCAAATGGTTCTCGAGAGCAGCCGTGTCTGCAGCTCACCACTCCCCCAGGGGATGGGTCAAATGCAGAGAACACATTTTGCACAATTAGGTGTGTGACAGCTAGTGGGACTTTAACTTTAGATGACCTCACTTCCACTGTCAAAGTGCCTAGGATAGCAAGGGTTAAAGATGCTATGGAAATCATTTTTTTTTTTTTTGTCTAAATTGAGACTTAGATGTAAAATAATTTTAATTCCACAGCAATATCAGCATAACATTAATCAATTTAAAAAATAATATTTTTATTAATTAAAGAAGTTTAAAATGATATGTATACATTAGTGAATGAGAATAAGCATCAACACGAGAAAGGCACTATGTGAACTATCAAGTAGATCAAATTCAAGTGTAAAAAAAGAAGCAAACAAAGAAAAACTTTAATGTTTTTAAGTATTTTTTCTGGACAGCAATATTTGGATTTTGAATTTAGAAATAAATAAATTCAAACCAAAGAGATCCTTTGATAATGATCACATTTATAAAATTTATATCTGCATTTTAAATGTTGCTCATTCCTCTCATTTGAACTCTCTCTTAGTCTGAGTCTTTGAATGCAGAGATGAAGCAGTTGGAGCCTCTGAGGCTTTCATTGCCAAACATGCAACAATGTCCAGGGCCCTCCTCTTGAGAAGAAGTGAGAGCTTCAAGAGGACTGGGAGGCTCTGAACAAGAAAGGTCAGGACGGACCCCGTCCGGACCCACTGCACTAACACCACTGCAGATTAGACTGCCACGGCAGACAAGATGGCAGCCAAGATTTTGCTTTTGATAAAACTTATGAAGCCTGTGCAGAGGGAAGAACTGGTGCTTCTAAGTCCCTGATGAGGATTCCCCAACATGCAGAGGTAGAGATGGCTTGAGGAGAGGGGGTGCATTGGAGAGAAAATAATATTCACACTTGGCAAATCTCAGATTACTAAAAGTCAGAATGTAGGATTTCTGGGATTTTTGGGAACACTTTACAGTCATTACAATTAGTTAATCTTAGTTAATACATAATTAAGTATTAACTAACTGTAAAATGAAGTGTCACCACCTTTACTGTTACTTCACTAAGTGTATGATATAATTAATTTATTAGCAATTAACTAATCTTTATTATTTAACCTTAAATGATGCATTTAAAAGCATTAATTAAAACTGTATCATACAATTACTTAGCAATTATGTATGCATGTTAAATATAAATCATGTGTTAAGTTGTAATATTATAAAAGTAATCATTTACTATAGTTGTTTGTTCTTAGAAAATAAAAAGTGTAAAAAAAAGGTTTTACATCATGTAACCTAACCCCTAATAAATGCTGAAAAGCATTACTTATTCATTCCTTAACCTTAGCTAATAATTATGAATTGATATTTGGAATCTTGTAGCAAAGTGTTGCCAGGTTTATTTATTTTTTTGCTAAGCATTTTGTTTGCACTGGCGTTAATTTTCGACTATGTAAACTATGATATATTGATAAGAGATGCTTCCCACTTTAAGCATACTTTCAATGCTGTGCCTCATAAAGCCTTTTTTTTTTTGTATTCCATCTACCATCTTGTAACGAGGAACCATCATATCACTCTGTGGCATGATTTCCATCTGCTGCTAAAATGAAGGTGAGGGCTCTTGGGATGTGAGAAGAGGGGAATTTCAGCGACGTTTGAAAATGATGAAAAAATAAGAAACTTGTCCGTCTGTAAAAAATAAAAATATCTTACTTTACTTCTTTACTTGTTAACAAAACACCCACCTCTCAGCTCGTTCCTTTTTTTTGTTGTTGCATTTTTTATATTTTAACACGTAAAGGTCATCATGATCTCTGCAGGGCTTTCATTGAAGCAATAGTGGATGCATTTTAGTAGCAGCCCTGAGGGATGCAATATGGGGAATTATCCTTGAGAGCATGAAATCAAGCCAGCTGCCATCCCACTGGTGCACTCAGTTCTGGTGCTCTCTTTTAACATCTGTTGTTATCGTCTTCTGGTCTGTTCTCATGATCACCATCTTCTTGATGTGGTTTAAACGTCTGCCACTGCGCCTTAAAATAAGGCTAGCAAGTAAATAATAAAACAAACAAAAAAATGTGACAATTGATTTGGCAAAACAGCTCATAAAAGTATTTTTGTGGCAGTAAATTAAAGCAATACAAAGTGTCTGCTTCTTCTGATAAACATTTATTTCCCAGTTTTCGTTTCCTTCAATAAAAGCTGTGAGAATAAATGTGTTCTAAAATGCTGGAAATACCGTGTAGTATGGTGACAAAAAGAAAAAAAAAAAACACTGTAGGAACAGCACCTTACAAATCAGATAACATAAATGAAAAAAAAAAAAAAATCAGCGTGTTTGTGAGTCAGCGGTGTGACAGCAAGTCATATGGGGCAGGAATTGAGGAGGTTATGGAGGTGAAGGATTATCAAGTGACCATGTCACCACCCTGCCTTCACCACACAATGATAGCAGATTGATAGGATACTTATATGTCGCTATCTGGAAGAGTTAGAGGATTCTTTTCCCTTCATGTACAACAACACCAGATACGTAGAACGCCTGGCATTGTGTGTGTTTGTGTTTGTGTATGCACATTGTAGCTTGTTTCAGGTTTCACACTGATGATGCTTTTTGTAGTTATTTGCAGGTCACAACTTGACTGTTTGTAGTCATTTATATTGAATGTTTAGAAGTACGCTTGTAACAATACCATTTAATTCATTTGACTTTTTTAAAAGTTATTTAAATAAATAAATAAATTAGATAGATATTGTAACATAATAAGACAGAAATGGTCTCAGATAGTAAAAAAGGACGTCACATATGAAATACAACTAAATTACACTGTTACTAAAATATGTAAAAAAAAAAAAATAAAATAAGTAAGATAATTGTGCTTCTGCAAAAAAATTTTTTAATGCAAAATAAAGCAAGAACAAACGTCATTACCAATAATTACCATAGTGGGCATCCCCATTGCCTGAAAAGATCATTAGAACTGCATGAAGAGCCATCTGAAGCATGATGGTTCCAATATTGCTGTCAACTTCAAAAAGATTCCACTCTATGTACAGATTTAACTTATTTATTTTTCAGCTCACTCTTGTTAATGAATATACACAACAATGTTCTATGCCACATTTGTTTTGTTTAACCTTGTCACCCTTCAGTACAACCTTTTTTATTATTAGTTCAACAGATTAGCATTAGAAATCCTTCCAACAAGCCCACTCCTGATGGACTAAAATGGATGTAATAGAAGCTGTGACTTAGACAAACTTGGATGATCATTGCTACTAACAGCGTCTGTATTGTGAAAAAAATTGGCGACTGAACTGAATTAATTTTGCTGGAAACTTAAGTAAACCCTTTTCTATGGGTGACGTCACACTCACTCAGTCCAGTTCCCGGATATGGTCAATAGGTTCACCAGAGCATAAATGCAGATAATGTTGATACAATAAATCAAAATCCTCTGCTTTTTTTTTTTTTTTTTCCATGGATATTGAATCTGCTGGTTCACCTGGCACCTTAGACTTCCAAACCCCAGCTGTTGCACAAACAAATCTCTTCTAGAGTCATGAAGCAGAAATGTATCTGTGTGAGATTCACACTTCATGTATTGAATTGTGCAATAACTACAACCATAAAATGACCATACTTTACATTATTCATCACTCTGTAGAATTAAATTTGTTTTACAGAAAAAAAAAAGAAAAATCCTGGACTGAGAAGTAACCTTAAAACAATCTTTGGGGCTACATATGGGTTTTTAATATAACAGGTATTCTCTAAAGTCAAATTCTCATCCCTTTCATGCAGCTTTGCTGTTTTTATTTATCCCAGTAAAACTCAGCTAAAACCAAATTCTTCTCTTCTTTCCCTTTTAGGCTCTGCTGCCTGGAAACATTTTCATTCCAGCTTACCTTAAATGACCCTCCAAGAGCTGTTACTTAAATCCCTTTTAGCTCATGTGTGTGTCGGTCTGTCTGTCTGTCTGTGTTTAGGTGTGAGACAACTCCATCAATGGCTTCTCATGGGGGCTGGCCCATGCCCTTGTGCAGTTAACGCTTTGAAGCTCAACTCCCATCCCTGTTGTGCTGTGCTAGCCCCAAAGAGACACTACATCTGAGTTGAGATATAAAGTATCACCCTTTCAGAGCTCAACCTCTAACAAACAGATGTCCAATTCATTGAAAATATATTTTCTCCCACAAATAAGTTTCTTTTTGTTATTAAAAAAAATATTGTATGTACAAGCACTGTTTTTTTTTTCTTCTGGATCGGAGAAAATTGTAAAAAGAAGGCTGTCTTTCCTCTTTTTCAAAGTAGAAGCCATATTTTACTACTGATGTTGGAATAAAAAAGCCAGGGGAGACATTCTGAAGTCCAAAATAAGTGAGAAAATGAATGCATTAAATGAATTAATAGGATTTTATCCAAAGCACACATTTTTGAATGTGTCAGAACCAAAAATGTCCAATAGTTTGAATTGACTGGGTCATTTTAAGCACTTATATCTGCATTCCACTAAACAGGATTGATCAAATCTTTTGAAATCTTTACTGAATGTATTAGAAGAAGAAAAAAACTCCATCATTCCCCTATAAAAGGCTCCCAGCTTTAAGAAATATCGCTGTCTAATTTATTCAAATCGAAATCCCTGACTAAGAGGAGCCTTTCACTTGTTTTTCCTTGCAGTATCATTTCAGTGCTGCAAGACATGACATTTTCGTGGAATATATGGGTAGCTTGTGGTCAAAGAACTGTCTTGATCTGTGCAGACACCCGTAACAGCTCGCAACTATTGTCAGACTCTGAATATCCTTTCCTAGAGTGATGATTCAAGTCAGAGGCTTGCTTTCAGGGACATGACACTAGAAATGAAAGTGGTTTGGTGAAGAAGGGGAGAAAGAAATGCCTCTGGGCCAAGTAGGAGCTGGATGAACTGTTACTCAAATACAAGTCCAGACTGGATTGTTTTCATTCAAACTAACCTGCCAATAAAAGTAATTGTATGTAATATTTAGTTTCTTTCAGTGCAATAACTTTTTATTTATTATTATTTTTTATTTTACTTAACCCATAAGAACCCATGCTGACATCAGTGTAACAGAAATATGAAAAAGGGATTCTGTGGAACACTTGGTTTGTGGTAACAGACACATAATTTTATTTTTCAGAAAAACATTTGGTCTGGGTTCTACTTCAGTTAAAACTGTTTTGGATTGATCCAAAACCAGAAAAACTGGAATATTGCAATTTGGTTTTTATATATTTTGCGTAACTTGGATTTCCCTGTCAGATAACAACCTATACTAGTTTTCTGAACACATGGATTGATCCAATGCTGATCTGATGTCCAAGCCCTGCTCTGCAAGGAATGACCTGCTATGTTGGACCCAGACTGTGCAGGAAACCAGTCTTGGCAGCAGAAAATTTCCACTTTAAATTATAATCTTAATGTGACAAAAGTAGTACTACTAAACCTTAACTTGACAAAATTATGTGCAAAATGAGACCACAAAGGTGATAAACAAAATGTGAAATTAGACTGTTAAATAAGCTTTGGCATGATTAACTAACTGAAAACAGCTGTGGATGATAAGCAAATGAAATAAGGTGAGACTATGACCTTCAGCGAGAAAACATAAAAATAATCAAATGGAAAATAGTTACTAATCAATACATAACTGACTTTTGGAAATATAGTATGTTATTATAAGACAGGCTGGCATCTCCAGTGAATCATTCAATTTATCTTGTATTTTTCTGTGCATGTTTGTGTGAAATTTTCAGTTTCCGGTATACTTTTAGGCATTCGGAGCAGACAGCAAAGTAAGAATTTCATTGTGCAGGGAAACCCGTTTCTTTCTGTGCATATGACAATAAACCCTTTGAAATCTTGCATTGGTTTCTCCACAGAGCTCAGCTTCTCCACTGTAATAAAACAGACACCACTTTGAGCAAAATTAAGAGAAATTTCTGTACAGAAATCTATTAGAAAAGAAAACCAACCAAAAGAATCTCGGAAAACTATAATTCTTCATTTCAGGGTTCACAGTAAATTGTCATGTGGCCCACTGCTGTGTATCTGTGCCACTCATAAAGATGTCAGCTGACACAGAGGACGTTGTATTGACACTTCATTAGTCCATATGTCTATCTACCTCTCTGCTCGTCTCTCCTTTCTGGGATGAAACTGTTTAAACTGCACATCCTCATCGCTTGGCCAAGCTGTCACTCACATGGCATGCTGTTATTGTAAGTTTGAGCTGAGGGGGCTTTTCATTAATTTTAAGACTTTCAGACTGTGTCACATATACAAGACAGACATATATGCTGCATGTTAACACTTTCCTGTCTTGCTGGGGATTTTCTATCTAGATATTTGCTAACATTGGCTGAAACAAAGTGATTCAAAGCCTTTACTGCTTGTCAAAACCATCCTGGTGTCGATATTAAATGCTGCCATTTGCCCTCATTTGTAATGTAATACAATATGCTTTGAGCCTAACTCACGTGCATCTGGGCTGACTTGTACGGGCGTTTCAGGTTTTTGGGGTTTACTGGGCCCATGGAGAGTTGTAGAGAGAGCAGCTGCATTCTATAGGGAGCGCAAGTGTCTCAGTTCCCCTGAGGCTCATACGGCCACCTCAAGAGAAGTCATGAAAATGGTTGTTGTGCGTTTGGTAATTCTATCACGAAATACTTCAAGTTAAAGTCAGCTTTATTGTCAAATATACTGTATCCACATGATATACATCACAGATTAAATGTCTTTCCTCTCAATCCTTGGAGCAATTAGCCAATAAAAATAACAATAATAATAATAACAACAACAATCTAATGTAAAAAATATACAACCATCTTCAAATCTACAAAGAAAAAAAGGATAGAATCCCATTGGACACGGTATGATGTATTGACAGCTCTTATAGGGAAAATGGAAAGGAAAAATGAGAAAAAGCTATTTGTGTTCAAAGCAGAAAAAAAAAAAAAACACTGTTGCAGTCTGTGTTTATTGCACCCAGTGCAAACTTTGATCAAACTAATCTATTTCATTGTTGCTATCACAAGTTAAAAAGCAGTTTTACACAAGTTTTAGGTTAAAACACCAGAGTAGTTATCCAGTCAGAGCTAAAATGCTCCAAACCTCTAGGAATAGTGGAAGGAGGTCTTGGTTGAAAAGAAATTGGATTTTAACAAAATCATTTGTTCACCCAAAAGCATCCAGGCACATACCCTTAACAGATTAGTTTTTACTGCTCAGTCCTCTTGTCTAAATCACTTGCCGAATTAGGTGGTTCACTGTCGACTCAGTCTTCCGATTCATTTCTCTGGCTTCGTTCATACATGACAAATTTTTAATCAGTGCAGCCTTGCTAACTCTTAGCGTTGGCAAGGGGGTCCAGAGTTCCTGTTCTGTGATCATAGCTGCTTCCAAAGTGGAGCTAATTATGTTAGCGTGAACTGCTAATGAACTGCTTTTAATTTGAAATGCCAGATTCACTGATTCATAACTCTTGTAGCTAATTGCCAAAGAAGAGGGGGACATCTATCACAGTGATGGTTGCAATAAGAAAGTGAGCTTTGGCACAAAACTCACCTGCAATGCCAAGAAAAGGGACTAAGGAGAGTATGCAGGCAGTTGCAAGACCAAAATATGAATGTATGAGAAAAGATGTGTTACTGACTTTGGAAGAACTCGTTCCATTTCCTTAGTTCTAATGTTTGTTTTTTTGGGTTTTTTTTTTGTACATCTTTGTGCCACCCAGAGTCAAATCCACTTATTTCGCTGTTATAGCAGAAACTTGATTTTTTTTCTAATAAAATGAAGCTATGTTTCTGATATTACAGATCCTCAGATCTCTCCCAAGACAAATATTTTAACGTTTTGCCCCTTTCACCCCACAAGATTATTTGTAGGAGGCAATCAGACAGACCAGCAATATCCAGTTTAGCAGAACACATGGATTAGTGTGTAAGCTGCTACACTCAGAGAAGACTACACTCAAAAACGATTACACATGGCATTTGCAGGAGAACTTGTTGATTTCTCTCAAACCTAAATAATTGATAACGAGCAGAAGTATTAATTGAAAATGCACTGTGGTTAAGGAAAGAGTGCAAAAAATAACATAATAAAAGTGGAAGAGATAAACAGCAGATCCTTTCAGATTTTTCCTTTGATTCATCAGAGCTAGTTTGAGTTTTTGATCCATAAACCTAATGAGGATAGTTTATCCATGTCCTTTTTCCTGGGAAGTGGATGGCAGATCTCGATGGTATTTAGATCCAGGGAAATCCCTTTAGACATGAGAAATGTTTCAACTTGACTTTCCACTCTCTCCCCTGGATCAGAATCGTTGGTACCAGTGCTGCTAGCCGCTGTGCTAGCCCTTGTCCGGGGTTTGATCTGTAATCCAGTGAGAATGACAATATTCCTCCTTGCTTGTTGTTCCACGTTTTCCACTCTTTTTTCGAGAATGTCGACCCTGTTATCTCGTTGCTTGTTCTGGGCTTGGAGTTGTCGGATTTCTTGAACTAGCTCCATGAGAGCAGATAGCTTAGCTTTAGTGTTGTCCATCGCTTTTCTTATATCGTCTTGGTCACTTGGATTTTCTTCGGGGCCATGGCCAGCTCTCTATTTTGCAGAAGTACTACTTTTGTTGCAGTAATTCTGCAATATATTAAGTTTTGCATCACTTAAATACATTGATGGAGACCAGAGCTGTCGAAAGGCATCCACTCATTGACCCGGAACCGGAGCAAAAAAGAATAATAAATAATGTTCATGTTGTCTTCATAACAAACCCCCCAATTAAACTACTGCACTTGACAAACAAATGGCCATAATAAATGTGACCCTATTTTTCTGTTGTTGAAACAAAAAAGATGACATAGTCTAGATTTTGTAGCAACAATGTTAGAATTTTACTGCTGTGACTTGAGGAGCACTACAAACTCAACTTTGCTCAAGTATTTGGATTACTTTATCACTCCCAAGTATGGACTAAAGAGGACAATATTTGTATTTAGTTCATGGATTTTTTTTAGTCTTACCATATTTCCTCAAGGGCTCTATGCAAATAATATGGTAAGTAGAGGATGGTGTCATTAGGCAACGTCTTGCAACTTTTAGGTCAGTGAATAACAACTTGTCCTACAGAGGATTTGGCAGAACTAAGCTTAGATTACAATGACAGTTTACATTTCAGTCCTTAAATCACCCAGAAGCTCTAAGAATCTAGAATTCCTGTGGAATTCTAGAAGTATTTACCCTGGTGGGAAAGATAAGCTCTCTGTAGTATGCTATTGTGTCTACAACGATAACACAGCAATTTGTGAAAAGCAATACTGGTTAACACCAACCTTTTAGATGTGCAAATTCAAGACCATACCTGCTTCATGATTGATAACCATTTTGAGTTGCTAAATTGATGTTTTTTTGCATTTACTCCTCCCAATATATATCCACATTCCATCCTTCATTGCATTTTCATTAAAGGCTATGTGTTAAATAGATCTTCTGTAACTTTTTGCCCATTTAACAGACTCAGTCTTCAGTGGATCGCGTCAGTGAATCTAATGCAACAAGTTTGTGCATGCGGTGTTAAAATTCTGCACGTTTTATTCTCAAGCAAACCTTTAGTCAATTAGCCTCTCAGTATTGAGATCCTGTCAGCCATCAACAATGAGATTCATGTCAGTGGATAAATTTGAGTGACACATGCTTCTGGCACTGTCCAATCAACCCTCACACTGCTGTCACTCAGTTCCTGCAGAGTGGATCTGCATATTTAGTAGGATATTATACATATTTTCAGTTCAGCAGAATTTGAGTTTTGGATTATGAATAACATATGTTACCTGAAGATTTGAATTTATGGAGAAATGATATTTACTAAATGAGCCTAAAATAGGAAGTATGAAAGAGCTAGTTGTTTCACATTTGCTTACAAGGCAAGGCAAGGCAAGTTTATTTGTATAGCACAATTCGTACACAAAGTAATTCAAGGTGCTTCACAAAACAGAAAAAATGCATTAAAATCACAATACATCATAGAAATAATCAACATAAAATTTACTTTAAAAGAAAAAAAAAAAAAAAAAAAAAAGGATTTAAAAAGAAAGGAAGGAAAGAAAAGTGCAGATAGGACTTTTCAATCATGTACATGACTAAACAGAAATGTTTTAAGCCTAGATTTGAACATGAACACAGAAGAGGCCTGTCTTATGGCTTCAGGGAGGCTGTTCCAGATTTTAGCTGCAGAATATTGAAACGCTGATTCCCCTTGTTTAGTTCTGACTCTGGGAATCAACAGGAGGCCGGTCCCTGAGGTCCTCAGAGTACGAGATGGTTCATATGGCACTAACATGTCAGAGATGTACTTTGGTGGCCATGGAGAGACTTGTACACAAGCAGAACTGCTTTGAAGTCTATTCTTTGAGGTACAGGGAGCCAGTGCAAAGACCTGAGCACAGGACTAATGTGATCATACTTCCTGGTTTTGGTCAGGACACGAGCAGCAGCATTCTGGATGTACTGAAGCTGTTTTACAGCTCGTTTGGAGAGGCCGGTGAGCAGGCCGTTACAGTAGTCTAACCTACTGGTGACAAATGCATGAATAAGTATCTCCAGGTCTCGCTTTGACATTATGTTTTTGATTTTGGCAATGTTTTTCAGATGGTAAAATGCCGCTGATGTTACTGACTTGATATGGCTGTTAAAGTTCAGGTCAGAGTCCATGATTACCCCTAGATTTCTGACTTGATTTGAGGGTTTAAGAGACAAAGAATGAAGGTAGCTGCTGACACTTTCTCTTTGTTTCTGTGGGCCAA
This sequence comes from Oryzias curvinotus, assembly GCA_023969325.1. Lineage (NCBI taxonomy): Eukaryota > Metazoa > Chordata > Actinopteri > Beloniformes > Adrianichthyidae > Oryzias > Oryzias curvinotus. Next base: position 29,416,698 of record CM043715.1, on the reverse strand, counting down.
AAACAATAACTTCGGTCTTGTTACATTGGGGTTTAGGGACTAATTTGTAGGGGTGTGTATTGGTAAAAGTCTGGTGATACGACACATATCCCGATATTGTACCGGAACACATTTTCATATTTTAGGACTTAGAAAAAAACCTTTACCTGAATATCAATAGGCCTTTCATCATAATAAAATGGTGACATTTATTTCATTTAATTATCACAATGTTAAGGACTGCAACTGTATCCCATATACACTGTCATACTCTGTGGTAACGTGAGCAGACCCAAACGCTGAAACCCAAAATGACAGACACAGGAAGTGGCGAGAATGGATTTAATTTTGATAAGTCTTGGATAGCTTGGAGATTGATGACGAAGATATCACCGGAGCAGAAGAGAGCAGAAGAGACCAGAAGTAGAGGAGGATTTCGGAGCAAAGCTGGAGCAACCTCTCTGAGGTGAGTGGAACTCGGCTTGCGAGGAACGGGCTTGATGACAGGATGGAATTAGAGCGCTGGAAATTCGAGGAGCTGGAATACGGACTTGAGGCTGATGATCTTGTGGCTGGACCCAGGTCGGCATGGATGGATGCGAGAATTCATAGAGGGCAAACGAACTGGCGATGAATACTGGTCCGGAGCCGTCTTAAATACAGGTGCAGGTTCAATCAAGGAGAAAGCAGAGAAGGGAGGGGCAGGAGAGGTCTCCCGGGGGTACCATGACATACACGTTGCTTTTACCCAAGCAGTGCTTTTATTCTTTTATTTTGGTAACTTAAAATAACTTCAACTTAACTTAAATGTAGCTTTTTCTTTCAAACAAATTAGGAGCCTAAACAGTGCTTCAAAATTAAAAGGGGGGGGGGGGGGCAATTATTTCCAGAAACAATAAAGTTTGATGATGAGGGGGCTGGACAGGGTGAAGGAGAGTTGCTTTAATGTAGCTAAGATGTTTTATTTCTGTTCTTTTATTTCTTGTCCAGAATATCTAGCCTAAAGTGGGTCTACAACCTGAACCTGGTTTATTTTTATCCTTTTTTTTATGTTAAATTGGCTGAGTGAAAAACAGGAAAGAATCAAATACCTGGTATGGAGTCCAATAATTAATGATTAATTCATGATTCATTCTCTTTTACTGTTACTATGATGTTGGATTTTTCTCATTGATTTCCAAGATTGTTTCGGGAGACAAAGTTGTCACCTGTCCAGGGACTGTAAATGAAAAAAAAAAGCATTTTTGGCTAATTCTGGTAAATTTGCATAGACACCTTTTTACGTGTCCCTGTCAAAGTAATAAATAAATATTAAATAAATGGTGTTTTGCTTTTTGTCAAGAGACTTTTGGCGGGTTGGTTGAAAGTAGAATTTAGTTTCTTATTAAACATTATACAAATAAATAATTTTAAAATCTTAAAAAAAGAAGAATGTCTGTCTCTTTTTCTCTCTCTTCAGTTCATTTTGGTTATGTTGCTCAAGGTTAAAAACCACATGATGCCCTTTGCTTCGGTTTTGCCTCCGGGAGTCATAAAACTGCTGGCTGCAAGAGAAAATGAGTTTACCTTATATTAGCATATAACTGCAATTAGCGTATTACCCTTCATCTCATTATCACCTAAGTCTAATGAAAAAGTCTAATTAGAAATTAATCAGCTTTTTCTACATTTTGGTATTCAAATGACCTTTGAACAATAACTGTCTATAGGGGTTGTCTTGTGTTTAAGAAAAAAACTATTTATTAAGTGTCTCTAATTGAAAGACTGTTATCTCTTAGGTACAAATAAACAATATAAAGTTACATTGTATATAGTATTCACAGATAATTGGATGAATAACATGGCATGGTACATTTGATTGCAATGGAATTCAAGTTTACAGCACTTTAAGAAGGGCTTAGAAATTTAGCATGACCTTTTCCAATTGACCTTTTAAAGTCAACATTAAGTGAAAACTGTATCTGAGATTAAAGATTTTACAGGACCCTTTTTTGGCCCCTTTGAAATGACCTGTTCGTGGTTATTGAGGGGATGAAGGAGAGTCTAAGGCAGGGGTCGGGAACCTATGGCTCGCGAGCCACATATGGCTCTTTTGATGGTCACGTATGGCTCGCAGACAAATCTTTATTTATACCATTTTTTTTTTTATTAGACCAGTCATTCTCGTGCGATGCGATGCCAGAGGCGCGCAGTAGTAGCGGTGCTTGGAGAGAAAAACCTGCGCCAGCACTCAGTTTACTATTATCTACTATTTCACAGAGTTTATTCCAGCAGGAAACCTATTAATTGCCGTGTCTAAACCTGCGCGCTCCCGTCTCTGAGAAAGAGCGCGCAGATGAGGGGACGGGATGTGAGGAAGAAAGCAGAGGGTGGGGGTGGAGACAGGCAGCAGGTGAATCGCGCAGGGATTGTAATAACGTGAAACCCGCTGTCCGTCACTCACTGCAGTGTGTGTGTGTGTGTGTGTTTGTCTCCACGTCTGCATGTGAGTCTTTGTCACATCTACAGAACATTCAGACCTACGATCACGTTTAAAGTCTCAACGCCTGCATGAAGCTGAAAGTCACCACGTATCAACCAGACTAGACCATCAGCAGAACCACCACGAGAAATACTCATCATTTATTAGCAACAGCATAACGATGATATTAAAAATAATTCACAGACTTATTGTACTTTAAAAATGTTGAAATTACATCAAATGCTCACATTCACTTGTATTTTTAGTTTTAAACATATTGTAGCGGACTGAGTTGGGTCTGCTGTTGGGCCGCGTTAAAAGTTCTGAAGTTCATTGAACGCATCAAGCAGAGATCTGATTGGCTCTCAGTTCTGTCGCTCAGCCTGTTGTCAGGTAGTTTGGACCAATGGGGTTCAGCTAAGGGCCGAATAAGGGAAATGGGAGGACTGGAGCGGGAGCAGGGGAATAAAAAGCTGGGAGAAGAGCTCTCGTCTCGGCGGGACAGATTCAGGAGTTGCTGAATTAATTTCACGGCGTTTGCTGCGGTCTGCCGTAAACAGAATAAAGAACCTTAAAAGAGGTTAAGTCTCCGTGACTCAGTGTGGGAAAGGGACGCTACATTATTGTATGGCTCTTTCTAAATTACATTTAAAAATATGTGACGTTTATGGCTCTCTCGGCCAAAAAGGTTCCCGACCCCTGGTCTAAGGGCAGGGATGCCCAGTGTAGCTTAGTCTGTTTAGTTTAGTTTAGCAATTGGCTATTGTGTTTTATCATCTATTTTATGTTTTGTACAATTAGTGAAGCCCACTGGGTAAACTGTGTTGTAAAATGGGGCTATAGAAATAAAACTGAATTTGATTGAATTGATGAGCTTGATGTGACATTGGGGCATGATCTTGTAGAGTGGTTAAGACCCTATTGCACTTCACTGGTCCAGAACACCTTCAACAGCTGGACTTCTTTCAGAATTGGTTAAAGTAACAGTTACATTTAATTTGGCGTTTAAGGTCAACAGAAAGTAGCGGGTGTTTGGAAACTTGCTAGGCTGCTTAGGTATTGATGTTATGGATAGTTGTAAATACTACACCACAACCCACATTTGTACCTTAGTTACAACTGCCTTTACAGGTGGATAAGGGTTGTCTGCAGGGGAAAAATGGAAAAATCTGTACAGGGCATGGAAGTGGCCCACTCAAAATTTTAAGATTGTAAACCACTTGTTGGGCCTGTATGAGCAAAAATGTTCATGAGTATATTTTCTTATAAGCAGGCTGTTGGCAACAGGCCACAGCAAACACTTAAACAACATGCTGGGGTAGGTAAGGGTGAAGTGCATGCAGGTACTTATAGAACATATGTTATATGTCCCAAATTGTATGTATAGTTTATGATATTTTACTACATTTGTATTTGTTTAATGTATGTTTATTATTATTATTTTCATTCATTCATTCATTCTTTGTTTAAACATGTTTCTTTTTTTGTATTTCAGGTGTTTTAGGCGTTTTATGCATCAACTTATTTTAATATTTTACACTTTTACATTTTTGTGTCACATTTTAGACACATGTTTGTGTCTATGAAACCCAGGCCAACAGGAGGACAGAGCAGACAGTATCTTCCTGGTTCTCTCTTCTTAAGGTTTTTTTTTTTTCATTTCTCTTTTACTTGTACTTGTTTTTGTGTATTTTATTATGAGGGGCGTATTAATTATTTTTTGCATTGGTGTTTTTGCATCCTTGTTTGTTCTTATGTACAGCACCTTGAGCTGTTTTCTTAACATGAAAGGTGCTAAAAAAAATTTTTTTTGAATATGTACATACAGATTTTATGTTTTTTAGCCTCTTGTACCCTTTGCACTGCACAAGAGGACCCTTAGTGCTGTTCAAGTCATGAGTGTGTGCTCCGTTCATGCACCTTGGACTCAGCCTGCCATAACAGAATTTAGGCAATCGAAGTGTGGGCGTCCTACGGGCACTTATGTATCACCTGTACACCCTTTATGCAGCGAACGGCTTGTGGCATAGTGCACTGTATGACAGCTACAATTTTCTTACAAATACTTCACAATACATTTACCACACGCATAATATCATCAATCAATCAATCAGACTTATATGGTCCATTTTATTGATGCCCCTAAAGGTGGTCGAGTCTCTAGAGAACTACAAGACACACCTGCGCTCCGTTTAAGATGTAGCCACACCTCTCAATGACCCTCCATGGGCCCGAACAACCTGAAAACCCAAAGCAGCTATGCAGGACAACCCTCTGTACAGGTGCAAGTGACGAAGGCCTTTGTATCAAATCAATCAAAAAAATTCCCTTTATTGCATTTTCCACATACTGCATTGTTCTTCCTGCTTGCTTTGTTTGTTTTCTTGTTTGTGTCATATTGTTCAAATTCACCCTCTCTGAGAGAACCAAACTGACAGCAATTAGAAATAAAAAACACCAGACGATCAAGGAAATAGTTAAAGAAATTTTTTTTACAGCAAGCCTAAAACAGCATTAAAATTAAAATGTATTGGTTTTAATAATATTTAATCTAAACTGAGTGCTATTTCCTTGGATCTGTGATTACTAAACCCCTCCACCTTTATTTTAAGTGTGTATAACACATTTTAAAGATGGATGCTGCATAAATCAGCTATTGAGATGGACTTGATAGCTTTGAAGATCCTCATTTTAAAAGGTTTCCATACATTCTAGAAGGAGTCTAGCAGTCCTGTACTGAGCAGCAGTGATCAGTATATTTCTGTGGGATTACCACTTTAGCTCCCCTGGTTCCGCCTTGGCAGCAGCTCAATAACCCTCACAGACAAGTTATAAGTCCCCAGTCTTCTGCTGAAACCATCTTCATCATCGGAGGCTTTGCTTGTATGTCCTCGGCTGAAATGTGCTAAAACTTTGTTATCAATGTGAACTTTTGAACTCAAACTGAAAATCAGCTTCCTGCCCCTTTTCTTTACCCGTCTTCCTTTCTGCTTCCTCTCAGCTGCGAAATCACACGGCTTCACAATGTTGTAATCGTAATCTGAAATAAATGACTAGATGATTTTCAGACATTTTACTGTCAATGTAAGGAATTCTAAATCATTATTTTAATGCTAATATTATTGCACATTTTGTTTTGTTTTTTTGGAACTGTTATAATCCCAAGTCCTTCGACAAAAACACATAGGTAGGTCACTAAAATCTGCTGCTGATTTAAAGCCCTGTGATTTTTTTATTTTTCTTGTCAAACCTCCCACCTCTAAGGTTTGCAGAATGATGAATTACTCTAAGGCGTGGAGGGGGTGAGTGGCAGTTAAATTTGTTCATGTCATGCTGACCTTAAGTCACCTTATCAAACTCTAAAAAATACCCAACTCTGAGCAAAAATTCTTTATTTTAATGCGTGGAACAATTGATATGAAAATAAAAATAATTCTTAAAGAGTTTCTCTGGTCCTTTACTAAATCTTTTATTACTGAGTTAACTTCACAGTCGTAAAATATGAACAACAACTTGAAAAGCAAAGATAAGTGAATTTATTTCAGTATAAATATTTAAACAGAAGACCAGGACTAGTACAATATGGAGAATACAAATGTTAGAAAAGCACAGAACTGGAGCACTAGCTAAAGCTAAGCTAAATAACCACCCGGCTTTCTTTTATCACATTTATTTATTTCTTATAGCTTATCAAAAGTTCAATCTAGAACACCCCTAGATACTTATATCTTCTTGTCTGATCTGCTAGCCATTTCTCAGTGGATCCATGTGTCTCTTCAGTGCCATTGCTTCCTTTGGCCTTTCATTTTTCTTTGCCAGAAATGCCTAATTCTACTTTACATCTTTTATTTCAAGACTATACAGGATCTCTGTATGGTAGAAATCACAAGTATAATCTTCTTTAAAATGAGATATGGCAATCAATATAAATGAATTAATAAATAGGGAACCTTATGACTGTATCATACCACCTAATCATAGATCACATATACCAAAATGTCAGTGTGCGGTGACCTAAATGCAAATTTTTCAACAAAACAGACAGGTGGCAACATTTGGATGGTCAAGGTGACTGTCCAGTGACAGGCAGGTGGCAGGAGGACAGCAGCGCAATGATTGACTGAGAAGAGGGTCTCCAAGATCCCCATAATTGACTGATCGGCCGACTTCATGCTGCCACCCTCCAGCCAGCCCCCTGCCCCCATGCTGCTGTCCCATTGCCACCAACAGATTGTTATAAACTGTATGGCAGCAGCGCAGGCACTTGATGATGGCTGTTGACAGCCTCTATATAAATGAGGAGACAGCGTTGATGCTGAGCAAAAGTTGTTGTTGGGTGAGGCCGTGGTTGCAGAGCAGAGTGTTGCTTTGACAATATGCGGACAGTTTTTAAACCCCGGGCTACAGAGAAGCCGGTGGCCGGTAGCACTTAATATTTGATGCCATGGTCTGAAGACATTTACACATCCTCCAATCAGAGCTGCTGCTGGCCGGCGATCTGACCACCCTGTGGCCGGCCCAGCTGTTACCCGATTTCGTAATTACATCATTCCCTCCCTGACTGCCGCCGTCTGCATTCATTCTTTGCCCCATTATAGTCCTTCATGCGCAAATTTCGAACTTTACCCGTTTAGGTTAAATGGAAGCAACTGACCTTGCAGGGCTGACCTTGTGTGATTACATGCAAATTAGCATCTTTAAATCAGTAGACTACTTATCAATGTGGACTGCTTGCACAAATGTTTATTTTCTGTAGAACAAATGTAAAAAAAAACAGCTAAAAATATTTCTAATATAAAAAAAGCAATTAAAAGGTATCAACTAAAAACTGATGAATGAAATAAGAGAAAAATGCTTTGGGCTCAGATTGGTTAGCCTCTAATTCTCTTGGCTGCATAAACAGGAGGATCGTGGCGGAGGTGTTGGAATTTTCTGATAAGTGTTCACTGTTCAGTCTCCAACTTATTCATGTGGAGATGCACCCTTGGTCAAGGCATTACCCCCATGTTGATCCAGATGGGATGTTAGCCCTTGGCATGGCCTTGACACCAGTGATGTGTGTGCAAGGATGGAGAACGATGCATTGTAAAGCAATTCAGGAAATTTAACATAGGTTAACATGTTCAGACATCTACAGTAATCATTTTTCTAAACCAGAAAATCCAGGTGGGAGTTGAGCCTCACTAGCCCATTTGCTTTTCATTCATGCTGTCTTTTCGTCTTACAGTAATTCTAATCATTTATTTTACTATTCCTCTGTGTGAATCCATGACTTTTTCCACTGACCCTCATCTTTCATGGCATCATTTATCGCTTTTGTTCCCTGTCTTTTCTGTGTTATTTTTAATGACCTTCTCTTATCCATTCATCCAGCTCCAGTTGCCCTACCTTCCTCTGCTTTTCATTCATTAACACCTGACCCATCCCATTTACCAACACCAGCTGGAGCCTCTGATCTCAGCTGCGGTGACTTGCATCATTGTGTTGTGAATGTTTGCAAGCCTTTTAGGCAGCGATGCAAGTGGCATCAGACACAGCAGAGATTTGTCTCCATTACACCTGGTCAACACCGTTCTCGGGCAGAGATGAGGCCAGCTTTTAAACACACAAAAAAGGTGTTTTTCTGAGGTTACCAATACACTTGTATTAAAGAGTCTTTTCTTTTCTTTTTTTATGCCAATGCAGGCAATGCACATTTGTAGTAGGAGAGGAGGACTTGTTGAAGTTGTGGAAGTGGTTCCATGATAAAAGATGTTGCTTTCCGTGTTGTTCCCTGAAAAAACTGCTTGAAAATCTGAACAAATTGTTCTTTCTGTAAAGACAAGAGTGTGACATTTTTCCTCCCAGTCTGGGAGAAATGCCGTGCGCCTTGGCCATGGGGGAGTGATCAACGCAGCAACAGGTGGCTTCCTGGGGCAGAATCACATTGAGGTGTGTCAACCGCTGCCCAGGAGAAACAGTGAAAGTCCTGCCATTATAATACAGTTTGTTGAACAAGAAAAATAAAATGATACTCCTAAAACAAGACGGTAAACAAAAGGAACAAATGTTTTCATTAATGATGGTGTTAGGAAAAAAAAATATGTTATTATATTATAATTATACAGAAATTGCCCCCCCAAAAAAGCCAGATACCAAAAAGAAAAACAGGATTAATCATCAATAACAAATTTAAAAGTCCCCATTGAACTAAATGGAACTGCAGAAGAAACTAAAATACTGGTAGAGCTTGACAAATACTGACAACACTGTATCTGGAAAATGGTTTAACAAGATAACATCCAAGTTGAAACATCTACTGCATTAACAAATCCTCTTAACTTTCTAATTATTTTGCCTTTTATCTTCAGTTTTTTCATTTGCATGTTGGAATTACATAAAAAAGTGTGCCTCGTTTAAAGTGGTAAAAGCTCAGTGAAACAAGTTCAGACCATTTGGAAGCAGACAGAATTTCAAATGTGAAGTGGACTTTTTCAGCTCATCATTTTAAGAGCCCTACAATGTATGATGTCATGAAATCTTATGGAATGACCCAACTTGAGATTGGTACTTTGAAGAATGTCTTCTCCTTATTGTCCACTTATTTTATTCAAGCTGTGTTTTTCCAGTTGGGGGGTTATTTTTTTTATAACCATTGCACTGCCTCCCCTAAAGATAGTCACTATCAGAACTCAATTTTAGCATAGATCCCTCTGCATCATTTTAACTTTTTGATGCTTCAGTCCATTATGTTTCATGTACAGACTACTGACAAATGGGATCATTGCGGCAGGTACTACCTATCAGTTGGCGGTACCCGGTGATACTACTCAGACTCCAATATTTTAAAAAATATGTCTAACCAGTGTCCTTTTGTCAGCAACTGGTGACCCAAAAGGCCTGAGACTTGGCTTGATGGAGAAAACTTAGTAAACCCAAACATGCCAACAAAACAGTGGAGAAAGAAAAAAGATGATAAAGCAGATGACCTGACAATCAAGAACTGAACAGCATACTTCAGTACACTGATAAGAAATAACTAAATGAAGACAAGCTGTGGATGATCAGCCTTAACTTGGTGTCACTGATAAAGCTATCAAAATTTAATGTTTATTATTTAATACATCGCTCACGTTTATAACAAGCTACTGAAAGTTAAACTGGTGGTTAGAAGTCAACTGTTGCCATTTTCATTGTTCAAAAATGTGTCATGCATCCTAATGAATAGCTCAAAGATCATAAGTCTATGTTAAGGGGGAGCATCCTCTCCAAATCCATCTGTGGTAACATCACAGCCCTGCTTGTTCCATTGCCCTAAGTCAGGGGTGTCAAACTCATTTTCACTGAGGGCCACATCAGCATAGTGGCTGTCCTCAAAGGGCCAGATGTAACTAATACATGTAACTAAATGTAATGAAAAATAAACGTAACTACTCTTAATGTTAAATAACTAATTATTCATTATATTTTTTAAAGTGAGAATTACAGTTGCACAGAAAACATATGTTTGCTTGTTACTTTAGCATAAATCCTTTACATTGGATTCTGTTAGGTTAGGTTATATGGACAGTGTTTAAGTCCTAATGTATAGCTGCCCAATCCCATATTTCAGTCAACTGCTGCACTCACACTGTTAATTTACATGAAGGAATACTACAAATCAAGATAGCAGTGATGGAACCTTTTGTTGGAGCTCCGTGAGGGCATGTTTTTCATCTCAATCAGCTGCTGCCACAACACTATAGGGAATTAAGGGTAGAAGCACACAATAATCAAGAAAGAAATCTAAAAATAATAAAAAAGTAAAATGCTGAGAGGGCAACAGAACTGCTTGAAAGGAGGAAAGAATGACAGCATGAAAAAGTAAAAGACATTCTTAACAGTTGATTCTTCCTTTCCCTCCAGAAGAGAATGAAGAAAACATGCTGCAAAAGGGAGCTCACAGTTATGGAAAGGTTTTTTCTGTCATTAATTTATGCCCCTTGTTTATGAGTCATCGCTTGTTTTCTCGACCTATTTTTAATGGCTTTGTTCTGTATTCACTCTTTTGGGGGGAAAAAAAGGAATTAAAAGCATTTTGAGATCCAGCTACTGTTTCAAATGCAGTTTGTCTCAACAAAATGTTTATAAGACCAAAGGCAAGTAGCTTTTTTCAGTTTGCACGCAGCCTATTAAGAATAGAAAGGTGCGTTTTGTGTGAAATCCTCAGTTTGTGTCACAGTTTTACCTCAGTTGTGTTTTGTGACAAACTGCTCAAAGCTGAATTCATTATGCAGCATATTTTCACCCACCTGCAGTGTAAAGGTAGGAAACAGTCCTGTTTACACAGAGCAACACCTAGTCTGTTTGCATTTACCTGCTTTTGCTACTTAGAGGGGGATTTTGTTTGAGAATCTACATCAACAGACTTCACTCATGTTCTTTTGCTTTGACTTTTTTTTTTTCTTAACCTTTACTCTTCTCACTCTGTAGCTGAAGAAACTCTGCCTTAACGGTGCTTTAAAAAGATAACTTGGTGTGTCTACCAGAAATTCAGAGATTTAAACACCAGTGTTCTTATTAAAATAGAGGCTACAATGTAAATCTAAATAAGCATGTAAATGTATGAAAAAGCAAATGACAATGTGAAAAGGAGCATCCATAGACATTACCAAGAATCTGCTATGCTAGACGTGTTTGACATTTTTGAAAGTATAAATGTGAATGTTTTTCCATCACATGAATAAGCTAAACTTTTCCCTTAACAGTTAAAACTGCAAAAGTGACTGAGATGAGCAACACCACATCTTACAGTTCTTATTCAGTTGCCTTAAAAAACCAAAACTCTGAAAATATGAATTAATAAAACTCTTCATAAAATGTTTGCTATCATACTTCTCTTTTCAAAAGCAAAAATATTATTTCAAAATGTTTTAAATCCAAAAGAAATATTTGATAATGCTTTTTATTGTTCACTGTTTTTCTGCTAAAACTGTCAAACCTTCTGTTTCATGGTTAAATTAATATTTCATTTTAGACTAAAAGGTAGCTCAAAGAATAAGCAAAAATAGTAAAACCAACATAATTATGTTACTAAAAACTAAATGTTAAACTATGTTAGCTCAGAATGGTGATGTTTAGCTGTAGTTTCCTTCTGCTACTAACTGCAGATGCTTCACTGCACAAGTCTTGGATGCCTCTTGTTTTTGTGTCACAATCCAGAATAATGCAACTTGGCCTCTCGAAAAAAAGAACATCCCATAAAGCCTTGTGTGATAAAAAGCATGTGACATTGTTTCAGTGGTAACTTTCTGCAGTGCAGACCCCCTAAAAGAAAAGAACTTATTTGTGGAGACTGAGGCTGAGCTGCTTGAATCGCTCGGCAAACCAAAGAAAATGAAAAATAATGAGGAGGTTTTTTTTTTCTTTTTATAAACTTTGACAACAATAGGTCATTAAGACCTAAACTTCAAGAATACGTTTTAATATGTTTTACGTCTGAAAAAAAAAGTGAAAGAAAAAAAAATGTCGTGGTATTTTTAGCATAGATGCAAAGTACTTTACAAATAAGGCAAGGTTAAATACATTTTTAATTTGAGTCTTTCGGCTGACAAAAAAAAAAAAAAAAATCCTTAAATAACTACAAAAGCATTTTGTTTCAGTCTCCAGTCTTTGAAACGATTTTATTAAATCAAAAGAATCAGTTTCTGGTAGTTGGTACACTTCTGCTGACAAACTGGGGGATTTTGACCATTATTTCTAAACCAATAAGGTATCCAGGTATCACTTCTGGCTCATTAAACATCACAATGTAGCTACTGAACGCTCATAGTTACCCTGATCATCCAAAACCACTAAAGTTAAAAGTGTTTGTTTGTCTTTAAAAAGCCAATTCTTATCCTCTGATTGAAGCAAACTGACTGAAATCACAAATAGACTCTATTTAGAAACAAATAAATTCCAGTAACAAAGTTCAAACCACTCAATTAATAACAGATTTCCTGTTTCCCTCTGGGAGTTAGCCAAGAGCTAAAGCTGGTGAAATAGGTAATTTAAATGTGGATTCTCTTGTTTAGAGATCAAATTACATAGTCAAATCCAATCTAGAGCCTTGATCAATTTCCTGCTTTGGCAGGGTGAACCACAGGCCCTTGGGACAACCAATTTTGTTCCGTGTAATGAGTCAAGTCCAGCTTTTTATTTGTTGGATTGACTCTCAATGTTTATGCAAACAGTCTAAGAAAATCGTTGAAGTTGCAGGATTTTCACATTTTTGAAGCAGTGGATGAAATGATTTATAACATAACCGTTTCCACGCAAGTCATATTATGAACAGGAGGATGACTGAAAGATTCAAAAAAGAAAAAGGTTTTAATAATACATTTTTTTATTTACCAGGATACTAACAGATACTGGTGCGAGGGACCCCGGACCGTCAACTGGATGACAAAGTCTGGCTGGGCGAGGACACGCCTCAGTTCTAAAGTTATGACTCTTTTAACTGATTCTTTTAATTGAAGCTGCTTTTTTTCTTGTGTTTTAAGTTTTTCCCCAGGACTTTTTTTTTTTTTTTTTAGATTTTTTTGGTAGTTTTTAATCCCAAAGCTCAGAGGCCGTAAATACAATGTTTGTCGTGGCCCAGGGTCAGGTCCTCTTTGGTAGTTTCACGTGTGCTCTCACCCAGTTCATTCTCCTAGCTCAGTAACCACATATTTCCTATCCCCATCCATAACCAGTCCTTACAGTATTCTAAAGAAAAGTTAAAAAAAAGCCATTAAAACAATAAAAATGATTAAAAGTTCATGAATAAGAGGCCGGCGAAAGCTCTGTTAAAGCTGGTTCACGCAGTCAGCCAGGCCCAGTAGCATATCCTTTGTGACCTCTATAGCAGCAGCGGTCCCTTTTCCCCTCCAGGCGTGGTTGATCCTTCAGATGTGGGTTCTACACACACAATCAGAGCAAAAGCTAGTACTCTGTTCTAAGCACACATTCACCTAAGCGTCTCCAGCGGGATACTTGCACACAAGCTAGGAATAAACTCTGCCATTGCTGTGTTTAAGAGCGACACTCGGGTTTTCCGGCATACTCCGTTCCCTGTCCACAGCCCATGATCTCACAACCCCTTGAGGTGGCTGCCACAATCTTCTCTACCCCCTCTGGACTGACCAGCATGTCCTTCCCAGGCTGCCCTTGTGTGCTTCTTCTGCCTGGTTCCTCTTTCGGCTTCTGATAAGTCGGCTCATAGCTGAGCCTCATCTTCTAGATGTTCATTAGGCAGAGTCACTAAAACTATTTAAAAAAAATGCACTAACTCATTCCAAAAACACCATGCAGACAAACATATACACGCAAAAACCTTTTACAAAAATGTACATATGGCTTCATAATCTGCTGGATCCTTTTTGGGGTCATGGGGCTGCTGGAGGCAAACCAGCTACTGCTGGATAAGCGCGGGATACCCCCAACAGTCTGTTGCAGGGCCTCACTCACTCACATACACAACTAGAGACAATTTAAAGACACAAATTAACCTACAAAAGAAGTTTTATGACTGTAGGAGGAAACCAGTGTGCCTGGAGAAAACCCAAGATGGGATTTGAAGCGGGGCCTTCTCGCTGTAAGGCAAGATTGCTAACCATGCATATGACCCTCTAATTTCATAGAAAATATTCTGTCAACAAAAGACCACATCGCTGTGGTGTGTATAAACCAACAGCTATGTGTATTGCTAGACTGGGAAAAAGTGGATTTAACAGACTTTGAAAACAGCAGGGTATAAAACTTAAACTAATAGGCTGAATATATAAATGATTCCAGGAAGTCCTATGCATTCAATGAAATGATGGAACATTATGCAGTCAGACAACATAAAAAAAAGCGCAGCAAGCACCACATATGCCTGGAAACACAAACATAATCAAACACATGAAAGAGCCAAAAGAAACCCTGGACAACTTGAAAGGAGCTGGATACCTTTGGAAGGCTCATTCATTACACGGCTACTGTACCATGACTGACTTCAACACCGTCTGTTCAGTGATGGAGGCCCACAAGTTCACAATGAAGATGTTTGTCCACAAACAAATTGTTGACATTCTCTTCTGGGGAGCTGCGGCTCACCGTGCACTTGTTTTAGTTTGGTCGGCGTTACGCAAATTGCAGCACACTTGCATCAGCAGTTTGTACAAAAGTGATCTGCAAACACTGGAATGCAGCCATTCTCAAAGTACAAACAACACAATCTGCACAGCTTTCAAATGTGTTCATGTCTTGTGTTTGTAGAAGCATTGATCTGATGACTTCTTAGCATTTCTTCAAAGTGATTCTAAAAACTTTTCAAATCCTTTCCTTCAAAAATAAAATACTGCACCACTAAAAAAAAAAAAAAAAAACTTCTATTGACGTAACTGCTGTGAAACAAATTTATTTGAAGAATTTATCATTTCATTAAAAAAAGTACACTTTTTTTTTAATAATGGATTTTTCAAAAAGTATTTTTTTTCTTCTAATCAACCAAAATTTTGAAAAATAGAAAAAAAAATAAATAAAATAACGTTAAATCAGATTGTTACACTGATTGTTAGACTGATTGTTACACTGATTAAGTTTTTGATTTTGTTTTTTTTAATGTGTTCTTGGAGCATTTTCTGACAACGGAGAACATATATTAAGAAAAGTACCGTAAGCTCAAAATCAATAAAATTGTTACTGAGCAGATGGAAAAAAATGCTGTTGGAAGAAGTTTGTAAATGTGATGTAGAGCCTACGACAGCAAGCTGAAACCAAAGTTAAAGTTCCATTATTTTTTCTCTGGATTGCACCCATCCCCTGGGAGAGTGCGTGGTGAGCTGCAGACACAGCCATGCTGGGAAACCATTTGATAGTTTAACCCCTGATCCAACACCTTTATGTCCATCAGGGAGGGATTTGTGTGTTATTTTCCTACACTGTGGCCTAATTTATCTGAGGATGGTCCATGTAAAAAAAAAAAAAAAAAAAAAAAAAAAATGAAAGGAGTCTACAGACTATTAAGTGAGTGCAAGGAGAGCTTTGCCCCTCATTGACACATGAGAGGTTTAGCTGCTCTTAAGGGAAATACTTTTGTCTAGAATTGTTGCACAAACCAAAGGTGATGAAGATATTGTGAGTTTTCATAGAAAAGGAAATAGTAACATTTGATATTATCCTTGATCTTGTTTCATAAATAAAAATATAAAATGTCCATTCTACAACTTGCAGCACTGTGCCCAAAGGTGCCGACAATGAGGGGTACACTGCATACTGTGTCCATGCTCAGCTGGGATTAGCGTGCTCGCATGCCAGCCACTGTTCCAGCAATGCATGGGGAATAGTTGACAGTTTAAGCATGGACAAAATGTAAATATTCAAACTTGTTATGATTTTTTTGGGTTTATTTTGATGTTTTATTTGTGACATTTCAAAAAAAAAAACAACAGAAAAAAGTGTAAAGATTTATTTTCCACAACTTATTTGTTCAAAAGTAGGAGCACCAGCGTCTCACGGGCTCCAGGAGTCCCCTGCAGTTCGCTAATGCTCTGTCAATTCTGGCACAATGTCAGCAGGTGCAGGAATAAGGCTGTGCCACAACGTGAAGCACAGCACATGCATTAATAATCATCTGCATCTTTTCTAGAATTTCCCTCAGACCAGTTTAAGCATTTCTGGGATTTTGATGTATTTTGGCTAAATCTTCTACTTCAGTGGCCATAAAGTCTGCAAACAAGTATAAAAAAAGGAAATAAATACAATTAACAGGGATGCCCTATTCTGATAACATGACAGGAAATCAGGTCTAATCATGTGGTTTCAGACTCGATTGAAACCAGATGTTGCATCTCGATCAGGGATCAGATATTTATTTTATTATTTTAATCAGCGCTTATAAGCTTATAAATACAGTTAAAATAGTGTACTAGACGTCTGCACGTCAAGAACAGATCACAACATTGTCCATAAAATACAGCAGAATGTGGCACTACTTTGGGCAGGAGGTGCACAAAATTGGTTCTGTAAAGTTAGCGAGATATTCACAAATTCTGACTTCCAGGCTCAATAACTCCAAGGGACAGTCTACTAAGAGCAAACTCTGGGTTAAGGTGAAAAAATAAATAAATAAATTTAGGTGTTGGATGATAAAATAAGGTGAATAAAATTTTAAAAAGCTGGATAGGGTTCTTTTTTTTTTATTGTGTTACAAAAGTATTGGATTAGGACTCGGATTCTTAAATTTGCATTTCTGAGTATTTCTTTATTCAAGTTATTGTTAATCGCTCAAACCTACAATTTAAGACAGTTAATTTGCCTCGTTTGCTTTAGCGTACTTTCCCTCTTTGGCAATGAAATCTAGTGAACTTCTTTCACCAGAACCTAACACACCTGTTCAAACTCCAAACTTGCATTAGTGATGGAAATCACACAGGCTTGGAACTTCCTCCAATTGTATCTGCAATCTGTTCTTTTCCTAAAGGAAGCCAGACTGAAATTAATCATTTCTCACTTCTTATTATCAGTTTGTCCTGGAGAACAAAGTCTGTATGCAGCATGAGTTAGTACTATCTGTGGAAACCCTCAAAGTCTCCCATCAGCTCATCAAATAGGCAACAGACAGAGGCAGAAAATGAATGAGCAGAGATGAAAGTTGGGGTATTAATAGAGAAGAGAAAATAGAAAGGATATGGGTTACAACAGAGTTAAGCATCAACCTTCCCTGAAACGCTGCTTTAACTTCCCATCCACACATTCCACCTTTTCATGACTGACAGCATTGTGTCCAAGCTCTAGCATTTAAATATCCCCTTCTTCCCCTTTTCTCTTCCTCGTTCTTGTCTTTAATCTACTTTAAGTGATCAGCTAAAATGCACCCTATCAGTCACCCAAAAATAATATACAGAAATGTGGGACAGGTCACTCCAGTGTCTTTTTTCATCCAAAGGTAGGTCACTCTTCATGGGTCAAGTTTTCCATTAAGTGCATTCACTTTTCTATCTCTGCCTTTGTGCATAAAATATGGAGAAAACACAACAAAGGTGGGGTTCAAAGGTTTGACACAGAAAAAAATGCTGAAGAGTTCCCCAAAAATTGCCTGAAAGCTTTTCTGAGGCATTGAGGTTTGCAGAGAATGTGGGAGTAAAGGAAAAGGGTGAGTGAGGAGTGAGGATATGATGGACAGCCTAGGAGGGGGAGTGGAGAGGTGTTACATCTTGTTCACTTATGCTGCAGTTTTTGGGGGAGCATTTTAATCATAGTGCAACAGTGCCATCATGTGTCCAAAATAGTTTTTAGTGTCACCTAGATTGTCTGTTCAATGTTCAATTATTTAATGCTTTTATATATTTTTAAAAACAGACAGAAAATACCTAAAGTACCTTAACATCGAACCGTAATGAAATGTGACAGATACCAGTTTTTTTTTTTTTTTTTAATGGGCGTAATTTAACTATCAACACTTATGTTTGTGTTGTATTTAATAAAAAAAAAAAAAACAAAGAATAGTCAGTTTGACAAATTCAACCTCATAAAAGCCATTCTTGGAAAGCTACCGTCATACTTATGCTGTCACCTGTCTCTTGCTAACAGTGGATACAAATCCTGTCAATCACACCGTCTCCTCTTTATTCCCAGGATCCACAGAGTTTGGGAAAACTGCATTTTCCTCTCCTGCTCCTATCTCATGGAATAGTGCTCAGAATTCTCTGCAGAAACACATCTTCCCTAAGTTGCATTAAAACAAGGCCTTCTGAGTGTGTAATTGAAGAGTGCATGTTTGAGCTGATTTAAAATAAATTGTATTTTCATGTTTTTATGTTTGTTTGAGTGCGTTTGTGCCAATACCTCTTGGCCAAGTCTATCGAAACATAGATTTTATCCCAAGTGACCTCCTGGTAAAATAAAAGATTAAATAGAAAGAGTAAAGTAAAATAAATGTTATGATACAGTTTGATCATCTTGTAAGCATTCATTTTTAATGTAAACCTGCACTTACACCAAACAAGCCATTTGATTTTATTTCTGTTAATTCCAAAGATAAATCCATTCATTTTCATCCATACAGTACAAAATCACAGAGGCTGCAGTCTAACAGAAATGTCAGGACTTGTCTCTCACTGACCGCTGCCAGTGGTGTAGGACCCAAAATAATAATAACAATAATGACAATAAAAATAATGGATCGGATTTATCTGCACTGTCCAGATGCCCAAAGCGCTTACGATGTGTCAAAATGCAAGAGACCAAGCTTTGTGGCAGAAACTTAAACACTTGATAAATACACCAAAACATGACTAAATCCCATGAACTAAGGGAGAACCAAAAGGGGAGAAAATAGATGACCTGACACTGAGAAACTGAAAACAGGCATAAAAACTGAGCACCATTAACACAAATCAAGACAACTGTGGGTAATGTTGAACCATAACCTGATAGGACTGACAGGATGCTCAAAACAGAACACGATAAAAACCAAGAAATGGAATTGACGAAACCATATCCAAGATCATAATCCTCCAAACCCCTTGCAACATCTTTAAAAACATATACTTTAAAAAATAAAATAAAGGACATTCAAATAAGTGATTTTCTGAGTTAATGAAATAAGTTGATTTCAAACATTGAAAACAATTTATTTAAATAAAATGTATATTATATTAAGAGAAGGTAAAAACATTGGATTAAGATTAAACAGTGTTTTTACAGACCCAGAAATTCATCCACAACTCCCATTATTTGTCCACCTCCTAATGAGACACTCGCCTTTCCCTTCAGACACCATCAGAACCAGTTTGGGTAGAATGGAAAAGTCTCACTCTCACTAGATTTAAGTGATACTTGGGGTCTGTTTTGAGCTTTGGTTAGTTGTGGGAACAATGGCAAAACCTGACACAGATAAGTGAATGGATGGATTTGGACAGGCCTCAGTGCCAGAGGTTGGTACTCCTTTGAGACAACAATTCTTAGGGGGCTTAGGTCCTGTTTGCCCAACTGCCCCTACTGCCGTATTAACACCTGCATGTGTAGCCCATAGTGTTCACACTGAACAGTCGCTATCCGATACTAGTGCATGTCTGCCAACTACAGTTGGAAGAGACTCGGTGTGAAATGTTGAAACAGTGCAAATTACAGTGACTTGTGTTTCAAACTTTTTCGTTAACTGCACTATTCTGATTTTATGTCATAGAATTCCGGACAGGCACAAAACAGCTATTATTGATTTCTTCTTCATGATCAATTTTCAAACAGTTTGCACTTCACTAAATGAAATCACTACCAGCTCTGAGTCCTTGATTGTTCAAAGTTCAACCTGGTTTAACTTGCAAAGCGCCTTCAATGGCCGCGTTTTGTAGGTGTGGCCAAAAACAGTCATAGAACCTTGCATAACATTGCGTGAACTCAAGAGTTTTGAATACGAAAGCCCAAAAGTGCATTCATGTGTGTTTACATAGACTTTTCATTGAAACCGGTCAAATGAACATGCGTTGCAGAGGGCAGTGCGAACATAGCATTTAAGTGTAGTCAGTGGAAATGTCCAGAAGCATTGATTCCAAATTGGCTAAAGTAACGCTCATTTAATTGGATCCACTGAAAAAGGTCCACAATCAACGTGTCCTTCACTGGGATCCTGGAAAGTATTCATTCATTTCTGGAAGAAAAAAAAAATGTTGCTCATTTTCCTCTGAAGTGCAATGTTCAGCAGTGAAAAAAATGTCACAGAGGTAAGCAAGTTTAGCTGTAAACTTGTTATTGACAAAGTAATGTGCAAGAGGGGATTTTTATTTATTTTTTTCTCAGCAAACCCTTATCCGTGGCATTACAGATATGAAGAATGCATGGGAGGGGAAAAAACAGGGTCCTTGTCAGCAAAATTGGTGAACACAATAATTATTTTTTGGGGACATTTTCAGCACTGCTGCAACTACAAAGAAAAAAAGTGAAGTAATATGTTTGAATGATAACGTTACCAAGTGTTTGTCATTTTAAAAATGTCCATGAGAAATGTCATCTCTGTGTTTTTAGCGTTGAATTCATTCACCAGAAAGGCCAACCATTCATCAATGAACTGTACATTTAAAAGAGTAATTGACAGTCAGGACCATAAATATTTGGACAGAGACACATTCTTTTAATTTGTTTAAATAAAACAATTCAGATGCCATTGAAGTGCTGACTTTCAGTTTTTTTTTTTTTTCCATGGGTTGAACAAAAAGATTGTATACAAATTTGGAAAAAACTAAAGCATTTTTTAAGCACAATCCCTTCATTTCATGGGCTCGTAAGTAATTGGACAAATGAAATAACTGAAAACAAAATGGTCATTTTTAATATTTGGTTGAAAACCCTTTGTTGGCAATGACAGCCTGAAGTGTTGAACTCATGGACATCACTAGATGCTGGGTTTTCTCCTTCTGAATGCTCTGCCAGGGCTTTACTGCAGCGACTTTCAGTTGCTGTTTGTTTGTGGGCCTTTCTGTCTGAAGTTTAGTCTTCAACAAGTGAAATGCATGCTCAACTGGGTTAAGATCAGGTGACTGACTTGGCCATTCAAAAATATTCCAATTCTTTGCTTTCATAAACTCCTGAGTTGCTTTGGCTGTATATTTTGGGTCATTGGCCATCTGTATTATGAAACACCGCCCAGTCAGTTTGGCTCCATTCACCTGGATCTGCGTGGACAGTATGTCTCTTAACATCTCAGAATTCATTGGGCTGCTTCTGTCCTGTGTCACGTTATCACTAAACACTAGTCTCCCAGTGCCACTAGCAGTCATGCACACCCTCACACTGCCTCCACTGTGTTTTACTGATGATGTAGTGTGCTTTGGATCATGAGCTTCTCTATGGCTTCTCCATACTTTTCTCTTGCCATCATTCTGGTAGAGGTGGATTTTGTTTTCATCTGTCTAAAGAATGTTTTTCCAGAACTGTGCTGGCATTTTAGATGCTTTTTAGCAAAGTCTTATAAGGCCACTCATAAGGCTTATGAGTGGCTTGCATCTTGCAGTGTACCCTCTGTATCTACTTTCATGCAGTCTTCTTTTTATGGTAGACTTGGATATTGATTAGCCTACTCCTGGAGATGGCTGTTCACTTGGTTGGCTGTTGTGAACGGGTTCCTCTTCATCATGGAAATGATTCTGCGATCATCCACCACTGTGGTCTTCCGTGGACGTCCAGGTCTTTTTGTATTGCTAAGTTCACCTGTGCTTTCTTTCTTACTCCGGCCTTTCATCTGCTTCACTCTTAATGACATAACAAGGGAATTGGACACACCTGCCCATGCAATAGCATGGAAGTCAATTGTCCAATTACGTACGAGCCCATGAAATGAAGGGATTGTGTTTAAAAAATGCTTTAGTTTTTCACATTTTTATGCAATCTTTTTGTTCAACCCATGGAATAAAAGCTGAAAGTCTGCACTTCAATGGCATCTGAGATGTTTTTTTTTTTTTTTTTTTTTCACTGAAACAAATTAAAAGAATGGGTCTCTGACCAAATATTTATGGTCCTGAGTGTGAATTACTCTTAAATTTACAGTTCATTGTGGAATCTTCGGCCTTTCTAATGATTGAATGCAATGCTAAAAACACAGAGATGGCATTTCTCATGGACACTTTTAAAATGACAAAAACACTTGGCAGAAAAACAGAAAAACACAGCTTGAGATATGGAAAAAATATTCTTGATGAAAGTTGTAGTACATTGACCAGCTTGTGAGTGTGACATCATCCAGAGAAAATGGTCTACTTCCAGCTCCAACAAAATGAAGTCAATTGCCTATATTTTTGCGATACCAATGCTGCCACATTCAAGCCAGACGACTTCAGTAAATAGTGATCGGTCCAAGTTGGTCAAGTCAACATTTCTACGGCAACCACCCTAACCAATCAGGAGTGAGCTTGTTGGAAGTCCACACCCCTATCACTTGAAAGTGGGCTAATGTTTGGAACTTTTGAAGTTTATAACCTGCATTTGCTTGTTACAATGGTTTTATAGTGAGAGAGTGAGAGGAACAGCTGCAGAAGTGCTACACCTAAGGAGACTAAGCATTTTTAGGATGAACGCACTCCTGCTGCCATCTAATCAGTCTTGGGGAGAGAGTCTCTTTATGACAAAACATGGAGATTAATCATCAGTCCTTTGCCTGAGCAGTAGGAGATGCCACAGAAGTTTTCTCCCTTCACTCAGACTCAAACACACAAACACTAATGCTGCCAGCATATGGTTAAACTATAAACAACATTTTGAATTTTGTGTAAATTATAGCATTTGTAAACATTTGGAGTCCTGAGCATATGAATTATCTCATGGTTAAACTCATTGACAAATGCTGGATATTAACATTGGGAATGGATTGTACATTTATGTTAATATATTTTGTTCATTGTGATTAAACATCACAGTTTTGTCCCCAAGTCAAACCTTTTTAGCCAATTTTAGCCAAAATCCAAGAACCTGTGTTGTTTTCTAGGACAAAGTTTCTGCAGAGCGGCAGTAGTTCATCAGAAATTTACCAGGAGATTTGGAAGATTTGGAACAAAACTAAATCCACCCCTACATCTTATCATCCATCTGTTTACATGCTCACCTGCTAGCTATACAGTTCGTCACACTTCCAAACTAACATTATTGGCACAAGAAAAATGGCTAGAAATATCGGAGGTACATACCAGCTCAGCCAAGGAGAACAAAGACATACATGGTCATCTACAAGTGGAGCAGCACAGGGAACTCGTGGCCTGCCAATTGTAGCTTCAGTCACACCTACTAACTTTTTCAAACAGCATTCCTTTACCTGCTCCTGATTCACAATGATTTGAATAAAGAAATACTCAGAAAAGAAATGAAATTTCCTCAGCCTCCCTGGGAAAGTCTATGCCAGGGTACTGGAGAGGAGAGTCCGACCGATAGTCGAACCTCGGATTCAGGAACAACAGTGCAGTTTCCGTCCTGGTCATGGAACCATGGACCAGCTCTACACCCTATCTGGGGTGCTGGAGGGATTGTGGGAGTTCGCTCATCCAGTCCATATGTGTTTTGTGGATTTGGAGAAGGCGTTCGACCGCGTCCCCCGTGATATTCTGTGGAGGGTGCTCTGGGAGTATGGGGTCCGGGGAACCTTTCTGAGGGCTGTCCGGTCTCTGTATGACCGGAGTAGGAGCTTGGTTCGCATAGCCGGCAGTAAGTCAGACCTGTTCCTGGTCCACGTTGGACTCCAGCAGGGCTGCCCTTTATCACCGGTTCTGTTCATAGTTTTTATGGACAGAATTTCTAAGCGCAGCCAGGGGCCGGAGGGGGTCTGGTTTGGGGACCACGGGATATCCTCTCTGCTTTTTGCAGATGATGTTGTCCTGTTGGCTTCATCGAGCCAGGACCTTCAGCGTGCACTGGGGCGGTTTGCGGCCGAGTGTGAAGCGGCTGGGATGAGGGTCAGCACCGCTAAATCTGAGGCCATGGTTCACGACCGGAAAAAGGTAGTTTGCCATCTCTCGGTGGGTGGAGGGTCCCTGCCCCAGGTGGAGGAGTTTAAATTTCTTGGGGTCTTGTTCACGAGTGAGGGAAGACCGGAGTGTGAGATTGACAGGTAGATTGGAGCGACGTCAGTAGTTATGCGGTCGCTGTATTGGTCCGTTGTGGTGAAGAGAGAGCTGAGCCGAAAAGCAAAGCTCTCAATTTACCGGTCGATCTTCGTTCCAATAAATTATCCTAAGTTTGATAAGTTACTATATGAATGTATAACTGACGATTATATTGCTTTTGTGTATTGTTTCTACTTGATTGCTTGAAATAAACCATTTCAAATAAAAAAAAAAAATCAAATACTCACCTATGGTCATGAGCTACGGGTCATGACCGAAAAAACGAGCTCCCCGAATACCATCGGCTGAAATGAGCTTCCTCCGCAGGGTGGCTGGGCACTCCCTTAGAGATAGGGCGAGAAGCTGATGATGTATCCTAGTCATTTGCAAGAAAAAAAAAAAAAAATTAAAACACAAACATTTTATTTTAAACTAAATTTCTTGTAGTCGCATTTTATTGTGAATTTTTTTTTTTTTAGAAACCGAAAGCTAAAAAAATATTACATGCCATCTTTGGTCCGTTTGGACCGGTCCATGAAAATATTGTCTGACACTAAACCGATTCGTGGCCTGAAAAATGTGGGGACACTGAACAGAGTCTGTACATTCAGATATTTTTGAAAAAAAAAAAAAAAAAAAAAAAAAAACAACAAGTAAGATCAAGAGCACCTGAGACCTCCTGTACATTTCTAGTACTCTGCACTTTCTTTATTCCCCACTGGATGCCAGTAGAGGTTCAGTAATGTTTAGCAAAGTGCAGCGTTTAACATTTTACAGCATTGCAGTCTAACCCATCTCTCCACCTGACTAATTCTTTAGGATCAGATTTTCACTTCATCTTATCCAAACATCTTTTATTCTTTATCCAAGTATCCATCTCTGTTTTTTGTCAACTGTGTTGTATGAGGTGCATACTTCTGTGTATTCTGCAGGAAGCTCAGCTGTATGTAGGACATTATAACACATGATCTTTTGGCGGCAAGCCCTCGCATTCACAGCAGTCAGAGGGGACACTATGCAGTCCTAGGACAGAACTTCAAATAAACAAAATCTGACATTTCAGAAAATAAATACGCAGAAATAGGACTTGATGATCAAATAATAAAAAGGGGTTATCAAAAGATGATGAACTGCTTGAAAAACAGTTGATAGGATTACATTTTCAAGCTATTTTTAGTACCTGGTATTTGATTTGACTGCAGTTTCCTTCAGAAATCAGAGGAGAACTGCAGCACTGCTGTAAAAGATGGAGACTGTTCCTCAGTTGAAAGATTTCTACTCTGTCAATCTCAGTATGAACTCTAAGCAATTGTCTGCATTTCAGAAGCAACTTTCCCAAGATCAGACAAGTCTGTGCATGTCTAATCCCAGCTTGGCTCTCTGCAATTTGCAGAATCTATACTTTATTAAGTGATGAAGAATGGTAATGTACCTGAAGTCTTGAACAGCTTTTTCACCTACAACCTCTCCAGTTATGCCTAAAGCGTTGGATCTGTATCTTATTGCAACAACTATAATATTTTGCATTGTAGCCTCGCAAACCTGCCTTTCAACAGGCAGATGCACAGCCTTAATTCAGTAAACGTTTGACTAATTTATGCCAAAAATCAAATCTTATAAACTTGTATTAAAAACCTTTGAAGGAACTTTAGTCTTTTCTTGCTTCTAATCTGATCTGTTAAGGCGAGGCAAGTTTATCTGTGTCGCACATTTCAAAGTACTTTACATAAAACGTTAAAGAAAAAAAAATTAAAAATAAAATGTAAAAGGACAAATAATTCAAATAAAATAAAGAAAGTTAAAAATAACTGAATTTAAAGTTAGCTTAAGGCAACAGTGCAGATTAAAATAAAAAATAATAAAATGCAGCTGAAACCAGGTGGGTTTTTAACCTGGACTGAGTGTTTCATCTGATCTAAGTCTTTCTGGAAGTCTGTTCAGCTCTTTGGAGCATAGAAGCTAAATGAAGCTTCTCGATGTTTGGTGTTGACTTGAGGAACTGACAAAAGACCAGATCCAGATGAGTGGGAAGGCTTGGTTGCAACTGTGAGGTAGTGATGGGACGAGCGACACTGGTGCATCAGCACTGTGCCGAGAGCTCAAGAGGGAAACCTCGTGTCGGTGCGTGTATTGCTTTAGGAAAGAATCAGAAAATGGAACTGTATCGTTTGGATGTCCCACGCCAAAGTGTGTTTATAAGGAAAAGTTTTATTGGGTGAGAGACTGTGTTTACAAGTTTTATTGAGATTTTGTTTAAAGTTAACATTTTATGAGTATCATGCAATGTGGTCTTAAATGACGACATTGCATTTTCATATGTTTATTTATAGTTTTCATTTCAACATTTATTTTATACTTTGTGTCTAAATTGTTAAATAAAATCATCATTGACAAGAGAGCAATGAATAAATGCTCTCTTTATAAGTTCACATCAAGTGTTTTTTTTTCTCCCCCAGAAAGAAATTAGGGCGACTTTTTAATAAATATTATTTAAGAATAGTGCTCTTATTACAACATAAAAAAGCGTTCAAAGATATCTACATTTTTGTCCATAGATGCATTCTTTGATAGCCTTTTACTGGTTATAAAAAAGATATTGGACTTCCTCATCATCATGTTTCTTTTTAAAAACAAATTCTAAAAGGGAAATAACACAGATTGTGGGAAATTCTTGCATGCAGAGCACTTGTGTGAGACAAAAATCATGGACAAACAAAAAAAGTGACAGAGCAGAATATATACCAGAAGAAAACAAAAAGATTGATCCAGAAAAAAAAAAAAAATATCTGACTGAGTTACTGAAGTCATGAACATTAAGGATGGAAACTATTTACCAAAACTGAAACAGATAATTTGATTGGTTACTAAAATCTAAATGTAAACAGTATTTACCTGAATATAAATGCTGCTTTACACAGCATTTATGATTGTAAATTGTAATGTGTTATATATCAAAAAGAAATCTTAAAGAGGCCATATAGAATATTAACTCTAGGGTACACATCCTGTTTTTGCAATTTGATTTCTTAACATGTAAAGTTCTGAGTCAAAACATAAAACACAGAGAAAAGCTGTTATTTTTTTTGGAAATATCTTACGAAATTCAGGATCCACCAATCACAATCCAGCAGTATTACAGAATACTTTAAATTAACTATAAAGTTAAACTACAAATGACTACTTTTCCTAATACTTGTAATCCCTTAGGCTGTGTAATGTCAAAAAGAAGAAGAAGAAAGTCAAATCATCACAAAGTGAAGAAGAAGAGTATTGATTTTCCTCTTTACCTCAGTGACCTTGCTTAGTTTTTTTAACTGGTATCCTAATAAACAGGCTTTCTCCTTGCATGTACCACAGCCAATCTATTACCATCCAATCACCTGTCCTTCATGGCTGGGTCCAGCAGAAAAGATTTCCTCCCACAGTGGTATGCAACAGTCTGGGCACTCCTGGAAATGGAAAGGAGGGAGTGTGAGATGACCTGCTTTCCAAATGGCATCAAACTAGGCATGAGACTCCTCAATATATTAAGTTACAAACTATTTTTCTTCTTCTTTCTATTACCTTGAAATTCAGCAAGCATCTTAGAATTCTGGCCATCTGGCTCCTGTTCAGTCAGTAGTTTGGAGCACTTCTTTTTTTTATTCAAGCTTCATATTTTGTAAATGAGTCTTTCAGTCCTTTCATTTCCATCGATTCTTCTTGCAAAAAGCTTCTATTTCTGTAATATGATTGCACGGATCGTTTAAAGTCCACCCACACATTTGTCATGTCCTGGACGGTGAAGGCTATGGCAGAATCTTTAACTTGCTCCTCCTACTTCAGGAGGCTTTGGTTATATCTATTGTCAAGCTGCCAGACAGCTGTACAGCAGCCCATTACCGATAAGTGTTAGGATTTTTATGAGTGCAAAGAATTATTCAGTTTTGTTACCTCCACTACTTTATTTCAGGTGAGGAGTGTGATAGCACCCTAATAGTTATGTTCAAAGTTCTTGTACACCAACAATGTAATGGATCAGATTTTAAGTTTTTATCATTGTCTGAAGTGATGTTGAATAAACACTGACAATTAAAAAGACAAACAAAAAAACAGTTCATTTACAGCTTTTTTTCTCAACTTAGTGTGATTTTTGCTTCAGCTCGTTTTGTTTTCTTTTTGAGCTTTGCTCTAAAAAATTTACTATCTAAACATCAATATGATGCATGGCGGCTGTAAAAGGGCTCCAATATTGCACCTAGAGATAGTGGGCTTTGAGAATCGACCACAGTCATCCCCAATGGACTTAATTGACTTAGGCGCCGCTGCCAGTCCCCTGATATAAAAACGGGAAAGCCCACATGAGACAGAAACAGGAAACGACTTTCATATATGAACACAGTCTCTCACCCAACAATTCTTCAAAAAAATGATCGAAGTTCAAATTTCATTGACACTTTGGAAGGTTTTACGTCCAAAAACCCCCTTCCAAAGCTGTAAAGCAAAACGTTTATTGACAAATATATCAATTTACTGTAAAATACTATTTTTTAACAGATTATTTTTACAAGTGCAGCTAAATTCATTTTTTTTTACACTTGGAACCATTAATGAAAATATCTGGCAAGGCATTCCATACCTCCCACTCTGATTTCAGTGCAGTGGTTTGCTGATTCTTACATTAATTAAAGATGGACACAGAGTTGTGACAAATGTTCGTCATTTCAGGACTTTCCTTTTGAGTGCAGACTCAAAAGGAGCTGGATTTGAGTAGCATCATGAACCATTATGCGGTTCTATAAATGTGTTCATTACATGTCATTTACATGACACAAAAACATTTGCTCAGGTTTTGAACAAAAACATTAACAGTGTTTGCACAAACTGTTAGTTTTTGATCAGGATCAGATCTTTTCTTTCATTCTAAAACACTATGAAGGTTTAAACTTTGTGAGTTTAAACAAGAGAGAACTGTGTACAAATCATCATGTTTGTCTGAGACAGTAGTGTAAAGTGTGTACAGAGGGGTTTTACAGCCTTAATAAATGTGTAGTTCCATTTGACGAGTTTGCCTTATTGTGTGTGTTTTTTTAGAAAGTAACTCCTACAATAAACAATAACATAAATTCTGTTTTATTGCATTTAAAACAACACTATATGCATTACAATAGCAGTTTGAAATAATTTAAAGAAGCTAACATGGAAACAGGGTCTGGTTAATTAACTTGTGTTCTATGAAGCTTTGCAGTTTAATACGGAAGATCTACCTGACTTCTAGGTATGGCGGGTTGTTTCTTCACTCTACACGTCACCATTTCAGTCTTCCGTTTAAAGGAATAGCTGAATTGCCTGCCTTTTCTTCTCAGACAATCTCAGTCCTATATTTTGTACCTTTAAGATCATGGATATGCGCCCTGCGACAGATTGGCAACCTGTCCAGGATGTATCCTGCCTTCGCCCGACAGTGGCCGTGACAAGCTCTGGCAACCCTGTGACCCGAGAGGAATATAGTGGGTGAAGAAGATGGAAGGATGGATGGATGGATATCTTGCTGCATTCTGAATGGATCCTCCCCCACACACTCCACCTGAACAATGCTGTAGCATGGTGTGATCCTTGACCATCATTTAGGTTCTGAGGTTTTTTCATCTATGATCAAAGCTTATACCAAACATGTAAGACATTTTTTACTTACAGCCTAACAACTTTAAGTGACTTTTAGCTGTTCCCTTTAGATGTCAACACAGCAAATGATCTGCTTTCAAGAAGCTTTTTTTTTAACTTTAGATTTACTGAAATATTGAGGTTTCGTTGCAGGGAAAGTATTAAAAAAGAAAATCTGTTGTCCTGCATTGCTTTCTTTTGCCACATTAAAAAAAAACTCAGGCACCACACATTCAATCCACATTATTTTAAATCATAACAATTTCTGTACCTTTCTCTCTCTGTATTATAATTATGTTATGAAATATAAACAAATAAGGAACTAACTAGTATCTAGAATTATTTATGTTTTGACTTACATGGTGATGCATAAAAAAAACGTAAGCATATGAGCAGCGAGGTAATATGTAGCAATCAAGACACACACCGGAAGGCATGTAACAGAAGAGGTGAAGTCATACTGTCGCCACCATCTGCTCCATTGTGTGTTGAAGAAAAAGGAAAGCCGCAGGAGGCTGGTAGTTGTAAGTTAGCCACTGTCGGTTACTCCTCACACAAGCAGGTCCTCAGCAGAAAGCAGGAGTGAGAGCTCAGCAACGACTGAAAACACCATCTGCAGGAAGCTGAAAGAGGGAGGTTGTCTTAGAAAGTGATGAAAATCCATCCAGAGGCATGCTTTTATCCTTCTTTTAAATAGGAAGTGTGTTTCTGTTTGCAGCTTCAGACTATGCATATCCCGATATAAAGTATAATTTTTCCAACAAGCAAGCATGATTTTCTAGGTGTTAACAAAAGTCCCCCTTATTCAGATGAGTGTGAAATACATCTGATTACCCTCCTCAGAGCACAAGGCTACCATGGCAAAAAATTGGTTGCATTAGAGATGCCAAAATATTAAGTTCAATTTATCAGGAAACTGAATAAACAAATTGTACTTGTCATATGAGACATGGAAAATTATTTACCGGACACAGATTGTTTCATTTTGCCTCAGTGACCTCCAAGGATTGCTGTGTTCACCTGGATGAATGCAACAGTTTGCAGTATTTGCCGTCACATATACAAGTGCCGCCGCGCGATAGAGTGGCATTTGTTGAATCTTAAGATTAGCAGCCGCCTACCTGTTTGTATTTATTTATTTATTTAAACTGTCAGCGTGGTCATAAATAAAGAATACAATCTGATTGGAAGTTGTGTAAATGTCTCCAAAGGCAGGCCATTCATATTAATGGCCACCGACCACCAGTCGTTAGCTGGAGTATATACTGTATAAAAGTGGCATACTTTATATATTTTAGACAACATGCCTCCCAACATGTAACTGCTGCCTCCCGATTACAAATGCTGCCGTGCTGCCACCTGCCAATTTACTGAAAAACATGCATTCAAGTCACCACGCTGTGGCATTTTTGGGGTATGGGATTTATGACATGTGAGCTGTTCCACTCTGCTTCCACGTCATGTTTTCTTAGAATAGAAGATTGAATTGGACCCATATCTGATTAATTCAGCTTATACGATATGCAATAAAAAATAATAATTCTTGGTCTAAAGTAAAATGAACAACAATCTAACAACACAAACCAAGACACTAGTGAATCAATTTCAATTTTTTTCTCCACCATGGTTACAAAACCCCTTTAAAATAAAGGTGTGTATATTTATTTTAGTACAGAATAAATTTTGAATTGACATAATGCGATTTTAGATGCATTGTTTTGTTTATTAGTTATGTATTTCTGGACAACACATTTTTGGCGGTTGTTTTTGTAGTGTGGAAAAACAGGCACCCAAAGAAACACAAACTTACACTCATGCACGAGCACAAAACAATCATTTCTTCAGAATGTTTCCATGTGATTTTAATGGTTCCACCCTGAGGCAACAGTGCCCACCATCACACTGGCTAATTTCAAATTGAAATAATTTGTGAATGCATTTGAAGAACCGAAGGTTATTGCAGTGAACATTTGTTAAAGCTTGATAGAATGAATATGGCACTTCTGACCATTACGATTGCCATCAAGAAATAATGGCTCACTAACAAGGAAGGTTGGATGATTGACAGCAGCTGTGTATGTGAGGCATAAACTGTCGTGATATACAACTTTTTTTCCACAGTCTGAAAGTAGCTCCCCCGGATGCCTCTCATTAAAGTTTAACAGCTGAGAAGTTCCTGGGGCTCATAAAGTGAGCTTATATATCAACAAACCCTAAACTGGTCAGTAATCATCTCAAAGCTCTGTGTTTCCAGCATGTGCCTCTTCCAGAATAGCGAGCTGCCTGCTGGTACTTTAACCTGCAGGTTTCTCATTGTCTGTATCTCTGAACAATAGAATTGGCTGTCCTTGCTGTTGGTCTCCTTGGTGCATTGCTAACACTTATTCTTTTTCATTGAAGGGACTGATAAATGGAAGCAGCATGGCCTTTTCCCGCTTTTATTTGTGTTGCTGTTGTAATCTGACAATGGAATAGAGTTGTATTTGTTTTGTGTTTATGATCTGCTGGGAGATCTGGGAAAGCAGAAAATTAGTTTCCGTTTGCTATTACAACTGGAAAAGAAAATCCACAGTTTAATGAACAGTGACAACAATACCACCAAAGCAAACACTCGTCTTGTAAGTTGTGTCAACAGCAAATCAACACAGTTGTTTGACAATGGTTAATACTTGTTGGGTATGTTTTGACTACACCATCAATAATGTGACAGAATAAATATGTTAAAATCTGCAACATTAAAAACTGGGAGCTTTTGGAAAGGTTATTAATGCACATTGTAATGTTGCAACATGATCATATATGATCATATATTACCTTTGGTACACTGAGAAAGATTTTTTTTCCAATGAAATATGGGTTATTTTTGCAAGCTATTTTTCTTATTTGGAAGTAAGATCCCTCAATCTTTGAGGTACTCTCGCTCCATTTCATGACATCAATCTAGAGCCGGCCTTGGCAGCAAGTCTGCGTTTCACCCACGAAAGCAACAACATCCGAACGTTTGCAAAGATGGATGTGCACATTCTGCATCTAAAAGAAAAGTGTTTCACCAATAACCGCTGTGGTTCCATGGAGAAACTGTATGTGTGTTAGCCTGGGGGTGGTGCTGGCAACACGGACTCTTCCTGGAATGGGGTATTCCCCACTTTGTGATGTCACAAGGTGAGAACCCGCTCATTTTCGTGAATTGGGAGGGTTTTTAGAGGAATACTCAGAAATGCGTTAATGAGGCAAAATACCACTTTGGGGTTATTTATTTTTTGGGAGGAATGAATATTATAATACAATTAAAAGCTAAAGAAAAGTTGATTTTGTATGAAATAGGCCCTTTGACAGTGGTGCACACGAGGATGAGCAAAGAGATTTAACTGGAATGCTCTAAACTACTTAACGTTATAAAACACTCAAACCTGACATATCTGACATTATCTTCAAGATTATATATATATATATATATATATATATATATATATATATATATATATATATATATATATATATATATATATATATATGGACCATAACTGAAGTGGCTGATATCAAGAAGCCCCACCAATGGCTAGAAAGGGCTGGCCTACAAGACAGCACTGAAGCGCTCATCCTGGCAGCTCAGGAACAAGCCCTGAGCACCAGAGCACTAGAGGCTCAGATCTACCACACCAGACAAGACCCAAGGTGTAGGCTGTGCAAAGAGGCGCCTGAAACAATCCAGCACATAACTGCAGCATGTAAGATGCTGGCAGGTAAAGTATACATGGAGCGCCACAATCAAGTGGCTGGAATAATATACAGGAACATGTGTGCAGAATATGGACTGGAAACCCCAAGGTCAAAATGGGAAACACCTCCGAAGGTGGTAGAGAATGAAAGGGCAAAATCCTGTGGGACTTCCAGATCCAGACTGATAGGATGGTAATGGCGAACCAACCAGACATTGTAGTGGTGGACAAAGAACAGAGGAAAGCTGTTGTGGTGGATGTGGCAGTGCCAAGTGATGGGAACATCAGGAAGAAGGAACATGAGAAACTGGAGAAATACCAGGGACTCAGAGAAGAACTGGAGAAAGCCTGGAAAGTTAAGGTGACAGTGGTGCCTGTGGTAATTGGAGCACTCGGGGCAGTAACCCCCAAGCTGGAGGAGTGGCTACAACAGATACCTGGAAAGATCTCAGACCTCTCAGTCCAGAAAAGCACAGTGCTAGGAACAGCTAAGATACTGCGCAGAACCCTCAAGCTCCCAGGCCTCTGGTAGAAGACCCGAGCTTGGAGGAGAAACCACCCGCGGAGGGTGAGAGAGGCAATATATGTATATAGTAAGCACGTATAGAACCATAAGTGGGCACAATCACGCAATTGAATAAATATGCTATTTAATATAGCAGGAAAATTTGTAGTTGTAAGTGCGCTGTGGATAAAAGACTGTGAACATCACCAGGCCACTTTGACAAAATGTCACCTGTCTTGCCCCAGATATGGGGAAAACTTGGTGTGTAGGCATTAAACTTCCTCAAACTTTTAAAGTTAGGATCCCCCCCACACACACACAGTCGCTCATAACTCTGTAGGGAAAGCTTGATATTTTCATTTCACAGCTTGCTTTTTATAGGTCAGTGCTGTTTTTCTCCACATTCTAACCATGCTTTTGCTTTTTTTTATTTTACTTTCTTTCTTTTTTTTCCTGTTTACCATGATGAAGCCATTTTTGGTTTAAGGGGGGAGATGCTAAAATGCCAGTTTAACATTTATGTGCATTACAGCTTCAGAAATGACCATTAGGAAGCTTCCCAGTGCAGGTGTTTGGGACATGCCCCAAAGGGATGAGATTTTGGGGGCAGGTTTAGAAGTGGCTTGACAAATTGCACATCTAGACAGCTCAGGAAAGCCTTGGAGTCACCCCAAATACTCTGGTGAAATGGCATTGTTGTTTGGAAGGTAAATTTAATGAACGTTAAAGCTACAAATTTAAACATGAGAATATGGGACATTAAAGAAACGAGCCAAATGCCTTCCTTTCTTTTCTCTAACTTGACAACTAATTGTGTGAGTATTGTGCACTTTGTTTTGCTTTCCAGCTATATTTTCTTGATTCTTGACGTTTTCCTGCAGGTTTATCCTACATCACCTTGTAATAAAGATAGCTGTCAGGGTCCAAGCTCTTAGTCATTTGTGTTTAAATAAGGACATTGTGTCTGTTTAGAAAAAATAAAAATCTTGCTTTAGAGAAATTACAGATGACTATTACTTTTCCCCATGTAAACATTACAGGCATCTATTACAGAGGTAAAACTAATTCAGCAAAAACAATTTATTTAGAACAAGAATGAATTATGGTAAAGAAAAGAAACTATGACATATTCTAATGAAATCTTTATTTAACAAAGTAGTAAAGAGTGGCAGACTGATTATGGTTAAATTTACGGCAGTCAATGCAAGCCAGCAGCAGCATTTCAATGACACATATGTGAAACTTTATCTAAACAATGCAAAAATAATAATAATAATAATAATAATAATAATAATAATAATTACTCTGTTTCCTTTAAATCATAATCATGCCAATAAACACAAACCAACTCATGCAATGATTCATTCAGAAATGTGGAGACAAATGTGAACAATAATTTACAGCAGATACATACAAATTTCTGCCACGGCTTTAGTGTTCTTCATCATCTATCAAAGGAGACGTCCGCGTGTTCTTCAGGCCATGGAGCAGCGAGCTCCTTACTATGGATGAAGCCATTTCAGGAAATGGTGGTTTGTGATTTTACAGAGGAGCTGTGGATCCAACCATTACACATGACTTCCTCAACTTTTGATGAGCTGTGTGATGCTGTGGGACCTCTTGTGGCGCCCACTGTCCAGCATCAGAGACAGCTAGGTCCTACCAAGGACCGCATCAGCATTGGTGACGTGACTCATTTAATTGGAAAAAAGTGTTTCAATTGCAGTTTTGCAAAATATGTCAATTTCAAAATGCCTCATCACCCCATCCAGACAAAAAAGGGTTTTGGACAAATTAAGTTTTTTCGAAATCTGTCTTGTGTTCAAATGTATTATCTTTAATCCAGCTTGTGCAATTTCATAGTCGATGGAATCAGAGCTAGAGGCAGCTTTTTTTTTTTCTCTCAAAAGACAATCTAACACAAAAAAGGACCAAACCAATTGTCCAACCAAAAAGTAGTATAATGAACAAGAACACAAGTGTGAATATTCCAAGAATGAAACTGGAAATGTTTAAGAAAAAAACAAAAAAAAATATAGCTAAATCTTTTAAAAAGCTCAATCCCCCAAAGACTGTTTCACAGAAACTTCTACAATCGTCTGCCTTGTAATTATCAAGCAAATATAAAGCTCAAAAACCAGTGTGCCATGTGAAAAGACATAGTTTCCCATTTGTTTCTTGGATTAAGTTTACAGATTTCTATTTATTTATGCACACATATATTCTATATGTAACACAAATAAGTCACTTAGAATAAGTCACTTAGGTTTTATGAAAGAGTTTTGTTACATCAATAGCACTAACTCTCAAAATCAACAGACTGACTTTTGTAAAGTTTAAAATGAATGTAAAAATCATTCAGTTTGCTTTATCTTGTGTAATATCTTCCAAAAATTACACGTCTTCATAAATCTGCACAAATCTGACAGTTCTTTACCAGTAGGTAAAGAAAGACTTGTCTTTCAGAGGTGTTAGCAGTTTCCTCACAGTGCTGTCATGTCATTTTTAAATGCATTCTGGGGCAGGATGATTGCTTGCTTCCTCAGTTTGAAAAATGCTGCTGCTGACACCCCATCACATGAATTGTGTATTTATTTTACCTGAGGCACTTTGAGAAAGTAACTCACTCTGAACTTCACCAAAACAACAGTAGAATATGTGGTTTGTGTGTGTAGTAACATGTAATTTGGACACGCGGATTAGAATTTCATGACTAATTCAGACTATACATAAAAAAAGTATGAGTGTGTGTGTGTGTGTGTGTGTGCCTGTACTTATGAACTTTTTATGCACTTTAAACAGCCTTGTTTTGACGTGGTCGCCACACTGGTGTGGAGAGTCTGTACCTGATGCAGCCATTTATTTTTCAAGGGGTGCAATTTTTAATGATTTATAAATGCTCGGTAAAAGTTTATTGACATGAATACTCCCTAAGTTTTCACAAAAAATGCTTTTTTTCAATGATTAAAATATATTTACTGTTAATTTAGAGACCAGAATCAATATCCTTTGGGTTTTATCAGGAGCTGTGGTGAATTGATATGAATAGAAAAGCTAAATGTTTGGGACAGATTTGGAGTAGGTGTGTCCAACCCACAGCAGTTCATTAAAAAAATAAAACTGTTTAATTCCAACTTTGTTGTGATGAAAAGCCAATTACTAGTAGACTGTCTAATTAGTTGGTTCTAATACAAATCATTTATTTTGAATAGCGAGTGCAGCGAGAAGCTTTGAACCGAGATACACTCATCTTGTGGGTTCAGATGAATGCAGGCATACCACCTGCTATTCAGGGACTTTGCATAAACTATCTGGTCCAATGATGCGATCTGAAGCTCTGCAGATAAATGAGATTGCCTGTTGGATTGGTTTGTTTCTACAACAGAATAATTAGCGTGTTAATCCGTTTGTTCATGGTGAATAAAAGCAAAGCCCTGTTGGTTGTTAAGAAATCAAAAGGACATAAAACGGGAAATACTGTAAATTAAATTTTGTATTTGATTGTATCTAGTTTATATCATCACCATAAGACAATAAGAATTACTCCACTCTGGCCTTCATTTAAAGACCTGCATGAAACTGTGTGTTGTCAGTATTGTAAACTAAAAATAAAATAAAGCTATTTGAAAACTACCGAAATGACGTGGCAAAATCCTAGTACTTTCAGGGACACCAAAGGCCCTTTATAGTGATAAGGACCCATTTACCTTTATATTTGTAGTTTTCCTTTTGACTTAAAAAAAAACAAACTAAAAAAACATTGGTTTCATAACATCGATAAGTTGTGGAGAATTTTCCAGTAGTGATTTCTCAGTATTAATCTTCTAGCAAATTTATTAGATAAATTTGTCCAATAGAACATCAACGTCACTAGATAAATTCCTCATTTTATGCAATGGAGCGAATGGGGCAGGATATGAAACAGAAGCGGAGATAAAAAGATAGATTTGTTCAAATGAATGAAGTATTCCAATCTGGAATAATGAAAAGAGTGAAACAATGAAGAACAGAGATTCTTTAAAAAGCCTTTCTCAGAAGAGACTGATTCGATTAGACTAACTACTTGTCCATGCTTGTGGATTTACTGTTCAACTGATTAACTTCACAGATGTTAAACACTTACTGGTATTCAAGGCAGACTATAGTTGATGTTATAACAGTATTCACTAAAAAAATTCTACAACATCCAATGTTTTAATTTTATTTTCATTTTTATTTTGACTTACTGGTTAAGTAATTAAACATATTTGTTTATGAAGCTGAAGCACTTTATCACCATTTTACTGAAAAAATGCGTGGTTTCATACAAAAAAAAAAAGTTTCCAGTTTTTTTTTTATTTTTTCTCATTTTAATTTTATTTTTTCTCATTTTAATTTTTTTCTATAACTTGTCCTGTCTAGCAACAGAGCAAACATATCAGAGCTGAAGGTGTTGGACAAATTTATACTGTGACAATATTGGGGTTATGAATCTGCTGACACGTGAGGTGTATCTTTGTATAAACCCCTTTTGTTGTCAAATTTAAAGAAGAAATAGAATTAGTATTAAAACTGGATTATATCTAAGCTTTCTTTACTGATGTCTTTCAAATCATTTGTGTTATAGATTGTTGTGATTACAGTTTATTTTTGTTTTTACTGGCCTTTACTCTCTATCTGTTTATGATTTTTTTAATATATATATTTTGTATTCTCAAAAAAAAACAAAAAACGGTTGGCTTGTGTTCTTGAAACAGATCATGTGAACAGCACTAACAGGCTGCTTGTGGAGGAAGTTTACTATACTGTACACGTATGCTTTGTTTAAGTTTGCCACTACCAGTCCTTTGCAGCATGCCTGTAGAAAAAAGGCCACGAACAGCTTCACACTACGGGCTTGGCCAACTGGAAAAAGCCCCGTTCAGGCAGCCTGTATCCACCTGTAAGGGCAGTTGCCAGAAACGCTTTATTGTATTATTACCTAAGGAAATAAGTGTTTTACTCCCTGATTACAACAGACAAGTGTCTGCAAAGTGTGTCATTCTAAATCCCTAGGTTAATATCCTATGCTGTTATGGCGTGTTTGGGGTTTCCCACTTTGTCGCTTTGGCGTTTAGTTTTGTGTTATGTGCAATGAAAGAACTCTTCACCTAGAAGTCGTCTTTCCTTCCCCTCCTCTCACTTCCTGCTTACCTCTCATCCAACCATCGAACCAGCATCTTGTTTGTTAGTTTAATTCAGTCTCCCGCACTCCCTCCATCTCTACCCATTATGTTGCCATTTGAAGTAACAAGGCTTTGCCTGGAAAAACAAAAGCGCCCCTCGGTCTTCACCACTACATTTGTTCAACATCATGTTCTTCCTCTGAAATTCCGAGTGCAAGGGCTGACGACTGATGGCTCAGATCTGTTGGAGCCCTCAGCTATTTTAATTGATAGCGGGACTTATAATCCGCGTACATGCTCTGACTATGAATTACAGGCACGCGTGTTATCTCAAACCCTTTACACAGGGAATTAGTTTTGCTCGCTTTGCATTAAAAATGTGCTAATGCCTGAAGATTACAGCAGTTTTTTTGCTCAAGGACATTTTGTAGAGGAGCTAGAAGTTTCAGATAAAGGATGGACTTTTGCACCTCATAAGATCTTTAAAAAAATAATCTGGTAAAAAGATTTTTAAGGTTTGGTGGTAAGAAAAGTTGCTTGTGGAATGAGCTTAAAAAAATAGTTTATTAATTGAGTTTATTTGAGTCGCTGTCAACAGACTGCTTACTTAAGGCAATAACAGATAATTAGCCAAATGGGAGCACTTGAACTAGAGAAGGGCATTACACATAAAGCAGAAGTGAACATCAAAAGCTATAAAAAATAAAGCAAAAAATGTATTATTGTTGTAAAAACCTCAACTAAAAAATTGCCAGAATGAAAATCAACACAGGAAAATGTGGGGTCTGGCGTGGTCGGTGCTCAACAAGAGACAGATTATAAATTTAGAACCAACTGAAGGAGGAAATGATTAACATCCAAAACCAGTGTAAAAACCAGTAATTATGGATAAAACAAGGGCTTGGAGCTAAACAACTTTTTCAGATTAAAAAAACAAAAACAAACAAACATTGAAATTAAATATAATAAAAACTAAAACTAATACTCTGCTCTTTACAACTAAGTAGTCTTGTCTAAACCCTCTTTTGGCATACATTTGTTTTTTTTTTACTTCTTGCTAATGATTTTGAAGTTTTACTTTGCTATTGTTGTTTTTATTTGTATTTATTTATCCTTTTTCACTTTGGGGTGAGTTTTAAATAAACTAAGTAGAACAATGATTTTTCTAACCCCCACCCTTCTCTAATACCAGAAAAGAAAAATCTGCATCCGTCATGGATGTAGGGTGGTGGAGGACCCTAATCCAGGAGGCATGGATTAATAGACTCAAAATAACTAAAGCTTAAACAAAAGTCAAATTTAACAGGGAGAAAGTAAAACACTTTGGAGGACAAGAGAGGATCTGTGACAGAAACAAACAGAAAAACATGGTTTTAGTTAAGCTAAGGAGTAATTAATTATAACAAAATCCATTGAGGACTACAACAGTAACCTGGTGTGCAGTGACAGGAAAGAGAAAAAAACATGACAAATTATGAGAACTGTAAAAAAAAAAAAAAAAAAAAAAAAGGCTAAAATCCTTACCGCTTTCATTAGTAGCCAAAGAAAGTATGTGGAATAACTTGGAGGATATTAAGATGCCTGATATTACCACAAAATAATAACCTAAGTCAGAGTACCAACAGCTGCTATCCTATAACTTCCCCTCATGTAAGCTGTGTCCTTTAAATCTACCACCAAGTTACTGAAGTTGTAGACTGCCACTGAATTTAAACATTGATCTCACTTTAACTGTGATCCTGCGTTCACAATGAATGCAATTTGTGAAGCAAATGTGTCTCCTCTACCTGTTTTGACGGGTATCAAAATTACTGTTCAACACTTGTCCAAAAATGTGTCCATACACTTGACACTCCTTATGTGTTTGAGGGGAGCTAGTGTGAAAAGTTATAAGCCTCACACATGGAAGGATTCACTGTATATCTCACTTCCAATGGATGACCGCTTTCATAACTACTTCCGTCTATCTGTGGCCAGACGACTTGCTGTCCTGCATTAGTCTGAGGGGAAAAAAAAGAAAGAATACAATTAGTGGACCTTTTTGTAACTGTCTCCATACAAATAATAAATATATCATACAGTTCCAGAGGAGAACAATCAGATTGTCTTCATGTTGGTTTTGGACTCCACCCACTAATCACATCATCAACATGTCACGAGCGAAAGCCGAGTTGCTAATTAGTTGACGCGACACAAATTCTTTGCCAAAGTTCAGATATTTAAACTCTGAAAGCATTGCCCCATGCCTCAAGGCACAAAACCCGCTGCTGCCAGACCGCCGTACCATGCCCGACCCCCAAAACACGCGGCAGAACATCTGTTCATTGACTCTGCATTGAGAATGGATGCCACTGTTGCGTGAATTGCGTTCAGTGTGAACATAGTTTGAGACACAGAACTAGTTTTCTTAGTACTATTGATGTTTGCATTGATGTCCATTGCTGTCCACTTCTACACTTTTACTAAGACAAATGGGTCCATGTAAGTCTTTGTTTTCCTCTTCTGAGCTGGTTTCTGGATCAAAGCTGTTCAGCTGGATATCTCTGATGGCTCACCATCTTTGTTGAACCAGTAATTAGGTTGAGGATGTAAGGTGCTGTTAACTAGCAGGAGAGCATGTAAACAAAGGGTCAATGGGAAATTAGCACAAGCTTGCTTCCTGCCAACAGTCCTAGCCACAACTCAGAGGTGAGTTTCTAATGACCTACTGCCGTAAGAGCAACACCGGTGTGCCTTTCAAAAGTTAATCAAATAAATATGAGTACAGAAATGCTGACTAATCATATGCAATACATTTAAAGTCATAAATGGAGAAAAAAAAAAAAAACTAAACTCTTCACTCTAAACCCCTCTTTCAGTTATTTTAATGTATAAAATCTCCTGTTTACATACTTTGGAATTGCTGATGTGACCATGTGGGGTAAAAAGAGATGATCTACTTAAATAAGAAGCATCTAAAGAAATAAGTAGAACGTATTAGAACCCATAGAGACCTTATTTACTGCATCAACATTGAAGTATTAGCAGAAGCTACAGCAAAAATGGTCAAAATCAGTCACAAAAAAAAAAAAAAAAAAAATTATAGAGGATTACTTAAATGACAGACAGCTGTCAATCAGAGTTGCTGAATGTTCAGCAGTGGAACAGCAGCCGTCTGTGTCCCATCTTTGATCTGAAACCCTGATTTGTTTGTTGCCACAAGGTGGCAGTGTTAGTTTGCTTAGAAGGCAGTGATCAAAAAGAGCAGGACGAATGGGAGCAGCCAAAATTTATGCACCAATGGCGATTAAAGCAAAGGAATGAAGAAAGAGGACGAGACTGACTGCAAAAGCCCAAGATACAGAGGCTGTATCTGTGTGCTGCTTAAAGATCCATCAAATTAGATGCAGCAGAAGTGAGTTTTCATCTGTGCAGTCTGTGTGTGTTGAATGTGCCGTCAAGTGAATCTTACAGGGAGACTCGAAGCTGCTCCTGCTTCCCAGCTGAAGTCCAGACGTCTCTCGATTTGCTCAGCCCTCCGCAGGGAGAGGATGCCACAGAGAGCCGGGCTTAATGACACGTGAACGAGCGCCGTCACCTCTGGATCTTCAGCACTTTCAGTGAACCCTGATTTGTTTCATATTCTGACCATGTTGCTCACATTAGAGCTGATCAAGCCACATTATTGTCCTGCACATTTCCATCTGGGCCATAAGGAAAGTTATTTAGATGCTTGTAAAACATGCGTAACAGATACCTCCACACATTTAGAACAGATGTGTCTTTTCTTATATTGTTATTACAATTAAACGTTTTTTATTTATTTATTTATTTTTTTTAAGAAAAGGAAAGCTGTTTACA
This sequence comes from Oryzias curvinotus, assembly GCA_023969325.1. Taxonomy (NCBI): domain Eukaryota; kingdom Metazoa; phylum Chordata; class Actinopteri; order Beloniformes; family Adrianichthyidae; genus Oryzias; species Oryzias curvinotus. The sequence goes on along the minus strand of CM043715.1, from coordinate 29,373,859 downwards.
TGCAGGATGATGAGTTTAAGATGTTCAGGCTGGAGCAGGAAAAAAAAAAAAAACACTTCCTTTTCTTAGTTAAGATGGGAAAAAAAGATAAACTTTAACCGAATAAAAGTTTCATGATCTTGGAAGAGAACAAAGTGACAGTACTGAAAGCTGTTTCACAAAGAAACTGCTTTAAAAACAGAGCTTTTAAGACCCACTCTGGTCATCTTTAAGTTATTGTAAAATTCTTGTAATTATTATTATTATTAGATTGTTTTAGCCAGAATTAAAAAAAAAAAAAAAGACCTGTCCTTTTTTAGGACGTAGTTTCTGCAGAGCGGCAGTAATTCAGTAGAAAATAGAAATCTACGTTCGTTGTGGGCGTGACTGTTGGCGCATAGCAACAACACCCCCTTCCCCTGGCCCTTGCATAACGAAGCAGGGAGCTTGTGGCCCACTGAGGGTATTTTCTTACTCATAAATAAGCTCTTTTTCAAAACATTTGTCTGCTTTTGATCCACAACGATTTGGATAAAGAAATACTCAAAAAAATGCAATTTTAAGCTTAAACTTTCTCAATATATGTCATCCATCATCAGAAAAATGCCACAAGAACGTGTTAAGGGACAGGGTTATTTTGGCGTTTTGCTGACATGACCAGCGCGGGACACGGCTTGCCAGGCCTGACGTCGGTGGGTAATAGCTTGAGGTCTAACACCATATTCCAGGAATGACAGATGGGTGTGAGCATGACATCAGTTGGAGCTCTTGAGAGTAATTCCTATCAGAACATGTAGGGCTGAGCATGCCTTCAGATTTAGCCCGTGGCTGCTCCTGCTGACCTGTTTTGGTGGAAATAGAACACAAGCCTGCATTTCGCCATTATTTTTTCCGCATTGGCTTAAGCGATTCCAATATTTCAAAGACTCATTAATCTGACAACATTTCTACCTCCACTGCATGTGCAAACCCCGGGGCCATAATATGTTTACAGATGGTTCACGCCTTGGACTGTTTATTTAATGTGAAGTGAAAGAAGAAAAAAAAACATTATGCACGCCACATTTAGTCAAGGATGAGCTCTTTAAGGACAGCACATATCCACATGAATAATTTAACCTGTTTGGGATTTCATTGCATGGAAGATCATCTGTAAAGCTTTGGCTCACTTCAGTGAGCACTGCATGAGTTCACCACGCATGCACCCCCCCAATGCATTTCATTGCAAAGAACGTTACATTATTCATGGGCCAGCCTTTCTGTGTTTTGTTTTCTTGATCAGCCTTGGTTCTATTTGGCAATGACTTTACAGCACAGCAGGTTATTTTAGCAAAGAACCCAGAAAGCCTGACTGATTTATACTGGTCAGTTTTGGCAACAATGGAATGCACAGATCAGCTGGATTCCTTCGGTAGATCGCAGCTTCTGAAGTGCGATTGATTAGCATTCGGGTCAAAAATATTCACAGTCGTTTTTCAATGCCAACAGCCTGGATTACTACAATAAAGCAAGTCTGTAAAATTGATTTGAGCTTTACACAACACTTTGTGAGAACAGCACTTTCAGCCTGTGCAGAGATGGAGATTGACTAGAACACCTGTGTCCACTACTACTGCAGATGCCTGCATTGGCTGATGGGAGAGGAATCCAATGTGCTGCTTGGCTGCTGCAGCCCAACTGCCCCCAGGCTCTGGTGTGGTGTTTAATCTGAGCAGCACTCATAGTCAGCATAGAGGCAAATGACAGAATTCCTGTGGCTAATTTATGGACTTCAGCCTGTTCAGTTCTCTTATTGTTGGAGATGATTGAAGCTACAAGGGTACAAAACAAATGTCATTATCTAAGCTCTTTTTAAACTCTTTTAAACTACTGTTAAACTACTACTTACATGAAATTATTATATGAAAGTATGCAAACAAATGAGGTAAACTGCTAGCAGACAAATTTAGCTAGCCTAAGAGAAAAAAGGCGTTTATACAGTATACTGTATGGCGAGGTGGCAGCGAGAATGTGTTGGACAACCACAATTTAAAAAAATAAGACTAGTGAACCAGTGTAGTTTTAGTCATTTCTACACATTTCTTAAATGTTTGTTTTTTGAATAACTTTAACTTGCATATTAAAAGTTTGTATGAATCCTAAAGAAATTCAAACCATTTAGGGGGAAAAAAACAACTATAATTTATTTATTTTTTCATCCAAAAAAGAAAAAAATTGCGCACCAAAGTACAAACAACTTAAATAACACTGATAAGTCAAAGATTTGGTTCGGACAAACTAAAACTATGCCCCTATATGTAATGAGGATCTAATTACCTAAAACAAAAACAGCTTGATGATTAGAGTTCTCAAACCTGGTTTGCTAATGGCACAAATAATGGAGTAGAAGCAAAACAAGAAAAAAATAAAATAAAAACAGGCTAAACATGACATTTGACCTCAAAGCCAAACAAGCAGGACCAGAAAGTAAAAATAGATGACTTGCAATCTTCATTATCACAGAAAACTGGGATAAACTACATACATGTAAGAGTACATTTCATTCACTCCTATATTTGTCTAATTTATAATTGAAGGCAAGATATATTACAGTAGATATTTTATAAATAAACATAAAGCTTTGTCATTACTGTTGTTTGAAATGAAATTAATAAAAGGAAACTTGATTGTCCCTGATAAGTAGTTATTTTTAAATTTAATACAATTATTTTGTCTTTTTTTTCACCATATTTAAATTTAGTGAAAAATAACAAAACAGCAAAAACTCAAAGAAAACTTTGTTTTTGACCTTGGACTCGATGGCAGACAGATGTTTTTCTCTTCTTTTTTTATTGTCCATATTTCCTTGACACTGAAGGAAGTGCCGCTGTTTCCAAAAATGGCTTTTTTATTCAAATCAATCTCAGATGCGCATTACATGACATTTGCCACTGACTCCAATAAAACAGAAATGCCATTTAAACTGATATACTGGTGGGTTTTTGACAAATAACAAATTACTTTTCCAGTTCTCACTTCATCTCTGTCACTGCACAATTTATGGGATTATTTCACTCTTAAATTGTATTAAGTATTAAAGTATTCAAACTAAATCTTTTTTATAAGTTTCTTGTATAATTAGTGTCACGTTTTCGGGGAGGGAAAAGCATTTGAATTTGAATTGTGTGCCTATGTCTCAAAGACGCACTTTTTATAAAGTTTGATTTGAAAATATATTGGGTTTTATTTTTACAAGCACTTAACAGAAATATTTAATATAAATAGTTGTGTTTTTTAGTGGCCAGCTCATTTGATAAAGAAAGCAACCATGTTAAACTTTTCCTAGACATAGATCGCTGCTATTTCTTTGAGTTTGCTGAAGTTACTGTCTTTGTAAAGGATGAAGGCCAAGGCAAAGTGCTGTGTTTACATCTAATGTTCCTGGACCATTACTGCTTTCTTCTGCTTTTAGTTTGCTTTTCCTTTTTTCTGACACTTCTCACCCACAGATATCTGGATTAAAAACTAAAACAAATCTAACATAGACCATCATAATTTTCATCTCAGTTAGACCTTTCACACTTTCTATATGGCTTATTGCATTCAGATATAGTTTTGTTTATTAAGGCAGATTCAGTCATTGTTTTGTCCTCATTGGCATTTGTAAACTGGACCAATAATGTCTGAAATTATCAGACATCCCTTAGTCTCTGAAGCTGTCTCTTCTATTTCAGAGACAGACATAACCTCATGGAACTGGTTTAATTTCTTGAATTAGACTGTTATTATGATGAATATTTATCTGTCACTTCTTACTCATGCAATGGGTCTTGGGTTTTGATGCCACTCTGTCTAAGTTTGGATGAAAACAAGTTTTACCTCTAAATCTCAGTTTTCCCAGATCATAAAAACCCCGGGGGAAACAAAAAGTTCTGCCAATAACCAACAGAAAATATTAGATCTAAATATACTTGGGACAAATAAACAAAACAAATGCTTAATTGGAAACATGAACCTGTTGTGCTAGGACTCAGGGAAAAAATAAGAAAAAAGATTCACTCAAAAGATTAAGCGAATACGGATTATTGAACATACTTATTCTCAAACAGATCCCTGTATACATCTGGTTATCTTTCTAATTTTTCTTTTTAAAAGGCTTTTTTCATCTCCACAGTCTGCCATTGCTTGGTCGGAATGGCTATTAGACTGAAAAACGCATGTCATCTGTTAGAGACTGTCATAGGCAATAATTAGTACACTGTTAAGATCATTTGGCACTATTGAATGGATCCGGACTGAACTGGATTATGGGTTTTGGTTTGTTCGATGTTTCCTTGTTTTTGCGTCACACCTTAGATAGGAAGTAATGGTTTGTATTAAACAGAACTGCCAGAAAGACCCAAATATCTGAAGACTAGTAATTCATCTTCTTCCTCTAGATGGACTGTGGACCATTTGGTGCCTTTTAAGGTCCATGGTCAGCTCTTTGGTCTTTGTAGTGTCCAGGTATTCTTCCTGTGTCAACAGCGAACTGGATGGTTATATAGCTGGGGAGTGCAGACATGCAGTCTCAGATGTGGAGGTGGTTGAAGTAGGGATTTTGCATTGGAGTAGGGCTCAACTTGCTGCTGAGATTGCAGTCCGTGTAAAAGTGGATCCTCTAAAAAAAACGTCCGATGGGGAGTCTTTAAAGTCCCGGTGGAGTGGAATTTTCCAGAGTTAAATTGTCAATATGGCTTGTTTCTTCAGACTCCAATCATCCAATGCACCAAATAGGAGTAAATAGCAAATTTCCCATGGGTTTGTCCCACAAACTCACTTCTACCTGCTCATCTAAAAAAGGACATGGCCGTTATAAAAGTGACGTATTCTGATGCGAAAATGAAGAAGCATTCTTATAACATATCACTGAGAACCAATGTGTATACATAAATGTGTGAGATAAAATTGTGCAAACATAAAATGGAATGAGATTATTGAGAATGTGATAGCAAAACCTATACTAGCACAGAAAGAGTTGGGGGAGCAGCTCCAATCTAAATGGAGTCAAAGTTATCTCAAATTTTCAGAGCTTTTGTGAGCATTTTTTGATTTACAGGCAGTTAGACAATTTTCACTTCAGTGGGGCTGTCTGGTCCTTACACAAAGAGCTTTCTAGTAGACTATTACACTCTACAAAAACTAGATTGGTTTTGGAATATAATTCCTGCTCTAAAAAATGCCTAAATAAATCGATTCTAGCAGAACCAGCAGGAATAAAAGTTATCAAAATCAAGTAATCAACTTCATTTCTTTCAAGTGTAGTCAGTAGTCTTCTAGAAGCCTGTCTTTCTTTTTCATCATAGTGTATAATACACGCACACACTAAAAAAGCATGTGACGTTATATGAAACAAAGAAGATGAAACGTAAAGACGAGGAGGGTAGGAGATCACAGAACGTTGGTTGCCAACAGATAAAACAAAAAATATTAATATATATATATATATATATATATATATATATATATATATATATATATATATATATATATATATATATATATATATATATATATAATCTGCACAAACCCTGAGAATCTCTTATGTAACAAAGAAACAAAAATTTGCATCAACAGGTGATTCTATATAATAAGAAATGTCACAGAAAAGATTTTGGATCACCACTACAGGTACAGTAAAGAAAAAAAAGGTTCACTCTAAATAGATTATCAAATAAAAAGAAGATAGACATCATTAAGAGTGTTTATTTATTTATTGAAAATATGTATTGATGAGGCTGTAAACATATTAAGGAACAGCATACATTTTGGTAGTATTATACTGCAGATCAAAAGCAGTCCAGGACTAGAATAAGTTATCTTAACAAGAGTTTGACAAGAAATGACAATCTATTACATAGAATCAAAATCCAAAGATAACATCAATGCTTAAAAAGAAAACTGTTCAACCCAAATATCAGAAAAAACCCAGATCTTTGAACCAGTGGAAAAGAAAAATCTTGTGATTATTCGTCTGAACATAATTTTTTCTATGTAATTAATGAACAAATTCTCTAGCTCAAGGAGGTTAAAGCATGGCCTCATCTGTCTTCATCAAATACTTCCTGAATCACTTACATGGAAACTACAGAGAGAGGTGTATTATTTTGTGCTGTTAGATCCGTCTTAAAGCAAACACAAACAACACACTGCACAAATTGTATGGGTGTGTAACTCTAATGTACACAATGAAACGGTCACATTTAGAAACAAAAAAGGACAATATTTTCCAGTTAACGTTACCAATACTACTCTTTTTCTTAAAAACCTTATTCACTTGCGTATCAGTACTGCATGTTCCTGTTCTGTGGGAACCTACTGCTTTCTAATTTTAAGGTGAAAAGAGCACACTGTTGTTGTTTGTCAATAATACTGCACATTTTAATTGCATTCCCAACATTATGGCTCTATTACCTGCAACCTCTTGGCATGAGGCCTTTTGGCTCCAATTGAAATGGTCGTGACTTTGACCCAAAGTGACGCTCTGCACTCCACGGCCGCCTGCTTCAAGGCCAGGAAAAATTAAACACTTCATTAAAAAAAGAAGCAGTGGGGAAAGAGACCAAGGGCTCAGAGGATAAAAAAAATATTGCCTCATAATATGCATGCAACAATGTTTGAATGCAGATTTCCCATGACACTGAATGAACCTACTGGGCCACTTAATATAAACTACAAAGCACATTGAGAACTTCATGTTAAGTGGATCATTTAGCCATGGGTTGAAATAATTTTTTTAGAATGGCGCGTTCTTAATTTAAATCTTTAAACCAAATGTGTTAGTTTAGAGTTAATTAAATTGTTTACTTTAGTTTGTTGTTGTTTTTACAATGTGTTTCTCATCTTTTTATTTTAAAACAACGCTTTTCCCAAATACTGTTTTTTGTGAATTTTTTTTCATTTGTGTGTTTCTTTTTTTTTATTTGTGTGTTTCTAGTGTACAGCTTTACTTGATAGTTGTATGATAGTTGTACATTGTTCTAATTACTTCTTTTCAGAGATTCTCTTTGACAATAAAAAAAAAAATAACTAAGAGGAACAAATACTTATCAATTCAGTGAGGGGGCAAAATGGTTCTTGAAATGTATTGGGATGGATGGATGGATGGATGGATGGATGGATGGATGGATGCTTCTCATGCAAGGGTGCTCTATATCTCTTTCAGTGTCACGGGGAGCAGCCAATCCAGCAACCGTTGGGTAAAGATTAGGTACACCCTGAATGGGTTGCCAGTCTGCTGCAGGGCCGCATAAACACTGAACGGGCAATTAAGTAATATAATTTTCACCTATGCTTTTCCCTATGACAGATCATAATATATGTCTTTTGGACTGTGGGAGGAAGCCAGAGAAAAACCACTCATGGATGAGTAACTAGCTGGGAATCGAACTAGGGCGTTGTCACTGTGAGACAAGGTTGGTAACCACTGTTCCACAGCAGCATTAGTCTTTTCTCAATATTAATACAAAATACCTACAAGAAAAGGTTTTTCTATAAAGCCTAATCTGAGATTAAAATGTCTACCTACATGATACTGCAGGGATTTACTAATGTTAAACAGTAAATTAAAACTGCATTTCACTGCTCTAATTATTGCTGATTTAACAAGGAACCATAATGCAAAGCAACCTTTTATGTTGAAAGATCGCTAAAATATGAACAATTAAAAAACATCTCAATCATTTCATAAAATATTTGATTAGCCATAAAAACATTTAATTTATAAGATGTGTGAAAATGAACCATCATAGTGATCTGGTACAATGCTTAATGTAAGTTTACTTACTGTCTAAAATCTATGGTAACAGTTTGACTGATCAACAAAACAACTCACAAGACAGAGTTGACAATTAGAAGTCTTCTAATGACAGTTAATCTACAGATCAATTTGTAGCTGCTTGTCTACATTTTGAATGATTGGTTCATTCTTGATTAGCCATCAGCCCTCATAACACACTCCACTGCATGACACTGAAGCTAAAGGGTGTTGTTCTCTCTCTAAGGTGACACATTCATCTAAGACTCTGGTACCCAGCAGTATATTTTCTCCTTGTAGATAGCATTGTAAAATTAAAAAGCATCACATCCTGGCTGCCAGACTTTATCTGCAACATGCGTCACAAATATAGCCAGACAAATGTGTTTGCGTGCGTGTGAGAGACAGCTGAGCTCATCCCTGCAGCAATGGGAGCTCTATTCAATGAGTGTTACTGCCGTCTATTCTCCACTCCACTGTTTATTATACAGTGGAAAATGATACTTTCCTGTTGGGAAGGCTCGGAAATGGTCTATAAATTGTACTTTCCTTTGGGATGGTTTCAGGCTCGTGTGTTCCAGACAGCTGTCAATTTTCTCCTATATACCCCACTCACTTCATTTTTATGACTTTTTTTTCTTCTTATCAGCTTAGCCCACCCTTATTCAGGTTTTTTTGTGTGTGTGTGTGTGTGTGTGTGTGTGTGTGTGTCTTCTCATTTGTGAATCCCAACTAGTCTCAAGGGTTGGAATGTGCTTGTCAATTCTTGCTGCAGCATCTGGCGGCACAACAATAACTCCCACCTAACAAACATGGAGTGAGAGCATCAGAGCGAGACAAAGCACTCTGCTCCACAGGTGATGGGGCATTTTCAGGTGCTGCATGTTTGGAGTCGCCGCCTTACTGATACCAGGCATCATTGCTTGTGTCTTTGTTATAATGTTTCACAGTAATGATGCTTTATGCAAGGGTTTTATCAATCATATGAGTCCCCTAACTTTATATTCTATTTAAAAAAAAGGGACAATTAAAAAAAGGGAATAAATAGAACAACAATTCTTTATTTTGTTTGCTTTAGAAATTAAAAAAAAAAAAAAAAAAAAAAACATCATTATTTAAAAAATGCATAAAAGTTCTGCCATGGAACATTGTATTGTTTTTTTGTTTTTGTTTTTTTTTGTAATTGACCTTCTCAACAAACCATGCAGAAGTTGATTAAGCAGGACGTTTATCTGCTCCTTCTCACTGCAATTGCAATCCAATTTACAAGGGTTATAGCCTGAAGACAATCCTTTGTTTAAATAAATGTTTTCTAAAATTACTTGCAGTTCTTTTTGCAACATTGATTTCCCACACAAAAGCATCAAATAATTAACTGGAATGCTTTGAAAAACACATTACCTAGGGTTGCACACACACACACACACACACACACACACACACACATATATATATATAATATACAGTGAGTATTTGCCAGTAATTTATCTGGCAACTTGTCCCTCTGTCCCTCTGAGAGGTCTGTAATGGCTTAGTTACATGCACCCGAATGGGTGCTGTGGGATTCTTGGCTCTATGGGCCCATGAAGGGTCATAGAGAGAAGTGGTCACATCTTAAAGGGAATGTATCTCACACTTCCTTTAAGGCTTGTGCGGCCACTTTAAGGGTCATTATGAAGATGACTCCAATAACTCCCCTGATTACGCCAGCACATGTCCACATCCCCCTAAGGTTCTACAGAGACCATCTGGATAATCTGGATGATGACAGATAAGGAGAACCACATGTGGTCAGATGTGACAAAAATGGAACTCTGTTTTATAAACGCTACTTGTCCTGTTTGAATGGGGAAGGATAGTCCGTCGTATCCTAAGAAAACCATACCCACTGTAAAGGATGGGGGTGGAAGCATCATGCTTTGGGGCTGCTTTTCTGCATAGGGACAGGATGACTGATCCATATTGAGGTAAGGATGAACGGGGCCATGTATGGTCAGATTTTAGAAAAAGGAAAAAACCTCCTAATACTGAGAGCACTAAGGATAAAATGTGTATAGATCTTCCAGCATGACAATGATCCTAAACAGACAACCGAGGAGTGGCTTCGTAAAATGTATTTCAAGGTTCTGGAGTGACTAAGCAAGTCTCTACACTGTATTCCAATGTGTGAGTCCATATGAACAATAGATCTGCTTTTGTACTGGAGTGTACGTATTTCTGTCTATCAGCTTTGAACTGTAATAAGCATATTTTCCCGTCACTTAGACACCCAGTGGCTGTGTTGATACTGACGAAATAAGCTTAATTCAACTATAAGACCGTGTTGAGTAGTTATGGGCGACTGCTTCCAATCCAAAAAACCTTTTCCAGATTTTCAGCCAAAAAAAAGTATTACCAAGCTAAGACGTCTGCAAAAACTGAAATCATATACCAGAATCCATGTCAAGCCGCATTTTAATAAATAAACTCTCAATGTTAACAAAAGTGAATTCATGATTTTTAGAAATCGCCATATTCCTGCAGATCTGGAAGTAAAAGTTACTATCGATAATCATGTGGTGGAAAGAGTGACTGAAAGAGAGTTCCTTTTGGAATTATGGACCACAAAATAAGATGGGAAACACAAATACAGCAAGTCTGAACTAAACTTGCTAAAAGCATAGCAGTGTTGGGAAAATGCGTCATACACTGACTCATAAAGCACGTTTATCGATAATACTACCATATTTACAGAACAGTGTAAAGGTTTGGTTAAATACAAAACAAATCTACAGTCTTTGTATATCTTATAAAAAAGCTATTCGAATAGTTCATGGTGTGGATTATGGGACACATACAAGTACAAACCCTAACCCTATTCTTAAAGTCGGGTTTATTGAAATTCGCTCACAAGTGGCCAGGATAGGCTCCGGCAGCCCCGTGACCCCGAAAGGGAAAAAACGGTCAAGAAATGAATGAAATTATGGGAACTATAGTGCAACTTAAAACAGCACTCATGTATAAAGCCAGAAATAACTTGCTACCAACAAACTAACAACTAATGTTCAAGGACAGAGAAAGGGGTTACAAGTTAATAAATTAGCTGATCTTCAGAAAACAGTGCCTTCATACTACTAAATGAAAATGTGCTCATCAATTTGTGGTATGAATTTATGGAATGGTTAGGATGAAAGTTTAAAAAAAAAGGCAAATCTAATCAAGAAAACATACATGATGTCACTGATAGAACTTTACAAGGCAAGACATGATCAATAAAAACAAAAAACAAATGAGCAAATGTCACTCGTGCGTAGGTCCTATACAGAAGGTAATGTGAATGTTTTGAGGAAAAAAAAATGTAAATAGAAATATGCACAACATAAGGTGTTGTAAAAAGGGATGGGACTATGCAAGTTTTTTTTTCTACCCACTCATTTTCAAGTACACCATTTTGTTTTATCTGTCTATTTTAAACTACTGTTTATTTTAATTTTGTGTTTGAAATAAAAAAAAAATATTTAGATTCAAATGACTTCCTTTTAATTTTTTTTTTAAAATAAAATATAAAAGTTAGAAGTACTTTGATAAAACTGCCCAATTTTTTGAATACTAGTTGCTTTGGAAAAATGGTTCTGCATGTTCCTATAGAGCTCCTAGAGACAGGAAAAATCCTGTCAGAGCTGTAAAAGAGGCAGCCATGCGAGGTAAATTACCATTCAACAAAAGAACAGAGACTTCAGATGAATGTTGCCGCACTTGCGTTTCATTTTTCGTATCGAATTTTGAAGCCTATTTTTTAATGCAGTCATCTTTAAAGTGATACTGCATTGGAATGTGCTTCGTTTTAAAATGTACAGCTCCAGTGTTAGTGCTTCTACCATGGCGTTATGTAACTTTATCTCACATCCTCCTTGCAGATGACAGTACAAAGTTGCAGCGTAACTTTTTAGGCCATCATTAATGTCTTTATAAAATAATGAGCATACCCAGGTACCGTGAAAAGAATACTGACGGGTGAGAAATCTGGCTCTAACAGAAATCATTATTTAGGCTCTTTCATGCAGCCCCTGACACATCAATCCCAGGACCAGCACATCAGAAAGGCTTACTTTTAGCTTTACACATTAATATGCACAAGGTTACTCCTGCTTTGAATAAAATGAGGATTTAAAGCCAAAGGTACAGTATGCATTGCAGGAAAAAAAAAAAAAAAAAAAAGAAGTGCCCCATAAATCATCAAAGAGACCTCCTCAATTCATAATGTTTGGGAGTTGTAGGCTGATGTCAAGTCAGAATTAATGCTGACACTAAACACTCCGGACAACAACATTTAGCTGGCATAATCCAGGCTCCTTGATGATTTAACAATCATAAATCAAACAATGAAAGCTACTGTACCCCCCCTCCCTTCAAAAGACTGCCAGGCTGAGTGAAGGTGGTGCTTGACTGTTTATAGGTGTGGGTGCTTTTTGCTGCTCCTGGTGGTTGAAAAGCCTGTCAGTTTCCCGCTGTCCGGTGATCCAGTGGACAACCAGTTGCTGGAGATTTTATTATTAACCTTGAAACAACGATTAACATAACTGCCTTAAGGGGTTATGCTTGACTTATTCATCACGTCACCATTAGGAGAGAAGATGTGTGGGTAAATGTTGCCCATCTCTTTGCTGAAGCCAGGGTAGGCCAAAGGAAACCCAAATAACCTTTTGAGCATCTCAATAAGAACGGGAAAGGACCCCCACATATCCTTTAACATATTCATCTTTGGACGAGACAATGAACCCTTCAATAACTGTTTTATACAAATTTATGGGGTAGTGTGACGAACTGGTAAACTGTTTTTATTTTATTTTTTATATATATATTTATAATAGAAACCTCATTGTAATGCAAAAGAACAATAACAAATGAATTGTGAAATGAGAAACTCCACAGTTTTATGGATTCGAACATAAAATGTTTTCATACTGGACAACTTTAATAAAAAACATTCTTTTCTTTGCTGTAACCTTTCATCGGGTTGTCATTTATTGATTTGAAAGTAATGGCTACTTTTCCTCAAATCTGTTTTATGTTCATAATTAAATCTTTATTGTAAGAATAATGTACAAAACTTGACAAACAAGCGTAACCTATTTTGACATGTCTCAAAAGTTTCTCATCCTTAGAATCAGGATTAATAAATGAAATATGTCTTCTCTGTTTCTCACTCAGGCAAATGAAATCATTGTAAAACACTTAATTGCTACTCATCTCATTAAAGTAGACACTTCAGCTCGCTGTTTCCTGACAGAAAGGGTTCTTATGAATGAGTGCTGGAAGAGGATCAGTGAGGAGTCTTTGTTCTTTAGTTATATATTTTTTTCATCCTCTGTTTAGATGTTTATAATTGTTTTTATCTGATAGTTGGTTTCAGTTTGTCAAATTATTACATTTCTTGATACAATTCAATTTTAATTTGTCATTGCCAAACCTTAATAGACTTGTGCTGTATTTTGTTCATGCTGCAAAAAGGCATCAAAAGTTTTTTATTGAATACATTTGTCATCTTGCATTTACGTCTTAGAAAAAAAATCATCAATCCTGACAAGTCTCAGCTTAATTTTTCTTTACCCTTTAAAAAAAAAGAGTGACTGTAAGGTTTAATGAGGTTATGGTCATGCCTTGTTTTCTTTAAAAGACTGTTTATTTGTTTTGTTCTTTCACTGGGTAGTTCACAAAAAGATTCTCCTAGAAGTATTCTCATCACTACATTGGCTGCTTTTTAAATTGTAGCTATTCCATGTCTCCCTCTGCTCTATCCTCTCAAATCTGGTATACAAGAAGTCATCCCTCTGTTTAAGTGTTCTGTTTCCATCATTAGGTACCTGAAAACATAAGCAGCTACTAAAGAACCCAACAAGAGCTGCAGTCAAGAGTCATTTTAATTATCCTGTCAACTTCTAGTTGTTAGTGTCACGTTGTCTTATTTCACTCACAAATAAATCTCTTTTATACACCCACATGGAAGCTTATGCCATCTTGTTACTGATATAAAACTTGGAAATGTGAATAGTTCATAAGTGGAAACATTTTCTAAATGTATCCTTGTATTCTGGGGAAATCAAGAAAACTTTTTTCCCGCCCTTTTTTTTGGGGAGCAGTAATGACTTCATTTGATCTCATTACAAATGATAATAATTAGGGATTTATGCTATTTGGATGCTATCCATTGCTGAACCAGTACTATTGAAACAGTGCTTCAAAAATAGAAAAAAGACGTCCAGTTTTTTTGTAAACATTTAAGTGTGACAAAAAGTGCTTAAATGACCCTAAGATGCTTTATTTTATTATTTCTAACAGTCTGCAGCGCAGAGCTGGATCTCCATTTTTACAAATGCTGAAGTAAACCCGTATTTAAGTGCTCATCGCCACGACGTCGGCCTTTAATGGAGCATTGTACACATCACTCTTAGCTATCGGGCTGCTAAATTTGAATATTTTGTCGTGAAGTACAGACAATCGTTCGCACTCTTTGGCTTTTTTACTGAAACTCCGCCCACCCTCACAGTTCTTGTATGAGCCTGCCCACAACTGCAGAAAAGGGAAAATAATAGGATAGAATTGTTCAGCAAAACTGAATAGAATAAAGGCGATTCATGTATGAGTCAAAGCAATCCACATTTTGGCACCAGTGGTATCCTACAAGGCTGTACCAGTTGCAACTTGGGGTCCCCATCCCTAATCCTAATGTTGCAGATTCCAAAACTACTTTCTGTGTAATGGGGCGGTTAGGACAAATGCTTAATATAATCATTGGAAATCTTTATGCATGTGAGAGTGCTTCATCTCTGTCCGTTCTTGACTTATGACCTCCTACCCCAGTCACAGAGAAGCAAAAGCAAACAGTGCTTACAAAGCAATATGTCACAGATGACTGAGTAGATGGACTCGTTGTAATTAATATTTTCATGGAGAATTTACCATTTGAATGCAGGCTTCTTAGATGGATGAGCTCTTTTACTTTTTAGTTAATCTATAAGGGAAGAACTTTCTATGAAACATTTATGCTCCACCAGCAAAATGTTTTCTTTTTTCTCCTTCTTTCCTCATCCCCTCCTCCAAGTTTTAAAAAAGGCTGAGATTTATTCACAGGCACAAATGATACACAGAACAACAGTGGCTGCATATGCAAGGCAAGGCAAGGCAAGTTTATTTGTATAGCACAATTCGTACACAAAGTAATTCAAGGTGCTTCACAAAACAGAAAAATGCATTAAAATCACAATACATCATAGAAATAATCAACATAAAATTTACTTTAAAAGAAAAAAAAAAAAAGGATTTAAAAAGAAAGGAAGGAAAGAAAAGTGCAGATAGGACTTTTCAATCATATACATGACTAAACAGAAATGTTTTAAGACTAGATTTGAACATGAACACAGAAGAGGCCTGTCTTATGGCTTCACGGAGGCTGTTCCAGATTTTAGCTGCAGAATATTGAAACGCTGATTCCCCTTGTTTAGTTCTGACTCTGGGAATCAACAGGAGGCCGGTCCCTGAGGTCCTCAGAGTACGAGATGGTTCATATGGCACTAACATGTCAGAGATGTACTTTGGTGCGTGGCCATGGAGAGACTTGTACACAAGCAGAGCTGCTTTGAAGTCTATTCTTTGAGGTACAGGGAGCCAGTGCAAAGACCTGAGCACAGGACTAATGTGATCATACTTCCTGGTTTTGGTCAGGACTCGAGCAGCAGCATTCTGGATGCACTGAAGCTGTTTTACAGCTCGTTTGGAGAGGCCGGTGAGCAGGCCGTTACAGTAGTCTAACCTACTGGAGACAAATGCATGAATAAGTATCTCCAGGTCTCGCTTTGACATTATGTTTTTGATTTTGGCAATGTTTTTCAGATGGTAAAATGCCGCTGATGTTACTGACTTGATATGGCTGTTAAAGTTCAGGTCAGAGTCCATGATTACCCCTAGATTTCTGACTTGATTTGAGGGTTTAAGAGACAAAGAATGAAGGTAGCTGCTGACACTTTCTCTTTGTTTCTGTGGGCCAAAAACAATAACTTCGGTCTTGTCTGAGTTTAGCTGGAGAAAGTTGTTCTGCATCCACGCGCTGATCTGTTGGAGGCAGTGGTTGAGTGAATCCACTGGCCCATATTCACCTGTTGTCAGTGACACATAGATCTGAGTATCATCTGCATAGTTGTGATAAGAAATGTTATTACTGCGTATTAACTGCCCTAGTGGCAGCATGTAGAGGTTGAACAGAAGGGGTCCCAGGATCGATCCCTGGGGCACACCACAATTCAAGCCCATGTAGTCTGAGACACAACTACCAATTTCAACAAAGTATTTCCTGTCTTCTAGATAAGACTTGAACCAACTTAGGGCAGATCCAGAGATGCCAACCCAGTCTTGGAGTCTGTGCAAAAGGATCCCATGATCAACAGTATCAAAGGCAGCGCTCAGGTCTAGCAGGATTAAGACAGATACTTTTCCATCATCAGTGTTCAGGCGGATGTCATTGGTTACCTTGATAAGGGCAGTTTCTGTGCTATGATGGGGTCTAAAACCTGACTGGAAAACATCAAATGAATTGTTTAATAAGAGAAAGTCAGTGAGCTGTTGGTAGACAACTTTTTCAAGGACTTTTCCTAAAAATGGCAGATTAGAGATAGGTCTGTAATTATTCAGTACAGTGGGATCAAGACCGCTCTTCTTCAGGAGGGGTTTAATGACTGCAGTTTTTAAGGCCTCTGGAAATATTCCAGATTGAAGAGACATGTTAACTATTTGAGTAATTGGTGGCAACACACTGTTCAGGACAGACTTTAGAAATCTAGTGGGTAACACATCAAGGCAGCATGTAGACGAGCTCAGACAGGGTGATGGTCTCTTGGACAGTTTGGTCAGTGACAGGTACAAAGTGAGTCAGCTTAGAGTGAGTAGGTGGCCGTTGGATAGTTATATGTGTTGTGGAGTTGATGGCTTTTTTAATGCCCTGAACCTTGTCATTGAAAAATACAGCAAACTCATTACATTTAGGTGTACAAACCAGTTCTATTGGTAGCTGGGTTGGAGGGTTAGTTAATCTGTTAACTGTTGTGAACAGGATACGAGAGTTGCTGCTGCAACTTCCAATTATTTCAGAGAAGTACCTTTCCCTTGTTCTGCATAAGATCTGGTTGTAAGCGTACAACTCCGCCTTATATATTCCATAATGAACCTGGAGTTTTGACTTGCGCCACTTTCGCTCGGCTCTGCGGCACTGTTGTTTCTGTGCCCTGACTAGATTATCATTCCTCCAGGGAGCTTTCTGTCTATGTTTTCTCAATTTAACCTTCATAGGGGCAATGGCATCCAGAACATTCAAGATGCTAGAAGTAACAGAATTCAGCATTTCATCAACATTGGCACCAGAGGCGTTTTCAGGGTTTATCATTTCTACAAACTGTGCCCTAGTGCTCTCATTTATTTGTCTCCTTTGGACAACTGCAGGGCCAGGCGGTGGTTTGGGAGCAACAGACAGGTCAAAGAATACACAGAAATGATCAGAGAGGGCGACATCAACCACACTGACATTGTAAATAATAACCCCCCTTGTGATGAGCAGGTCCAGAGTGTGCCCTCTGCTGTGGGTGGGGCAACTCACATGCTGAATTAGACCAAACGTTTCAAGGACAGCATTGAGCTCTTTTGCATTTCTGTCATTGACATTATCAACATGAACATTAAAATCACCTGTAATGACTAGACCATCAAAGTCTGTGCACACAACTGAGAGCATTTCAGTGAAATCATCAATAAAACTTTGGCTGTGCTGAGGAGGTTTGTACATAACTATGCAAAGTAAGGGAGGAGTTTGTTTTAGCTCAATCTTAAAGGACACATACTCAAATGATGAAAACACACCAAATGATAGTCTGTGGGTTGCAATATTATCTCTAAACAGTGCAGAAACGCCTCCACCCTTTTTATTTTCTCGTATTTCCGATTCATGTTTGTAGTTGGGGGGAGTTGATTCGACTAGAACTATGTTTCCTGTGTTTTTGTCAAGCCATGTTTCAGTTAATAACATAAAATCAAGATTAAAAGAAGAGATAAGATTATTGATTAAAAATGATTTGTTGCATAAAGATCTGACATTGAGTGCAGCAAGTTTGAGCTTAGTTTCCTTGGGACTGGTCAAAACCTCCTTGCAAGGGATGTGAACTAGATTTCTTTGATTGGACAGTCTAACTGCCCTTTTTTGCATTCTACATGGTGCAACTACAGGTATAGCACCAGAAGGAAGCTGTTCATCACAGGGCCCCAGTTTGACATAACCTTTCCTAGGACACTGGGGGCCCGTTTCATCCTAGCTCCGGGGAATAGCACCTCTAGAGGCGCGCAGGAGAGGTCGAGTTGAGGGTAGTTTGGGTGATGGACCGGGAGGAGTGGGAGCTGGACGGGATTTGGGTGAACGACGGAGGGGGCGTGTTGGAGGGGGTTTGGATGAAGGCCGTGTTGGAGGGACTTTGGGTGAAGGATAAGGAGGGGGCGCTGGAGGGGTAGGAGAGCTCCTGTGTGGTGTGAGGCTCACAGGTGTTAGGGGAGCCATCTTAATTCCTGACATAATGAGGCTGTCAAAATGGCTAGGTAGGGCCATGGGTGAAAGTGGGGGGGATGAAAAGGAAAGTGAGTCATCACTGGGAGTAGATGTAGCAGGGGGCATCCACAGCTGGTCAGATGGTGGTATTTCTGGGGCCAAATCTGGTGGTTGTTGTTGTGGTTCTGCAGCTGGGTCCTTAGCTGGCGGTAGTTGTTGTGGTGCTGGTGCAGGTGAGTCCTTAGATGGAGGTGGTTGCTGTAATGCTGGTGGAGCTGAGTCCTTAGATGGAGGTGGTTGTGGTGCTGGTGCTGCCGGATCCAAGTCTTTGACCGGTGGTGGTGGAGGTAGTTGTTGTTGCCGTTGTGCTGTGGTTCCTGGGACACTGGCTCGGTCCTTCCTTACTGCCTTTTCAGGGCCTTGGCCTCTATGCCCCAGAGCGTGGAGGAGGTTCTTCACTAACTCTCTTGCTCCACCTCTGTTCAGGTGTGGGCCTCTTCCCATGAATAGGTCCTTTCGCTTCCAGAATGTATTGAAGTTCTCAATGTAATGGAGTCCTCTAGAAGCACACTCTCTGGAGAGCCAATTGTTCAGCTGGAACAGACGGCTGAACTTGAGTGACACCCCATCGATGTTAGGAAGAGGTCCACTGATGAATGCTTCAACCTCTACTTTGTCAATCTCTTCAAATAACTTCATGAAGTCCTTTTTCAAACGTTCGGACTGTTCTTTTCTGATATCGACAGCACCTACATGGATGATTATTCGTTTAACTCCTTGGTACAAGACTTTAGATAAGAGTCCTGTAATCACTGGAACAGTAGAACTTGGGCAACATAAAGTTTGCATTCTTCTGTGGCTGACTCCACTGATAGCGCCATCTCCAAGCAGCAGCGTATCTCTGACCTTGACGTTTGGCACAGATTTTCTTTCTGCCTGTGCTTTGTTGCCAACATTATGACTCCTTCTCTGTGGTCCAATTTCACTGTGTTCGTCAATATCACATTGTGTCAGGGGTAAAAATCTGTTTGTGAGCTTTATTTCGGATGTTCTGTCATCTTTACGCTTTGGCTTAACACAGAGTTCCTCCGCACAAAGTTTCGGAAAGGACACAACATCACTCAGGTCTATGTCACTGTTATTCTTCTCATTTGTGGTAAGAGCAGGCTTCTTACCACCCGATGTTACTGGAAGGGTCTTGTGAAGTCCATTTTCAGTTTCCAAAGTAAATATCCTTGTTTGTAGCTCTTTTATTTCTTGTTGGTAGATCCGACAGCGTTCACAGTGGGAGTTCATTTTTCTTCCTCTTCCGGACATGTCGCTGGCTTGTCAAAAATATTGATTTGTATGGGTGGAAGTCACAAAAAAGGATGACCAGTCTGATATTCCAGGATGTGTGGAAGAAGTAAAATGATTAAAAATGATTAATTAAATGATTAAAAAGCAAATAAAGCAGGAAGCAGCAGGAGCAGGGAAAAAAGCGTCTGCACTCTTTTGCAGGGGGAGGAGTGTCCATGATCATGCATGATCATGTGCATATTTTTTTGCTTTCATTTAGTGTTTAACCTGTACACCATAGAAAGGAAAGGAATTAACTAAGAGACGTTCTGTCTTGTTTGAACAAAAAAGTGAATCTGCAGCAGCATCTGTTTGCTCTTAATGACCACAAATGAAAACCTAAAGGGCAGGCATTCTATTTAATAGAAAAGACTCATTTATATCTCCATACAACAGCAATACTTGCAAAAAAGTGGCAGAAGAAAGAAGAACTCAGATATTCAAGACAACAGTATTTCAAGCACGGTGCTGAAAGAAACTGCATTGGAGTTGGACCCAAATGAAAGTGACCAGGGTTTGTGGTAGAAACTCACACATCAAATAAATAACCTAGCTTGACACGAGTTAAAAAGACCAGGCAGAGGATGATTACATAAACTAGGACAGCTGTGGATTATTATCAGGAATCCAGGTGAACCTGTGTCAGTAGGAACAAACAAGCCTGTGAACAGAACATTACAAGAACCAAGAATTTAAACAATCCATACAGTGTCAGAGTCAGATTTTAGATCAATACACTACATGCTGTTGGGGTGTTTTGTGCACAGCACCACAACAGGAATGGATCAACAAGTTCTGTTTAATTAATCAATCAATATATGTCTCCAGTTTACAAAAAAGTCATCTGCATCAACTGCTGCTCAATTAAAAGAGCTTTGCTTGAAATGCAGTCTTTTGGGAAGCTCTCAGGATGAATGTTTAACTGTGAAGGTTAACAATGCACCAAAAATAAATAAATAAATAACTTTGATGTTGTAAATATGAGTATAATGACATTTGGTGTCATAGTTTCTGTTTTTGTCAAAAAGAAAAAGGTGGGGGGGGGGCATGATTGGATAAGGACCAAAAATTATGCCTTGAGTTATATTATATATTATTATATATATTCAACAAATATTAATAGCTTCATTTAAAATGAGAGAAATGCACATCTTTTGGACTTTCCATTATTTTAGAAATTGCAGAAAATCTTGAATGATAACCCATACTAAGGTTTGTATTTTAGAAAATAAGCTGGGCATGTTTTTGAATAACTCTTCCGCTCTGCAGAAACTATGTCGTAAAAACTGTCCTTTTCTGAAGTATTTTCCTATACTGTCCAAATATGTACAAGTACTGTCCTATTTTGAAGCTCGTCACCATTGTTGCTTCATGTTTTGCAACTGAACATACGATCCATTTTGAGACTGACCTCTGGTGAACTTTAAATCCTGTATGCTTGCCTGAAGACAATCTGCGATTTTTGCCTGTATAAACCCAGCGGACCACTGGAACTTCTGCCGCATTTGGTCATAAGCTTCACAAGAGACTATGAACTTTCTCCTAGAACTCATGCACCACTTTTTTTAAACATTACACATATTCTGCATCCTGATGGGTTGGTGACCTTGTTAAGCATGTCCACAGTGTCATATCTCCTGTAAAGATTGTTTTCAGCTGGACAAATCTGCATAAATGATAAGATATTAGTGTCATGTTCAGCAAGGCTGAGCAGACCCAGATGTTGGAACCAGGAAGGACCACACAAGACCGATATGGAAATAAAGATTAACTGTCCCAGTTGAAGATTAATGGATGAGGACCAATTGGTGATTATGGATGTTATTATCCAACGGTGTGGTAAAACTTGTGGAGTGGTTGGGATTAGTGGTGTGGCGTGGAGTAGTGGCATGGCTGGAGGCTTTAGATCTTTGGTGGTTTTCAGTAGGCCATGGTAGGGATATGACCCAGGTCGGCATTCCTGGAAACTGTCCTGTATAGACAAGGTAGAAAACTCGATTAAGAATGTGAGCATGAATTGAAAAACCATGATAACATGACTAGAGCCCAGGTAAGGCACCATAGAGGGGCAACAAACAGGCAAGAAATGCTGGGGAAAGTTCCTCTGAAGTAGAGCAGGCAGGTTGATGAGGTGAGTGCCAAAAGCTGGGTCCAATCAGGAGAGCAGAGCAGAGAAGGAAGGGTCGAGGAGAGGACTCCAGAAGGCACCATGACACTTTGTTTTTATTCTATAATACTGGATTTATTTTTCTATGATAGTTTGAACGTTGACTGAATAAACAAGAGGGAAAGTTTGCAAATGTTCTTGACTGTCTGAGAAAAGTGTATAAAAGATGTAGTGACGAGTTTTACAGCCCTAAAATATCTGTAATCCTACTTTGCCGGTTTCACATATCGTGGTGATTTAAACGACGGACCCTTTCATATTGTAGATTTTTCTTTTCAGGTCACAACCCAAACCTGTGATGCCCTTACTTACTAAAACAAAGCAATCAGTTGTTTCGCTATTGGTAGTAATTATAGTAATTGGCCAACTGCGTAAGTAAACCTGTTCACAATAAAAGTGAGTTGGTCCAATGTCCTAACAAGACTAGACACGCAGGCTTATGTATGTGTTTAGGCTCAAACAAATTAAAGTCCCACCAGAAGCCACAAGTCATTTGTCAAGCATGGCAGAGTAAACAGGATAGTTTAATGAATAGTTTAATTAAAGCACCACGTTTTTTTTTTTTCTTTTTTTACTTTTGGCATCTAACTTTTCTCCAAAGCTTTAGGTGTGATTTCTAATTAGCAGGTTAGTTATCTGTTATACTGACAGTCACCAGCAAACAGAGACATGCATGAATGCACAAATGGGTAAATGCTTCTAAACAGGCAGTCCGTTTCCGATTAAAAGCGCATGAATGTCCTCATCTGAATACCACTGCTGGAACTCCATTTATTTTCATACTTAAGACAGTAAATAAATGCATTGTTCTGGAAATGGTGAACCCAGCTCTGTCTCAAAAAGATGGCAAACAAACCCTCAGATGGAGACAGAGAAATATCTACAGCCATAAAGCGAGAGGGTGTTGCCTGTGTTCATGAAGCATATTCCCTCATAATCACAGAAACACACAGGAAAAGAAAAAAAAAAAAACAAGTATCAAACTGAAATAGATGATAGCTGGCAAATCTGTTAATAGCTTCATCAATCACTTCAATAACACATGCTCACTTTTAAATAGATCTCTGGGTTATACAAAACAGTTCTTCTGTAGAGAATAGCTGTTTTTGGTCTTTCTTGGTGCTGTTTTTCTGTTATTTATAATGCTTAACACAATATTTGCAAGTTTGTTCAAAGCATTTAAATAGTAGTAGATTTGCATATTTAAAGGAAGCTTTGCATATGTTAGAATCCATTCAATGCTTTCATTAACCTCAGAAATTTTTGGGTTTTTTTACTATGTAAGGCCATTTTATGCAAATATAGCAAACACATTTCCTTTAATCCTATCCTTCCTGGTGAGTAGCACACCATTTAAATTGAATGTGAAAAGAAAAATGACTGATTTCCATTGCAAGATACTGTCAAAAAGGAATTCAAAAATATCAGTCTAGATTTATATTTAGAAAAAACTAAGAGTTGCACAGATTTTCTGTATGACTGATTCCCTTTTCATCTTTTTTTAAAAACAGTTGCCATTTCAGAAAAAGACAAACAAACAAACATACATTTTAATTAAATATTCTGGATCAAATATAGCAATAAAAGTATTCATACAGTTTTAATGAAACACTGTGATGACGCTTTTTGTACAATCAAGCTGGATTTCAGCAGGTGAAAACAGATCCATGCAGCAAAACTCAATTATTTAAAAAGTAATCAATGTAGATTAACAGACAGGGGATGGATCAAAGTTATTCATTGGTTCGTATTGAGTCAATTTAATTTTTAATCAATTGGCTCTTTGATTGTCCCCATTTTGAACTAACTCGTCAGACTTTGACCTATACACAAAAAGGGCAAATACGCTGGACAAAGTGCGTCTGGTTGTTAAATAATTCCTGGAATTAAAAAAAAGGATGAGGTTCATGAAAACAGATCTCTGGTAGTAGTCTTCTGTCATTTTTCAAAGAGATACCAGTCTTCAACCATTCTTTGTTACTTTATTAATGATGTCATTTCAATTACCATTTTCCTTTTTTTTTTTACATTACCAATGAAATTCCAGTCTCTTTTTCACCATGTCTTCAGGCAGAAACAGGTGTGGCTTCATGTTATTTGTTAAAATTAGTACAACTGCTACTTTCAGCATCACTGTGATTACCGATTGAAATATTTTCAAGACAACACATATATATATATTTTTTTTTCGTTTGTTTTTTTATTTTATTTATTTTTTATTTTTTTCATTTAAGCCAAACAAATTGCATCTTTACATATCCAATATTTTATTATATTGACCAAATATATAAAATTCAGAGCTAATATAAAAGCTATGCATTCCACACAACATTCATCCAGACAGGAGGTATGAACGCAGTGATAAGTCTCAGGGTGGGGTTTTTGTTTATATCAACAACAGCTGGTGTAACAGTATGGTAACAGCTGAAAGTTGTTGCTCTCTTGACTGATTATTTGACTAAAATGTCAGCAGAACTTACCGCTTTGACCTGATGGGGACTCCCCTCCCCCCACCATGCTGTTAACACCAATGAAGCCCTGAACACTAACAATATACTCACCCCATAGCAGCCTTTTACATCATAGCAATTGTAGGTTGTGACATAATCAGTCAGAATAAAATAAAACAGTACACGTGATTTCCCCACCAGAAAAATACACATTTTCAAACATAAATCATAAAAAATAAGCACAAATTGCGAAGATTATTATTCACTGAGCTATTCCAACTCTTAGGCTCAGTTTGACCATCTTTCCGTCATGATATCTTCGGGACACAAGCTGATGCTAATTAGAGAAAGGCCATCTTGATGCAAGAGAAGGTCTGGCAGGTGTGGAAACATTAAAGAACTGCTCTCAATTCACTGACAGGAAGTCTCCAACATACCAAAAAACTGTTTGGATACATGCCTTCAAGTGTGGTTGATTGTTGTGGGAATAATAAGAATGAGTACGACACATCTGTATCAGCACAGATGTACATAGATGATGGCTGATATCGTCTAATACCATCACAATAACTAATGGCCATTTCACACAGCTACTACAAATATTTTGTGCGTATGGCACGGATGAAAATTAATAATCAACCAACATGGAACGGTTAAACGCAGGAGGCACAAATTGGTGACAGTCAGTTTGAGCAGAGCAAGGTGAAGTGTGCGTCTCTGAAAGCATTGAGAACCCACAGCAATGAATTATGCTTCATTTTGTAATCTCTTAAATACCAAGAGCATTTAACAATAACTTTGTGTTGTTGCTATAGCTACAACATTTTTTTTGAATTTTGATTTGAAATGGTTTATTTCAAGCAATCAAATAAGTGTAACCCTCAGCATCAGCATGTCTGCTTCCGGCCCCTCGACGTCATTCCTCTGCGTTGTGTTTTTATTGATGTTGTATGGTGGTGGAGTGACGAAGAGAGAACCACAGGACACTGGATGCTAGATTCAGGATTGTGACTGAACCACAAACTCCTTCTTTTTAATTAGAACTTGACATCCACTCAGCAGTCAGGCAGCTTCAGAACATGCACAAGGAAACTGCATGTCAGGTAAAGTCAGACATTGCAAATTGTAAATTTAAAACAAAAGAAACATATAAATCAGAATAAAACCATAAATTAATAAGGTTACCAAAGGTTAATACAAAATGATAATTAGAGAGACATCATACAAAAATAATATATCTTTCAGCGTCTAAATCCCATGGAATTAAATCATGTCTGCCTGCATCGCCGTCACGTGCAGCCTGCTCACGGACCCCTCCCCTGACAACTAGCTAACGGCTGCTTCGTACCAAAACTTTATTTAAACTAAACTAAGTGCAAATGCCTCATACTTCCTTTTCAACGTAAAAGTTTAAAACAGTTTAATGAACAGTCCTGAAACAAGATTACAAATTACCAGTTTGAACATGTGTAAATGTAACAACCTGTGGAGCCACACAGCCCATCTTACCTTCAGAACATGCACAAGGAAACCGAAGGCAAAATGGCGCTAACCCAGCAAAACCCCAACCGAACTACGGTGTCCCATCTGGCCCACTCATTTGAGCACAAGGGTTAGTCTCGACAGTGCTGCCACCCTGTGGTCACAGGAGTCACCTGTCCTACATAAGAATACACAAAAAACAATACAATCATCAGTTATACATTCATACGCCGACAAATCAAACTTAGGATTATTAAACATATTAATAAATATTGCTTGAAAGGGAGTGGAAGGAAGCGAATTTATATAATCCCACCCCATTCTGCCGTAACTATTTTATTACATGATTTATCAATATCCGGTTCCTAGCTTTTATCAGACAGAATTAAGAATTTTGAAATATCAATAAAGCACATGACAAAGATGAATTACTTAACTATTATGTAAAAAATAACTTTTAGAAATCAACATGGCAAATGCAGATCAGTTTTTCAAAATATATGGAGATTATCTTACCTATAAAAGTCATTGATATGATTAAAAAAAATAGTACTATATCAGTAAAATAGACATAACACTGTTTCAGAAATTTTCTTAGCAAAATTTGATCACCTATCAAAAGTAAAAAATATATGCAAAATTATGCTACATTAGGAAAAATCATGAATCAACGAATCAATTTTTTGGAGCAAGTGACATAATATCATTAAAGATATATCATTTGAGAGGGACTGCTAGCGCTATTAGCATTAGCAATGCTAACTCTACCTGCATTTAGCTATGTCGACCCGGTTTCTCGTTTTGAGCTCGGAATCTTCGGAAGTCTTCCATTAGATCCAAGATCGGAGTTAGCTTAGCATTCACTTGTTCCATAAAGGGATACAGCGCAGCTTGGATATTATCAAGATACTTTTTAAGGTCTTCGTAGTCAGGGTTTTTCTTGGGGGCCATGGTCAGCTCTCTTTTTTTGGAGAAAATCAACTTTTTAAGTCAATTGAAGATAGTTGTATAGCCGCCGTGAGCCCCCACGCGTCCGTGCTGTAACCCGAAACCGGAACATCACAGCAGCATGTTAAAGTGAAGACACGAATGTAAAGAAATCCCTCATATTGACGAGCCCGGGGTTAAGTCAGCCATTTACTGATGGACTTTAGAGAACATGTCGACCCAAAACGTTTTAGAGTCAGGCTAGCGTATCAGCTTGTTTTTATGACTGTCACCATCATTGCATGCTGCAAAAACCTCACAGTAAGCTGCCTCTATGACTACTGGGCTATGGCACTTCCTTCCATCCTAATAAAGTGCTTCGACAGGCATACAAAGCAGAACACTTTCTTCAATCTTTTCTGATAATTCCAAACTTTTCCATCGTACAAACTGGTCCAAACACTCTACAAAGGACAGCATTTTACCTGAGCTATTCATTAAATGTGAAAACTGAAGGGCAAAAACGGCTTTCTGATGATGCTTTCTCTTATCTTAATTTAATGTAAACTATCAACATTGGGCAGCAAAACTGGCTCCTTTAAGCTCATAACTTCTGTAAATTGGTACCTATCTTCTTCTGAGAGACTCCAGTTCACATGCATTGCAATTAATATCTCTGTCATCATTATGAACACCTGTTCACCTTTGTACAGGTATAAAATTATATATACTATTAGCAACACATGGCAGAGACAGGTAGTATGACTAAATGTGTTAGAGAAACACAAGGTTAGATTAGTAGAATCAGTCTATAATCTATAATAATAACAATAATCATCTATAATAATAATAAAGTATCAATTCCATGCTTCAAAGAATCAAAGAAGAAGCCATGAGGCCCCTAAAGGGATACTGGGTGTCTTTAATGGCAATATGGGACTGACATCAGAAATTATATCTGTGTTGCAAGAATGACCTTTGAGAGACCTTATGGGTCAACATGGTCGCAGATGGTGACAAACAATAGCAACTATTACTATTTTTGGTTCTCTCAAACTGATACCAGTGTCACATTTTGTGTTGAAGGGATGGTGATTTCCTTGGCAACTGGACATTTGGAAACCAATCTAAGATTAATCTCTAGGAAGCAAAAATGACTTTAGAGCACCATTTCCTGCCTTTGCTCACATCACAAAATATAAAAATCACTGCATTTTTGACATTTTAATATTCAGTTCCGGCTTCATTGTAAGAAATTGTTCTTCCTTTTAGGTCAGGGCTTATGCAAGTTTCAGCCTCCGTGCAACCTTGGGGGAGCCAATGTGGTTACAACCTTTAAGTTTTGAAACTGATTACTTTTGAAGGCAAACCTACAATGATCTACACTATGCTCAAGGATGCTTATAGCTGTTAGTAAAGTACTCTTAAAGAACATCACTTTAATAGACTGTTCCTACATGCTATTTTATGATTGTATAACATGCTGACACTTTCTTCAGGTTAAAGGTCATGCAAACAGCATTTTTTTTTTTCATTTCTTCTTACCTGAAGACTATGTACTGTTGTGTCAGGTAAAAGTGCAGGTTAAAAAAGGGTTGATGAGGTTTGATTGCTGCTAAACTGTTACATTTGTGTTGGTTATTAGTCAACTTTAAAAGAAAATCCAATCTTTGTTTGGATGTTCCTGACATGACATTACATGTTTTTTTTTTACATGTGAGATTTAAAAGAAATGGGCAAAGTGATTTAACATAAGGAGCATTTCAGTGATACTGAAATTTTTTTTTTCCCCTTTTTATTTTTCTTTTGCTTTGCCATCTATGATTGTATGTCTCAAGGTGTTTTATCTCAACGGGCCAATTCTCGTTTCAATCTAACTGTTTAAATAAACAAAATCATTTGACATTTAGTTGTACTTTGTTGTCCTCAGCATTATTTATTTAACTGGCTGGAGTCAGTTTTGGTGACTTTTCATGCTCACTGAGAGGATCAAAGCTGCAGAAAAACATTGCTACTACTGCTCCTATAACTCATAATAATGATGAAAATTATAATTTTGATAGTAACGATAATGTTGATTAGCATACAGTCTTTTGCCCACTTTATGGTTTTGGGCCATAATTACAGCCAGAAAATGGAAAAAATGTATTAAATCAGAGGATTTACACACCAAATGTAACTTTATAAGAGCCTGTAAGACTCGTTGTTTATGCATCACAGGAATGAAATAAAAGTCAGTGGAGGGAGACGACGTTTGCAGCAGGAAAGAAGAGATATCCCCATATGTAATTAGGTTATAAAGTAACTTAATGTTTTCTTTCCAGTTAGGAGTAATAAAGCAGGGTTCAGCTTAAGTTAATTAAAGTTTTCTGTCTCTGTAAATCAGGAAATGCTAACAGGTTAAATAAATGATTGGCTTCCATTTCAAGCAGGCTAAGGAAGTAATGCGGAATATTGCATTTAGGCTTTTAATGACTTACAAAATTAAAATGCATTTCTACTATTTGGGACCAAATAGGTGTTAATCTGGAAGAAGTAGACAAAAAACGAATTGAAACGAGTGTTTCAAGTATAACAGTAAATACCTTTACATGTGGTCTTGCATAACATTAATGCAGATTTTTGTTTCAATCAAGGTCTAAAAGTTTTTTTTTTTTTATATAACTGCTTGTGTCTATAGTTATATTTTTAAGTTATAGTCAAGCCTAAAATGTTGCATATCTTGCTTAATGTTGGATTTGTCTCATTTTGTTCAAATGGATGTTATTGTTAATATTTATCCCTTTTTTGCCACAATGGTGTCTTTTGTACGTCTTTTTTTCACATTCTGGAAGAAGCCTGGGTCATTTCCAATCAAGAAATAAAATAAAATAAGACTAAGCTGAGTCGTTTTGAGCTTGACAAAACAGGCAGACATTTTGTCTTCTGCAACACTGGCTATCTTGACTATGTTTGGCAAAACAAGACAATCATTTAAACTTTAAAGATACAAGTGAAGGAATATTAAACATTTATACCAGAATGACCAGTTTAATTCTGGTGATTATTCAGATCACCATCTGCTTCTTTGGATACCTCCCAGGAAGAGGCACAGCCTCAGGCAAAGATCCTACATTTCCTCACTTCCTGCCTCAGAGCTGGTGTTCCAAATCTTTTCTCGCCAGACTCAATCTCATCTAGCTCATCACGGCTATGTGTTGCGGGCTCGTCTGTGAAGTCTGCTGGTGGCTGATCCTTCAGCTACAGGCCAGGAAGGGGTTGGGAGTCTTTCACTGAAAAGTGAAGTGTCTGTCCCCTGTAAAACTGGTGCTTACTGGCAGTGTCCCTTTAAGACCCTTTGCCAAAGTTTTCACCAATGCCAGCTCACACAGCCCAGGCTTCAAAGGGGGTCTTGCAACACCTCCTTATAAGGGAGCTCTTGTCATCCCTGATGGTGTGGGTGAAGGACAAGCTGCCAAAATTCATAATTTAGCCATGGATAGTAACCCCTGTGAGAATGACTGGTTCATTTGGAGGACAACAATGTAGCACTGCTGGAAAAATAAAAAAGGAATTTATTAATTAAATATGAAAATTGAAAGTGGGAAAAATTCCTATTTATCTAAGCAGTTTAGAAAATGCATTGTGTTAATATTGCACTGCTTTTCCAAGCTTTACTTAAATGTTCATCCTTTACATTACTTTGAAGAATGAATAAGGTCGTTCATCTGCTGAAAGCTGTCATTTCTGTGAATACACGAAGCAGAAAAAAATAATAATAATAAAGATGTGTTATATCAAGTGGAGATAAGAGGCTGAAGCCTCAGTGACAGATGCTCCTCCATTAAACTGTGATTTACTAAACCTTTTTAATCAGTGAGAATTGAGAGTTTTATGTTAAGACTAAATATGAATAACTTTGTTTGAAACACCTTTTTTTTTTTAGCTGTTAGAATTGTAAGTGGTTGGCCAACATCTTTATAGGTAATTATTTTGTATGACATTTTTTACATTGTTTGAACTATTGTAAGTTCAATTAATTAAATTGTAATTTATATGATTCAAACAAATTCTCAAAGTGAGAAAAGCAGCTTTGAACTGATATGCAGAGAGTAATAAAGAACTTGTGCAATTTATTTATTCAACCCTTTTTTATCCAGACAAGACAGATTGAGAACAATATTCTTATTTTAAACTGTGGCCCGGCAAAAGAGAAAAGACCTTTTGGAAAGAAAAAGAAGAGAAAAGGAAAGAAAAGGGGCTACGAGAGATTACCAAAAGACATCAGCAAGGAAACAAGGAAGTCTAAAAACATAGAAATTCATTACGATAATTGCATAAACAGTCGAAGAGTTACGGTAGATCAAAGAGAGTGAGTTATTTTGTGTCTCTGGTGACATCACCCATAATAAATGGTCAATTAGCAATACAGGACCAAGTATTAGGTCATAGGATAGTTTATTTTAATTTTAAATGGGTAGTATATTTTATTATTTTAACTGAATTCATCCTTGCTTCCTCTTTATATTTCTTTTAAAGGGAAATTTTGTCAACATGGTGTGAGTATGCAGTTTGGTTTAAAAAATAGAAAACAAAAGAATGAAAATACATTAAATTAGAGGAAAACTTTGCAAAGTTGATGAATAATAGCTTAAATATTTCACTGGAACTAAACAAAGGTAACAATTAAAGAAGCATCTAAATGCAAAAACAACATAGATTCTCCCTGCAAATGTATTAACGATTATGTCTTTCAAAAATGATTGGCAAGAAATATTTGCCACAACAAACTTGTCTAACATTTTTTGACACACAAGCTTTTGGTTTTTGTTATGTACACCTGTACACTTCAGTACACTTCTACACTATGAGAATACAAAGTCCATTCTTGGTTGCCTAAGAGCATAAATGGGTTCAAATGTGACAAAAAAAAAAAACCCCTCCAAACTTTTATTGTGAATCTGCCTAACTGTGACTTTTTGATAAGAAGCTTTTAGCGGCATATGTTCCCTTACAATACAATAAAAAATAAGGAAAAAAGATAAGTCCCAGCTTTAAAAAAAGTGGCTTTTGCACAATATGAATACAATGAATAGTTTTTTTTATTTGATAAAGTGTGCAGGCTCAGGGGGAAAAAAAGAAAATCAGAGAAAGTGAATAAAAAGTAATTTCAGAAATTTGAAGCAAGACTGGAAAGTCTTGGATTATATTGGATCTCAATCACTTTCCTTCCACTAGTTGAAAATGGTTTAGTACAATTTGTTGCCTTTCAATTTTTCCCATCTTACCCTGCTTTTATACTTCTGTAAGGAGAAATTTTAGGAATGCGATTAAAGATCAATTTACGTTACAGAAATATGTGAATGAATGACGTCCGTAATCTTTGGTGGTTCGAGCCAATAGGCGTCTTTCACGCTTGGTATGGATGAGCCTAAACACTGATGGCTAGGATTGTGTTGTGCAGAGTCGTCGCAGACATCCTCTGTACTACTCTCATTATGGTATTTTTCACAGGCTCTCACGTGCGTACTAATACTCACAGTGTGGTACATCTCCTCTCACACATACAAACACACAGTTACAAACAAATGCAGACATTCCACGAAACAAATAGATTCAAAGTTGCCTTCCGTGAATCACTTCCAAATGTGCACACAAACCGGCGCACGCCCACACACACACTCTTAAAAATCCCCACACTGACAACATCCATTAGAGGTAGACAGGTGACAGCAGGCAGAGGTGGCATACTGTGACAAGAATGACACCTTCTTTAATCACAGGAGATACACACACACAGACACACGTCTACACAAATACACACACATAGTGACAGCCTAGCATAAGGGACAAAACACAATGAACAGCGTAGTGAGAGGTGAAGGAGAACAGGGGGGAACAGAGGGCAGATGGCAACAGTGTAATCAACATGTCACATTGACCTAGAGGACGGATGAGGAGACAGGAGCAGCTCAGCAGAGATGAGGGGCCACAAAAGAGACCAAAAGGAACCAGGCAAAAGAAGACAGGGGAATTCCTACTGAAGAATAAAATGAAAAACAAGCAGAGAAAAGATGAAAAAAAAAACTGCTTTCTGAGGAGACGAGGAGATGTTCAGCAGTTTGGGGACATAAACCAGACTGTTTGGTGACCATAGCCTGTCATCTGCAGAAAGAAAAACAAATTGATGCAACTTTTCTCCTCTTCTTTATGAATCTGTCCCTCACAACTTTATTGTATGAATGTTAAGTCAATTCTGTTTGATGCTTCTTTAGAGCTTTTCAAAAGCTATTGGTCAACACATTTTCAGCTGTGTAAAGGGCGAACTGGCAGCATTCCAACAGTGTTTCCGTCTTTGACTTTGTTGGTTGTGGATCCCCAACTATTTGCACATCCTCGTAAAAGCATTTCAAATTCAATAGCTTTATTTATCCCTAAGGGTCAATTCATAGCAGGTGCAGACGGTGGTTTATGATTGACATCCCATAGACGCATTATAAAACAACACAGTAATTTCTAAGTAAGAACATAGGATTTGAAGTATCAACAGTCCAGAGTAATGCAGAGTGTGGCAAAGAAGTGAGGAAGCGACTGCAGGCAGTATGGAATGGATGGAGAAAAGTAAAAAGTGTGATGTGTGATAGAAGACTTTCAGTTCAAATGAAAGGAAAGGTGTACAAAACTGTGGTGAGAGCAGCCATGTCATTCGGTCTATAGACAATTGCACTGAGGAAAAGACAGGAAGCAGAGCTGGAGGTAGCATAGATGAAGATGCTGAGGTTCTCTTTGGGACTGACCAGGACGGATAGGATCAGGAAAAGTGCATCACAGGGACAGCACTTGATAGAGGTTTTGGAGATAAACTCAGAGCGGCCAGACTGAGATGGTTTGGACTAGGGGTGTATGAAAAACCGATTTGGGGATATATTGCAATGTTCCATTTTGACGATACTTGTATTGATTTAACGTGCAGTCAAGGTGATATTCATTTAATTTTTTATTAGCGTCCTTGAGCATCCGACTCTTTCTTTCCACTTAAATCCTGGAATGCTAGCTGTCAGCAACGCACACTGAGCCTCTGAGCAGCTCTACGCCACACTAAACAACTACAAGATCTCCCAGGAACCAGCCCATGTTAAATATTCAATCAGCCTCACAGTTTTTGTTGTTATGAGACACGCACTGCCTACAGAACCTTATTGGTTAAGGCTAATTCGTTCTGTTTTTTGTTTTTGTTTTTTATACGGAAAAATATTTTCTGTAAATCGGATGATATTTAGAAACAAATATCTTAATTTATGCAAAGAAAAGCACTATGAATTTACTTTGGTAAAAGCAACTTGTATATGAGATACAGTTGCAGTACTTATTCGCTGACAGATATTTTAGAAATACATTTGAAATACATATTTTTGTGTTGATTTATCTTTGCAATCTTCCCTCATGTCCTTGAACATCGACCTGTCGATCGGGATTTACGTAATGAGATCCTCTGGTGTACATGTTCAGTTTAATGGATTCCACTGATGATACTGTATGTCAGCATCTAGAAGCTGGACTGCCCTAGAGACAAAGGTTGTTGTCCTGCTTTGTGTTCTGCTCTTTTCTCCTGACCCCAACTAGTTCAACCCTGTTTCCATTGAGTGGTTTGGTCTGGTTTAGAATGGTCCAGGCAATTCAGGTGAGCGTTTCCACTCAAAGTTAGACCGTCACGGCGCATACCGGGTGAAGATAACAACAACAACTGGGATCATCCAGCAGCTAATTTTATTTCCACTCAGCTTTTGGTACTTCGTTGAAACAAAGCATTTAATATTGTGTACAGCAAAGATGAATAAAGCTTTTTTGGAGCTTCCTTTTGAAGTAATGACCTTCAGCCAATCAATGGGTTTTAACAGTAGCTCCACCCTCCACCGTTCATTTTTTTATGGACCTACAACCAACAGGGGTCCAAAAAAAGGTACGATTTGATCCGGCTTAATGGGTCCATTTTATAGTGAAACTGCTCAAAATATTGGACTGGTCTGGACTGGAGTGTAGCATTAAGTGGTAACGAGGCATTTATGTACTTTATGCAAGTTTTTACAAGTCTGGTCTGTTAAGACTATTAATATGTACTTTTTTGGATTCTGGACCTGATTAGTCTTTATTTTGAGCAAAAATATTTATGCCAAGAAAAAGTCTTAAAGGTTAGTCACAGATATTATGAACAGTTTCTTTTCTCCTTACCGTCCTCACATGCTCTCTTCTGTAAAATATCTGAGTGACTTTAAACTTTTTAACTAATTTTATAAACAATATCCTGCATTTAAATAAATGCTTTTGCTTTTACCTGTGATTAATTATATCTTTCCAGTGGCGTTTCCTTTTTTTAATCTTTAGGACCTTTTAGCAGATGCAATTATGTTTCAGTCTTAAACTTAAAGTGGAGATCGCCGCATTACTTATTGTGTTGGCCTGAAGCCCTGCGGCTGATGAAGGACCCTTACATTAAAGAAAACACTGCCAAGAGCTGTACTTTTATTTAGTTCCAAACTTCAATGCATTAAATTAAGATGGATAGAAATCCATCTGAGTTCACCATGGCAACAGATAAGACAATGGACATGAATATGACATCCAGCCTTGAAGCATTTACTGGCATTAGATGACGTTTTCATGTTGTTGCATGAAACATAAGCCAAGGGCCAAACAGCATTACATAAATGTAAAACCAGTAGGGACTTAAATTGCAAAAATCTCTGTGCATAAAGTGTGCAAACAATCTTTCTTTTTGCATTCTATAGTACCTTAAATGCAATTTCATCTCTAATGTCCCTCTGTGCTGCTTTCTTTTGCATTACAAAATGCCTTTAAACTTGAGTAAACCCTCTATAATGTAATTTTTGTCAATAAAGAGAAACATGGTTTTGTAGTCGCTCTTTAGACTGACAGTCAAAGAAGTTCCGTTTTTCTCCACTGAATGAGGCATCAGTGCATGTCCACAAGGACTAAATGAACATATGCCTTCAACCACTGCATCTTGGATGAGGATGGAAATACAAATGCCTGTGTTCTGATTTATTCATGACTATCTTTACCCTGGTGACTTACCAGATGCTTTGTGAAAAATACAAACCAAACTTGTGTGTCTGTTGCTAGTTGCACACATTTTTTTTCTTCAAATGCGCTTGATAAGAAAGCACAATGGATGCGTTCAAAATATCTTTGTGGTGTTCTTCTTTTTTGTTTGATGTGCTTCAGCTGGCTGCTGTGATCAGGAGACAATTTCTTCAACTAGGATTTTTTTCTTTCTTTCACAGACTTTAAGAGTTGAGTGGCCATTTATTGCTGTTTGTTTTTATACCTTTCTTAATTTCCTTTACTGAAAACCTAATTTCACTTTTATCTACACTAGAAAAGCGAAAAAAGTCAGTGTTTGACATATAACTGCACTGTTCCATATTTCCATTTCAGGTCAGCATTTATGCTTTACCTTGACCAAGTTTACATCAGTACTATGTTTCTTTGGTTTATTTCTTTGTAGTAGATACATTTAACAATAGTTTTCGACATTTCTAGCAACTAAATAAATTGGCCAAAAATAAGCTTCACATCCTGTTTGAGTCCAAATGAATCCCTTACTTTATCACCTCCAGCAACCTTCTAGAGACAAAAGGGCACAAATCTTATGCCTTGAGAAGACTTGAACCATTCTAATCACTCCCAGGCATTATCTTTTTTTTTTTTTTAAAGAAGTCAGGAATTATTTAGTGGACTCTATAAAGGATTGACTTTTGCTTCCATTTCAATTTTCATTCCCTCCCTGGCATTGCAAACAAATTGACAATAAGTCAGGCTGCATCTGATTTTTATTCACTTTGCTAAAGTGTGTTCCCGGTAACATGATCTTTTTTTTAGGCCAAACGACTAGAACTCAAAAATATCTGAAGAGCTGTTGGCACTACGAACGATCAGTACAATCACTTTGCTGAGAGG
This sequence comes from Oryzias curvinotus, assembly GCA_023969325.1. Lineage (NCBI taxonomy): Eukaryota > Metazoa > Chordata > Actinopteri > Beloniformes > Adrianichthyidae > Oryzias > Oryzias curvinotus. The sequence continues at coordinate 29,337,227 of CM043715.1, read as the reverse complement.
CTCCAGGCACAAAGTCCAGGTAAACTCAAACTTAGGAGACAACACAACATCTGTAGAAAAATACATCTAAAAGTATAGAAAGATGCATTTGATTTCAGATATAAGAATAAAAATATCTGCAAATGTCTTGATCTTTTAAAACATCAGTAACTAAAAAAGAACTCTTCCAGATTTATCTGCAGTGGTGTAAAGGAAGCGGGGAAGGCCTTCAGCCACCATCTGGACAGAAAAAAGCAGATATTCTGCATATACGCATATTAGCTTATGTATTTCTTTAGTGGCTTTTTGCCCCCCACATTTCCTTTAAAGAAATAATACTGGAAAATCTGAACCAATTTGGATCATAATTATTTAAAAGTTTGAAATAATAAAATCAAATTTGGTACTCTGCTCTATTATAAAGATTTAAAGTTAGAGTTGTGAAGTATGTCCGAAGTAGATATATTTTGCTCGGTCATGTTAAATTGCTTATTCCTTTGTGGTTGTTTTTGGTCAAAACAGGTTTGAAAAAATACAAATTAAATGCATTTAAAGATATGTATTAGTTATTTTATAATATCATCATAACAGAAAACCAGCAAAGTGATGAATTCATCCCAGAATTGGCTTTTTTTTAATAAGTTTAGGTTTTATTTTGAAGTAGATAGTTGTAGCTTGGATGAACAAGTATGATTTTACATGAATGACCACTTTAATTTCCCTAGAGGGATGTAGGACGGTAAGGTATAATTATGCAAAATAATTAGACAGCAAAGGCAAAGAAAATGAGCTGCCATCTTTAAATCTTGATGACACAGATAAAATACATTAGGTCATAAATTACAATCTTTCAATAAAATCTATATATTCATCATATTATTGAATTGTTATCCATACACAAACAGCAAGATGCTTATTTCCCAATATTAATAAATATGTAGGAACAATTAAAACTAAAAACTGCAAATTATTGAATGATCACTGAAGTCACTTATTATGAAACAAGCTGACTGTCAACTTTCATGAGAAGCACATCGATTCATCCCAGGTCCGGATTCAAACAACAAGCCGGTGTGACAGCAACCGGACTCAGAGCTCCGCCCGCCTGCTACCTTATTGACAGCAGATCAACGGATCAGTGTGGCTCAGAGAAGATGAGCATCTGGGAAATGTCAGAAGTGTTGCAGATAATCAATTCAAATAATCGTTCTGACTTCATAAATATCATACCTTTAAGTCCCAAGGAGGAAAACACTATGAAGTACATGTCAGCAATGGATGAAAGTACAAATTTACCACAAAACACCAATTCAAGACTATTTTTTGAAAGGATCAGTTGATTCTGCTCCTTGAAGTTAAATTTCAATTTCGTTAAAGGTTTTTATTTAGCCTATCCAAAAGAGAAAACACAAACATACTGTTTTTATATCCATACTTTTTTTAATCATAAATGAAGATAAATAAAGAGTAATCTTACGAAAAACTACAATAAACCTCTTATTCCCTTTAATTTTACTGCTGAATCTAATTACCTATTCAGCAGCATGAAGTGTATTTCTCAGCTAAAGGTCATCAGGCAGTTTCATACTAAAGACTGATAAATTTACTTAAAGCGCAATTCTTGGTGGCAGAAGTTCTTGACTACGCTGGATTAAAATACAGAAATGATCCAATCAATTATACATTGTCAGATAAATGCATCTTGACATTAAAGAAAAACACAATTAGAAACAACAAACCACAACAAGAATCAAGTTTCTCATGCAAGAGGGAGAGAAGCAAATGTAGATGAACAAACACACAACTGCTTTCAGAAAAGGTAAAAAGGTCAATCTGAGTTAACATTTAAACATACATTTAACCAAATACATTTAAACAATGATAATAAAAATACAATTTCCTTCACATACATTTATTGATATGTACCTCTACAAGTAACTTTTTGATCACCTTGTGAAGTCGATTTTAATTAACTTAGCAGAAACTCTTATCAACCCCTTAAAGTAGTTTTAACATAGTTGGGCACAAATACTAAGAGTCAAGAGTCTGTGTCATTGTTGTAACAAAGTTTAAGAGTGCAGTTCCAAATTCCTTTAAGGTCTTGCTTGATTAAAAAGACAGATACTAATGCACCTAAAATGTCAAGAGATATTTATGCATCAGAGAAACACTGATTCACTCTCTTGGCCCTGACATCATTAAAACTAAAAGATAAAGCTGTTCCCAGGACTGTTCAGATTAATAGCCCTCTAATGACTCATTTAGATTCCTCCAGAGCCAAGAAAGTTGGAGAGGCATGGCTTTCCAGTTCACAAGTAAGAATAGAATGGCATGGAAAAAAAAAAAAAAAAATCTGGGTTTATGTATCATTCAATGCCAATGGCAAGGATAATGCTTTCAGAATAGACAAAACAACACAAAAAAAGGCATGCTTGACATATTTTGGATCAGTGGATCAATGGATCAGCGGGGTGTAAATGCAGACTTTGTGAAGTGCCAGTATTAAAAGAGTAAAATTAGAAGACAATGTTTTTTAAGTTACTGCTCAATAAATGGTCAATGGCGTATACTTATATAGCGCTTTTCTACCTACAAGGCCCAAGGCGTTATACAGTCACAGACCCTGTCACACACACATTCACACACACTTGTGGCGACTCCACTGCCAAGCACAGGCGCCCGCCTATACCACCAGAGGCAAGGTGGGGTTCAGTGTCTTGCCCAAGGACACTTCGACTCATTGGCGTGCAGGGCGGGAATCGAACCTGCAATATTACAATCATGGGTCGACCGCCCTACCGCTGCACCATGGCCGCCCCAAATGTGTGAAGCCTTTCAAATCTTCTTTATCTTTTCTAAAGTTATTACCATAATTTCCAAAACTATAGAGCGCACCTGATTATAAGCCGCACCCATTACCTTTTTAAACGAAAAACCGTTTTGTACATACATAAGCCGCATCTGTCTATAAGCCGCATGTGCCCACATTGAAACATGTGTTGTAGAATAAGTAAGGGTTAATGGCCGACGAAGTGTGCGATTATTACTTTTTAACGCAGGACGTGGAAGCCTGAACCGTCCGACGCGAAATGTGCTGGACGTTTTCCATCACATTTGCTTCTCTCCCTCTTGCATGAGAAACTTGATTCTTGTTGTGGTTTGTTGTTTCTAATTGTGTTTTTCTTTAATGTCTAGATGCATTTATCTAACCCCGCGCAGCACCACCGCTGCAGTCAAGATTCGGCGATATATATATGCTGATCGTCCCGATGGGTTGAATAAAGCATCAGTTCAAAGAGAAAGTTCACCTCTTACCGCTTGTTTTAGTCCAAATGATGAAGCAAAAGGTTGTTTTAAAGAAGCCGGCGCAGTGATACAAAACATTTAAGCTAGCTGACCGGAACTTCTTTTTTCACCGTGCGGTTATCAGGTTTTAATGCATACCCAGCAGCCAATCAGAATCGAGTATTCAACCGGACCATGGTATAAGGATGTGTATGTGCTGAAACCGTGCACGTGTGTAAGGAGGAGGGAGCATGTGCAGCGGAAGAGTGTTGGGTGTGTGTGTTCATGTTTGATATACAGAGTGAAGGGGAACTGTAATAAAAGGTTTCCCCCAGAAGAACGGTGAATGATTTTTTTATTAACCCGCTCTGGCGGCTCTGAACAGGGAAGTGAACCACGAAGAAAGATGGAGAGGATCTCCCCTGCATTTTCCAATCACCGTCAGACCAAAAAAAAGTAATCGCAGGAAAAGTTCAACAAATGATATATTTACAAAGAAAGATGGTACACAGAAAGAGTTTTCAAAAGTTTTAATAATCTACCTGAGCTTTTCTTTCCAAACAGTGCCTGTGACACGACAGTAACATGGCAGCAACATGGTAGTAACAGCACTAACAGGGCTGGTTAACTGTCACTGAGAGCAGCAGTAACTTACAGGCAAGCGTGCCTTTGCTCAAAGGCACGTGGCACGCAGAGGCAGCGCGTGCTCCAGAAGTTTTCTTCCACAATAGTGACACACTGTAACACAGCACTAACAGGCCTGTTTTAAAAAACATAATTGTAAAAGTCACTGAGGGCTTTCTTCATCTTCCTCCTGTGCACTGAATCCATGTGTTAGCAGTGTTCCACACCTTTTTGTTGTGTTTATTTTGTGTGACTGCGGTTGTCATGGAAACAACGCAGACACTAAAGGAGGCATTGCCTTGTGCGCTCGGTGATGACGCAGCCTCGAGTGAGGAGATGAGAGGAAAAAAAAGGCTGTTCTGCTGTGTTTGTGCTCTCTGAGTTTCAAACTTTGGGCTGAATCAACAGTTTGGTCCGAGCAAAGAAATAAACATCTACTAGTCCTGTTCAAGAGCAACGGTGTCCCATCTGATTAGTTACCATTGCGTCCCGATCAGGACCGGACCGGAAATAACAGCGGTTTTCGACTATGGTCTGAAGCCTGAGGCGGGAAGGTAACACATGCAAGTCTTCCTCCTCATTTTCGGACTGGAATAGCATCAGAGCTTGCGCTGTCCTCTCCGTCACGCAGCAGACCGGCTTTTCCAAACCCATTGGTGATGGTGGATTTTTTCACTCTGCTTGTAACGATTGCTTTTAACTTGAAAGCTGCATCATATGCATTTGTTCTTGCATTTTCCATAATGAAGGTCTGTTCTTGCTATTCATTCACAAAGCCGGAATTTCAATTCAATTTGCGCCTTCCTCGACACATATACTGTATTCCCCCTGTCTCACTCTTACCCTTTCTGCTCGAGCGCCCCTAGCGGCCGTTAGAAAAAATGCATAAAGAAGAAAAATCTTTGGGATATGTGACTGTGTGACTCCTGCAATTTAGTTATTTAACCACATCTGCCATTGTAAATTCCCTGCCTTTGAGCTGTGAATTAACTAAGAAGACGCATCACTGTAGACACTGCAGTATTTTCACATTTTCCTGCTGAGAATTGCAGCCCTTCTAAACTTGCAGGTGCTGATTGTTGTAAACCACTCATGAGAGTGCTGGAGAGCATCACATGAGGAAGCTATACCATCCACAAACAGCACAGATGGGAATCTGCCTCAAAAACTCTACAGTGTTTAATTCTTCACTGCCAGGAAACATGATGTATGTCTATTTCTAGCCTGGATATACATCATGTCTGTCCAAAAGCACAGTGCTAGGAACAGCTAGGATGCTTCACAGGACCCTCAAGCTCCCAGGCCTCTGGTAAAGGACCCGAACTTTGGTGAGAAACCACCCGGGGAAGGGTGAGTATATATATAAATATATATAAATATAATTATAAAAAGCAGTCTCACTTAAATAACACAATTTAGAATCCAACAAAAAAAAAGATTGAGACCTGTCTGGAAAGAGCAGATCCTAAGGTGTATCCATGTTAAATTTATAACACAAAATGCACAATTATTTTAGAGACATGCATCTAGTACAGAAAAGGCTTTAGAAATTGTTATATAATGGAGCCTAACATTTTTACAGATATTGTTTATTTTTTTTATTTATTTTTTTTTTATGTCATATCTGTTACAAACATAAATAATAGAGAGGAGATCAAGTATTGTTTATTAGAGGTCTGTGTAACCTCTCCTTACAATTCTTTTTACTCCCCTGAACGTCTGCTTTACTCATTTGACACCAACAGTTGATGAAAGCTGATTATTAGGTCTATAAATACGTCTCATTGCAACAAGAATAAAAACGTATGACTCCCCTCTGTCTGCTTGAGCAAATGCACCAGAAGCACTTAGTAATTTCAGCAATGACTCACTGGTAAATGAGCTCTTTGATCAAGTTACTGTTAGGTGATGAGAATAACAGCAATGACATCCTGGGGGTCTTGCAACTTAATCTTTATTTGTGGATGTGACTTGATGCAAGACACGCTTGTTAAGTAATGCACTGCAATCTTAAATAAAATGAATTTTCTCATTTAACTGCTGCGATCCATCAAATAGCCAATGAAGCACAGGAAACCTACACACAATACAAATCAGGGGGAAAGGAAATCTAAATAAAGACTTCTAGCTTTTAATTATCTCCAGGACAATGATAACTATTTTAAAATCAACACAATTGTCAACTATCTTTCACAGTCTAAAGAAATAGAAAAAACTTATAGCTGAAAACAGACGTTTTCCTTATCAGATCACAGTCAACATTAATTTGAGTAAAGATAAAAAAAAAAAAATAACTGCTGTTTAACTGAAAATGTGTAAAAATAATTATTAGAAGGCTTAACGTGTGTCAAACTTCTAGCTAAAGGGGAGAAGCTAATTGGAAAATAAGTGGGATAGCAGTTCTTGATGCAGATGAGTTCAAAATGTGTGGTTTAAAGGAAGAGCAAACTGGCTGTCAATGTTTTACCTGATCATTTTAAGACTTTTGTGGTTTTAAAGCATTCTTCCTTTGCTCAACCATATACTGATGCTTAAATGTCAGTAGCTGCTTCCTCTAGGCCAGGCCAGGAGACTCCTGAAAAGAGAGTGCGTATTCCACTGAGGTTCCATTACTAAAGGTAATAAAGGTTAGCAAATATATAATTAACAAAATATTTATTTTTTTTGCGCAAAACTTTATCTTTTTATATTTTTTTCAGTAAATCAAAGAAGTGTTTATTGCAAAGCAAATCCTTTTATAGTTATACAAATAAATGCTGTAGTATACTTGATTTAATAATATAATTTTAAAAAAGAGATCTTGCCTCAAAGCAAGAGGGTCCCTGGTTCAAGTCCCGGCTGGGGGACCTGAAACAGAGCATCAATGGGGAACCTTTCTGTGTGAAGTTTGCGTGTTCTCCCCGGCTTCTTCCCACCATCCAAAAACCTGCTTCATAGGTAAATTGGTTACTCTAAATTGTCCATAGGTGTGAATGAGAGTGTGCATTTGTGGCCCTGTGACAGACTGGTGACCTGTCCAGGGTACCGCCTGCCTTCACCCGCAAGTGTCCGGGATAGGCTCCAGCAGCCCCATGACCCCGAAAGGGATAAAACATATGAATGAATGAATTTAAAAAAAAAAAATCACATCATCAACATTGTGATATTGACCACTAGCTTCATCCTAAAATATCCCTTTTCAAACTGGGGAAAGAAGATCATTAAGTAAAATTAGATGTGTGCTGCTGAGGCAGAACTGCTTCTGATCTTTATTCTTGATAAGCTTTTGTCAGCTTTAAAAAGCTTAAGCAGTTAGCCATTTATGTGCTCACCAGTGAACGATCCCCCAACAGTTATTTTAATCTGAAAAATGAAATCTGTTGTGGACAATTGACAAGAGGAAGGAAGTCTCCTGGAAGTCCAAATGTGTCTTTTATATTGGACGGAAGGATGACTACTGAGGATGTTTCTAGAATATATCTAAACCTTTTGACACTGTTGTACTTATTAATCAGAATCTTATTACTATTATTATTACATTATTGTAATCGATATAAAACCTCTGTAAGTAGGAAGTAATATTTTATAGTGTCATCCTCACACCAAAGCTTCATTTGAAGAGTCCACACCCCATCCACAAATAAAAGATGGATGACCAGATATCAGAATAGATGTGGTTGATCAAATCATCTTGTGTGTCAATTTGAACTGAAATAACAGGCATTAACTTTGGATGGAAAAAGAAACTACCGGACAGAAATACAAGAAATACAGAAATTCGAAGAGCATGTGTTATTTTTCGAACTACCATAACTTTTCAACCCTTTACACATATAACATATAATTACAACTGATTCTGAAGAGGTTTGTGCTAATATACAGTATGTTGCTTCTCGCAGCAAAGCTGCTTTTCTCCGTGTCAGAAACCATTAGTTTGCATTAACTGCATTAGCACTTTATTACTTGAAAGTCTTGCAAAGCTGCTTCTCCGCGCTTCAGAATCCATTGGAATTACGTTATTTGTTTAACAGCTACAGTAGTCAAAAGAAGGTAAACAAGGGGTTTAACAAAGATGAAGAAAAACACAGAATGCTGCCAAGAATGAAACATTTTCTTAATAACTAGCCATAAATGTGAGTGCACAGGTAAGCTTCCATTTCAGGTGAGCCTAGTTTAGATTCAAAAAGGAATCACCCAGAGAGTTATGTGGACACACAGATGGTAGAGTTAAAATTACAACACAAAGAAACGTGTTGTTTAATATTTAGAACCCAAAAACTGAGACAGCTGTTTGACTGGGTTAGAAAACAAAACATAGGAGGGCCAGAAGAAAAATGCATAACGGACTGCAAAACTTAAAAGCATCTAACAATGTTGCTAATCCAAATTCAGTGAAATGAATCAGCAGAAATCCTCAGAGGATACTGCAAAACTGCAAAGGATCTATTATCACTATTGATTGGTTGATTAATCAATCACCTGCTTAATCAATTCAGCAAATAGTTTGCTCTGATATTTTGGAAAATCTCCATATAAATGTTTTCACACAATGATTCTCTGTGACGTACAGCACTGCATTCTTTATTTACATGATACTTGACTGAAAAAATATAGAACTCCTGGTTCTGATAAAACTAATACGTGTAGAACTGATTTCAGCTGCTTAATTTTCTTCATTTAAATTATTGAACCAAAGATGGTGATCCAAAGACTGACTCAAAGCTCTGGATATTGATGTTTCTGTGCAGCAAGCAGAATCCATGCGGCCTCTGTTTTTCTAAATAATGAAAAACGGTTGAATGAAGAAAAGAAAAAACAGACAGTCTGAAATGACCTTTTGCAGCTGATTCTGGGACATGACTTTTGTAGTGTAAAGATTAAACCTGACTGCCTTTTTGCTAAGGTATGGTAAAGTCTTGCTTCCCATTTTATGAGATCTACAGTCTTTTCACACAGTGTTGTGGTTGGAGCATGCTGACCCTTTCCTTTCAGCCACTGTTGACCTTTAGATGAAACCCCCAATTAAAGTCCTTCCTTTTTAGACTTGTTACTCTACTAAAGTCTCTTTAGTCATTTACCTCTCTCTGTTTTCTACAAGCAAATAGTCTGGGCTTTCACCTTCAAGAAATAATCACAATTTGTTTCCAAAAATGTCACGGAAATGCTTATTCATGTGCTATATTTAGTGAAAAATAATGAAGATCTTAAATGACTACCATCTGAACTGCCATATATCTTTGTCCAATCCTGTAATTTATGGCAGTTTTTACAGCACTGTGATTTTCAGCGAAACCTTCTATTGATGAGAGAATTTAGGATTAACAAACAGTGAGAATGAAGCTCAGACCTCTTATAATTTTAAGCTGGACAACCTACAAATACATTTTGTCTTACTGTATTTGTGAAAATATAAATGCAATGTAAATACAAAGTTTTTCTTTATTTAAACAGAACTAATCTCCTGTAAATGCTAAAAAAATATATAAATTCCAGGAACACTTGCAGTCTGCTAAGTCTTTTTATCAATCCATCAATTGTATCTCTGAATTGTGTATACACCACATATCTGAAAGGAAGAAGGACAAAAAAAACCTTTTAAAATGCATTATTTGTTTTATTTACGAGGAAGGTTGTAATAATAATAAGGCAATAAAAAAAGATAAATAAGTGTGTGGAATAAAAAGAAAAACCCAAGCCGAGATGAGCCTCACTCAAAATAAGAGTCAGCCTCGGGTAAAGAATGACAGAATTAAAAAAAGAAATGCAGTGACAGCAAAGCAGACGGGAGAGGCGGGAAGAGAGATAGAGAGCGACACGCACAGAGGCGGTGCAGTGATGCTGGACGGACAGGTATCTTCTAGGAGAGGATTGAAGGAGGTCTTTCGCTGTGGGGCAGACAGCCTAAAAGACTTAAGTGAAACAGGCCATGTTGATGGGAGCATGTGCTCTAGAAAAGCTCCAGTGCTTTAATCTTGGCACCGAGCGATCAGGATGACAGTAAAATGTGTCAGATGTTGGATGAACAAAAAATCTGTATCGCTATCAATATAGAGAAACGGAGGCACCAGTCTCAACAGGTTTTGACAGATTTGAAACAATCTCTCGATATTCTGGACCAGCCTTAACCCTTTATAGGGCACTCAATGAAATACTTTAAAATTCAAAAATTCAACCTTAGAGTGTTATTAGAGAACATAACAAGACTTCATTTCATTGGTAATATTTTTCAATTTATTTTATTTTCATGTAGAAAATCAATGCAAATGAAGTGACCATATTTGGTCACTTGCCCGTTAGTGGTAAAACAAATTCCAATAAGTATACATATATATATAAATATAAGAAAAACATATATTATGTATTTGAACATTTTAACATCACTTTTAGAACATAAAAGTGCTAATACCAAAAAGTGCTAATAACAAAAGTGTTGAATAGACCCTCACACAACTGTGTGTGAGGGTCTGGGAATGTCCTGGTTGTGGGTGGGTGGGACGAAGTCAAGGTCTGACACATCATCATCTTGATCCTCATCATCATCACTAATGTCAGGGTGGACTGGCACAACAGCAGTCTCCCTCCTCTTGCCATAAAAGATTGATGGAAGCTAAAAATTAAACACATGCAATAAAACAATTGTCATAACATCATAAACTGACAAACATAACTCTTTATCACTATTCAGAAACTCAAACCAGTGTTTAAATTCTCTCTGAATCACTGTATAGTGAGATAAAAACATTTGTCAACATTAAAACATAATATGCTAGGTTGTATTTCTTTATTTGTAAAGAAAATGCACTAATATGGTTTGTTAGATGCATAGGGCATATGTCCAAAAACGGACATTCCAAGTAAAATATAGTTTATAGTGAAAAGGGCGTATGATCAAATATGGTGCCTGCATTTTTCATGCCGTATTTTCACTCAGTCATTTCAATAAATTATCTGCAAACAACTTATATGTCAATACTTAACACAACTATTCAATAATAAAATGTATGAGTTTCATCAACTTACCATGGATAGTTTTGACGATTCCTTTGAAAATGTCTAGTGAACCGAGCTGCAAAAGCAGATTTTTCTGACTTTGGAGAAAAAGGGAAATTTGGTGTGACCCTGGTCTCTGCTGATTGGTCAAGTTGCACAATTGAGTAACCTATAATGTAGAATGATCTTTGCTGATTGGCTGGGTAAAGATCACATGATTCTTCAATTCACTGAGACGGGGGATGGGCGTGATAACTAACATGTGTGGAAATTACCAAAAACAGTCACTTGCCCTATAAAGGGAGGGCTTTAGTGGAAATTGCTTTTAATTATTTAATTAAAAGCAAAAAAGAATAAAACTTTAAAAACTTGCAGATGGAATAGTATTTTTAGGTTGTGCTTGAATTAAAGTTCAATTAGCTTTATGTTGCAACTAATCAACGAAAATTACTAGCTAAGTAGAAAGTTAGAAATGTTTTTAGTTTGTATTAACTAGACTGGGAGTTAAATTAGAGAAATAGACTAGCTCTTGAAGACCAACGCCATCACCATCAACATCCACTATTCTTGTTCTGATGACAACATAGGGGGTCTGATCTCCATGGGAGATGAAATGACACACAGAGAGGAAATCCGGGAGCTCACAGGGTGGAGAAACAAACACCAGAAACCGACCTGAGCCAAGACCAAAGAGATGAGCATCCGTTTCAGGACACTCTCCCTTTATCTCCATTGACACTGAGTGCATGTGGGGAGAGAAGCAGAACCGCCATCTCAGAGGACCTCACTTGGGCTGCCAACCCAGCAGCACTGGTCAGTAAGACACAGCAGCGGTATACCATGGAGAAACCTCTTGCAGGTGTCCTTAGAGCCAGCATAGAACGGACGTGCTGCTTGCTCGGCTGCGGACAAGAGGGCCCTGCAGAGAGAGACCAGGACTGCTGCAAAGATTGTCAGTTGCCCTGAGGTGAGCATCTTCCCCATTACCTATTTGGTTCTACACATGCCTGGCTATAGTTCACTCAATTGTGTGAAAACAATAAAAACACTTCTCATGGTGCCACCAAGGGGCATAACTTGTATTTCTTTTATGCAAGTGATCAGACAAAGCCTCAAGTCAAGTCCTGTTGCTGCTGAGATTGATGAAGTCACCATGACCCTCTGTTGGTTGTTCAAAGCCCCACATCCCATTTCACCGTAGGCAACTTCCCTTCTGCCATTCAGCCACTTTGTTCAATCCCCTATTTCCTTCTTTGATGGTTGGGTGCCATTTCCTTTTTTTTCCTCTGTTCCTCTTTGACAGGGGCAATGCTTCTGCTTCAGCTATGAAAGTTTCTTTGAATTATAATTCAAAGTAGTATGCTATGCTCTATTGACAATTTGATCAAGCGATTTGAAACTGTATTTTGCAATTGACAATCCAATATGCAATTTAGGCTTGAAATAGGAAAAGCAATTTAGAATTCAATTTTAAAATGTACAATTCCATATGGCAATTTTAAAAAACAAAATATTAAATAAAAACCAAATCAATTTAATTTTAAAATGTCATGGGTTTAACAATCTAGTTTCTCATCAATCACAGGTGCCATGTCTCCCTCTCTCTTGTGTCACTGAGCTGGATGTCTTGTTGTAATTTTAACATTTCTGAGACACTGCTGCCACATGCTCTGTCAACACATAATTTTTCCCAGATCACATGTTTCTGTTCAGATCATTTACGTTTATTCTATAGTGCACATTCTTCCCCATTTTAAAATCCCTAAATAGATGCCCAAAAGAAGAACCATAATTTATTTGAAAGCGGTTTTTAATAGTTGGATGAATATCATTCAGATACTGTGTAGATGTATGGATAGTGAGAGAAGCTGAAATCAAGTTGAGAACCTGAGTAGCAATATTTCTTTATTTTTTTTTATACATATTTTCATTTTTCATTCATTTCATTTCATTTTATTTTTCCACAATGCGTCAAAAGCAACAAATCTCACAATACAGAATGTGGAAAAAATGGACATCCCCAAAGCAGCTGCTTATTATTAGGGGTCCAGCATTTTAGACAAGCATATAAGTACAAAAGATGAGTGGCAGAAGGAAAAGAAAAAGAAAAGAAAATAATTTCAGAAATAAAATATACTAATAGAATGAGAGAATGATGGCAGTATAGTGGAAAGTGTTAGACAATAGGGACAATGAATTTGAACAACATAAACTCTGGCGTGTAGCCATATAAGTGTCAACAGACAGAAAGAAATCCCAAACACGTTAATAGATGGTTTCGGTCGGAGCAGCATTTTTACAGTACAATAATAGCAATTTCAGTTTCCTTTTAAACATGTATGTATGTATGTTGTATGTTTTAAACATATATGAATCTAAAGACGTTATCTTGCAACAAATGGGCTTGAAAATTACTAGTCTGAAAAACATCTGCAGTTTTGAATCATACTGTTTCTGCAAAAAAGTAACCTTTTAATAGAAGAAAGTAAATGTACAAATGTTTTATAGTATAAATAATAGTACAAATCTTCACTCAAATTTTAATTTTGAGTAAAAATATTACTCAAAACTCAGTAGTGAAACTAATTAATTTAATTTTCTTTCGAATTAGGAAATCCATTTGTGCAGATTTAAATAAAGACTATTTTAATTAGCTTAATTGAGTTTTAAACAAAGAACCAGACACATTGTCTCATACTTGGAAACAACTTAAAAAGGTTTTATTATAAAAAGTAATTTCCAATCTTTAAAAATGTAGTAATTTCCTTTTTTTCAACTACCTCTTCTCCTAATTCTTTTTAAATTTAAAGTTGGTGAACATGAATTCTTAAAACAACACTATACGCTTTATTTTAAAACTGTTATGTCATTGGTCATGCATCATGCATCTATCCATCGTCTTAACCTGCTGTATCCCTGTCAAAGCCTGTCCCAGCCACTGTTGGGCGAAGGTGAGGTACAGCCCGGGCAGGTCGCCAGTCACGCACACAACTTTAAATATCACCAGCTAACCTATGAAGCATGTTTTTTGACTGTGGGAGGAAGCCAGCCGAATGGTAGCTGCCGGGATTTGGACCACAGCCTTCTCACTATCAGACAAGAGTGCTAACTACTATGTCAGTACAGCCCCTTGGTTTTTATTCATCTTTTAGTACAAAATAATTCTCAGGTGAACAGTCATGTTTACAAAAAACAAGAAATTGAAGCAAAGAAGGATCTGAATTTATGCTTTGAGAAGGTTTTAATTTTGTCTACAGTATGTCAGTTTCACCCTGCAAAAATGGATACCGGTTTGCTGGTATGAATGATAGTATAGTGGAGATCTGGTTCTAATTTCCTTTTCTTTCAAGTGTGATATAATCCAGAAGTCCTATTTTTGCCTCTTGCTGATGGAAATATAATCTTGTAACACACATATATGCTAAGGAGCATGGCCCTGAATAAAAGAAGATATTTACCCTTTATTTTAATACATTGTTTTTGTTTCCTAAAGTCATTTCAGCAATATTTACATTTTTTTATTATTATTATTGTTTATGTATAAATCTGTCCTTTAGTTGGTATTTAAATAAAATGATCTCAGTGTCATATTTATCTCTACCAATATTGCTATGGCCCAAAGAACACTCCAGCTTTTATTTGATATTGCATGGATGATTAACAAAGGCTTTTCAATTATATTTGATTAATATAATTAAGTTTTAGGCTCCTACTCTAAGCTCCTCCTTTATGCCATTTATTTTTAGTTGAGAAAATTAAATCATCACAAATGTAGGACTACTCAGTTCTTGTCATTTGTTGCAATTTTCCTCTGGCGACGCTGTCATCCAAGTGAAATATAAATTAAATGGTAAATGGACTACAATTATACAGCACTTCTCTTGTCTTGATGACCACTCAGTGATGCAATTTTAAGCTCTGAACTAATACATTTTAAAGATCTGAATCAAATGTCATTTTGTAATGACAGCTACCATTTAGTACTTGGCCCCCTGATGTGCAATTTTTCACAGTTTTGGGCCATTTTGCTAATGTGCCATGTGTTTTCTTTTTCTTTGCTGAAAAAGAGAACAAGTACAGCCTGGAATGATACAAAGACAAATTAGAGATAACATACCAACTTTTTGTTCTACGTTTGGTCTTGATTGATGGTTCATTAGTGTTCAAACTCAATTTGTATTCCTGCGCTGTGACTGTCGGGACAATCTTCAAATATCGGGGGATGATAATGTCACACACTTACTGCCTTAGTCACATGCAGCCGAACGCGGGTGAGCTGTATGCTGTGGGTGCTGTGGGTTTTTGGCTTATCAGAGCCCGTGGCGGATCGTACAGAGGAGCGGCTGCATCGTAACCCTTGTGCTATCCTAGGCACTTTAACATTGGGAGTTGGATCATAGACCCCACTAGACAGTGCGCTGAACCTTTTTTCTTCAATGATTTGTGATCTTCACTGGTGTCCATGGATTACATGAAATCCTCTCCACCTTTATCCACCTTTGTCATGGTAGGGATAGCACGTCAATGTAAGGGGTGGGGTCATAGGATAGCACAAGGGTTAAGGGGAGCAGAGGTGTGTCTCGAAGTTCTCTTGTGGCTCACGTGGCCACCTCAAGGGATGTCATGAAAATGGAACGTACCATTGTTGTATGTGTGCTAAATGTATTGTGAACTATTTGTAAGGATAATTGAAGTTAATCACACTTATGGCATATGGGTGACACTGTCATGCGATGCCCTTCATGCAGCACTCCAGTTGCCAGTGGGGTACGCAGATGGACATCCGGATATCCATAGGAAATTTCTTATACCAAATAATAGGTGTTATTATTAGATTTTTTTTAGTTTATAAATTACAAATTATAGAAATAATGGCTCTGATGCTTTGAAATAGAATTGAACTTTCTTTGATCCCACAATGAGGATATCAATTTGAACTAGAAGAAGCTGCATTTCCAGCAGAAAATGCAGGGTTGAATGCTGTATTGCTGAATGAAAGCTGAATTTGCTAAAGAAATGGCTGAACTGAGCTGAAAGAGCTTAACATTTTAAAAGTAGAATGTTTGAAATAGGTGCAAAACTGTAAAAGAAGTTAAACACAAGGATTCTCTATGTATTTTAATGGAATTCTGGAAAATCCTGGAATTTCTTAAAAGGTTGAAGGTTTAAAGGTCCAAAAGTAATAGCTGAAAGGATTAATAATGCTTAAAGATCTGAACATCTTAATAGTCAAACTTAAAATAGGTAAAAATTAAAGTTTAAATTCGCCTCACAATCAAGCACAAAATGGCCACCAAAGCATAGTTGGTGTTGGCATCCCATAATAATTTCAAAACTTATATTGAAGTCCAAAGTCTTGTGAACAGTTCAATGTGTGAACAGTGTTTCTAGCTAAAGGCATGTTGAAGTGAAACAGGTTAAAAGAAATAAAGGTCATAAATGTAAAAACACAAAATGGCTGCCAAACTGTCTCCATCCCATAATGATTTCAGACCTAGATGTTGTAGTAAAGAAGAGTGATCATGTGGAAATAGAAGTACATTTATTTCTGACAGTAGTGGGAATCCACAGCAAAGATGTGCCTTAAGATTAGTTTTCTCAAGCATACCACTGTCATCAACTTTGTTATTCCAATCCACATATGATAGAGGGGTGAACTGGAGAACAGTTATCCAGCTGCATGAATCAGCATTTATACATTGTCATTTAACCGATATGACATGTGGTGAAACAACATGATATTCAATTCCCGTAACAGCCACCTAACTCATGGTTTGGGAATCAACACTTCCCATGAGTCTTAGCGGCCGTGGGCGGGGCTAAGGCCCGGATCCCGACGCTTGTTCACAAGATGGCTGAAGCACATGTTTGATCTGCAGCTTCCAGCTACGAGGAAAATAAAAATCAAAACTAACTTAGATTTGCTCCCACTGTTTTTTCTAAGATACATTGAGTGTTTATGTGTGTGCTTTAAGCTGCTGTGATCATTTTAATGTTTAAATGGTGTCTCTAGCTAGAATTGTGTGGAAGATCTAATGGTTGGAAAAAGCAAAGGTTTTCAATAATTGAATGCTGTGCTGCTGAATGAAAGCTGAATTTGCAGATGAAATGGCTGAACTGTCCTGAAGAATCCTGGAAAATCCTGAAAAGTTAAAGGATAAAAAGGCAAAACTGACCATTGTAATAGGAGAATGGCTAAATATAGGTTAAAAAAATTGTAGGAGTTAAACAAGGCCCGAAATTGTTGAAAAAATGGCTGAATTGTTGAAAATTTGAAGATTTGACGGAACGAATGTGTTAGCAGAAAGGAATGAGCTGAACTGTTTATTTGTAGAATTGTTGTTAAAGTAGGTAAAAAACTGTAAAAGAAGTTAAGCGCAATGTAATTTATTGGAGCAAATATCCTGGAATATCTTAAAAAATTGAATGATTTGAATGACCAAAAGTAATAACTGTAATAAGTTGAAAGAGTTGAACATTTTAAAAGATCATTGGAAGAAAATTTTGAAGTGTCCGAACCGGGTGTCGAACCGGGTACCTCATGCACCATAACTCCCCAATGTATTTTAATAGGGCAAAAATTCCCGGAAAAACTGGAATATCTTAAAAAGTACAAGGATTAGAAGTACCAAAAGTCATAGCATCAATAAGATGAAGGAGCTGAACATTTTAAAAGTTGAATGGTTAAAATAGGTTAAAAAATGTAGAAGTAGTTAAGTGTCAAAAAACGGCGGAAGATGAGCGTAATAAATAAAGAGAAACAGGAAAACAAAGGGTTGAATGCTTTACAGCATTCAACCAATTAAAATGAGAAGCAACTTTTTAACCATCAAGGAAGTCCTCCTTGTAAAGGTTATACTGGAGAATGTGTGGAGGAATGTGTGTGTGTGTGTGTGTGTGGGGGGGGGGGGGTTATTGCTGGACCCTCACTAGCAGAAGGAATATGATCACAACAAATGCTTGACATTTACAGTAACAGCTAGAAATCTGTGACATGCGGAGAGACTTTTGGCCTCAGAATGACTTCATAACTGCCCACTCAACCCCCATCCCAACATCAGGGAGGCAAGGCAAAGAATAGTGAGGGGTAATTTAAAAAAAGCTTTCCAACAATGGAGAGGGCAGCACCATTCAGGGCTAAAGAGTGAATCCCTGTTGCTTCTAGGCTCTTTACACCACAATACTGGGCTGGATGTGATCACACTGAATTCATGTGAGACATTCTGACCTTTTCCATTCAGGAGTGGGTAAGTGTGCTTACTCACCACGTGACAAGAGTGCGATGCATACATGATCTGACAAATCCTGGAAATTTTAAATACCACTATGAGTAGTAGAAATTCCAATCATTGGTACCTGATGAACTAATTCAGAGATCTAATTTCACAAACCTGCTGGGATTGGTATTTACAACATTCTGTGTGTTTGCAGACCAGATTGTTATAAACTGAAATATCCTGAGAGCAGCAATTCTTAAGATTTCTTAGTGCTCCTAGATATGTAAAACTAAACAGACATCCTTCAAATTATAAAAAAAACTCAATAAAAACACGACAACAGGGTATTGAGATTTGAGCGCGATCAGAGACAGAAACAGAGAAACGGAGCAAATGAGGGTGACAACACCCACAGAATGACTGTCCAGTTCCAACCAAATGAAGTCAATTCAGTTGCCATTTTTTCGTGATATGGCTGTCGCCATGTTGAAACCAAAAATTGTCAGTAAGCAGTGATTGGTCCGAGTCAGTCTGTGAGTTTTTTAGAAGACCACAACCCTTCTACAGAAAGCAGGCTTTAGAGAATCTGTCAAATGTTTTAAGGGTTCAATATAAAGGCCAAAGGGCCAAATATGAAGTCTGAATTAGCGAACTATCCTGGCAAGTGTTGCAAAGCGCAGGACTTACAGCATTTCTGCCTCTCATTGCTTTGCCCTTGTAATCCCTGGCCAATGACTGAAGAGATCTTTAGTCGCATAGTTTTGTTTACAAGCTTTGGTTTGAAACAGGAGAGGTGGCTTGGCAGCAGTCGGAATATAGACCAAATGCAAGTGTGGCAACACAAGAAAAACGGGTCGACAACGCCACCTGGGGCTGCTGAGCCCCAGGAAAAGATTTTAAAGTAAGGCAGGTGCAGGTCCTGCTCTAAACCAAGGCAGAGGCTGTGGTTTGGGTTAAAATATAATTTATTAGAATTCAGTTAAAAACAATGTTAAGAAACCTTTTAATAAAACAATCCTTGATAAAAAATCAGTTAAAACATGTTCTGGAGGAGGAGCTTACCGAGGTGGCTAAAAACAGCATAAAAACAATGCAAACACCCCTTTGTGAATCACTGCACACATGATGGAAACCACACAGCACACTGGGACCCACCACCAGACACAGCAGTCCACCACCTCAGCCTCCTACCTCCTGAAACAAGAATAAAATTGGCAATATCAATAAAAGACACACCATTAAAAAAAAAAGATTTAAAAAGATGATTAGTGTTCCAGGGCGCTGGTAAGCCGCCCAACCACCGCCGATCAGCTGGTGGAAGCCGTCCACAGTCCGGTGAGATGCCGCAGCAACGAGGTCTCTGTGAGCTGGGCGTCTGCTCCAACCGGTTCCGTCCTGGCGGGGGTGGGACCCGGACAGAGAAATCACAGCAAACGATAAAAGCAAAGCAGCAGCAGCGGGTTCCACCAATCACCCAGTCAGTGGGGGATATCGCAAGGAACCGGAGCGATGCGCTCCGTTCCCATTTCGCCTCCACCCCAGTCACAAGCCCACCGGCTGTACGACCTAGAGTGGTGACATCCACAGCACTGCACTTCCAGGTGCAGGAACCCAGGGAGGCAGTCTCAGGCAGGAATGAGCAGAAGCCAGCTCCGTCCCGCTATATAGGTGGCCTGGTGCTAATTAGCAGCACCAGGACTGGAGTGCCTACACCTGGGAGCCCAATTAACTAATCCTGCTACACAAGGTTCAGGACTCGGTCCTGGACCAACTCGATTTTCTAGTCTGAAAGCACCCTAAATCTGAAAAAGGTTAACAAGTGAATATTAAAGTGACATAAAAAAAATGAGCCAAAAATAACTCCCCTACCAAGAGAATATTACGCAAACAAGAAAGTAAAAATCCCCCAACCAAATTAAGTGGACTTGGTCCAGACCAATGGATTTTTCCAATCTGAATACACCTTTAGAGCCATGGTTTTCATTTCAAAGAAAAATATGAAAACTGATATCATGTATAAATAAGTTCATGGAATACTTAAAACTGAAACAAACCTCTTCTGAAATTTTGACACAACAGTTTACGACACTGACAAACACTGACTTACACTGACTGTTGATTTCCCTCAAATTCCAAGAAAAGGAAATCTGTGGTACATGGAGTTACTCCATGTTGTTCTTTGAATAGAATCACAATTAGAAAAGTCTATTTCTGTGTCACCTTTCCTTGTAACTGAGATATGTTTTCTTTCTCCAGTTCTACTAACGGTTACATTTAATGAGAAGAGGTTAGGTGTGAGCAGCGAAGGTTAGCCGCCTGTGACAACATCATATTACCAGTGCTCTCGTGGCATAGCTGGACATGCCCTATTTTTATGCAGACACATCTGCCAGCTCAACGTCTACAAACTGCTGCCTGTTAACAAGGCAGCAGGGTGCACATGGGCTGAAAATGGTCATCGCGCTGGTGGGAAATTAGGAAGCACACATGTACCACCCCACTGTGCTGCCAGCCTGTAGCAAGATAAGGCCTCACGTCACCCCAGAGCTTCTGTCCAGTGGTGCAAATTAGATGTTTTATATATTTAGACTAAAAGGACGTGTTGGCTTAATCACCATTTCAAGCTTGGAGGAAGTCAGCCATCTGTGAACAGCTTGAGCCACTCGTCATCTCCGCACTGCAACACAAACCTGTTATGAGTCACATAATGAAAGGGACATTGGTGGCAAATGCCAACATTCTGCCCTGCTGCCACCCATTTGTCTGTTGTAAAATGAATATGTTAAACCAGGACTCTTACTTTATTAGCAAAGTGCTGCAGTGCTGCAATATAACTGATACATTTCAAAAGCCAGAGAAGTTGTTGGCAAATAAACATGGAAAAAGTGAGAAAAAATTGTGAGTTTTTACCTGAATCCATTTAAGTGAAATATACGGAACCCTCCAGGTGGCAGTGGTTAAAATAAAATGAAAAATAAAAAAATCTAATAAACTGTACTAACCCGTGGACACAGATTAGGATTAGGGTTAGGATTAGGTTAATATGTGCTAACAACATTTAGCCGTGGAAGACGTTACACTGGAATAACATCAGCCTTTATTTTGTCTGGACCTGACTGGTAACAAAAATTCACAAGATTTTGCACGGTTTCTCAGGACTGTGCCTGTGCCCGTCCCAAAGCCGCTCCTCTGCTTGGAGAGACAAATCTGCCAGGAGACACGGTTCTCCTGAGTTTGGCAGCTGCTCACGCAGAACAGCAGGATGGACTGCAGATCCGAAGCCTCCTTGGTAGCCGTGGCGGAGCACCCTCCCCTGCCTGCAAACACTAAGCTACAAGTCCGGCTGCTCTGCTCGGAGACATGCACATGCAATGTTTGCGCGTGCACAATTGCGAAACAGTACAATTGTAATTTTAACTGATTAATCCGTGGGCACGGTTTAGCAATCTGTGGGAGACTTTCTTTTTAACCACTGGCACCTGGAGGGCATGTATCATGCATGTATCACAAAAGACTGAAAATTCCACACGTAGACAATGTTCAGGTTGTACGTAGCGCCAGTGTGACACTGCTTTTAGGATCATGGAACTACTTTTAGGGACAGACTAATACATCCAATACAGCTGAGGCATATGGAGTGTTTGGGGCATGTAGCCCCCACCCCCACCCCCACAAATGTCATTGTGTTGTAGGTGAACTACTTTAACACTCTCACCACTTTGTTTAAAAGTATGCATTTCAGGTTTCGTTGGTCTGTAAACATGGATGTGGTTTAGCACAGTGGTACCCAACCTTTTTGTCACCGTGGACCGGTACAACTCAAGACACGTTTACCGCGGACCAGTGTGGGATGTGTGTGTGTGTGTGTGTGTGGGGGGGGGGGTTGAGGTGCAACGCAAGACACATTTACCGTGGACCGGGGGTGGTATTTTCTTTTTAGTAATAATAATATAAATAATAATAATTTTCCCCTTGTCAAAGCAACTTTCTAAAGAAGTTTCTTTTCTGCTCATTTTGGTTGTTTGGTTTTAATTTTAGTGGTGTGTATCACCTGATGTTTGGTGTCGCGACTTTGACGTGCGTTAAGTGTGACAGATGTAACAGAGAGAATCCGGTCACTTTTCAAAATAAAACGTTTTTGTCGGAAAAAAAACCCAATAAAATGGAAATTATTTTTTCTTTATATGCGTCCCGGTGCCAAAATTTCCCGAGGCCCGGTGGTTGGGGACCACTGGTTTAACAGACTTGTTTTGTTGTAATGCTGTCTCTCTGCTTGGTGTTTTCTAACTTTGCTTTCCGTTTGAGGAAAATCATAGTGTGGTGTCATGGAAGCGTGCCTATGATTGTGGCAGATGAAAGGCTGGCGTGTACAATCAGCCCAGTTGGCTCACACCAAGTCAAGGGAAGAAAAAGTACTTCCTGCTCAGGACAAAAATAGTTGACATTATGTGATTTATTTATTTAGAGTTTACAGGGATGATGGAAAAATTGTTTCATTGTGCATTTTCTAGCATAAATTCTAGTTGTTTTTCACTGTGATTGTAAACATTTGTTGTTCATTTACTCATTTGTCTGGAGCAATGGTTTAGCCAGATGGTTTATTACCAAGCTTAACGTAGAGATAAGATAGATGGCCTTGTATTTTGGTGGGAAGTAAGATTTAAAAAAGAAGAAAAATACAAATAAGAGCTCTTAAGTAAACTACATGCTGATTTGAGCCTCATTTCTCAATGTCCACTACTGTCCTAAATAAAGTAAGGACATTTCCTCCATTTAAATTAAAAATTAAAGTCCAGCAAAAGGGGGACCTGCCTAAACAATGCAAACCTATCATTTCCCTAAAAAAAAAAAAAAAAAAGGTGAACTAAATTGCTAAATAATAAAATATTAGATAACAAATGCTGTCTTTTAAGTAGTCATTAACTATCCATTTAGTTAAAGAGACAGCACTGTATCGTGAACCGGCTCAGTCCAGCAGTACATTTAGAGACATACCGTTTCACTGTTATCTAGTTTTACCCAGCTGCCGCTACAGACCCTCCTGGTGTGGTCATGGTCTGCTGCCAAAGCAGCAACAAAAATGACTCATGCTTGTCATTTAGTGCTGGGGTGACACCAGAGACATATTGTGGTGATGCAAAAATCTGCCTTGTGTTGAAAGTCATGTTGTCGCAATGCTATGTTTAAGTGACAGAGAATGACTAGTGTGAAAATCCTGCATGAAAAGGCAGAAAGATCCTACAAGATTAAAAAAAAAAAAATAGTGAAAATATGTGAAAGTTAATCTCACAATGTCATGAGTCCTGCTGAACTAGTAAACTTTCAAAGCATATCTCTTTAGAAATGTGCTCAGTGGGAGTTGTTGCTCCAGACAGAACAAAAAAGGCCGGCATCTGTGACTCTGAAACAAATGATTCTATTGTTTCTTTTGTTTTTTCATATATTTTATTTACATTTTTTAAAATCAAATATATATATATATATATATTACATCTGGACCAAAATGTCAGACATATTTTTTTTTTTTTTTGTAAAAGACATTATTTATTTATTTTTTATAAAGTGAATGCCAAACACTAAAAAAGAGAGGTGTTCTGCCACCTATCCAACAAATCAAGGTGGATAAAAAGGGCATAAAAGATTGTGTTTTGTCATCTTAGAAAACCAGTGCCACAAAAGAAAGTCACAATGTATGCTTTTTGTTTTGTTTTTGGAGAAAAAATGAAAGTATTTTAAAGAAAGCTAGAACTTTACAGAACAGAGTTGGTGGACTCAACTTCTCTCTGTTTCAATCAAATTTCATAAATCACTCACATATTTTGCATTATTCCCATATTTTTTTCTTCTCTTAATCCAGCGACTCTGTCAAAAGGCTTACATTTGAACTGGCAAGTGCAGTCTATAAGAAGTCAAAACTGTTGAGAGGATTTACATGTCTTTGCTGAAATGCTTTGCCTAAATGCAGAAATATGCATTCATGTATGGGATATGCACTGTTTATATTTCAAATCTTATAACTGAGGCTGATGACAGTGAAATGGAGCTTAGATATATATTAATATAGTAGATGCAAACAATTCTTTCAAAAAATGTGTGCCCATTATTGAGTAGAGTAACTAAAGAAAACTTCAAGTATCAAATAAACTACCTATATATGTGAAGTTCTGACCTAAACAAAACTCACTAAGTGCTTTAAGGTCACTTCTACTGGCAGTCAGATCAGCAGCATTATGCAAAATGCAGATAATTGCAGCATTAGAACTAAAGTAACAGTGGGCTTTTGTTGTTTTTTAAAGTGGATTAAAATGCTCTGAAATAGCTGCTGTCAGAATTTCAGTCAGCTCCGAATGACCCTTTGGCCTTTTGCACACGACAGAAAAGTAATGTATCTCTGATAAATAGTTTTCACAACTGCTGTAGAGCGCATAGATTCTTAGATAGAAAACCATACATCTAGTGTGAAGGTGGATGTGCTGCAAATGCAAAACCACCTGGATAGAAATCTGAGGCTGAGGTGGGCATAGGCTCACTGAGTCTGAACACGGAAATTGACTCATGAATCTTCATTTCAGTTGAAGCTGAATCTTACACTTGGGCTGCAGGTTACGCTTACACAACTATCTCACTGGGCCGCCAGTATGTGAATACACCAGATGTGTCAGTGTAGCATCTCCACACAACTGACTGTGCAATCAACAACTTTCTGATTTGAGACATTTGGTAAAAGTTTGGTTAAAAAATGGGGAAAAAGTAATTAGCGTGACAGAGATGTTGCATGTATTGCACAAAATCTCAACTTTTGAATGCACAGGGGAGGCGGCATGTACACATACTGTATGACAAATGACACATTGCAGTATAAGTTTGCTTTTTCCCACTTCCTTTCAAGCAACAAATCAAACTCTATTTGACTATTTGTCAATCATTGTATTTAATTAATCGTATGTGAATCGTGTGTGTACTGTATGTGTAACTGCATAAAGGTCTGTTTAGGATCACTAGTGAACCTGTGTTTTGTAAGTTTTTAGGTATCATTAAAATAAACCAGTAGATCAAATTGGTAAATATAATAGTGTTCCCTCGTTTGATGCAGGATAAGTTCCATTAATAACCTGCGACAGTTGATATCTCCAAAGTTAGATTAAAACTCCTCACTACACACATTATAAACTTTTCTCACACAGTAATACAGTTTTACACTTCTCTCTTCTGGAAACTCTCAAAGTTCAAACCTTTCTATAAAAATTAGACCAGTTATATTGAAAACAAAAATCTGCTCACAATGAAGATTTATGTAAAGTAGCACACTGTGCAGTGTCTCCTGTACAGAATGTGTTTAGAGGAGATTGATTAACCAGGTCAAATGCAATTTAGTCAACAAAAACAAATTTCACTAAACATAATCATGAAAAAGCGAGAATCTGAAAGCTTGACCGCAATATTGCAAGCAAACACTTTATGGAAATGTGCCATTTGTCTTAGATAAGACATACTTCACTTTAAGTGAAGAAACTAGTCCAAAACAAAGCATCCACACTTACATTTTAAATAAAAAAAAAAGGTTCAAAAGCGCATTAACTCATTCTTGTAAAACATGTTTAATTTTTGCACATTTTTTTTTCTTTTCTACAGTCATAATAGAAACCACATGCTGAAATTGAGACCTTCTGTAACCTCAAACCCAAATTCTCTCTTGAATCCCACAGCCTCCGTTGCCAGCTGTATACCATTATGTTAGTTTCAATGACAGAACTTCATTAACACCCCCTCTTTTAGAGTCAGACCTCTTTGTGTTTGCAACACAAAAGAGTTGAATGGAGTCAGCAGCCTGGAGAGTTGAAATAATGTAATTGTCCAAACAAGAGCCGGAATGGCGGAAAAGCTAGTCTAGACATCAAATAGAGGCTGGAAAGCACCCAGTTACTGTAACAAAACGTTGGCTGAGTCTGGCTCCAATGAACGGGAACAAAACAGGATGAACAACTACAACCTTTTTTTTCTTTTTTAAAAGCAGGAAGTGAAGTAAAAGTGACAATCATCACGGTGTCTTTGATAAGACTTTGGAGGGTGGGTTATTTTTTTTTTTTGCCTTACTGGCAAGTTTCACTCTGGTGGAGTACAACATCTATCTGGTCCCTCATTTATAGGTTGTTACGTTCTAAAATTAAAACGCAATAGACAAAATCCACAAAGATTTAACCAATAAAACAGAAGCTGTAACATCTGTAAAACTCCTCAATTCTTATTATATTCACTTTTCTCAATCTTATTTTAACACTTTTCTCTGATTGAACTCTTAAAAATTCTAACCATCATAAAAAAGAACACCAGTATCATAGGACAAAACCAAAGATCTGCTAAAGATTAATGCAAAATAAACACATCCTGAATTATTCTGCACTAAGGTTATTGACAATCAGCTAATCAGGACACAGAACACAATGTCCTGCAAACGTGCACTAAAAAACGACGCAATACAGCGAAGATTGTGAAAGATGAACTGCTTTACAGTAAGGGACCAATGTATTATTATCCACAAAAGCTGATATTTCTTTCTTTTTCAGTGAGTCACAAGAAGTAACTGGCAAAAAAGGGAAAGAAATAGTTTGTAAGGAAACATCAAAGAGAAAGAAACCCAACAGAAGGAACTACAACAACACAGCAGAGATTTGGGTAAATGCACATTATTGCTGCAATAATTGTAGTAGATATAGCTTTTATGCTATAAATGAAGGCATGAATAACATTGTATACCTGTCCTAAAGTTTTCTCGTATACTCTATTGTTCAGTGAAAGGCATTTCAAACAGTTTTTGGAACAACTATTTGAAATGAGTCTGACAATCAGATCTCAGTAAATAAAGAGCCTTAGTTTGAGGTGTTTCAGTCAGACAACTCTTGCAGTAAGAAATCTTTATTTGACATTTTCCACATACTTTAGTTGGCATTCACATCTTTTGGTTTGGCATAAGGCTCCGTTCAATTCCATGAGAGATTTCCATAAAACTTTCGGGTAACAAAACCCCCCTTACGGAGCCCACAGGTGGAAGCCGGGGAGGAGGGTGGGGCGAAGAATGAGCGCTGAAGGTAAGAAAGAGAATGAACACCTGCGCACCTGGGCTTAAATAAGACGCTGAGCAGGTGAGTTAATTGACTGAACCGCCCTAGGGTATTAGCTGTACACTGCTACGAGTATCTGCCCGAAAAACGATTAAAATCGTCATTACAATCCGAAATGTCAACACCTGTGTGATTAATATGGTACTGTGTTACACACCAACAAAAAGTGGATCAAACTATCAAATTATGGTGGTATGGTAATTTGTAAACATCACAATAATGGAAAGTGGGTAAGCCTTAGTTGAAATTACTTGGCTTATCTGAACTATGACTTTTTTATGAAAGATAAGAAAAGTGGAAATGAAATTATCTTTGCCTTGTTAATGTTTTTGTCAGGTCTACAGATAGGATGCTGAAGAACAGTCCAAACCCTCCCAGGTCTTTAGATGCGGAATGTAGATTAATGACCATGTTTTACAATCAGGCCAGATATGGTCACCTCTATTTTGAGGGGCTTTAATTAGGTGTCTTGGCGTATCGGTGAAGGGCAGGGAATAGGTGGGCTTATCAGCAGATCCCTAAAGAAGTTCATGCTCTCTTTCTTTTCCCCTCTTATCCTTCTTTACCCATTTACTTTTTCCCTTGTTCTGTTTCTCAACCATAATATTCTCTAAAGACCCCAGCAGCAGAACCTTTTAATAATCCCACAGCAATTTACAGAGACTTTAGTTCAGCTCCACTCCAGATGAGGCTCTTCCCTGACCCAGTAATGATCGCAGTAACCCTCTTATTCCCTAAACTTCAAGTATTGATTTTAAGGCAGGTTAATAGGAGCGAGAGGGTCATCCCTGCACTAGATTTCTTTTTTTGGGACATCTTAGTTCACTGTATGTAATTAAGGAGACCCCAATCAATAAAACTGACACAATGGAGTTTGAGTTCTCATTAACTAACCTAAAAGGAAATGAGTCATATTGGTAACATGGTTGTAATAACGAGTTACCATATTTTAAATGAACTTTTTTCCTTTTTTTTCTTTATTTATTACAAAGATTATTCTAATATTCTTGTGTGGCTTCAATAAAAATGCATATATTTTGATAAATATATTTTTATTTTAAGCCTGCTGTTTTATTTCGGGGCTGTACAGTGAAATGGCCAGCACGCTCGCCTCACATCAAGAAGACCTTGATTTGGGTTTTCTCCAGGCTTCAATCGAAAAATCTGTTTCAATGGCTAATTGGTGACTTCTAATAGACCCTTAGGTGTGGTTGTGTGTGTGATTGTTTGCCAGTCTATGGCAGGGCAACAAAAGAGACAAACGATCCAGGGTCATCATCTTTGCCGCTCAGTAGCTTGGTGGGCTCCAGCATTCCTGTGTTCTCTAGGAAGGAATTAAGTGAGCCATACAGTGAGAAAAAGATGGATGGATGTTTTATATCACAATTTAAAAGAAATGATCAGTTCTGACCTCTTTTTTTTTTGTAAAAAATGTATATATTTTTAAATTCTTTGGAGATAATGCAGGTTAGCCAGATGAGATAAGTTGGACATTTAAATATGCTGGTAAAAAAAATGCTGAGATTGGAGCAAGAAGAGATTGAGAAAAAAAACAAGTAAGAGGTTCATGGACATGGTTAAGAAGGACACTTGAGGGTGGTTTCTGTTATGTACTCAACAAGCATGTGATGCACATTCAAGAATGTCAGTTTCTTACATGTTTTTTAGAATACTGTCTTCACGCTGGACTGTTACTTCCTGATACTAAGGTAAGGTAAGGTAAAATCTATTGTCCTCAGAGAGGAAATTGTTTGGGGCCACAGAGCTACTTAACTGTTTAACATCATTCACACATCACATACATAGAGTGAGAATAATCAAAGTACACAGCATGTGTACTTGCAGTTAGAGGAGGCTTGGTGCAAAACATTGAAACTGTGCAAATCTTGCTCAAGGCTTTTTCTCAAACATCAAACACATCTCTATTCTGACATATCAAAGGAGGATCTAAGGGTAGGGATGCCCAATGTAGCCCAGTCTGTTTCGTTACCTTTAGCCATTACCAATTGAATTGTATGAATCAATGTTCTTTATGATTGCATGTTTATTAGAAAGCCCATTAAGACGACTATTGTTGTAATATTGGGCTATATAAATACATTTTATAAATTTCATATTTCTCTGGCCGGCAAAAACTGCAATTATTAATTTCTCCTTTATGATGACTTTTCAAACAGTTGGGAGTGATGCTACACATACTTGACTACCAAATCCAATCCCCCATTGGTCAAAGTTCAACTGGTTTAACTTTCGGTGCACTTTCAATGGCCTCATGATTTGTACATAGAGCCTGAAAAACTGACTTAAAAACTTAAGTAGCGACACGTGAACATGAGAGTTTTGAACGCGAAAGCCAGACACATGGCCAAACCAAATTGTAGATTGGAAGAGCATTGTTGAGGCTGGTGTGAAAGTAGAAAGAAAGCAGTAGAAGATAGGGTTAGGTGCTGTGGCGTCCCCTAAAGGGTATTGCAAAAAAAAATATATATATATAAATAAATAGAATTTTTACATTTTTTTCATTTTCAATTGTTTAAAAGTCAAAAACCACTCTGGATCTAGCCAATGAAATGTATGACCATAAATGTTTTGCAATATAAGATCATTAAAAAAACAACAACTTTTGAATATGAATCCATACTAAGTCTGTAGCCTTAAACCTCATCAATGCATAGTCAAGTATTGTTCTTTTTAGGTTGCCAACAATGTTTTGAATGCTATCTGAACAAAAACAAAAAAGGCCAAACTAAGTCTTGCCTCATTCAAGTTAAAAATAAAAGGTGACACATGGTCTTAAAAGCACTTTAACACACATATTTAAGTTTATGTTGGAAGAATGTGGGAATAGAAAAAAAAAAGAAAAGTAAGGATTCCATAAACATCAGTAAATCTGCAACAACATAGCAAAAAAAAAAAAAAAAAAAAAGATTAGAAGCTTGTCTGATGATCCTGTGAAAGCTAGAACCACAACCTTTCAAATTGTAGTTGTTCTGCACTGACAGAGCTTTTAATTGAATGATTTTCTCCAAATTGCAAAAGTAAAAGCCTCTAAGAACTTGTATATAAAATATACTTTTAAATTATCTGCTTACTTTGATTTTAAAGACATAACTTTGCATGATGTCAAATGTCATGTTCTGGAATGATTGATGTTTTAGAAGTTGGTTTTGTATTGGCTGACAGTTACCCTAAACCTAACCGTGTATAGCTGTTAAAACGCCTCTTAGACCGTACTGAAGCATGAACAGATGTAGTAGTGCAAAATTCAGCCTCATAATCTGACTTTAAAATGATGCACAGACATTTACTTAAAACTTCCATAAAGGATCTAAATGTATTCTTAATGCTTTATACAATGCTTTCCAGGTTATTAACCAGCAGATGGAGGGTTATGAGTTAAGTAGAGGAATTTATTAATAACAGATGGCGGATTTGGGTCATGTTTATATAAAGAAGAAAATCTGGGGGCTAAAATGTTCATATATTGTAAACCCCTATTAGTTACTAATATTATAAGGTTTCATGTTGTATCACTATCTTTAACGGTCACATTATATCAATGACATTGTAGCATTAAAGGGGGAATTTGGGGAATATTCTACCCTGAAGTTGGTTGAAAATTATTGTTGAGGCACCACCTTTGTAATGGAGGAAAAATGTACTCACTAGTTATTAGCTGTTACCTATAATCACTTAACTAATATTAAGTTCGTCAGTTAGGGTGTACGTACCATCTGAAGGGACTTCACTGAAAAAAAAAAAGAATAAAATTAGGTTTGAACAAACTGGAAATACAAGACTCAAGAGCAAATTATTGAAAGGCAACCTGCAAAAAGTACACACAAACTTCCAACTAATAAACTAGAACTAAAACAAAAGAAAAATAAATATATATATATATATAAATAAAATATTGAAATTAAATGAAATGTAAGTTTGTATGTGGAGATATTGAGTGTGTGTTCCATATGAAAAGGTGTTTGAGTGATGAGCTGAGGATGGATCCTCAGAAATGATTCAAATTGAGGGCAAAGGGTTGATGTTTGTCATGATTAAGTTCATCTTTACCTTGACCTCTAAGCAGTGAATGAAAGAGTTTTCAGTTTGGCCTAATCTGTTTAGTTTAGGACTTCATATGATTTTGTGTTTATTATACAATTACCGGTGTGAAGCCCATTGAGACGACTATTGTTGTAGTGTTGGGCTATATAAATAAAATTGAATTGAAGGTTGTGTTCCTGACCAGCAGTCTGAATTCACCTAGTTCATGTTTGATCCGCCAAGAAGGGGTAGAATGTTCGATTACTGGCAAGACGATCCAGGAGAGGGGAGGGGCTTTATAATTGTCATGACCTTCAGCCAAGTGTATGTAAAATGAAGGTTACTTCACAAGGAAATCCTACCGGACTGCTCGATTCAGGTCGGTCCTGCTGGCTTCTGCAGTGGTCGAGTGATTTCTTTATTTAGAGTTTGTGATCAAAATTATAAGTTGCGGTGCGGGCGGGCAATGCAACTTATCAATTGGTCACCCAAAAAAAAAATAAAATCTGTTTCAAACTAAAAGAGTCAAAATATTAAAAGAAATGTTAGAGACTGTCTTTGAAATTGGCTAAAGACAAAAAAATAAAATAAAAAGAAAGAAAAAGAAACAATTAAATCAAATGAAAAATATGCAAGCAAAAACTCTACCTCAATCTCAAGACTTAAATGACAAGAAAATATCGTAGTTTCTCCTCAAATATTCAAAGGAACACACTTAAAGAAAAATGAAAAAACTTGCAAAAACAATTTGGGGTGAAAAAACTGACTAGTTTAGCTTGTGCAGCACTTTTTAAACCTCGGATAGGGAAAAGTTGAACTAATCAATACAGTATTTCCTCTGTATCTGCTGTGGTTAGGGACCAGAGACACCTGCATTACGTTCATGGAATGTTGATGCTGTAAATAGATATTTTACAAATAAGGTAATATCCGGTGATCCACATCTTAAAATCACATTGGAAAAATTAAAGAGAACATCATCTAAGGTTTCTTCTCACAACCTCCTAGACTCATGCATAAACTCTGAGGTGTAGATCTCTTGTGGTTGAAAAGGAGGGTTCCTTTAAAGGGCCATGCAGAGGTAAAACCAGTCTTGTACTCCTAAGAATTGTTGCTTTGGGTTACCAAAAGTTTACAGTTGTAACTTGAGTGGGAAGGTGATAACTTTGGCAGTTTGATTGTTAGACAGCATCTGTTTGTCGGAGAGGAACTCCATTATCTTTGAATGCTGTTTTCCCAAGGAAGCAGAAGCAACAAAAGGGTTGATTCCACTTAGCCAGGCTTTCTAGGCTGGCTGCTTGCTGCAACATCATCCACATTTAAGCAACTTAAAAATATGATGAGATATAAAAGTATACCATGGAAACCAGACCTAGACAGACATACCATGTCTTTGTCTGCATCAGATTGGACTACTGTAACAGTCTGCACATTGAACCCTGTAAAACCTAGTTTCTACTGAGTGGTGTGGTCCGGTTTAAAATGGTCCAGACAATACAGGTGAGTATATCCCCTCAAAGTTGGATCGTCACGGCACATGCAGAGAGAAGCTGACAACAACAACAGAGGTCAAATGACAGTTTCCAATGAAAAGTCAATGTAATTATGTGTATGAGAATGCTCTTTTTTTTTTACTTTGTTCATTAAAGTAGTTACCTGTCCCGTTTCTGATGGTCTTTGTTTTTAGGATAACAAATAAGATTCATGACAAAAGAATCCCCACTAAGAAAATACCAGTAATCAGTAACGGTAATTGGAATCTAATATTTTATCCTAAAAGTTATCTAAAAATGTTAAAAGTGTGGTATCGCCCATCATTACTGTTTCTTGTCTAAGACTACAAAGTTTCTATTTTTTTTTTTTTTTTTTTGGTGGTGTGCCTTGTGGTTTTTGATTAATGGAAAAAGTGTAACTTGGCACAAATAAATGCTCAGAAGCATTGCTTTATGTTGTATTTAAAACAATAATTTGTTAGTCAGCAATAATGTCAAAATAATTGATCAACCCCTCCCTTGCCCAAACTGACGTTGAGATAGCATCTATTTTTCTTCTTTTAAAATAAAATAAATAAATAAATTACAATTAAGTAACATTTGATTTAGGGCCTCAAATATTACGGGAAAAAGTCTTTAGGGCTGTGTCTGTCACTTAAGTATAAAAGATTGTCTTTATATTATATAAGAGGGCTGAGGTCTGTTTTATTGGAGCAATAAGAAAGTCACTTTGTTGGATCTTAAATTAATGGCTCCATTAGTGAAATAGATCTCATTTTCACAAGTTCATTTGGCAAAACCAATGTGTCCGCCATCAAACATGCTTTAATGATACAGATAGGATTGTAGCCTGCCTTCCTTGACGTTTCTTTCCAATATACTTCTCTGAACCCTATGGGGCTTCAGAACAAAGTGTGAAAATGTGGTGAAACAAGAAGAAGTGTGAGGGGAAGCTGAAAAGTAAGAATGGAAAAGGTCACCTGTAGCTATTTTTGTACACATATGGACAACGTGAAAAGGCAGAGTATAGGGACCTAATTGCTACCTTAGCAAACATATATATTATAATGAGCGGATAGGCAATGGTGTGTATAAATGTGAGAGATTCTAAACCCAGAAATTTATTCAGGACAATTCCTCTGTTTCCTAACAGTTGGATTTTACTAAAACTCCTCACTCTTTGGATCATTGGGTTTAGGGTAACATTAAAATCTAACCTTGGAATAGTTTTTTCCTTATATTTGGTTGCAAATAAAGAAAAAAACAAGAATTTATCATCAGTGAAACAGTGTGATGTATTCCTTCCTTTGATGGCTTCTCTCTGTGCTTTGTGTGGGTGGTGATCTTTGTGGTGTGGAGCTGTGATTGATCATACCAACTGAGCTGCTGTTCACTTTCTACAAGGGAGAGAAGAAACATGAAAAGCTGCATTCTCGTTTTCTGGGAAAAGGTTTTCATTTACCGATCGCTATTAGTTACTAAATTCTATAATCTGATTGCAAAAATGGGATGTGTATTTACTATGAATTATGTCAATATTTCATAAATGCAAAGAATGATAATGAACTGGAAACTAAACAAAGAAAAAGGTCTGAAAACTTACCGCTGTTGGAGGCAAAAGACTGCATTTTTATTTTATATTTATTGAACAGAAAACTGGCCGCTTCATTCAACAGTCTAAGCAAAAAAAAAAAAAAAAATAATAAGTACAGTCCCTAAAAGTCTTTTTCAAAATAAAAACATGTCTTGGCTGTTTTAACAGTACTTTTCAGTGTACCAATTAAAACATCCAACCAAATCATGAATGTTGTTTTGTTGTCATTTTAACTGTAAATAAGTCACAAAGTTATTTGTCTCCCAGCAGCCAGTAGGTGACAGTAATTGTTACTCAGACCTCTGTTCTCAGTGGTCATTTCTTTGAAGATTCTGGCTTACTCATACCTCCACTGTCCAAAAAAATGCTTGCAGCTCTAATCTTAGTTTCTTGAGTCAAAACTAAAAAGTGACAGCAGAATTAAATATTTTTGTTTATTTTCAAAAATGTTTGCTCTTTGCTCGTTTTCTCTGAAGTCAAAGAAGATATAAAAAATAAAACATGTCCCTTTTGAGCTATTGGGCATTTTTTTAATTAGGTCAAACCCTTTTCGTTATGGCTATTTTTCAAACTTTTTTGAGTCAAAAACATTCCTTTATAAAGACTAATTTCACCCCCTCTATTTTTTCTTTTTAAAGTGCTCCTAGAACTGGCTGTGGCTCTCTTAATGTGTGGCATTCATTTTGTTGATTTGTCATTTTCTATCTTGCGTTACTTTTGTAAGCTTTACCATGCGCGCTCTTTTACATTTATGGGTTCACACTTGTCATGGAAAAGTGGGCTTTTTTCAAACTGAGTCAAAGTGAGCATGTCTGTCTTCATTGTCCTTCAAGCAGCATTTTTACTTGACTGCGCATTGATTTATCCAGCCACATTCATATTCAAAGAGCCGCTCTTTGGTCCGTGTACGTTTTTGCTATCTCCCAAAGGCAGCAACACTGGGAGGTTTTGAACTGTACTATGAATCCCGCCCCATTAATCAGCTTAACCCAGGTACGGTAACAGAAGGCCCCTTGTTGTTGAAGTGGTTTTGCAGGGCTTTCATATCAACTTGAATGTTTTTTTAATTTTGCTTGAATCATTATGTTGCTATGTGAAATTCCTCTTTTATCCATTTAATTCCTTTTTCCTCTCCTCGTGAATTTTGCTCCTTTGGACACACTTGAAATTAAAGAGTTGAATTCTGTCTGATGAAAAGCACAAATGTTTCACCTTCATTCTAAAGCAGGCTTTGAGTTTATTTAACAGCAGCTCCTTTTTTAAGTGAAGAGGACGTTTTCTGTCCCGTGTCAGAAAGAACGATGGAAGTCCTTGGCAAAAGCTTTTTCAAAGTCCAAATGAAGGAGAGTTTCTCCTTTTTTTATGGCTTCTGTTATTCTTTCCTTTGAGCAGTTTTTTTTCCTCACTGCTTGTTCGTTAAGTCATTTTGTAAAGCCAGTACAGACTTCTCTAACTGTCTTACTCCCTGTTGCTGTATGCTAGTGAATGAGAGCCCTGCTTTAACCTCCTTTCAGTCATACGAAACTCTTGCAGTAGAATACATTTATTTTCACATACTTAATTTACATCTTATTTGCATTCACAAACTTTGATTGGCATAAGGCTCCGTACAATTCCATGAGATAACTTCCATAAACTTTAGGGTAAAAACCCCCGAACGGAGCCCACAGGTGGAAGCCGGGGAGGAGGGTGGGGCGACGAAGCGGCGCTGCGGTAAGAAAGAAAATGAACGCTGCACACCTGGACTTAAATAGGAAGCTGAACAGGTGAGTTAATTAACTACCGCCCTAGGGGGGGAAGAGACTGCCGAGTTCCGGTGCCTGAAAGAGCGAATATCATTCGCTATTTTCAGTCATACGAAACTCTTGCAGTAGAATACATTTATTTTCACATACTTAATTTACATCTTATTTGCATTCACAAACTTTGATTGGCATAAGGCTCCGTACAATTCCATGAGATAACTTCCATAAACTTTAGGGTAAAAACCCCCAAAACCAAAGATCATCAAGAAGAAAGAAGAAGAAAGAATGTAAATGTATAATCAGTGTGTCATAAGATGAGGTGTGTTTTGGCGGCATTCCATTTTCATTTCATTTCATTTCCAAGTAAGACTGCTATGTGTGACCCGGCACCTTTGACCGTTGGGCCGCCCCCTTCTTTCCATTTCTTTTATCCGAGTTCAGCGCTACAAAGGGGACATACTATCTAATGGATCTGCTATGTGTGACCCGGCACCTTTGACCGTTGGGCCGCCCCCATTCGAGTACAGCGCCTCGAAGGGGACACACTATCTAATGGATCTGCTATGTGTGACCCGGCACCTTTGACCGTTGGGCCGCCCCCATTCGAGTACAGCGCCTCGAAGGGGACACACTATATAATGGATCTGCTATGTGTGACCCGGCACCTTTGACCGTTGGGCCGCCCCCATTCGAGTACAGCGCCTCGAAGGGGACACACTATCTAGTGGAACTGCTATGTGTGACCCGGCACCTTTGACCGTTGGGCCGCCCCCGTTCGAGTACAGCGCCTCGAAGGGGACACACTATCTAGTGGAACTGCTATGTGTGACCCGGCACCTTTGACCATTGGGCCGCCCCCGTTCGAGTACAGCGCCTCGAAGGGGACACACTATCTGGTGGAACTGCTATGTGTGACCCGGCACCTTTGACCGTTGGGCCGCTCCCGTTCGTGAACCACTAGGGGAACATACTATCTGCAAAGAGAGAGAGAGAGAGAGCCCAACAAAGAAAACGAAACAAAACAGGGAGCCAACATAAGAATCACTCATACCCAATTTTTTAAGAACCTAAATCCCCATCCGCAAAACGTTGTAAGGAACTATAATTGAAGCGCTAAGTACAACCCATATGAAGACACTACTTACATCCATCCAAAGCTCCCAAAGCATGCTAAACATGCTTAAGTACCATCCATTATTCGTAGCTTCCATCAAATACTAAGAACGAGCTTAGCGTTATTTCATTTGGTATGCTATTAAAGGCGCTTAAATAACATCCATTAATTCAAGCTTCCAATGACAGGACTACGAACGAGCTTAACTGCCATAATGTTACCCCATTTGTCATACCATAATACGAGCTCAGAACATCCATTTATTCTAAGATTTCCATTTAAGTATCAAGAAAATCCTCACTGCCATTTGTCTGAAGTTTAATTGGCGTAATTGAGTTTAGAAACCAAATTTTTTTTTTGAGCTCCATCGCATACTAATAATACACTTTAGAACATCCTAAATTTTGAGGCTTCCACCTGGCAATATAATCCAAGAATTTACATTCATTCTACTGCCAACATGATGATTGATTTAAGTCAGAAGTGTCATGGGAACGTAGGGGAGGTCCACCGCCCCATCACTTTCAGTTCAGCAATAGGTACGTTGAGCAGTCATCGTGGCAACACCAGATCAAGGAATGCAGGGGTGTCATCATTCGCCAGAAATGGGGAAGCAGGCCAGAGAGCAGGGACTCGCAGGCTCAGGATGCGATGCATAGATAAAATACAAAACCAGTATTAGTCTCAGCAAAGAACATATATATAAAACCTAGAAACTGATTAGTTTATACACTGATTAAGATGGATGGAATAACAACAAGGTTAAATTTATTAGAAAGTTATGGAAAGTCCCATTGTGGCTTCATCGCACCATAGAAACCACCCGTATCACAAATTCCAGCAGTGAATTGATAGTGAAATACAGAACCTGCACAATATCTTAACACCAATTTTTATATACACCAATTGTAAAGAAGCAACCTTTGACAGTTCCAGAGGGACGCACCTTCAGAAGGTCATCGAGAATTAGGCGATGGGATGGGTAACCAAGGGCCAAGGAGATTGTAGATGAGGAAGGTCCACGTCCCACGTAGCAATGGATTGCAGCTCGGCTGAAATTTGATTCTCATATTCGATATTAGTGGTTCTCAAATAGGTGGACAACAAAACACAGACTGCCGAAATTTTAGCCAAGGGCGTCTGGAGATCCATAAGGGATCGTAGGTTTTGATAGACTGAACCTTAGATTTTTAGAGGCGGAGCATAACAAGCCTCTACATGTAGATGCATCTAGTCAAGTGTCATCTGCTTAAGCAGGGCAGATAGAAGACTGGCTTGCGGACACAAGAATTAACTCTTGAACTAAGCTTTAGAGCGTAAAGATGGAGTTTCTACGGTCAGGGTTAATTTGCTTATGGTGTTATTTAAATACTACCCAAGACAACCGATGAAACACATAAGACTATTATCTCACTCTTTAAAGAGCCTTAATATAAACTCCATAACTAAACTCGCATAACCACACGATCTTTAAAACCATTAGAGCCGTGGATTCTGGCGGCCGGACGTACACAAACCGCTCTTATAAATCTTTCCCCCCAAAAACTAGAGGGCCCAGCCACAGAACAACAAGCGGAGGGAGACTGAAGACACGACAGGCATCATCATAACAAGACCCCTAAGCATGAGAAGGACAGGCTACAAAACGGAAGACGTGAATATCCAGAACAGGAACATGGGGCCCAGGATCAAACAACCCGGAACAAGAGCACAAGATGAATGGATGACCGTGGGACCAAAGCCAGAGCAGAATCAGGTGGGCCGATCATTGAACAAACGCCCACAAACAATGAATGAAACAAAGTACACGCTGCACAAAAGCGAGAGATGGCATAAAGGGAGAGGCATGCACCAATGAACCATCCAGATCCAGAAGAAGAAAACAAATCCGGACGGGCAGAGGACCATACGGCGCAGACAACGCGGTAACCCAGATCAGAAAATGAAAGTAAGCCACAGAGATGCAAAAGACCAGGCATACAGAGGAACGTTGACGCAGAGAAAACATCAAAACGCGCAAAACGAAGGGGAGCCCATAGCCTACCCAAGTCCAGTACAGGGCTTGTGATAATACAGTCGATAGCAGGAGGACCGCCATGACAGCAGAAAGGTCAACCGATAAACAATCGAGCGCCGACTGGATGCCAAGAGACTCTTCCGGGAGGCAAAGAGGCAGGACACTGAGAACATCAGGGATAACAGCCATCCCCAGCCACAAATCGCGTCCGGAGTAAAACGTGGAGAAGGCATGGGCAGCCGAAGTAAAAAATAAACCAATCCGTAAGGCGCACGAGGAATCAGGCCACTGACGCCAAAAATAACGACGACAGGCACCAACAGGACCGAAACAAGTTCCAACCATGAACACATCCAAGGGCCACCCACAGTGGCGGCCTATACTGTGAGCAGGCGGAGGCGACGAACGAAGAACGCCGAATGAATCAAAACAAGCCACAGACGTCGCATAAAAGAGACAAATCAAAAGTAAAATTCCACAGAGGAGAGAGGGGTCCAACAAGAACAAACCAAACGCTGAGTAAACCACCAAATGCACAGCAGCCACGACAGAAACAAAAAACAAAGAGCCACCAAAATAATAAAGCCAGCGTCGATTAAATACAGGCAAAATTCACATTCGGCTCTTATCTAGGAGCCGTAGGAGCCGAGTCTTAGCCAGATGGCTAAGACAGAGAGACACAGGAGGAGTTTCTACCCCCATGCCATCAGGCTCTTAAACGTTAACTCTACGCGTGTACCTTAATTATTCAAGTCTTCAGTCCACATTCATGCACATTATTTTGCATTCCATATTTAATTCTACAATACACATACTGTACGTATTTCAGCGGTACACAGTTTTACTTAATTATTAATATAATAATATAATAATAGTTTTCCCTAATTATTGCGCTGTCCACAGAGCGGACCTGGGTTACATTTCACTACTGGTTGGATTTGCTAAATACAACTTCGTACGCAACAAAAGAAAATCCTGAAATCTTGAAATCTTAAATAACATACAGCAAGAGATAAAACGCCGAAAGCCACAACTAATTCAGCCAACATGAGAAACCTGTCCAGACGAGGACCACCAGCCCTGAACCACAGGGAAGACCCCACAACCCCTGAAACAATAACTGGATGCAGAGCCACAAAACATGAAAACGAGTCAGGTAGACCACAAAGACAAAGAACATAAACTACAATACCCAGAGTCCTTAGGGGCGTGACGTCACATACACCCGGAACAATAATAAGGAAACAGAAACGCATTAGAAAACACAACAGAAAACACGGGAAAAGACCGCCTGGCCGCTCACCGCAATGATACAAACGGCCACAGCAGAGGAGAAGCCTGAACGGCCCCCGATCTAACGCCGCTGCCAACCGAAACACCGCGAAACGCTCACCCGCCGCAGCGACGCGAACACGCCGGCGCCGCCGCCCGGCCGCTGAAACGCCGCGGAAGGAGAAACAAACGCAGCGAAATGAAAACCCCCCACATCAGAAAAAGTGGGAGCACCGTCCAAAGAAGGGGGGAACACACCAAGATGCCAAAAAAGAAGGACGGCCGCGGGCATGGAGCACCGGCGACGAAGCGGCGCTGCGATAAGAAAGAAAATGAACGCTGCACACCTGGACTTAAATAGGAAGCTGAACAGGTGAGTTAATTAACTACCGCCCTAGGGGGGGAAGAGACTGCCGAGTTCCGGTGCCTGAAAGAGCGAATATCATTCGCTATTTTCTGGAAGTGAATGATGAGCTTTTGAACCTGTAGACTGAAGGACTTGTGCCTGTACAGGTGTTTGTGAAATTTAAGGAAGACAATGAAAACTCTTAATTCTTTAAACTCATTTTTCGTTTTCTAAATTAATTCAAAGTATTATTAACTGAGTTTGTTTATCTACATTTAATTAACTTTAATGACCTGTGAACCTGTAGGTAACAGCTACGATTGAAAGTGAAATGAAGACCCTGTAGTTACTGACACGGCCTTTTGGTTTTCAAATCTCTTCAGTTTTGCTGATTGGATTTTATTAAGACTGTGTTAACTCCTGCACCAACAATTTTAAAACACACTTAATATCTGGCTTTATTCAACGTCTTAATGCTTCTAACAATAGAGTCATTTTAGCGCAGACCAACATTTTCTTTTATTATTTTTTTTCTCTCTAACTTGTCCTGTCCAACAGCTGAGCAAGCAGATCAGAGCTGAGTGC
The DNA here is from genome assembly GCA_023969325.1 of Oryzias curvinotus. NCBI lineage: Eukaryota > Metazoa > Chordata > Actinopteri > Beloniformes > Adrianichthyidae > Oryzias > Oryzias curvinotus. The sequence continues at coordinate 29,295,827 of CM043715.1, read as the reverse complement.
CTCTTGTATTGGACAGATTTTATTGTTACAATTGGGGTTTATGGATCTTCAGACAGACATCTGTATGAAATTCTTTTGTATTTGAGGCTAAGCTTTATTTATGAAAATTATATTTGTATGCATTCCTTGTTGGGCCGGACGGACAACAAGAAACAAAAGAGGAGAGAAAGAAACAGAGTGGGATGTCAGAGATGAGGGATAATGGGGTTAGAGTAGGGGGTAGTCGATATCACAAAGTTAAAATATAAAAAAGTGTTGTAAGTAAATTAAATTACATAACTTAGTTCACACAGCAACAAAACAAAACAAAAAATATTCTGCACACGACTATTTACGGGTTAGAAGTATCATCATGCAGTAATCATTCATGATTTATCTCACAGGATTTCTGCACATAGACAGGTACACACAGTATTCGCATTACCGATACTCATGAAGAGGGGTGTAGAAAAGACTAAAAAAAAACAATACCCATGCCCGTATTTGTGAAAAGGTGAATAAGCATGTGGGTTGAATGAATGTGTTCCCCTTAGAGTGTACCTTGATCACACTGAATGCTCAAGCAAAGGCAGGAGGCCTGGCACCCCACACCCCAGAGCTAGGGGCAGACAGCGCAGCAATCCGGCCGATCCAGGCATCCAAGAGCCTCACCGTCAGGCAAAGATACAGGATCAACCGCCCTCCTGTGCACCTGACCCCCACCACAGAAACAGAGATCGAGGTCAGGACCCAGCAGCCCCCCGGCCGAGGAGTAGGAGGAACAAAGAACATGCAGAGCCGGAGCCCCGGCCTAGGCGGGGACCCGCCCCATCCCAAGGCGCACCGGGCCTATACCCAATGCCCCGACCACTCGAGACCTACACCGGTGCCCAGACCAGAGGCACGCGACCACCCGGGAGTCCTGAGCCCCCAACCGCAGAGGCAGGCCTGAGTGGGAAGGCCAACGTTAGACACAGCACTTGTAGATACCAGTTTGGAAATACTGGTATGGATGCTTTCTTTAAAGTTTCCCCTTTTGAAATTTGTATGTTGTATCACTGATTATTCTTAGTAATCCCTTACTTCTATGGTACTTTTACTGGTGATTGTATTCTATATGACTGTCTTTTATGTTTTACATTATGCTATGTATGGCTGTGGTGTTTATATTTGGACCACGAGACTGCAAATAAATAAATCAAATAAAACATTCCTCCATCCTTAACCACATTTCCTGGGTCACAGAGTTGCTGGAGCCTATCCTAGCCATCAATTGAATAGTTGACCAGATCATAAAATGCTGTAAAGTTTTGCAGGAGGAGCAATATCAAAGCAAAGGCTTTCATTTGTTGCATAACACATATATGGGTAAGTTATAAAATAGGACTTAAAAAAAACACTAAATATTTGCAGACATCGACTGAAAAAACATCAACAGCACCATGGTCACATCAGTCAATTTGTATGCTACTCTTTGAAATCAATTCAGTTCATAATTATTTAGATGGTGCCTTAACATGAATCAAACGTGGTGCTGTACATCAAAACCTCACAATGTTGAAAATAGCAACTAAAAGGTTAAAACAAAGTAGATTGTTATAAAATAAATGACATAGTACAAGAAAAATAATCTAAGTAATGATCTTCAACCCTACAAACGGGGAGACTTCGCTCTTATAATGATAAAAAGAGGAAGCATCTCACATACATGTTTACACCCACCGATAAATAAATAGACACTTTCAAGAAGAGTATCGGCAGTCTGTTATGACCTTGAGACAGAAAAATATTCAGCTATCCAACCATCTTCTAAACCCCCTGAGTCCCTCTTGGGGTTTGCTGGAGCCTGCCCCAGCTGGGTGAAGGCGGGGTCTACCCTGGAAAGCTCGCCAGCCAATCACAAGACAGAATAGTACATTTCTTCCAAATATTCCCAGGAAATAGCTACATTCTCAATCTCTTCCAGCAAACCATGCACAAAATATTGCGTTATTTTTCATCCTGCACTTTTGTGCCAGCTTTCAACTTTTAAACAGTATTAACAAATATTTGTGGGGGGAGGAGCAGTCCTCAAAGGGTGAGAAAAGGACTTTATTCCAGCAATGAAATGATTTCTCTTCAGAAAAAAAAAAATCAAAAGAGAATAATTTAATATCCGCCTATTCCTCCCAGCTGTGCTATCACTCCTTATTGCTTTCCTTGTCTTTGTCTTTCTTAGTCTCTTTCTCCTCTGGCTCTTCTGATGTCAGCACAGCTTTGATATCTGCAAATGAAAGGATTCAATCCCTGAACAACCTCTGCAGCCACATGCAGATGGTGAGCTTGTGCAGGATTTTTTGAGGAAATATGTGAAGTCCTCCATGCACCACACTGCAGAAACGAAATGTTCAGAAAGTAAAAAGATTCTCGTTTCGAGAAAAAAAAGAGTCCTGACTCACATGAAAAATAATCTTATCAAAAAGTTTTTTTTTTTTAACTCCAACATAATATTAGTTTAAGAAAACAGGTTTTAGTGACTTTTTTTTTTTTTTTGTTATAATAAGAATTTTTCATGAGACCATTTTTCTTACCATATGAAGAAATATCTCTGTACCTCTTAAAAATACTGTGCCCCGAAGCTTTATCCATTTATGGGCTGCATGCTGTCTTTAGTATAGAAGTCGTTTGGAAACAAAATTTGACCATTGAAACGTTCTTCCTTAGCAAACAATATGAGGAACTGTTAACAAAACCAAAACAAGTTAACAATGCATAACGAGGATCAAAAAATGTAGTAAAGCAAAGACAAAATTGTTGCATCTACATAAAAAAAAGAAAATCATATGTTGTTTTATTCCTGGACCAATAATATTAAGAAAGAAACAACAAAAAACAATGAAACTCCATAAACACACAAAAAGACATAAAAGAATTCCAAAGTGACCCGGATTTAGAGGGTCTAGGGAATCACAACTCTAATGAAAACTACGGAGAAACTTGAATACGATGAATCAAGAGAAGGTCAGACAAATAAACGGTTAAAATATAAAACATACCAATAAACTCATTTATTATTTCAGTTTGACCCAGCTTTGAGTTCTGTTTAAACACTCATGTAGAAATTAAATTCCTAATATTTAACACTAACAAAAAAAGTGAAAAACTGATTATGTAGTATTCTAACAGTATACATTATTTTGTTCACTGGATTAAAAAAAGGGCTTTGAAATGAAACGTGCATAAATAATTTCTCTTTTTAACTAGCAACATTTCTAGTTGGTCAGTATGTTTAAGAAAAGGCAAAATGAAATAAAAAGGAATGCAACAACGGTTAAGTAAAATGGGCAGAAATAATACGTTTTAGTATTAAGTAAAAAATATTTATTTCCATAGCATATTTCACAGACAGCAGTCACAAATACAGTCATGGTGTGTTTCTCTTGTGATGTAGCCTTTCGGCCCAAGTCTCTTAGAGGGATTTTGTGGTAAAATAAAGGTAAAATAAAAAAATGGAGGAAATATACATAAAACACATCATAGATAAACATAAAATAAAATAATATAATACAGTCCACCAGCTAGTGGCACAGTCAATGTGACTGGAAAGCTCGATTATAAAATTAGGTTTTATGTTGGCTTTAGTGAACATCAAGAGTCCAGTAAACATAAGGGAAGTGGCCTTTGGGAGGGGGTCCAGGGCTGGATGAGGTCTGAGATACTCGAGGTTGCTTGTTCATGCAGGGCTCTGAAGGGCAGGAACAGGATTTTCAAAAGTATTCTAAAAGTGACTCGGAGCCAGAGGAGACTTTCAAATGGGGGGGATGTTTGTGCGGTGGAGTTCTGGATCCACACAGCTCAATTCCTTCTTGTTTAGACAAGTGAAAAGCCTGTTGTGGTACTCTAAATGTTAGGACAAAAGGGCATGGATTATCATCTCTAGTTCATGTTTAGAAATCCCGCTTTTGAGTTTAGAGATGTGGAAATAACATTTCTTTAGGAGCTGTTTAGCATGACACCCAAGAAACATAACTCCATCGCTTTTCTTCTGTTCCCCTTTAATTCTCCCAAAAAATAATATTAAGAGGTTTACTAGTTGAATTGTTTAATTTTTGTAATTCTTTTGCGAGAATAAAAAAAAATAAGTATAAAAAAATCCACCAGCCAATTGGACAAATGAAGGAAAGAAAAATATCGTTTAGAACCCAGAAACTAAGCAGCATTGCATATAATTTAAAGGACATGGGTGGTTTAATTTTGTTTTTAAATCACAGAGTTTAAAACTTTCCACGTGCTTCTGTCTCTAACAATTACATTCGTTCTTTGTCTTCTTTGATGACAACCTTCTGTTCTTTAACTTTCAATTCTTTCAGTTCTTCTCATGGATGATCTGTGACTTTGTTTCTGCTTTGTTCTCAAGCTGTTGGACTTCTGCTTTTGTTTTCATGTGTTTGATTTTTTTTGTTGGTTTTATCTCAGTTTGTCTGCATGCAGTTTGGCTGGGCTGCCTCCAGCTTCTGGTTTAGTCTGTGAATTTAGTTTTTTTTTTTCTTAACTGTTCTTTGTCATTTGTCTTAGTTGTTTATTATTGGATGCTTATTGTACTAACTCCCATTCCGTCCTACTTTTTGGCTGTTTTTCACAAAGAAAAACCTCTCAAGCATTCCAGTTATCCTGTGCTCTTAACTTTAATTTGTTAGAATCTTCACACCTTGGGACCATTTGGATCCTCTTTAACCACAGTTAGACGTGAGGCTTAATCCATGTATGAAACTCCTCCTGCATTCAGAAGGAAAGTCAAAATGAAGCTCATACGTGCAAGTGTGCAGAAACTGCATAGGGAATTGTCAAAGTTCTGACCATTCTAATATTGATGACCTTAAGGAATGAACAGAAGCCGGCGTGACCCAGTGTAAATCGTTTGGCTCTAATGAAGTACTTGGTGAGTGTTCATCCTAATTAAAATTTCCATTCGCTCCCTCGTCTCCAATAATAATAAAGTGCTGTGATGGCACCAATTACTTGAGTTTCATCCAACGTATGTTTCTCTGGAGTCTGGAGTGCTCTGCCTGAGCAAATCTGAAATTAGAAGGTCACTCTGAGAGCGTCCTCCACTGCTAAAATTGGAGCCCTGTGTATGAGTGTGAAGTGACGTGGATCTGTGATGGAAAGTAACGGGTCTTATCCTTGGGTTTCAGCCAAGACTCACTTTTTTTGGTCTTTTGACAATTAAAAGTGACACTTTTCACAGACACAAAGACAGACTGCTTTACTAAAATTAGGGTTTTCTTGTACTTAGTAAAGACTACTAATACTAGTGATAGCAGTCGAGAAAACATTGACAATTGACAGAAATATAGGAAAATCTTAAAAACTGGTCATGGATCTGCATTATTTTATTTATTGACTTATTTTTCATTCTTGATGGTCATGAGTATTTTCCCAAAACCGAATCAAGGCCTCCTTTTCAATTCATTCATACATTTTCTTAACCCGTTATATTCCTTTCGTGGTCCCAATGTTGGGTGAAGGGAGGTTACACAGTTGGACACTATGACTCCAACACTATGACTCCCACACACATACATAGGGACACTTTAGAGCAGGTATGCTTCCGTCTGAAGAGGCCCAGTTTTTGGCATATTCTTTTCAATGTTTTGTGCTTACTAAAATTTGATTCTGAGTCGCCAAAAGCTTCCAAATTTCTCTGTTTTTGAAACGTAACCAAAAAATTGGCGGCTTCACAAAATGCTCCACATCTTTCATCCTCAAGAATGGCTCACATAAACAGTCAACTTTGGTGTTTTTTCTCGTTAAATGATTACTCTTTGCTTTTAATTTTACATCTTTTTCTCTCATAAATGTACGTGTTTACTGCAATTACATCATTTCTACCTCAACTTTTTTTGTACAAAAAAAATAAAAACAAAAGAATAAAAAATTATTGTTAGAACCTGTTAACAAATTTCACATGTTGGCTTTCTACTGTGTTTTTCACTGAATGTTTTTCATTGCTAACAGGTATGAACACCAACACCAACATGCTAAGTTGATACCGTAAAGTATTCAATACTACCGAGACTATTTAAGGATGCGGATTTCGATCTCTCATTTCGGTACTTTGTTTCAGAAGTATCAACCACTTGTATTCTACCTAGTTTTTTGTACAATCCTAGCCAATCATTATGTCTTTCAAGTGATTGTGGCCCATAAGAATGGGTGAGGTTGTGAGGGTGGGCGGAGCTTCAGTCAAGGGTGGGCGGAGCTTCAGTCAAAATTCCTGTAGGCGAAGCGAGTAAAAGTTTGTACTTCACATCAATAGTTTCTCATTCACCGACCTGATGGATCAGAGTTATGCGTACAACGTTCTGAAAAAAGATTGTTGTCATGGCGATGAGTGGTGGAATACGTCTTCACTTCAGCTTGTGTGAAGATGGAGATGCAGCACTGAAAATAAAACATCAGTCACATTCAAAAGCTTTAGTTCACCTTTTGATGCCATTTCATTACACTGAAATGTTTTTGTTTTGGTTTTTTTTCTTCTATCTTTGAAGCACATATTCAGGCACCGGAACCAATTCAAAAGTAAGGATGAAATCCAAATACTCATAACTTATTGTTGATGGTATGTGATAAAACAAACACTGTTTTCCATGAAAAGACAAGCCTGTCAACAAATTAAATCACCGTATTTCTGCCGGATCTTCTTATGACATGTATACATTTTTTTTAGGAGAAAACTCGTTCAAAATATATTTATTTACGAATATACTTTTATGTCAGTACAGTCACTTGCTGTGAAAGCAATGTAAATAACAAAAAAGCCATGTGCATAATAACAGCTTCCTCCAGCACAAACAATGTCAAGTCTCAAAACAGTTGGTGGTGTGGTGTTCAGGAAATCCGGTTTGCCCAAAAGGAGCAAATCTTTTCAGAGAGCTTGAAAAGCACAAAATTCACCAGAAAACAAAGCTTCCCCGAAGACACACGAGAGTCCCACATGTCAGAAAGGTGCTACAGCTCAGGCGTAAGGAGGAAAACGGAAACACTGAAAAAAACTTTTTTCTGTAGCTCAAGTGTTGCTCATATGTGGAAAATCCTACTAAAGACATCCAAAGTAATGTGGAACCTAAAATCCTGAAATGAACAGAGCTGTATTGTTACGGCCCTGGATGATTTCGCTTCTCTCTGTGAACTTATTTTGTTAGAGGAGTTTAAAAAAAGTCTACCTGATCGTGTTGTGGTTTATTTAAATGAGCAAAAGGTAACTTCTATCACATCAGCAGCTGTGGTGGCTGATGAGTATGTGCTGACGCATGAAACAACCTTCCCAACATCAACGAACCACCCGAGAGCTACAGCTGTAACGCAGCCAGCTTGAAATAAACCACATTTGTACAGAGAAACGTGCGAGTGTTATTACTGCCACAAAATTGGACATGTGATCGCTGACTGTGTTCTTCTGAAAAATAAAACTGAACGTGGCCCACCAAGTCCTTCTAGACCAAAAGGTGTCGGTGCAATTAATCCGCTGTCAGTTAAATGCGCAGAAACTCCCGACTCCTGTTTTGAACCATTCGTATTTGAAGGATTTGTCTAACTGAGTCATGAGTGCACGGATCAGCGTCCTGTGCGTATTTTGAGGGATGCAGGTGGATCACAAACTGTGATTTTAGCAGACACATTGGACTTTGCAGTGTGTTCTTGTGAATATGACGGCGTACTATGGGCCGAGGAGTGTACTTCATGCCAATTCCTCAAACACAGAATCCATTTGAGGTCTGAATTAATATCCAGCAGTTTGTCCTGCATTACCCATGAAAGGGGTTGCTATTTTACTTGGAAATGATGTAGCAGGCAGTAAAGTCGTGCCACATCTCGAAGTCCTACGAAAACCCCTTAAAGATTTTCATGGCCATAATAGTGTACCAAGCCAAACAGAGCGCAAGTTGTACCCAGCTTGTGCTGTGACGCAAGCGGAGTCCCGTAAAAATGCAGACATTGACCTCTCTGACAGCATTATTATGTCAGCCTCTTCAGGAGATGAACACTCTCAGAACAGAGCTAATTCTGCTTGTCTTCCTCCAGCACAGTTGGAATCTCCCGTGGATCACTCATCTGATTTGGAGTGTTCAAAGCCCGTGCTCCCCATTACATGAACCCGGCTGTGCGCCGAACAGAGAGCTGATCCAACCCTACGCACATGTTTCTCCATGGTGGTGAGTGATGAGCAACTTGCCAAAGAAAAGTCAGGCTATTTTCTGGATAATGACGTTCTTATGGGGAAATGGTCTACTTCTGCTGCTGAAACTGCACCCTGGCAAACTGTAAATAAAATCGTTGTGCCTTTAAATTATCGGGCGCAAGTACTATCATTGGCACACGAAAGCCAGTGGTCCGGTCATCTTGGGGTGACAAAAACCTATCGACTTCTGGTAAAACAGTTTTTCTGGCCAGGTATTAAACAGGATCTCGTACGCTTTTGTCAAGGTTGCCATGTCTGTCAGATGGCTGGTTGGCATCTGAAAATCCCTCCTGCGCAGTTACAACCAATTCCCATAATTGAAAATCCTTTTAAATCGCGTCAAATAACGGCTCATTCTGTCATTAAAGCACTTACCAAGTTCTTCTCTACTTTTTGTTTACCTAAAATAATTCAAACAGATCAAGGAACAAATTTCAAATTCGGTTTGTTTAAACAGGTCATCCAAACCCTCGGCATAAATCATATTACATCTAGTGCGGAGTCTCAGGGCGCACTAGAGCGATGGCATCGAACTCTAAAAGCCATGCTTCGGAAATTTTGTTTGGAGATAAAAGGAAGTCCCTCATCCAAATTTTTCTTTGTTTTGTTTGCTGCACATGAGTCTGTTCAAGAGTCATTGGATTCAGGCCTTCTGAATTAGTTTTTGGCCATACTCCCCAAGGTCCACTTTAAGCTCTAAAAGAAAAAACTCCTGTCGCCAGTGGAGGATAAAAGAAAAAGTGTGCGTGTCTACATTTTTGAGTCTAATGATCAGCTACGCTGTGCCAATAAACTCGCTAAAGAGTGTTTGGTCAGCTCACAACTTAAAATGAAACAAAGACATGACCGTGTCGTTGTGAGGCCAGAGTTTCAACCAGGTGACAAGGTGCTTGCTTTACTTCCGGTTTGGGGTTCATCTTTGTCTTCCAAGTTGGTCCACTTGAAGTTCAACAAGTGTTGAAAAATAACAATTGCCTCCTTGGCAGTTCTGACAAGAGGCGTAAAGCTCCTGTTCATCACATAAATATGTTGAAGCCATATCACTCACGTGAAGCTTCAGAACCCACTGTGACCCCAACTCCACTGGTTTCTGCAGCAGTCACTGTACAGCCAGATAAGGCTGGTGAACCTGAGGAGGATAACGGTTTGCGCATTCCTTCTTCACCTCGCTGCTGTTCTAGACTGCCCAACTCTGAGATGCTCAAAGTTCTTCAAGCCAAACTTGACCATCTAGAGGAGGCCCAGAAACGTGATGTTTTGGCCTGTGTCTCAAAATACACATGCCTTTTCAGTGATGTGCCAACTTCAACTACTACTCTTGAACACGATATTGCCGTAAAAATAAATAAACCAATAAAGCAACATCCGTACCGTGTTAATCCTGAAAAGAGAACTAATAAAACTGGAAACTGACTGTTTAGTGAAATATGGTCTTGCTAAGCCGAGTGTCCCTGGAGCTCTCCATGTTTGGTTGAAAAGAAACCTGATGGAACCCCTCGGTTCATCACAGATGTCAGAAAAGTCAACTCAGTCACAGTTCTCGAGTCCTATCGTCTTCCTAGGATGGATGACTGTATTGAAAATATTGGGAACGCCAACTTTGTAACTAAGCTTGGGTTAGAGTTCGGGTCCTCCTCATCCTGGGAGGAGCATGTTGAGATGCTGCACACAGTATTCTCCCATTCGGAAAATGTATCACTTACATTAAATCTAGCAAAATGCAAATTTGGACAGGCTACGATCACTTATCTGGGGAGACAAGTAGGGTAGGGGAAAGTAAAGTTTGAAGCAATTTTATGCCTTCCCACTCCTACCACTCATTGTGACTTGCTTTTTTTCCTTGGTGTGGTAGGATACTACAGGAACTTTTGCAGTAATTTTTTGTCTGTCGCCTGTCCTTTTACCAAATTGGTGAGTCCAAAGGTAAGATTTACTTGGAGCCTCAGATGCCAGCATGCTTTTGACAGTGTGAAGTCTTTATTATGTCATGCACCTGTTCTAGCTGCACCAAACCCCTGTCAGCCTTTTGTGCTGGAAGTCAATGCCAGCCAAAAGGGTGTTGGCACAGTCCTTCTGCAGAAGGGTTGCAGATGCTGTGGAACATCCAGTCTGTTACTTTTCAAAAAAGTTTAACAAACAGCAGCAAAACCATTCCACCATAGAACAGGAGACTTTGGTGTTGTTGCGCTCTCTTCAACATTTTGATGTGTATGTTGGATCTAGTTCTCTGCCAGTTGTTCACACCGACCATAACCTACTTGTTTTTCTATCTTGGATGTACAATCCCAACCAGCGTCTCATGCGTTGGGCTTTGTTGGTGCAGGACCTCAGTTTTCAAATCTATCACAAAAAAGGCACAGGGAACCAGTTAGCAGATGCACTGTTCAGGTCCGGGTGATTCCGGTTTCCATCGTTTTGGTAATGTAACATACACACACTTGAATTTGTTTGGTGGTTCTGGTTACAAACCCGTAAGATTTTGGGTTTGAAACTTAAGGGGAGGGGTGTTACTTTAGTGTGTATACGTGTGTGTAGGTGTGTGTGTGTGTGCCTTACAGAAGCCTCCACCACATCACCTGCGGGAAATGATTGCAGCCTCCTTCCCTCCTCCAATCACCAGGCTGGGCGGGAAGCATAAAAGCCTCAAGTATCCCTTGTTCCAGTGGCAGCTGAATTCCTGGAAGGAATCCGTTTCATCAGCTGGCCCGTGTTGTCGGGACTTGGCATTAGAGCCTGTGGAAACGGCCTGCTTTTCCCTCTTGCGTGTGATTTTTGTTTTTGGTTATGTTTAGTGTTTTGGTGATATCCATCTAGTTTAAGTTCCACTCTGGTTTTGTTATGTATTGCATTAGTGCCTGAGCGTTTAAGTTTGTTACCTTCTTTTTACCTTTGCAGCTGTCATTTAAATAAATGGCTGCACCAACAGCCTTTAACCCTTACCGGTTTAATATTATTTCTTTGTTACCTATTTTCTCCCTCCCTTGGGGTGGGATGTAACGTATTAAGACTGACCAGAAGCAGAGCTTGTTGTAAAGGAAAACGGTTAAAAAAAAGTTTAGAAATGTTAAAAAGTTGCAGTAACTGAAAAAAAAGTATTTTCTTTGCGTTGCTTAAGTAGATTGTAATTAAAATTTAGAAAGAAACGTGTGGTAAATGTGAGAAAACTAGCAGAACATTTGTAGATAATGTGTTTGAAACATGTATTTGAGTGTTTCTGCATATTTCCTTAAATTGCTGCAAATGATTTTCCAAATTCAATGCTTAACATTTTTTGTATTTATCACTTGGCTTATTCCTGTAGACAAAAAAATAAATAAATAAATAAAAAAACATTATCTAAACGAATCTTTCTAGATTAATTCCAGCAAATTAAGGGAATGGGTTTTCCAACATTTGACTAAATATCTAAGTTTTATTGTCAGCAATTTGCAGTGTAAATAAAGTTAATTCCAAAAATTAACTGAAACAAAAGAACAACAAAAAAAAATGACAAAGCGGATGAACCAAAAACTGGACACTTAAATGTATCGAGGAAACATACCTAAAAAAAACAGCCAGTTGTGTGAAATGTGATAATTATCTAATAAAACCAGATGAGATTGTGACAGGGAAAAACAGAAAACCTAAAAATAAAAAAATAAAAACTTAAGAACCCTAAACAAGAAAACTAAACTGAGGTTAAACATAAAAAACAAAGAGCCCAATCTTTAAATTAAAAACAGCAGTAAAAGATTTAATGAATCTAAGGTTACATAAAACCGGTTTTCAATGGGACAGAAGACACTGATGATCTTGAAGAATAAAGGTTTACTTGGATGTTTCACATAAAAAAAACATACTAAAACAACAACATAACATTTTACATTGAGTCCAAGCTTGTACAAAAATGGCAGAGAAAAAAAGTTTTATTTCAACAAAACCATAAAAAAATAAAATCTGGATGAATGAATTAGTCTAAATTAACATTAATACTATAGTCAGATCATATACACCTTTACCTGTGTACTCCTTGGGCCATGCCTTAGTTGTTCGTCGGGTTTATTGTTATCTATAGGTCCTTTGATCCCTGTTGATCCAGTCACATCAATCCCCGTCTTCTGCTGAAGGCAATATTGCAACTATATATCAACCTGTAGGGCTTTGACCATCAGAGTAGATGCTTTGGAGACTGTTGGAGCGAGCATCAGGGATTTAAGGAAAAACCTTGAAATGTTGTCAGGTCGATAAGAGACGCAGAAGGAGCCATCAGTCAACTGAAAGATTCTCTGTGAGAAAAAAAAAAGAAAGGAAGGATAAAAAGACTCGTCAATCAATAAAGGAGGCATGAGAGCTGGTCTGAGACATATGGAGGGAGAAGTCATCTGTTATCATCTTAAGGCTGGGAGCACTTCAGAGGACTTTCAAAGCACAAATCAGTTCTGTAAAAACACATTGTTGCACATGTTGCTTTGATTTTAGCCTCGGATTAAAACACAACAGAGCAAAAAAAGAGAACAATCTTGTAAAGAATTTTTCAACCCAAATAAATCTTGAACCGTTTTCTTTATTTAACTTAACTTTTGTGAGCGTTTTCTTTTCTATTCTTATTTTAAAATGTACAGACAAGTAGCAAAAAAGAAGCAGAGCTTAATAAATCCAGCTTAATAAACTTTAAAATCAAATTTGCATTTTCATATTGCTTTCACATTATTAGCTGAATTTACTAATCTTATCAAATGCACATCCATCCCTTTTCTGAACCCACTAAATGCAGGGTTACAAGGTTGCTGGAGCCTATCCTAGCTACAAAAACGTTACTTTATTTTTCCGGAAGGAACTTCCGTTGCCAGTGGAACACAGAGCAGAGACAATCTCGTCAAAGTCTAAGCCAAAGTCAAAGTAACTTTATTGTCAAAATCTACAATGTTGACACATACATAGAAATTGAAATTCCGTTTTCTCTCCAGCTTCAGTTTTAAACGGGGAGACAGCTTCAAATTGCACTATAAAAAAACTATAAATAGTAGAGGCAATAAATAGTAGAAAAGATAATGTAAAAAATGAGAGGAGAAAAATAAAGTGACTGAAGTATAGTTCCTTGGTAAACTTAATATTTTACGGCACTGGAGGACTGGTGGAAAGTGCAGTTAGTGCTGATGAGGTAGATGACCTGTGTATGTCAGGGATCAGCAGAGCAGGAGGGCAACGGGGCAACAAGAGGGGAGTGGGGGTAGGGCCGGGAGAGAGTTCAGCTTCTTGACAGCCTGGAGGAGACAACTGTCTCTGAGTCTCCTGGTCCTGGCCTCAAGACTGCGTAGTCTCCTCCCGGATGGCAGCAGACTGAAGGAGCTGTGAGATGAATGGGTGGGGTCATCTGCAATGCAGAGGGCTTTCCGGGTGAGGCGGGTGTTGAAGATGTCCGGAGGGAGGGAAGGGGGTCACAGATGATACTCTCAGCGGCCCTCACGATGCGTTGGAGGGACTTCCGGAAGGACGCGTTGCAGGCGCCATACCACACCGTGATGCAGCTGGTGAGCTGGTGAGAGCTGGTGCTCTCCACGGCGCCTCTGGAAAAGGTGTGCATGATGGGGGGAGGGACTTTTGCTATCATCAGTAAAATCAATACAAAATATACTCTGACCTACTGAAGCGACTAAATTAAAAGTTTATTAAACAAAATAATTAAACAGCCCATTTGAGATTGGTACAAAACTCAAAGTACTGTTACTATTAGGAGAAGACTGGATTCACCCTGGACCCACCAGTTCAGTTCTGGTTTTTAGTTTATTGCGATTTTATTAATGATTTGCTTTTTTATGGTTATGTAAGATGGTTCTCATTTTCCTTTGCCTGACAGTTACATAGTGCCCATTAGGTAGGATCTTATGGGGTTAGGCTGTTTCCTAACATAAACTTGGTTTGGTGTTCACACCTGCAGCAATTGTAGATACATATCTTCATTCAAATCTGCTCCATTTCTCTAAAGAAAGTAGGGCACAGTAAACAGAGTATGGAGTCATATGTTTTATTACTTTTTGAAAAAATATGAACTCACAACTTTCTTTTTCTTCTTGTTTCTAAGGCTGCAGAAACATTTCATATCTTGCATTATTTTGAAGTCTGATCATTTTTCACAGAAAATGATGAAATATTTCAACACGGGCACATCCTCCTGCACACCTACATGCATATGCTGGGGAGAGTAGTGACAATCCATGTACCTGAATGACATTCAGGCTAAGGAAATACTTAGAAATATGAATAAAACTAACAATTTAAACCAGACTCCACCGCTCTTGGACAAAATATAAGATTTCAAAAGTGTAATGTTTGTATGTCTGAAGCCAAAAGGTACAAAAAAGAAAAGTTTTGAAAATGAAGAATAGTAACCGCTGCTGGTTCCATTATAATGCTAAAAATAAAAACAAAAAAGGAACACGCAAAAAATATATGAAACGCTATTAACTTTACAACTTTTACTTGTTTAGATACTGCTTGTATGCTTCGGAGAGGAAAACATATTGAATGAAAATTCATACTGTTGGCAGGTTTAATTCTTCAGTGTAAGCTTACACCTTTTGCCTACCTGCAGCGGAATGATTCTGAAGAAATTTACGACGGGCAGCCACGTCTCTCTTTAGCCATTCACCGGCTTGTTTTTATTAACAGGACCGAACAGAAAAACATGCTCCAACATACAGGGTACAACAGCGCCTCCTTCAGGTCACTAATAACGGGTACAGTTATAAGGCAGTCATATCTGTCCAGGTGGTCTCTCCCAAGTCATACCATTTGTCAACACATACATTTCTCAAAATGTGATTTGAAAAATCAATCGTTACAATTACTTGTAACATTTTATAAAAGGTGATGACCATCTGTTGTAAGAGATACTAGGAAAACACAAACACTATGTTACGAAAAGTATTGACTCAGCCATCCAAATGGTTAGAATCAGGTGTCCTAGTCACTTAAATTTGTGTGTACATTTGTGGCGTCACCCATAGAAAATGGGTCACATCCTCTTTGTTAAGTGATCCTATATTGTCGCGATGGTCAGACACATTGGGCCTGCCGTCAGATATGAAAAAAAAAAAAAAATAATAATAAGTAAAGTTTTTTAGTCTAGTATTTGTACTATAAAAAGATCTTTTTTGAAGTGCCGGTACTGAGTACCGGTGAATACCGGCCTACTTAAAGCACTGGCTGTGGCTGTATACTTAACCTGGCAGCGTGTGTGGGATAGTTCATGAAAATCACTCAAAAAATTGTTTTTTTCATATATTTCACATATACAAAATGTAAAAAAAATAATAAATAAATAAAAAAAAATAACACTTTGCCACAAATTGACTGCCATCCCATGGTCATTTCAAAACTTCCTTTGGATTTCCCAGACACACATGTTTTTGGTTTGGTTGATAGATTCAGAAATATATGTATTTTTAGCCCCATGAGAGATTTTGGCCTCATTGCTTTAACAGTTTTGCTGATGTAATTTTTATTTTTATTTTTGAGTGTCTATGGGGGGAGTGAGTCGCTCACTGTGCTCAAAATTCATTTTCCTCCTGAGCTGTGTGTAGCAGCTGGATTACTCAGGATAGTTGGCTGCGTGTAGGAACATAGGAAACCAGGGTTCGATTCCCAGGGGGCACAATGAACTTCATACAGTGGGTCCTTGGGTAAGATCCTTCATGCTACTACCTATATGTAGCCACAAGGGTGCCCAAGTCTGGATCCCTCCGTGCTTGTCCCCAGCCCAGATAAGATACAGGGTTGTGTCATGAAGGGCATCCAGAGTAAAAATATCTCCCAAACCACCTGTGTGAAACTAAAATCTGATTTGCTGTGGCGACCCCTAAAAGGAAAATTCCAAAAGGTTATTGAGAATGTGGTGGGCCGAAATTTTCGCTCAAATGCACAGTGATAAAAAAGTATATATGGTAATACTATATGGTTTTTGCAGTCCAGGACCATAATACCGATAGTTACTTTTTTGTATCGATTGCTCTCATTTTACACAATTACAACATCTCACCATTCCAGGAAGTCTGGTTTATACTGCTCTCTATTAGAACATTTTGCTACAACCATCTGTCCCAATGAAGTCATCATTCTATCTAGTCCACATGTTGAATGAAAAATAGCGCCTGTGCTTCCACACTGCTGGTAATCCTGTTGGCAAATTCTCCCACATCAGCAGTGAAAAGGCTTCTCCGAGCATTCATGTTCATGCTTTAAAACTGCTCATGGATTGGACCCCATGTAGATGTGTTTATGCAGCAGCTGCCAACGTAGACATTTCATATCACTACTTTTGGGGTGTCTTTCAGCTCTAACAAAGCACAAATAAACCGGATTGTTACTCTTGGCATTAATTTTCCCCTGACGTTATCACTTAAACGCTGTACAGTGTTCTCCCTGTCCACAGGCTTCATCTCCCTCTCTCTTGGTTTCATTTCCTCTGCAATCTGCATCACTATGACCCTTCTCCTTTCTTTGCTTATTTCATGCCGTGACCTTTCATAATTTTCTAGCTTGGCTGCATGCTGCCACTGTGAAAAGGGATTTAAACATGATCAAATAAACTTGATGTGCTTTGCAGCTTTTTCCCTTCCCGCTGTGCCTGTCTAATTCTGTATGAGCCTCAGTTTAGAGGTTGCACTGACCCTCACTGATCCCAGCCACTCACATGTCTTTAATGCTGTAAACTCAGCATTAAAAAAGAGGCTCTAAAATCACGCCAGCATACCTGACAGTTAAGAAAAAAAAAAAAAGTCTGGAGTTTCTGTTGAAAGGCCTGTCAGTGGAGAAGGAATTGAAGGCTGTATAGTGTTGAGTTCAGATAAACACGAGATTGAAGGTGAGTCTTGAAACGTGGGATTCCAACTGAGAAAAAAAACACAAAGAAAAGCAGAAAAAAAGCAGACGAAGAACGGAGTGTTCTAGGGTGAAGAGGAAGAGAGAGTTGTGGTCGTCTCCCCTTTTCCTTCACTTCATGACACACTTCATGAGTTGCCAAATTAGATGCAGAACTTCTGAAAAACCACTTGAACAGACAATTATTTTCCCCTTCTTGAAAATCTCTCCGTCAGTGTAAGCTTATTAGGAGGTGCCTGTGCCTGGCATTTAGCCGTTCTACACAAATTAATGGAGAGAAAGCACAGATTCAGATGTCATTCAAACATAAAAGCAGAAAACGAACTCACAACCTGGCAAAAAAAAAAAAAAAGAAAGGACAACATATAGATGGAAACTGATGGACACAGACCCACCAAACTCAACATTAAAAGACATTTAAATAATTCTGCACACTAATGTTTATAGGTTGTTAGTAGAGAATGACTGCATGGTGGTGCAGTGGTTAGCGCTTTAGCCTCACAGCAAGAAGGCTGGTTCAACTCCCAGTTGGGTTCCTTCTTTGTGCATGTGTGGGAGGAAACCAGAGTGCTCTGAGATAACCCACAGTCCAAAAACAGGCTTCGTGTTTTAATTGGTGACTCCAAATGGCCCCTAGTTGTGATTGTGTAAGTGTGTGGCCCTGCAGACTGCCAACTTGTTCATACTGCAGCCTGGCTTCACCCAACAGTAGTTGGGTTGGCTCCAGCAAACTCATGATTCTGCAAGAAGATGTTTGGATGGACGGACGGAGGGATGGAAAAGATTCTGCTGGCAGAATATTACTTAACTGCATTCATAGGATACATTCCTTAGGTAACATTTAAAACTTGGAAAGAATGAGCTTTTCTTAACTAACATGTCAGAATAAATAAAAACAAAACAACGCTGTCTCAAACTGTAGCTTTTCCTCTCACATGATGTAATACACATCTCAATACATGATCCACAAATCGATTCACAGATTCAACACACTTTGTGGCAATACGAAACAATTTCAATACTTTTACCTAAATGGATTCAATCTAGATATTTATTATTTGGCATTTAAAACTATAAAGGACAATGAAACCTTTTTTTTTTTTTTTTAACTAACAAACAAAATGTTTTTGTCATATTAGCTATATCTTAACTATATCTTTCTATCTTGTGATATTTTCTCTATTCAAAAAGGTTGCTGTGGTTGGAGAAATTGGGGGCTTTTCTCTGAACAATGCAACCAGAAGAATGATGGGCTTCCTCATGCCCAAGAGTTGGCTCTGCGATGTAACCTATTTGGACGTCATGGAGAGAATAAGTTCTGCTAGCTGCGTCTTTTTGATGTCTTTTATGGTAATTAGAGTTGAATGTATTAATCTATATTCATCCCTGACAAATTTAGTAAATTTAATCCCAGGCTAAAATGAACACTTTGTTTTTTGTGATTTCTTTTTAGGGGCAGTGAAGAAAAACTGTTTCACCCAACCAGTCCCACCTAAGGAAGTGGAGAAGGGCCTCCCCAAATGGTTTATTGGAGCTCGTGACAGGGGTGCAAACCGAGCCATAAGGACTCAAAGAGAGCTTGAAAAACAAGTTGATGCAGCTTGTTCTTAGGAACCGTCAAGGATGCCATAAGTATTTTGTTTTCCATCTGTCACTGGATTTATTTATTTTTTCGTCACATAATTAGCACACATTAAGGTTGTTATTGTCCTGTGCCTGTGACGGACTGTCCAAGAGAGAGAACCCAGGAGCAGGAAGAACGACCCAAATCCAATAGTTCACTCGAAAGGGCTTTAATGCCAGAGACCCATAACACCAGAGCATAGAACGAAGACGCTACGACACAGAACCATGAACAGACACTGCATATATAGACAAACTTAATTAACATAATTCAGAACACCTGTGACAAGCGGGGGAGCTCAGGAAGGGAAGGGCCTCCAGGAGATCACAGCAGGAGCAAAGTCACAGGCTCCATGACAGTGCCAAGTGAAGTTGTTCTTTATTTTAATAAGTTAATGTAGTATATTAGATCCCGTATGTTATCTGTTAAACTTTATGTTGACCTTGCCGTGGTCTTGTATCTTTTTCTTAATGCAGGATCAGGATCATTTATTTTAAAAAGGCATTTTGTTGAAGTCATTTGGAAAATTCTGTTGTAAAACAGTGGAATTTTACAGAATCTTCTCATTTGGGTTTTAGGAAAGCAAGATGGAAAAGTGGACCCTAAATAGTTCACTGGTATATAGCCCTGTATTAAAACACCTCTATGAGAACACTGCACAAACCCACTTATGGCCCACATGGTGGCTTATTTAGGTCCCACATTAACCCAATATGCAATACTCATTGATGGATCAGTGGGGCCAAAATGGGTTATGATTTAATTACCTGATTGGGGCCCATCTTTGTCCTGTTTCAATCATACTTCCAGCCCACAGAAGAAGAACTACGAGTTATGGTTAGCTATGAGTATAGTTCTAATGCTACTTACCCACTTGGGGCCTACAGAAAACCCACTCAGCACCCCCTTCAAGCCCATGCGGGCATACACAGTTGGGACCACCACGGAAACTGCGGAAAAACCCACTTATAGCCCACATTATAGCCCATTTAGGTCCCAAATAAATAATTTATTTATTGATCCCACAATGGGGAAATTCTTCTCTGCATTTTGACCCAGCGGTGAGCTGCAGTCTAACCAGGCAGTCGCATTAAGAGCCTTGCTTAAGGACCCTCACTGGGTGGTGTTCATTGCTGGCCATTGATATGGTAATTGACCCAGTACCATTGTTTATCCTCCTCCGGGAATCGAACCCTGGATTCCTGCATTGTAGCCACTCACCTTAGCTGGATGTAAAATATAAATAAATAATTATTATAAATAATAAAACCCATATGCAATACTGCTATACACATTAGTGGGGCCAAAATTGGTCTTGGGGATTTTTCCTAGTTGGGACCCATATGGGCCTTGTTTTAATCCATCATCCAGCCCACATGGGCAAAAATATGGGCCCTTCATGGGTTCTAATATTATTTACCACCTTGGGGCCTACCTGAAACCCACTGACCACCCACTTCAAGCCTATCCGGGCATAAACAGTTGGGACTACCACGGAAACTGCGGACAAACCCACTTATAGCCCCACATTTTCTGCCCAGTTTTAAACCATAAGGCCCACTTGGCCTTGCTGGCTGGGACTGTTACTTTTTTTAGGAATAGTTTATGCCAGGATTTTTAGAAATTGGATAGAAATTATTTAACAAACACCAGGATGCAGCAAACTAATTTCTATTATTACGTTAGACATTTCCTGCTCTATAATAGTCATTCATGGAACAAGATAATTACATGCATTTTTGAATGTACTAACAGTGGCTTTGACAGCTTTAGCTGGAACTAAGCCCCACAGCATTTTACAAAATCCAAACCAAAACAAGGAATTAGCTCGATGTTTCCATTAGCAAAGACAGCTATTTGTCAGCTTACTGTGTGAGGTGTGTGTCACATTTAAAGACATGCCATTTATAGAAAATAGCAACCTCTAACAAAAGCGGGTCCAACAGGCTGGTGACGAAAAGAAGGAAAAGAAATGTAAAATAAATTAATATACATATATTTATCTTTTGACTATAAATTTGGATGCTTAAGCCTTAGATTAATTAAATGTAGAACATGTAATTGGTAAAACAAAAAAAAAAAAGAAAAAGAAAACGCTAGTCAGAAACAGTGACTGTGAGAAGAGTCAGGGATGTAAATAAGACCATTAAAAAAAACGAAAACATAATAAATGGTTTTAAAAATAGCTAAAAATCAATTCATGTCAACCCAGAAAAATCCCAATTAAATACAAAAACATTTGGAACCTGTTATAATAAAATAAATAAAAACAATATCCAATTTTAAGATAGAATTATACATAACTTTTATAGTTCAGCTAATAGGGTTTCCTTAAACTGACCCTGAATTGTATCACATGTACATGTGAGGAGTTTTCCTTCAGAGACACACACTCATTTAGAAGGTCACATGTATAGAATCTTTACTCAACAGAATTTTGGTTTGTGAATCTGCAAAGAGGCTGCATTACTCCAGAGCTTGGAGTGAGCTGCATGCACAAACTCCATCTTCACCGTCTCAATATGTCCTCTGTGAGCTGGCTCAGCCGTTGGAAGTAGATCATACACTGAAAAAAATGATTTTTTGGCTCTGTAAATATTATTTCAATTATCTATGTAAATCCTACAAAATAATACCAATTCTGCGCTTTTACTTAAAATAGCTGGTTTTCATGCAGTGCATTACTTGGTGATTTTTTGTAATTATAAATCCTCAGTTTTGTATGTAAATGTAATCCTTCAATCCAAGTAATATTTACTTAACCCGTTTGCTGGCTTGATCATGTGAAATTTCCAAGTAAATGTTACTGAGTGACATCAGTGATTCTGACAATTTCCCTG
Organism: Oryzias curvinotus; assembly: GCA_023969325.1. Lineage (NCBI taxonomy): Eukaryota > Metazoa > Chordata > Actinopteri > Beloniformes > Adrianichthyidae > Oryzias > Oryzias curvinotus. The sequence continues at coordinate 29,274,304 of CM043715.1, read as the reverse complement.
TACGTCAAAGCCCCGCCCCTCATTTGAGCGGTTGATCGGCGCGCACACTCCAAATTTAAAATATTGGCGGACTTCGTTGACTGCGGCGTGGATTACAAAGGTAAGTTCGAAGTGAAACAATCTTTGTACGTTCCTGTTGGCTCATCAAATAAGTAAAACCTCACTTAAAGCAGTATCTCCTGCGCTAACTAATTGTGCGTTTTACTTCTAGCTAGCTAGCTAAGTTGACAAGCTAAACTAACTTTGCTATCACTTTGTATGTCATTTTTACGTGAAAATGCCATTTCATGTCGTGTTTATATCCAAATTGGCTGTGTTTAAGGTTATGCTGGCTGGAGCGAGTGAATCTTCATTCTTTTATCATACGCGTTTTATGATAACCCCTCCCCCCAACACACACACACACCCCGTTCCAGCCGTGCATTGTTGAATCATGCTGATCCAATAGACCTGAGCTAGACATAATAAAACGACAAAGCTCGTGTTTGAAATAATTGCTTCAGTTTTTGCTCCACTGCCATGAAATGTATTTGTGTATGTATATGTATATATATTAAAAATGTGGCGGTCTATGCCTACGGTAAGTCTCTACATCAGTGCTTCTCAAATAGTTGGGCGCGCCCCCCCTGGGGGGTGCGGAGCGATGCCAGGGGGGGCGCGCGGTAGTGGCGGTTTTAGGCACAGGCAATACGGGCGATTGTCCGGTGCGCACATTTAACGTGGTGACAGCGGCTCAGTGCTTGGAAAAAAACCTGCGCCTTTGTTCGGTTCCTATTGTCTGTTCAGTCACAGAGTTTACAGTCTGAAACAGTGAATCTTCGTTCCTGCAGCCGCGCGTTCCCGTCTACTGTCACACGCGGCTGCGTGAGTGAGAGGGAAAGGGGAGGGGTGGTGTGGGCTCTGGTTGCTAGGTGACACGGGCACGCGGAGGAGCTGCAAGCGCTGCCTGTTCCCCAACACCTGGATCATCGCTACCTATAGACTCCTCAGCTAATGCTAATAATGTCATTCTTTATGAACTATTCTAGACATTTTGATGACATGTCTTTATTTTCCATATAACTTGAATTTTTACGTCTGCCTGTTGTTTAGTTGGTGTTTAGTATTTGACATAAAGACAGCAGGTAATGCAGGAAAACAGCTGCACTTTATGACATCATAAATAAACTATAGATCATTTAGAAAAATAAAAATCAACACAATGTTTTTATCTATTTCTTCTGACTAAAAACGTTAAATATATTGGTGCTGCTGTGTTCATGTTTCAGATCAATTTACATTTAATATTATTTATTGATTGAATTATTTTTCTCAGCATCAAATGGTTCAGTTGGTCAAAATGTTTCTAGTTCGAATAAGGACTTTATTTCAGGCCCTTTAAGCTTCTTTTCTGTTTTAGACTAGAACAGGGTTTCTGTGTGGCTAAATAAAGTTAATATTTGTTGAAATTTGAAGTGGAATCATTTAGCTTTTTTCTTTTGTTAATGTTAAAAGATACAATTGTAGGTATACTTACGCAATGTTCTTAGATACTAACCTATATACAGTGTGTGGGTGGGGTGGGGGTATGGGGGGGCGCGAAACATTTTCTTTTTCCTAGGGGGGGGCCTGGCAAAAAATAATTGAGAAGCACTGCTCTACATCAACCTGTTTGAAATGCAAAACCGATCAGTGTTGCCAGATCTGGCGGTTTTGGCTCTAAATTTGCGCGTAAATGGCTGGTGGGCATAATTTGGGTGGTTCTGGGGTCGGTTAGTTGGTTTTTATTTTCTCCTGAAAACATAGTAGCAGACTAAATTAGTCTGAGTGGCCGTTGGAGTCCGTGACGCTTAATGGTCAAACCAAGTGATCTGATTTATAATTATTGTCTCGATATATATATGTATGTATATTGTAATGGCCTCAAGGAAGCACTGAGTCGGCGGTGGTCCAAGAACAGTTCTTTATTTCACTTTGTGATCAGAAAGAACGGACTGAACTTCTCAAACCGGAGCGGACCGAATGAATGAAAAAGTTCCCTCACACACACACCCACAGGGCAACTCCGCCCCCTCCATCCCCCCAGTCACCAGCCCACCGCTGATTGACATACGCTGTGGTCCAGCAACTGGGGGAAAAGAGGGGGGCGCAGGGCGCCTGCAGTCCTGCCTCAACCCACAGTCATTACACTATATTATATATATATATATATATATACATATATATATAAAAGAAGTTCAAGAGGCCCGAGCAGGCCGTCTCCCCATGCCGCAGCGGGGTTCTGTCATGCCGTCAGCAGGCGTATTGGTCGAAATTGCTCCCGCTCTATGAGCTTTGCGACAGACCGCCCAGAGTGTACACGTCACAACTTTGCGCAACAGTTGTGGGGACGGGGCACAGGTCCCTTTCAGGATATGGGTTAAGAAAATGAATGTAAGTTCTTGCACTGGAGCACGAGCAACCAGGCGCAGCCAGCATTTCAGAACAGATCCCCTCACTCACACACCCACACAGGCCGACCCCGCCCCCTCCATCCCACCAGACATACACTGTGGTCCAGCAACGGCAGAAAAAGGGGGAGCGCAGGGGACCTGCAGTTCTGCCTTAACCCAGGGTGGTTGCATTGTCTTTTATTTTGAAATCCAATCCAATGCAAAATCTAAATGTGTGCATGCTATGGTCAGAAATATAATATATGTCAGAATATAATATATATATATGTATTGATTTATCCTGTCTATACCATTAATTTTGAACTATTATCTATTATCTATTACTATTATCTAGACTGAAGAAACCTTAGAAAAGGAGAGACTAGATTTACTGAAGGAAATGAAGAAGAAGAACAACGAGAGGGCAATAAATGAGAAAATGGAGAAGTCCTTTGCTATAAGACGAACAGAGGTCGTCAAAGACTGCCCCACAATACAAGACCTCTTGGAGAGATGGCCTTCTCTGTTCTGTGAAATCCAGGTAAATCCAGTTTTTGTTCATGCAGCAGTTAAGTGTATGTGAGCTCTCACAAGTCATTGTTAACATGATTTTGTGTTTTTATGTTTTATTTCAGATCAAAGAGGAGTTTAGACGAATAACTACAGTGCATCTTGAGCGAACCTTTTTGTCAAGACTGGACAGGTACACCACCAAATTCCTGGAGATATTTCGGAAGAAGGGCGGGACTGCAGGGACCAAAATAAAACCAATGTTGGACTTACTGGATGAGGTGAGATTTCAAATAATGACAATTACTTAATGTAATGATGAGGATACACACACTGAGAATGTATCACCTTTTATTTAATTTCATCAGTGTCAGTCTCCTTTTCCTGATACTTATATGTTTATGATGTGAAAGTTAATACTGTTAGTTAAAAAAAAATTTACAGGTCAAGTCTTGAGGCTGAAAATTTCTCTCACTGAGCAGAGAGTTTGTGGACCCACTGAGTAATACATACACTATGAATGCACTCTCTTTTCAACACATAAAATTCATGTTAAGTTGCACACACCACAATGTTAAAAAATGCAGTTGGAGTCTTACATTCCCTATGGGTATTTTTCTGTATACATCCATATTTGCTGTTACTTATGTATGTATTTATGTTAAATAAGTTACTCTTTGTTATTTCTACAATAAAATGTCTTTTTGTTTTCAATAGCATCATGTCTATGGCAGAAGGGACATCATCATCCGTTGCTTAGTTGAGTACCTTGGAGAGAGTGGAGATGAGCTGATTAAAGACTATCAGGTATCTTATGATCATTGTGACCATATTTTAATGATTATCTAGCCTTATGATATAATTTTAGGATGAGATACATTTAAGGTCAAAGATTCTCTACACTTGTGATTTTTTTTTTTTTAAAGAGACTCAAGATGCATATTTTTCAAATCTCGCTTTAAAATGATTTATTAAATGTATTTTATGCTCTCTCCCTTTTTTCCATTGAGCTTTTCCCTTAAGATTTCGCCACAGTGAATCAGCTTCCTCTGTCTAACCCTATCTTCTGCATCCTCTAATAACAGCTACCTTCATGTCTTTGTTCACTGCACCCAGAAAACCTCCTCTTTCTCTAGACCTCTGACTCTGGCTCTAGACTCAGCATCCTTGTACCATTAGATTCACTGTTTCTCCTCTGGACGTGTCTGAACCATCTCACTCTGACCTCTCGGAATTTATCTCCAAAACCTTTAGCATGAGCTGTTCCTCTGATGTCCTCATTCCTGATCCATCCTGGTTACTCCTAAAGAGAACCTCAGCATCTTCATCTATGCCTTCCTCAGTGTCTTTGGGTCCAACAACATGGCTGCTTTCTCCACACTTTTCTCCACCTTTCCTTTCATTTCACCTGAAACTCTTCTATTACACAAACCTCATACCTAACATCTCAAACCTACATAAACCTCCACCTCTCTACCTTTTCCTTCACCTGTTCCCTGCTCTCAATACAGATCATAATGTTGTCTGCAAACATCATAGTCCATGGGGATTACTGTTTAACCTCATCTGTCAGTCTGTATACTACAATTGCAAACAGGAAGGGGCTCAGAGCTGATCTTTGATGTAATCCCACTTCCACCATGACCACCTCTGTCACCCCTACTGGACATCTCCCTTATTTTAAAAATGGGCCCCATCACACTTGCCCATTCCTCAGTCATCTTCTAACTGCCAAAGATTCTGTTGAACAACCCAGTGAAAAACGTCTCTCCCATCTCTCCTACACACTTCCATACCTTCACAGGTATATCATCAGGACCAAGTGCCTTTCCACTCTACATCATCTTCAATGCCCCCCCCCCCCACACACACACACCCACGCACGCACACACTCTTCACCCTTACTATACTTTAACTTTTGCTCAACAACAGTCTCATCTATTCTTTGGTCTCTCATTCTTTTTATTCATCTGCTCTTCAAAATATTCTTTCCATTACATTACTGACACCTGTTAATACATTTCCATCCCATCCTTAATCACCCTAACCTGCTGCATGTCTTTCTCATTCTGCCTTGCTAATCTGTAAAGGTCAGTCTCTCTTTTAGTTTTCAGCTTCAGTGGTTTCCCCCATTGGAACCTTCCACACTGGAACTAGTTCTTTTCAGCACGGTTGCTGTTGCATTGACTGCCACAGCCTGGGTGACTGTTGGGCTCTGCACCTCTGTGTGCCCAGGCCAGGGTGGTCTCTGGCGGCATTCGCTGTGGTTGTTGGTATTGACAACTCTTGGTCTGGATGGCCCCTAAAAGTGTCTCTTTCTCAGGGTCAGCCTCTGTGAGCTATGCTGTTTAAACATAAAGTGTCATATGAATATTGTTTGATTTGATTACACTAAATTAAGTATACCTCTTTCTTTTGTTTTAACATTTTTTCTATAAGTTTATTTTAATTGGAATCTATTCTTGCCTTATGTCTCTTTTTTATTCAGGATGTCAGCCAAGAAGAGGTAAAACAGGACTGCAACAACCACTCGATGAAGATCGCTGTAGTTCATCCCACAGTGACACAGGATGACCAAGGTCCTGTGTCTGTGTCACTAATCATTGAGGGAAAGGAAGTTCTGGAGGACTGCAGAGGTTTGACAAATGCCTGCATCCTACTCATGGGTGTCATCTATGCTGTCAATTTGAGTTATCCAGTAAAACTGAAATATACATTTGAAGTATTTCAGAAACTGTTTCTTGAGCTGGACAATCTTAAGATGTCAGCAAAGGTCCAGTCTCTCCACAAAAAACTTTTACAGTAAGCGTTGTAGTGTTATGTGTGTTTTTTGTCTAGCACAGTTTGGTTACATATTTTCGATCATTTCAAGTGATTTGAGTTTTAAATAAGCTCTTGTTCTGATCATTTTGAGAATGCTAGCAAATGTCAGGTTGGCAGTTAGTGCTTTATTCCATATTTGTTTTTAAAAATTATAAACTGCTTTACCTTTGAGTCTTTTATCAATATCTGTACTGTATTCATGCATGCACTTGTGTAAATGCACTTTTTAATTTGCTAAGATGTTCTATTTATATATATACATACACAGGTATAAATGTAAGCAATACATATGTTCAAAATGTTGAATAAAAATGTCTATAAAACATTCTTTTGTGCTGCAAGTATTTCACTGGGGAAAATAAAAAAATAAAAATTAAAATAGAATATGAAAATAATTCCTTAATTCAATTAATGGTAACTAATATATCATTTATAAATTTTACTTATTAATTATATAGATTATAACAAAATAATTTGAGTAAAATACACAAAGAAACATCAGCAACATTTACTTATGTATTTTTCATGAACAATAAGTAGTTCAATTAAGTAAACATTACTTAATAATTACATAGATTTTGACCAAAAAAAATGAGTAAGATACTATAAGAAACGTAAGCAATATTTACTTAAGTTTTGTAATTAAATGTAATGGTAATAATGTGATTGAAATTCACAATCTATAAGTAAATATTGCCAGTAAAATTTACTTACGTTTTTTACATGAATAATAAGTGGTTAGAGTAAGTAAATATTACTTAAAAACAACCTGATTAAAATTTACAAGCACTTTCTGTGTGGAAAAACTTTCCTAACTTTTTTTAAGTAAATATCACTCCACATTTTTTTCAGTGTAGAGCTGACGGATAACATGACACACAAAGCCCTTAAGTCCATTTAAATGTGTGTCTGACAGAAGATGGTGCATGTCCAGAGGGGAAATATGTATCCACTGCACACTTGTGTGTTTGTGTGTGTGGAGGGGGAGAGGGGCAGCAGCACATGCAAGAGTAAGGAAGGAAAGAAGGATAAGGATGTCAACGTTTGTGCCAGTGTGAGTGTGCTGTGGTGCAGACTCTGAAGCTTTTTGTTTGTGTGTGTGTGTGTGTGTGTGGGGGGGGGGGGTTTAAATATTATCGTTCTCAACTTATTGTGCCAAATGTGTTAAAAGACCCAACTAATGAACTACAGTAATACCTTAGTTACATGGACCCACACGGGGGTTGACCAGTTTGTGTACTGTGAGTTGTCAGTTGCCCTGGCCCGTGGAGGGTCGTAGAGAGGAGCAGCTGCACCTTAGAGGGAGCGCAGGTGTGTCTTGCAGTTCCCTAGAGGCTCAAGTGGCCACCTCATGGGTGAAAATGGAACATTGTTGGACATGTGGTAAGTGTATTGGAAAGTATTACTCAGCATAAGGTAAGATACACGCGCTGATGACGTATGGCTGTTGCACCACACTCTTGGTAAATGGTACATGGTGTATACTTTTATAGCGTTTCATCACCTTCTCAAAGTGCTTTACAGTCACAGTCCCGTTCACGCATGCACACACCCATTTACACTCTCTGCCGCACAACACTGGCACCAACCTATAACCAGGATTTGAGGTCTTGCCCAAGGAAACCTACACATGGGTTGGCAGGGCGGGAATGGAACCTGGGATCTTCTGTTCAGAGGTCGACAGGTGCATAAGATTACCGACTGAGAACAAATGCTACATGCACGGGGTGTGCACGTGATTTATAAGTGCTTGTCGGACGCCCAAAGGATGTCGACAAACTACACTGTCTAATTTTCTCATTTCTAACAGTCAGGCTGGAGTGCACAAGGAGCGCACAATTATCATGTTCAGTGTGCAGGTTTTGGGGGCTTGAAAATGTAAAGAAATCTGTACGAGTGCCTACTTAACCCTTTCAAGTTTGTCAAGTGTCGCTATGACACCCATGCATTGCATTCCTGTAGAAAAGAATATGCATGAACCTTTTTGCTCTTTGGGCTCATTAAGTGGTCTATGATCTTAAATTACTTTCGGGCCGCCATGTACAAATTTACCAATTCTTTTGCCTCGCAGACAGGCCATAAGGGAAGGTGTGATGCACCTTGAAGAGTACAAATTTATATAAAATATGTGTGTTTGTGGGTATGTGTGTATACGATTCAAAATTTGGGTCACGGTTTTGTTTTGATTCAATTTATGATTTGTGTATTACAAAACAACAGCTAAAAATATATTCTCTTCGACTGAACACGCTGGACATCCTGCTTTTAGCTGACAGCAGGGCTCTTCTCGGGCAGCCTGATCAAGAGAGCATTCCAGAAGTCATCCATTTGCCTTAAAATTTGAAAATCTGCAGATGAAACACAGTGGCTGCCGGGGAAAAGAGAACACAATCCCATGCATTACTCAACATGTCAAAAAGTATTTTTCCAATTTATTTGTGTAACTTTAGAAGAGTTAGGCGGGCATTTGTTTTGAGAACAACCAGCAGAGTCCTGCAGTGCCGAGAGGGTTGAAGCAAGGAGGAGAATGAAAGGCCAAAGAAAAGGGTGAGAAAATCTGGCAGAAACATATGCTTCAAGAGAGGCAAGAGGCAATGGCTTTCATGTCAGGCAAAAAAAAAAAAAAAAAGAAAAAAGGAAAAAAAAAACATAAAGAAGAAAACATGCCCATCTTGGCCTTAATCACAAACTAGGTCAGCAAACAAAAATGCTTTTCTGCATATTTAAAGAAAGTAAAGTGACCCTGTTTGCCTAAATAAAAAGTACATGCATGTATGTAAATGTTAACTTTCCTATCAATGCTATTTCTACAATATGCCACAACTTTGCTTTAGTGGTAAAACATAAATGTATTAATGAGGCAAGGAGCTTTGAAGCTCAAAGACCAAACTTTGCCTCGAACTGTTTCCTTTTTTTCCCCCACACTAGAGAGAAAAAAAATAAAAATACTTTCTGCTAATTATGTCACTATTGACAAAGGTTCGATTAAAAAATGTACTTTGTGTCTGTAAAGTGAAGCTATAAATTAAACAAAAGTAAGGAGGGGTGTATGAATAGACTGTACACAAATCAGCAGAAGTTAAAACTGAAAGGACCAAATACTTGAGATAGAATGACCTTTAAGCTTTGAAGGAAATACAATAAGAAAGAGCTTTTCACTTGTATTGGACCTGGATTACATTTATTGTGTTCTGTGTTCACAATAGTTCTTCAGAATACGCGGTACATTCCCTTTTAATTTTTTCCCCTTATAATTAAGGGTGTGATGTCAGCAAAAACTGATGTGAAAAAACAACGGTGGGTTGAACTTTATGAAACTAAAATGTAATGGATTTGACAATCATTCTTATTTACTTGTTTGTTTGTACACATATTTAATTTACACTTTTATTATCTTGTAAGAAATCCAAGGAATCTGGAAAACTTCACCTGCACTTTTCAGTACCAGGTATTTCTCACTGGTTGAAGTTTTGGATAAAGATGTCCTGGATCGATTTTAAGTCAGTGAATTGGATCAGTCAAAATGAAAAAAAATATTAACTTTGATTCACATCATCATTTGTGGTTTTTGATGTGATTCAGAGTTAAAATGAATCCTTATACCCCTACTTATTATTATAACAGAAAAAAAATGTAGAGTACGTTTTTAGTGAATGATTCTGCTCTTTATAGCCACAAATGAGCAAATAAAAAAAATAAACATAGGGATCAGCTAAAAGATGACAAAATTACAAAAAAGCATGGATGTTTTTTTGTGGTGCGAGTAAACTTCTAGTTTCAAATATATTTCTCCTCCATCATGAGGGAAAAATGTCACAAAAAACATGTTAAACACAATTTTTATTGGAGTGGGTCTTTAAAACACCAGATTTTTTTTCATTTTTTTTTTTTTTACAGTAGTCCCTCGTTTATCGTAGGAGTTTTTATTATTAAAAGCTTTGTCCATACTAAAGAAATCGTATCACTTTTTTTTTTTTTCTTTTTTGCATATCAGTTCAGGCTTCTATACTGTTCTTATGTAATGCATATTTTTGCCAATTTTGTGTTCTCACAAAATGTATAGCTACATGCAAACACGTAGTGGTAGCAACTTAATTCCTTAAAATGTCATGTAAAAATTAAAAAGGATAGATAGATAGACAGATAGATATACACACACACACACACATATTCCTTTAATGAAACGGTGTGAAGCAAATTGAAAAGACATGTGGCCTGATGGTCAAAAAAACAAATACTCTTGAGAATCACAGTATATACATGTTTGTTATTGCATATCAGCTCTAAATGTGTCTAGCCCTTGAGTCAATAGTTGAAAAAAAATTATAATTGTGTACATTATAAAATATATTTACATTTCTATGTTTCCGCATTTTGATTTTGTGGTCATTTTAAAGGAATTAAAGCTCATTTAAAATCAGGTGAACAATAGAGCTAGTAGGATGGTGCTGTATTTCCCTTCTGGTTTAAAACTCTCCTATCCATTACCTTATTTAGTAAATGGTTTTCTTGTTTGTTTGTTTTTTTCTTTTCTTACAGTAAATTATAAAAACATTAGTTTGTAGGTGTTAAAATCAAACCCATGGGTGTTAATTTGAGTTTAATTAGTTGAATATTATTATTCAGGTGTTTTATCATTGATTGTCATTTCCATACCATGAAAGACATACAGGGTAAGGAGTGTGTTGTCGTTTCTTGTTTGTGCTCTTTAAGTGGCTCACAGGCATTAAGCTCATCTGAGAAAGAGTCATCTCCCTGTTGACGTGACTGCAGGAAGAGGCTGCCAGCTGACCTAACAGTTGGGTGTCTGCAAAACGCTTTTGAGTGTAATACTCTGGATTTCAGAAGAAATATCTAAATATAGCAATTTTGTCATTCCAAAAGTACAAAAGCACTTTCATTCACTGCAAGTGAAGGTGTGGTTCCTTCCCTGCTGTGTTTCTGCCTTTAGACATCAATAATACACCATTGGAAAAAATCTACAGTACTGATTGATGAAGAGATACCTAAAAATTACCCTGATGATTGATTTTGTGGTTGAAACTAAAAGACACGTCTATCGCTAAATGTTGAATTAAAGTGAACTCCATTTGTTTTTGCTTAAATAAATGCCACAACTGCGTGTTTGCAGCTCCGCCTCCCTCTGCTTGCTTTGGCACACAGCGAATGACACTCTAATTTGTTCAGGATTGACAGAATGACATCAGTGTGCAGCGGGAGCTGACAATGCAGCATTACTGAAATGGATGCAATGCCTGTACACTGATTACATACACAAAGTAAAGCGCTTTCAGCTCAAATTTTGTTGAGGCCTGTCAGAGGCTCTTCCTGACCACCCCCTTCCCTTCTACCAAGACAGAGAAGGAATGAAATTCAGAAACGGTGGCAGAATGACAGATTCACTTCAAGTCCCACCGATGATCTTTTAATCCATTTTCAAAGCCCAGTGGTCTTTTAATCATGATTGAATCACAATCGTTTTCTAGGCCAATTTCTGCAGAGCAGCAGTAGTTCATTGGAAATTTCCTCCGAGTTGTGGGCGGGACTATTGGCGTGAGGCAACTCTGCCCCTGCTTTGCCCTACTTACAGTCTACCGCTAGCTTAAAGCTGTTTTACAAGCAAACGTGTTTCAAATGTGCCCCAATATTTACATACATCCACTGGTGTGTTTCTAATTAACACAAATGCTGTCAAATGTATCAGAAGCATCCAAAGAAATGACATCATCAACTGGGGTTTCCCAAATAGTTCAAAGACAAGTGATCTTAGCGTATGTAGACTTTGACAAAAAGTTGTATAAATAAAACTCTAGTCTCAGTATTCTGACATCTAGCAAACTGAACAAACTGAAATCATTGTGTTAAATGTAATTGACCCAAAACAGGAAAGGTTTACTTTTATTTCATGTCTGACGATGACAAAAAAAAGCAGGTGTTTTTATGTGGTGTAAATAAACTGCTAGTTTTAAATGTATTCCTCCTCCATCATGAGGGAAAATGTCACAATAACATGTTAAAAACACAATTTTCATTGGAGTGGGTCTTTTAAACACCAGATTTTTCTTTTTTTTTTTTTTTTTCATACAGCGGTCCCTCATTTATTATTGGAGTTGCTTTCTAAAAAATAACCCGCTATAGACAACACCTGTAATCTATTAAACTTGATTTTTTACTATGATATTACTAAAAAAATGAAAACAAAACCCCTAACTGTATACTTTATACACTTTTGTTTGTTTAAACTGTCCAAAAGGTCGAACCTTTGAAGAAAAATAAGTCCAGGGTTAGAGAATGAAACATGAGATCTTCTTGCTATCAAAAATTTACCAAAAATTCAGAAAACCAAATGCATTCTGTATAGCAGACACATCATGGAGGAGATTGAACAAAGGGGTTCACGGCAAATCAGGATGTGAGTAAATCCCAAATAAAAGAAGAAAAAAAAAAGAGAAAGGTATACATAATTGCACGCTTCCAACACTAAAAAAAGGTAAACCAAGTTGTAATAAGGGCACATTGTAATTTATTATTATATCATAGCAACTTGAAATGCTCCTGGGTGAATTATTACTTTTTCTTAATCTTGCATATTCTACAGTTGCTTCACTCACTGTTCTGATTTAAAAATAAATAAATAAAAAAAACTTCCTGCAAATCTTTCGGTAATCTTAATAGCGTGAAAGCATAAACCATCAAAGGAAAAAAAAAAAAAAAACCTTAGACCTGCAAAAGGATGAGCATTTTGGGCCGTTGCGTGTGAATATACCTCCTCAAAAAACAACAGTTGACTCTTTGACAAAAGCCCTTCTTTACGCACACAGACCCACTTCCTCCCATTTTCCTTTTCACACTCCCACAGTACACTAATTACGCAGCACTTCATCATCAAGGCTTCCCATTTAACACCCTCTTATCACTTTAACTCTTGTTCCCGTCACACGGACATGCTGGCAATGGCTAATCATCTCACACTTACACACACTCTTGTTATCCTCTTATCATTTCAAATAGTGTACAGAAAATTGCTGCTGATATTAGTTTCATTACATTCTCTTGCTAATTACTGAAGTCTGACAAAACAAAAGCAAAGCCATTGATGTTGACTCAGACCTTGCTGTGCTGCTCTGCACCACATTGGCAGCTGGTGAAGGAAGTCTCCAAAATAATGAAAAAGATTACTTTTTTCAAACGTTCTCAAATGTAGATGTAAAAACTAGGACATCACTTCAGCAGGTTTGGAACACTTGGTCACTGTAGTGGTGGTGGGGCCAGTTTCCCTTATTAACATCCGCCTCACATAGCCACTTCCTGTTTTCCTAGCTCTGACTCCTGCTGATCTGCTGTGACTGGCTGCTCTTCTTACAGCTGTTTGCTATCAAAACCCAAATCAAACTTTGACTGATGTCACATATCTCATTGGATTGACAGAACCTTGAATAACAAACTCTTCGGTGAGTTATACGATCACGAATCACAGCAGTATCGCTAAGGCTCCTGCCTCTCATTAATTCTACGCTGGTTCGGCTAAATGTACAGGTTGCCTCAATTTTTTATTTTTTTATTTTTATGCAGTATGGAATCAGAATATTTCAGTTAATGATTGCTTTCAGTTTTGTTCGTTTTTGACTTTTCAATGTTTTTTTTAACTTATGCCTGGTCAGCCATTGTTGTTTTGAATTCATTCATTCATTCATTCAATTCGTTTTTCTCCTTTTCTCCTAAACCAAAGAAAAAGGACCTCCAAAAGACTGTAAAATATCCTTTAGTGGGTTTCTGGACTATCCATTCTTCACTGTCCCATCAAATTGTTTTATCTTTTCTTTATATTTTAATACAATCAATTGATTACTTTATTCCTGTGTTGGTAACATTGGTAGTGTCTTCTGCAGGTCAGTGGTATAAATGTTATGAGTCTGCTAATTATACTTATGGAGACCGATAGTCCAGCCCTATCTTAGAAGGCTGATGGCAGCCTATAAGTCAAACTTTCCCCTGTAACAACAGGAACTATGGGGGCAGTGATGCCTTTTCCATCCTTGAGTCGCCTTATCATTGTGTTGAAATTTGGGTCAGGACTCTGCCTTCAAAGGCAAAGCCAGTCCCACAGGGCCAATAGACAATCGCTCATTGTTCCTAATTTCCCCTGAATTTCTTCAGTTATAGGCCCTCTTGTTACTTAAACATGGGTGCGTGAGCCAATGTATAGGCGCTTTTCCCCCCTTTTGGACAGTGAAGTACACAATGTGAACAGTCTGCCAGATGGATTCACAAATGATGAATTCTAAAACAGCTTACGGCCCCCCATTTGTGTACCGTTTTTGCATATAGTTTGTCATTTATGGATTGAAACATACATGACAGCCATGTGGACTTGCTGGACATCAGTTTTGAACAAAAGATGACCTTCCACAATGACCAATGGCACTAAGGCATTCTGGATGAGACCATCTGGATCTCCATGGATTGTTCTTGCGTTTGGCAGGTGATGTAGATGGCATTGCAAGAGGGAAGCAAAAACAGAGCTGTAAGGCTGGTATGCTAGCCAAGCTAAGGTATGCTTATCACGGATACATGGCTACACAAACTACTTCCTGATGCTTTATTGCAGCTAATAGGCTGCACATTACCTAGTTAGAAAACAGAAATGGTGAAAGCAGGAAGAGCACAGAAGGCTCTGTACATGAAAGTTGGTATAACAATAGCACTTTACCAACTGGACAGACACTTCTCTCCTCTCTGCCTAATGCCTAATGTCTAATGTCATTAACAGCTGTCAGTATGCCTTTCTACAATGTATTCACATCATTTAAGGGGATCTCAATAGAAAAAAAAAAAAAAAAAAACAGCTCACGTTTTACTAAAATTTCAACATGAGAGATGCCCAACAAGAGGGAAGAACCCTCTGGACCATGTGTACTCTAAAATCAAGCATGCATCCAAAGGCATATCCTTCCTTCACTCGGGGCAGTTTGACCACTCCTCCCTATTCCTCCACTCTTAGCCACAACACAGCTAAATTAGAATGCTATAGGATGCTTTTCATTATACTGCTCAGCCATCACTACAATACCAGTCTTTTTTATTTATTCATTTTTAATGACATTTTAACTTATTTAAACAGAACGAAAACACATCGAAAAAATAAATTGGTCTGACCTAAGACTAATAAAAGTAAAAATAAATAAATAAAATAAACTATTTGTATGACACCGTTTTAGATAAAAAAAAAAAAAAAAAAAAAAAATCACAAAGTGCTTCACAGTAAATCACAGTAAGACATGGTAAAAAAAAAAAAAAAAAACTAGAATATATATATATAAAAAATTAAAAAATCAATTTTAAAAATATAGGTTTTTAAAAGTTAAGTGACAAGAAACTAATGTTTAAGCAAACAGTGTCCACAATGATCCAAATGTATAAATATTCACAATCTCTCTTTATGTACCAAAAAAAAAAAAAAGGAACATTTTTGAGAGTGTGGTCAATAGTAATCTGGGATTGAACAGTTATGTTGGGTTCTACCAACTCATTTGAATTATATCTGCTAGATCACTGGACTACAGTTCCAATAGACACCAAAAACTGGGCATTCTAATCCCGAATTGGCCAACCTTGGGCTTCCGCTATCCACCGGCTCATGGTTGAAGTCAACCAATCAGGCGACCGTGGTGCAGTGGTAGGGAGGTCAACCTCTGAACAGAAAGTTGCAGGTTCGATTCCCACCTTGCCCCTGAGCATCCATCAATAGCTGTGGATATGGACAAAAGTAATCGAAATAAACGCCTGACCAGAATAAAAGTGTCCTGTCAATACTGCGTTCGTAATACTTTGGCCCGAACATTCATTTTGGTTGTGCCTCCCTTCCAATGGAGCCATAGGAGGCATAATTTTAAATTGAATGTAAGACTGTTAAGATTCAATTTAAATTTGTTTAAAAAAAAAACAAAAAAAAAAAAAAAACACAGGGATGTTAACATCCACAGACTACGACGGAGTTTTAGGGCCACGGTGAGGAAAAAAAAATTCTGGCCAACGTGTCGAGTTTTTTCTCGTCATGACGACTTTAATCTCATCATGACCAGAAAAAACTCGACAGAAAGTTTCGAGATTAAAGTAGTCATGTCGAGAATAAAGTCGACACAAAGTTTCGAAAAAAACTCGTCGTGTCGACATAAAAGTCGAAATAAAGTTTAGAGAAAAAAGTCGTGAGCCTTCCAGTAGTATTCAGTGTTATGGCTAATGTTAGTGAGCTAATGGCTTTGTACTTCAGAGTTTACGGCAGAGTTGTATGGCCACCAAAAAATAAGAACATTTAGGAGATAAAAACTCGTAAATTTACGGGGAAAAATTCATAGATTAACAAGGAGAAAACACCGAAGTTGTCTTTTTATCGGAGCCTAGCTTGAAGATGAAATACGTGGATCCTTTTGTGAAGATTTATTTCCGGATGTGAGGTTATGGGGCATGGGTGGTGAAGTCATTCGTTCTGTTGTGGCGTTTCTTTGGGCTCTTATTTTGGGTACTTCCGGTTCCTCCTGTTTTGTGTTGCCGCTAACTTTGCTGTTGTAATTTACGCACCTGTTTTTCATTATTTCTGTCTATTTAAGTTCTTCCCTCCCTGTGTCGGTCACGGGATCGTTCTGCATTCTTTGAGCCTTGAGTGATACTAAGTATTAAACTACAGATTTGAGTCAACTTACCTCTGTGTTCCTGCTTCTGCATCCACGCGTCCAGCCTGACACAGGATTATTAGAGGTTTAAAACAAAGTGATTTTGAACCTTTTGGCGACTCAAAATCAGATTATTGTCAGTGGAGCCGTCTTTCCGGGGTTCGGTGTCTGTAAAGCGGACTTTCATATGTAAAATAAGGAGAGAGACATGTTTGGGTGTAGAGGATCGCTGCAGCCTTTATTCTCCTTTTCATTCACATAACCTGAAGTTCACCTTACGTCATGAACCTGTCATCCTAACACCAATGCGGAAGTAACAGTGTTACATACGCCCCCTCCTGCAGGTGAAGCGTCCCGTTTCATCATTAAAAAACAAAGATGAATGAAAATAGTCTGTTATTTTAGCATTACAACGTTGAAAAAGGCTTTTCCTCCTCAGACGGAAGCATCACACAGAAACATAGATATCTGGTCTTTGGTGGAGGAAGAAAGGATTCAAGCGAACAGCTGCAGGGACACCGACGGCTTCATCGGGCTGCAGAGATCCTGCAAAGCACCCATCAATAAATAAAACTTTAATAAATTGTGAATCAAACAAATGAGTTTCCAGACATTTGGAACGTTATCAATAAACATTCAGTTCACCTGCTCAACTACGTTTAGTCGGTCTGATCTGCTGCTGCACGGCGTTCACCTGCTGCTCTGCATGCTCACGTCCACAATAATCTCGTAAATTTACTAGTTGTTTCTCATAAATTTATGAGATGAAATTCATTGCGACTTTATTCTCTAAACTTTATTTCGCCTTTTATCTCGACACGACGAGTTTTTTCTCAAAACTTTGTGTCGAGTTTTTTCTCGTCATGATGAGAAAAAACCCGAGACGTTGGTCAGAATTTTTTTTTCCTCACCGTGGCCCTAAAACTCCATCGTAACAGACTGACTAAAGATGTGTCATCATTTATTAGGTTTAGGGAAAAAAAAGAAATAAATAAAAAGGACGTATCCCAAAACTTGCTGGATTTGCAAAGTGGCTTTTTCTGCACACACTGATGATCACTCATGCAGTTTTTCAATGTTATGTAATCAAATTTGATGAGATAATTCCACTCATTGAAACCCACAATAAATGCAACCCATTACCGTTGTTAATTCACACTCATTCAGGCAACAGCACTCAGTGCAGTGATACACACCGCTATGTGAATGAATGCGAAACAACACACCTACAAAAGCTCTCACACGTTCACGCACCCACTCGCCCGAACTCAAAAGTTCACAGTTGACACTTACAAACACACATTGGAGTTGCGCAATCAGCAGCAAACACATTGTTCTGCTCTAATACTTTTCCTAGATGGAGGTGGCATTTTATTAAGAGTGCTTCAGGGGAGCAAACACACATTCACATTCTGAGAAGTGTCTGCTAATTATGAATAATAAAGCAGAGGTTTAAATAATTGCCATGGTGGTCCTTTGGTGCCTCTCCAGTAGCTAAGTGGGTCATTCTTGATGGAGCATTTCCCACCGATGCAGCTCTCAAAACCTTGATAAGAGCAGAAAGGTTTGAGAATTCAGTGGCATGACATCCCACAGAAATGATCTAATTCAGACAGGGAGTATTTCTGGCATTAGGTTAAAAGACTTTACCCTATTAAATATTGTTTTTTTTCTGGGGAGGGGAGGGGCAGTTTTTACATCCTTTATACATTCTTTAAATAGAGTTATATGCAAAGGTTATAGCTCTTCACTAAAGCTCATTTTTTCTGCTTTTTATATTGTGCAATATTATATAGACTGGACTATCTGATTGCAGCAGTACAACCCGGGCAAACATTTTATTTATACACTGGAGTAATACTCTATGACAACAAGGTTTCTGAATGGCAACAAAAATAAAACCTAAAGTGAGACAAATATATTGATCTTCCCAGTTTAGCATCAATACAAATTTAAGCCAGAGTCAAATGACTCATACAGGGATCAACCCGTACAGGTGCTACAAGTTTTTGGGTTGTCCGGCCATGTGTAGGGTTGTAGATCAGAGCGGCTGCATCTTAAGAGAAGGAAAGGTGTATTTTGGAACTCCCTTGAGGGAAGTCATGAAAATGGAACATACCATTCTTGTGCATTTGGTGAGTGTATCGTTAAGTATTTGTAACAATATTGAAATTTGGATGCACTTATTACGTCTGGGTGTTGCTGTGGAATGATACCTTACACTGCACTCTAGTTGTTAGTAAGGTGATGTGTGCATACTGGCTCCTTACTGACTGTGCACACCGTGATACATGAGTGCTGTAGGACACTAAGGATGTCCATACATACTATGCCCTGATTGTTTGATTTCCTCATTTCAAACATTTAGGCTTGCATATAAGAACCACACACGTATCACGTAAACAGCACCAATGGGCTACTGCGCAGTCCGTAGGATTGAGGGGGTTTCAAGTCCCAGTTGGGGGACCTTTCTGTATGGAGTTTGCATGATCTCCCTGTGCATGTGTGGGTTTTCTCCAGGGACACTGGGTTCCTCCAACATTCCAAAAACATACGTCATAGGTTTATTGTCCATAGGTGTGAATGCGAGTGTGTATGGGGGTGTGACTGTGAACCTGCGTCAGACTGGCGACCATCCAGGATATACTCTGCCTTTGCCCAGGAATGGCAGAGATAGCCTCTTGTAGCCCAGTGACCCCAAAAGGGACAAAAACAGGTTTAGAAGATTAATTTACTAGACTATTTCTTCATTTTTGAAAATTGTGTGTTGATGTTTTAATGTGTACCACGCTAAAAGGATCTTCAAATTATTTTCATATAAATTGGAAACAAATTTCCTTGATTGATAACTATCGTCCACAGGATAAAAACGACGACTCCATTTAATGAAAACAGTATCAACAGTCTTGTGGAAGAATATCTTGATCAACCTTATTTTTCTCTTATTGAAGGACACAAACCATTATATCTCTAATTATATTTCAAATCTGAACATTCAACTGCATTACAGGAATCGGCTTTGCTGGTCCTGTCAGATACCAACAACTCAACGCTAACTCTAATCTGTGCATCAGTGGCATTGGATGGCCAGATAAATGAGGTATGCACGAAATAATCACAAGCGGACAAAAGAACAAAGATAAAAGCATTGTTGAAAGGCAGAGAATAGAAACACGGAACCATGAAAGATGTGAGAGTGACTGCACATTGAGAAGGAGGCGTCCCACTCTTAATTACAACAGCAGGCTCTGTTCTCTGACAGCCAATAAAGGTTAGAGAGCCACAGGACGGCTTAAGCGCAAATGTCAGCCATTAACCTGGGAGATGGAGAGTTTGAATCGTATTTCCCCATTTTCACACGTATGTCCGTGTGAACAATGGCTTAAATATGCGTGGGCATGTGTTTTTGATATCTTCTGTGTCCCCGAATAGGCAAAACTGTCTGCAGAAATGATCCCAATAACAGAGATGGAGATAATAAGCTGGCAGCACAACAAAAGGTTCATATTCATGTTTTCCAAAGGCTGTCAAAGGTTTCAAAGAGAACAGGAACACAACTGTTTATGTCTGTGTGACAGAGAAAATGAAGTGAAAAGAAAGCTTTGCTGTACTGACTTTGAGAAAAAGCAGCAAAAGGTCTAAAATGATGTATTATAATGAACTGTGTTGCAATAAAATAAATAAATAAAAATCACCATATTTATTGTTTTCAAGAATAAGACATCACATCTAAAGTCACAATGTTAAATTTATGCCATTTTTGTCATTTCCTGGCATTTAAAAAGCCCTTGAAAAAGGTCATTACATTTAAACTCATTATAAAAAGGAAAAAAACAAAAAACGTGCAAGTCTTTGGGAATGTATGAATATATATTACTTAATTTAATCTAAATGTCCTATTCCTAATCACAAGGTTATGTGAAGGCAATATCATAAGAACTTTAAAGAACTTATTTATATGCTTTTTTTCCTTTACTATGTATTATCAAATGTTTTATCTTACTTCTTATTAAGCTCCCTTATGGAGAGAGATTTCTTCTACAGTCTTGGCTTGAAGACCATGTCTCTAAATACAAAAAAGGCTGTAATATTATTTACGCCAGATTTACAGATGAGAGGGGACAAATTATAGTACAATTTAAAAGATAGGTCAAATATATTCTGAGTCCAATCACACAGACTGATGTCTCCTATATCTTGCAATTTAAGAAAAAGCTCAAATAAAAAGGGAGAGAAGGGCTTTTTTTATAGTTAAAATGCACTAAATTAAGAAAAAAGGTTTCAAAGAGCTGATTTTCTTTCAATTTTAGATTCATACATTCATGACAGCATTTTTTTTCACTTGATCATTTCCTCAGAATCTCTAAAATAAGTACTATTGAGGGTTTTTATTTTTTATTTTTATTGATAAGTCAAGAACAGCCCTAAAAACTGATTTTCAGCTCTCTGAGCATTTGAGGTAGATCATCAAGGACCCAGATGCTGGGTGGTCAAAACACATCATTGATTCCAAACAGAGCTAAGAATGACACGCAGGAAACAACCAAACCATTCTGACACCATGAGGGCTTCCTAAATACCTGCAACCACTAATTAAACAGCTGCATCCAATCAGGAGCACAGAAGCCTGCAGCAGCATACACCAAAACAACCTAAAGCCCTGACAGTCACTGGAATTTACTTGTTTCAATGTTTTTTCAAAACCAATAAAGATGTTCAGCTTATTCTAACTGTTCTCAATGCAATTTCTATGGGTGGAAATTCAAGAGACTGTAAGAGGTTGGTCAATGTCAAAGCAACTTTAGGGGACTTTCGGTGAGGTTGATGACTGGTGAGGCACTGAGATTTACAATGAAAGAACAGAATATTTCACCATTCATCCAACAGCAGGAAACATCTTGTAAAATACACACCAGATCATATTTGTCCTACAGAAAATATTTCTTTTCTAGATAGATAGAACACTCTTCTTGTGTATAAATTATTCATATATACTGTAAACAAATTAAAGTGTACATTTGACCCTCGGTAACTATTTCTAGTATTTTTTTCCAACTTCAAATTCTGGTGCTTAAATCAGTTATCAAATATTGTCTGTGAAAATGATCATAAAAATAAAATAAATGATTTTAATTACATTTTTATCCACTTACTTCCATGTTATTTTTAAAAAAACGAACATTAAAAAACATGTTTGTCCTTACTTTTTGAGTCCATGTGTTGATCACTCTCCACAAAAAGCTCTATGATCTGTTGGAAAAGTTTTCCTTATTTTCCTTTATTTTATATGAGTTTCTTCTCTCAATGGAGAAAGACGTTCCTAGTCTATTTCTACAGTACCAGTGTAGCTACAAAGCAGCTGTCAGCTCACGTCTGCCCCCTAGTGAGGCATTCATCACTCTGAAGCCTATTATGCTGGCCTTTAGCAGGGCTTCCACTGCACGTCTGTGTTAACATTGAGCCCTACCGTCAGAGGTGAGGCACAGCGCTGCCGAGCCTCACCCGGAGTTTCCACTCTGTCTGTGATCGCGCAACACTCAAATTAGGCGATTTTAACCTCAAAAATTGTGGAAAATGTGTTGAGTTGACTGAAAATATATATTTAACACAGATCAGTGGAATATAATATTTACTTAATTTACCTTTTTCTATTTTATCACGATTATGATATGACAGGTGAGGCTCTGCCTCACTTGCCTCACCTGACCGCACGTCACTGCCGTAGATCTGCACCACAATAGTTTGTACTCTACTTGAAGTTTGCAATGTGGATGCCAACTGTAAGGACAACATTTGGTTTATACGTCAAGGCACCATTCACAGATGCCTTTGAAAAAAAATTAATTCTTAAGCCAATTATATAAAATTTATCAAAGAAAAAAACAAGTCAGATGAATGAACAAATGAACAAAAACCGGAGCAGATCACATTTTTATGTAAAGTTCTCCTAAACTTGTATTACAAGTTATGAGAAATTGCAGCAAGGAACCTCTTTTTTTTTCTTAATTTAGAAATATTAGAAGCTGGAGCAGACTGAAATTTCAGTCTGGTTCAACTTCTGGTATCGCTCCAATAGACCTTTCTTCCCATGTGGTTACACAGGAGACAATTGAAATTCTTAGAAAAAATAGTTAATTAAAAAAGAGTTCATAAACACTTTCTTAAAAATCAAACCAGGAGCAAGACCTTAGTGGTTTTGTCTGTCAGCCACTCTGAGGAAGGAGGTCGAGGACTAGTGAGCATGGAAGCCACTATCCATGATATAACATCTCAAGAAGGAACATGAGAAACTGGAGAAATACCAGGGACTCAGAGAAGAACTGGAGAAAGCCTGGAAAGTGAAGGTGACAGTGGTGCCTGTGGTAATTGGAGCACTCGGGGCAGTAACCCCCAAGCTTGAGGAGTGGCTACAACAGATACCTGGAAAGACCTCAGACCTCTCAGTCCAGAAAAGCGCAGTGCTAGGAACAGCTAAGATACTGCGTAGAACCCTCAAGCTCCCAGACCTCTGGTAGAGGACCCGAGCTTTTGAAGAAGTGTCTATAATCTCTGAAAAATACAATCTCTTATTTATGTATTACAGCTCCTAGTCCTCTAGTTACTACTGGGACCAATGTCGCCTTGATTTCCAAATGTCCTCTATTATTTCTTTCATCCCTTGATATTTTTTAGGTTATGTCATCCTTCTGAAGGCTATGGCTTCTGAAAAAAAGAATACATCTGTAAAAGTTTCCTTGTTCTTTTTTTTTTTTTTTTTGAAGAACAGCAGACAGCAACATAAAAAATGCAACGGCAACTTTCATTATGTCAAGTTAGATAGCCATCAGTATGGATTCAAAAGGCCCAAAGGATGTTAGTTCTTTCATTTTCTATTATTTTTGTACATAAAGTAGTTGTACATGAAGAAAACACATTTGACTTCATTTTAGGAAGATTGTTACTGAACATTACAGAAAAAAGCTCCATGAAACAACAAAGAAATTTTGTATGTCTGAAGCACAAGTGTGTTTCAGTGTTTTGGTTAATTTGTGCTGCTAAATTAATTCATAAATGGGGCTTCCTATTTGCAGGTTTGGATACATATATTTTTTTAAATCATTCATTTAAAAATAAAATAAAATTAAGTTTCTGCAACCAGAGTAAATCTATGTTGTCTGAACATTCTGTCAAAGCTTTCCCCAGATTCTCTAGTAGTACTACAGCTTTTAAAGTATTACTTCTGTTCCTTTTCTTAAGATATAATGTATATATGTAAAAAGAATACCCAACAGATTTTTAAAGCTAACAAATGTAATTTGTGCTGACTTTAGCAGAAAATCTGTGCATTTAAGGACTTTATGAGAAAAAAATTCTCGTATCTAACCAGGCTGTACGTATCTTCCTGATGTGAACTCAGTAATGGCATAGTGAAGTCCTATTTATAACATTTGACAAATGTGTGATGATGGGCTGCCACAGTACCAATTATGCCTTTGTTTCAACAGAAAGGCGCTGTCACTGTACAGCTTAGCTTCTTAAATGATGCAGAAAACCTGCAGTGGTGTGGTTGTCCAATGCTGTTTGACAGCAGATAACTCTTATTTGATGCTTCTTCATATAAGTTAAACTAATTGTGATCAGTGGTTGTTTGTCCTTCTATAGTTTTTGTATACCCCTTTTTTTGCTTTGCTTTGATTCAGGTCAGACCACATAGTTTCGGGTCACCTGGCACACCTTCTGTTTTTTTGTGCAATCAAGCTTCATTTCCTCCTCTTGTCTGCAACTGCACTTAAATCCACCCTCTCCTTCATTTATTATCAGCTCTTTGTGTCTTTTTTTCTCTTTCTTTTGGTGCACCACCTAAATTTTAATCGATTTAGAAAGAGTTATTTGTCAGAACATTGATCTCCAGAATGGTCAAGACATACCTGTAAACGGCATCCAGTTCAACAGCTTATCTGTCAGATTTCTAGCACTACTTCACTCTCATCTCCTGCTTCTACAGGCAGTTGCGTACCCCCATAGTCACTGAAGCACTTAATCATTAGTAGTTTAAAATTTCCCTATAGAAACAAGAATGGATATGTTTGCTTATTTTAATTTCAGCTCATTTGGATGGAGTTATTCAGCCATTATCTTGGGTAAAACATGTTTTGTTTGTTTGTTTGAGAGTCACAGTCTCTTAAAATGCAAGCAGGAAACATGGTGTTTTTTGACCTTTAGTCTTGGTCGGTAGTTGCACGGGACTGGACCTTTTCAGAGAGCCTTCTGGATCGGAATTGTTCACTTTTTAGTTAGCAATCCTGGGTAAGTCTGATATTAACAGCCAGTTTAGTTGTGATAGCAGGTGCTCATGGAGTGCAGTTTCTAATACTTGGGGCTGTTTCTTGGATGTCTGCCACTGTATTACTGAATTTTGTTCAGAGTGGTTGCTGTGCTCCTCTCTCAGATAAACCAGTCACTGAGCATTGCAGTAATGTGCTGCTTTATTCTCCCATACTTTCCCAGTACTTTTCAGTTTCCAACTTTATTGGCATTGCTCTGCTGTTATGACCATACCACTGTGCGTAAGTGATGTAACGTGGCATGCACTTTAGCAGGTTAAGTTGTAATCAGTCTTTTTATCCATCTGGCTTTGTTGCCTTTTGTGTACCTCTTTAGACGGCTGGTCATAGTCTGGAGCCATTGTTTGGCAGTTTCCAATGCTTCAGGCATTGGCCTCTGACTGTTCCTCTTGGGCATTTTCTCTGTCATTCCACCTCTCTAGGCCTCTTTCAGTTGACTTGCTTTTTCCAAACCGCCTGCTGCCGAAGTGGGCATCATTTTTGTTTTTTTCAGTAAATGTAATGGTAGTGTTTGCTCTCAGTGGTTCAACACCAGTGTTACTTAACCCTTTTAATCGACCTTGATGGGGAGTTTCAAAGTCTCCAATTGTTCTACATTATTTTGATGTACCGTATTGTCAAGACCATAATGCGCGCTTAAAAAAGTCGTAAAATTTCGTCCTATGGTGCGGTGCACCTAATGTGTTGTTGCGAGACTTCAGTAAAGAGGACACAGGAAAGGACAGCATGATAATGTTAAGGAGGGAAGTGTGGACATGAAAGAAGACACGCCCCTGAATAGTACAAAAGTACTATATCCAAATATTAAGAACGAGTTCAACGCCCATAATTACCATGCTTCAACGCCCATAATTACTATACAAAAGAACAGGTACATGCATTGTGCAGAACAACATCATTTTGGAACCCCTGAAAATGCCAACTGCAAAGAGACACACTTATGAAGCACACTTTTAACTGCAAGCTATCAGCTACGTGAAGGAACATGGGAATCCAGGAGCTGCGAGAGACTTCAAGATGATTGAACCCAGGGTTTTGCAAGTGGAGGAAGCTGGAAAACAATCTCCGACAGATCAAGAAGAAGCACCTGAGTTTCCGCGGAAATAAGGCGAGGTTGCATGAGTTGGAAGACCGACTCGAGCGACCCATCTCACAGCCACTGTGAAAAAACAAGTGAACCAAATGAATTCGGAGCTTGCTGTCATTCCGGGAGGCTTGATAAAGGAACTCCAACGCTGGACATCAGTGTGAACAAGGCATTCAATGTAAGGTTGCGAACGGCGTGGGATCGGTGGATGACGGCTGGTGAATACAGTTTTAATAAGTCTGGAAGTCAGCTCCTTGTCTGCTTGCACTTTTCTTCGAGCTTTTGCAAAAGCTGTCATCATTCATGAGGAGCCGCATGGCAACCAGACACACTCTGACAATGGCAAAAGGGAACCTGGCATGTTTGATAGATATTTAGCTCAGCTGTTCATTTCAGATACAGAAGATGAGGACTTTGATGGATTTTTGGATGCTGATTGATGACTAAAAAAATAAATCACAATTAACTCAGTTTTTCCCCTGTTGGCATGTTTTACCGGTATGTTTTAACGTGCCCGCATTTTAAAACCCAGTGCTCCTTTTGTATTGTATGTGTTATATACAGAAAAAGCACCCATAAGTGAAACTGCACCCGATAATCCAGTGTGCCCTATAGTTGTGAAAATATGATAACCAGTTGGATACCTAAACTGGTAGCATTCTAACAGAGCCTATTTTTTAAATGTTCACCTTGTTTCATCATTCCTAGTTTATTTTTTTTTATTTTATTTTATTTTTTTTTTTTACCAAGGATCTCTGGTTCCATAGCACATGATGCAGAACTCATATGGCATGTCACACTATTTAATGTGTTTCAATTTTAATCATTAGTGATGTGAAGAGTCTTTACTCATCACACCACCTCAAAAAAGAACCCTGGGCTCACGTGTGCTATTCCAGTGCCTCAACTGAGCTACATGTATGTTTATTTACCCATTACTTTTTGAGATAAAAGTCTTCAAAAGTATCAGCAGAAAATGTGTTAATTTCTTCTTGACAATAGTTGGACAGCTTGTACAAGTAAAATATTTCCGTTTTCACACCTCAGTTTAAAAAAAAAAAAAAAATCCCAAAATATTCGATTGAAAGCAGCAGCAGAGGACTGAGTAATGTTTTTTCTTTAATATTTGAAGATAACTGAAATTCTGAAGCTATGTTCTCCTCCCACCACTTTTATAATCAACCAGAGAAGGATGGTAGAACAAACAGCAATCAGAGAATGTTGTTCTGTCTGTAAACAACGCGTTTTCCCCCAATATCAAAAGTCCAGTCTTTGTTTCAGAACCTCTGTGAAAATACAGACATTTGTGATTTAGAAATAATAATCCAGCTCCTTTATGACAAAACTCCAATAACGACATAGATTATTGAGGCTCTGCTGAATTTCCTTCATGTTTGTAACAGTAAGAGACATTCAGTGCTCATTTTCTGTTCTATTTTTCAAAAGTTTTGCTCTTTTTTGTTTTGAAGTAGTAAACTCATTTTGCCAATAAAGAGTTCTTTTACCTAACAGTATACCTAGATACATTGCTGCTCTTGTTTGTGTCACTTTTTTCTTTCAACTCTCTTTCAGGTTTACTGTTTATTAGGCATCAAAAAATCCTGTCACCCCCATCTGAACCTGAGTTACTAGGTGAACTCTGTCTCCTTTTTCTCACTTTACTGAGTCATTGTTTTACAACATTATTGTAGACTCTAAACCAGGGGTCGGCAACCTTTTTTACTCAAAGAGCCATTTGGGACCGCCCCTAATGAAAAAAAAAGCTCCCGGAGCCACAACCCATTTTGACATCATTATATATATTATGCATGTATATATTATATCAAGGGTGCTCATTACGTCGATGGCGATCGATCTTCAAGGACATGAGTGTAGATCACGGTCCAGAAAAGATAAAAAAAAAAGTACTTCTTTCTTTTTATCATCATGTTTATTAGTTACATGTTTATTTCAACATTATTGTTTATGTACTGATGATTAAAAACTACACAGTGAGTTTACATAAAGATACTTTTGTATTAACAGATGAGGCGTTTTATTACAAAGACAGAAAGCAGCAACCGTCGTATTCATGCTCTGCTGTAAACAGTGCTATGGGGGGGGGCGGGGCATATTATGAGGCATTTGGCGCTGCTGGCTCCGTATTGATGAACCTTTCGCTGAGCGATGACTTCTCTTTTTCTCTCGTCTTTCCGATCGTGGTCAGAAGCGCAGGGGAGATTTCCTTCAGGGCTGAAGGCGGTTCTCCTTCGGGGTTCACTTCCTGTTCGAACCCTCAACCTTCAGAGCGGATTAAAAATGACTCCAGAACAGTTATTCTGGGAACGACGACTACTCTTTATTTAGTGCTCCGTCCTCCGAACACACAATATATTTCACGCACACACCTCCGCTCCGTGGTCACACCCCCACCTGCACGCGCCCCTCCCCTTCTCTCTCGTGGCACGCGCGCCGCTCAAAACACACACTCCCTAACAGCATGAAGCGTGTGCCTCGCAGCTTCCTTGATGAGCTCGTATTTATCGGACGAGAACTGCAGAGCTTATAGCAGGAGGAGACACGCGGGCGGCTTTAATAAACTCCGGTTGCTGGACTTCTACCGGGGACGTGATGTGCTGCGGGGAGAAAAACAGTTTGCGCTGAGTGCATTTAAACTCCGTCTGCAGTGACGTATGTGTCAGAGGATGTCCGATTGGCCGTTCTGCATGTCAATCAAGTCCCGTACTTTTCGGTGAGGATTTTGATTGGCTGGTGGATTTTCAAGAACCACTCTCTTCCCCTTCAATCTCCCCCACGTCCCCGAAGATGACCGCTCTGAAACACACATCACCGCACACTCGAGTCCAAAACACCGGCGCAAACTCTCCGTCACCAGAAAGCCGCTCCCCGCTCCGCGCCACGCCAAGCCCCCGGCAGAAAACCACTCCAGACTCGGAGTGTTTATTGAAGCCGCCCCGCGTGTCCTCCTGCTATCAGCTCCGCAGCCCTCGCCCGACAAACACGAGCCACCAAGGAAGCTGTTTTTTACGTGGCACGGAGCCAGCAGCGCCTTTGAAATGCCTTGAAAAATGAACAAACTAAAATCAATTTGAATTATTATAAATACTCATTATTTTCCAAAGTCACAGGGAGCCACAATAGAAGGATGAAAGAGCCACATGTGGCTCCGGAGCCATGGGTTGCTGACCCCTGCTCTAAACCATAATTTGCTGTTGTTACCATGGCCACCAGCAAATTCCTGGAGGAAGATCTATGGCTTTCTGTCCTTCCCAACATTGTTTCTATTTTTTTTTAATGGGGTTTAGTTTAAACGCGATTTTGTTTTTTTTGCTTTCAAGGTCGTCTTTAGCACGGTTACACGTGGAGCGGAAGTTAATAACAATATGAGTGCACAAACTCTCCGTTCCTTTCTGACTTGGGAGGTTGTTTAAGAATTTATTAGGACTGAAATGCCAAGATTACTATGACCAGGTTTATTTATATTTAGATGTTGTAAATGGGATTTTCAAATGTATCACAAGTTTAATAAAGAGCTCAGTTAAATTTGTTTGGAATACTTATATGCTCATGTGATGGTCACAGCACACAAAACATCTCCAAAAACATCAGTCCACCATCTTAAAGTTCTATGTGCTGCTCCTTCTGAGTGATGTGTGTAAACAAATTCCTGAGTTTAGACACATAATCCTCCATTTAGAAAATAATGCTAAACAATAATGAAGAACAAATGGACGGCTGCACTTCACCTACTACCGCTCATTCTATTAATCTTTAGCCGCCGTGTCACTTTCTCTAGGATCACCAGTACCCACTGTCTTGCCCCCGTTCTAATATAAATTTTCACCAAAATCCATTTCAATATTTGAATTTTTTTTTAGCAGTTGTTTCATATAACCATGAGCTTAGCAAATGTATGGTATGACAGTCTTATAATGGTTCTTTGTATATGCTTACCACAAAAGGTGTTCTTTTACTACAAACAGTGTAATTTACACTTATCAACATATTCGAAAGTAAACTTTATTTTTTACAATTTTTTCCTTTAAATTCTGAATCCGGTGGAGGATAGGACTGGAAAAAAAGAGTAAAAGGGAAAGGGGTAGAAGCTACAGAGTAAGGCAAAACAAAAACTTTAGACAGAAAGGGAGAAAATATCAAAAATACATCAAACTACAAATGCAAAAGTTGCTTGAGGCTTAACGTTATAAATGTCAAAAACAACCCTTTCAAGAAGAGCCTCATTTTTGTACACAACTCCTCACAACTACACACTGAAAAAAAAGTTAATAAACACACAAATAACCCAAATCAGTGTTTGCCCAAACTGGCCCACAGACATATATCCACAACTATACATACTGCATTTACAAGCTTGTTCCAAAATGTCAGCACACATTCAAATATCCGTTTTTGTGCAGAGGTGAGCTGGCAGGTGTGTTTAGGTAAGTGTGTATTTCCTAGAATCTTCCATAATGTCACTGAGTGTAATGAATAAATAAATGTGTGTGCAGCAGAATACCCCACCTCCACCCGAATGCACAGTCTTGATAAATAAAGAATTACAGTAATAAAAAAAAGGAAGAAACAGTGGATTTAAAAAAAAATTGTCGCATTAAGGGAATCTGTCAGAAAATCATAGCAACAAAAGAATAGAGACTTTAAATTTGATTAAACAAACATATCTATCCTTCTAAATTCATGTATAGAGGAAACTTTATGTTACATGCATACAACTCTTAAATTACCTCCTTTCAGTTTGTTCAGATGAAGCCCTGTGGAAAAAAAAACATTTTTCCTTTTGCCCCCGTCTGCAATCTCTTCCTCCGTCCAGACCACAGGTGAGGACCCGAATGAAGACTGATGATTGAACACCCTCCTCCGTGACTCTGCAGCTGTCTCTATACCATCACAAACCAATGCAGCCCAGCTTTATCTTTATTTGGTTTACATTAGAGAGGCCAGGGTATCAGTTTATGATGAATGAAATATGATCTATCTTTTCATTAAAAAAAGTAAATTGGGAAAATCTCTGTCTGAAGAAGAATTGTCTTTAAATGGCAATTAAAAGTAAATTAAAGAGGGGTTTATCTGCCAGCTGACTGTATGATGAGGAATTTGGACTCTGTTTAACTAACCACAAGCTCACCACAGGAGGTGTTAAATAATTCATTTCAGTGGCTGTATTAGACACTATGCCTAACGAGATGGGATGGAAACCGCATCTCGTGGTCTTAAAGCACAATAAAGACTATTTTAAGTGACAGGCCTAGCAACCCAACGCAGATGGAAACAGTGCTGAAAAGACCAAGCAAAGAATATATATATATATATATATATATATATATATATATATATATATATATATATATATATATATATATATATATATATATTCAAGTCCATCTTCTGAACAGAAAATACAACATAATTGAGAAAATGTACTGCATACATTTTTTATTGTTTTTAAACAAATATGTAATCAAAGCAAATTTAAACAAATTAAATAAAGTAAATTCACCTTTTAAAGGTGTCTGGAATACTTACTGGCCTGCACAGAGACTTGTCACAACATTAAAATAAGAGTATGTAGTTTATAAAATCACTGGTGAGTAAGCTTTCTGTAAGAATAAGGATCCTGTCATATTTCCTATCACACCGATTCATGTAAAGATGAATCACTGAACACAGGAAGCTTAAAATGTAATACTTTAGAATAATAAATACTCTGGAGTTATGCTGCACAGCAGTAGCTGTGACTAGTCCTTATAGCAAAGTTAAAAAGGGCTCTGATCTGATGTGTTTATACTTCTAAGCAGATCATTTTTGCAGGTTTGCAGCATTTTCCATGCATAGTTATATTTGCTATGCATACATATTTCACTTTTGATGTCTTATAGGTCAAGAGCATTTTTCAGAACACAGTTAGGATACTTTATCAGTTTCTTTGAATTTCTTCATGCTCTGATGTTGTTGCTGCAGAAAATAAGTACACATAAAACAACCTTTTTCATCTTGGATTTGTAGACAGAATCTTGGTTCAAATATTGAAGTAACTAAGCTTCCTTAGAGTTTACCAGACATGCACTGTGTGCCAGGTGAACGTGCACAGGCTTTGCTTGGTTTATCGTGAAGCCAATATTCATAAATTGTTACAAACAAGTAAAACGACTGAAGAACTTTGAAAAAAAAAAAGTAAATAATTTAGCTCGTAAAATTATTAGCTAATTAAGTCAATCTTTGATTTCATCAGAAAATGTTGAAAAAGTTGATCACAGTGGAAAAAGAGAAAACTCATCAAGTATGTATAATCTTGAAAGACTTTAAATAAAAAATGAATACAAAATAAATATTTTATCTAAAGGAAAATAGAAGAAAATATTTTGAAAAATACAGCATTTGTGAAACAAAAATCTTTGATCAATGGTTGTAAAACCACTGATGCTGCAGTATTTCACATTTATTCATAATGATATGGTAAATAGCAGGCTTATCATCAAACAGTAATGTGTGTACAATTTAATACCTGTGCAGTCATGTGTTGGGATAATAGTAGGGGTGTAATAATTCTTTGTAACAACAATTAGATTCATATCCCAAATTGCGATTGCTGACATGATTCATACATTGGTTCTTTTTAAACGATTCAATTCACTGACATAAAATGATTCAGGACACCTTTAGCCAAAACTTCAACCAGTGTGACTCAGAGAGAAATACCTGATACAGAACAGTTTAAGTCAAGTTTTCCAGGTTCATTGTATTTATTGCAAGATAATCAAGTGTAAATTAAATCTATGTACAAACAAACAAGTAAACAAGAATACATGTCAAATCCATTCACATTTTAGTTTCCTAAAGTTCAGCCCATCGTTGTTTTTCCACATCCAAATAATTCAATGGGAACATAGAACATTCTAGCACACTGTATGGTCACATGACTTTGCTAAATTCAAAGTGTTTCCAGACATTGGACTGAAATGATCAGTTTTTGCAGTTTTTGCTGTTATCACATGTATCTTGTCCGCTGGGATGGTACTTGATAGTTTTGACGTTAGAGCAAAATAGACCTACTATGTCTCAATTCAGAGTGTATTTTCCAAAGTCAACTCAATTTGATTTAATTTTGAAAGGATTTTTTAATGTTAAAGTTTGATTTGATTTGATTACCAACTTATCTCAGACAGATCGATGTGGTTGGATGGAAGGAATAGTAATCATTTTTTCGATTAACCCTTGCATCCCTAGATAATACTGTAAAAGAAAGTAAGGCTTTTTGTTTAAGCATGCAAAGTTACACAAACATAATTTTGTCTTTGGGAGGTTTTCAACAAATTTCAGCCCTGGATAACATTTTTGTTTTTCTACATTGACAAAGCAGGTTTCTTATCAATAAAGTCAACAATCTTCTCTTTCAGATGTAAAGTGGTGCATTTGATAGAATCTGATTTAGAAGTTGACAAATGCAAACCATTTTAGAAAATGTTACAGTAAAGCCTAACCCTATACCAGATTCTCATTGGTGACAGCAAAATAACACACGTTCTTTGAAATACAATATATATATATATAAACACAGAGTTATAGAGAGAGTTTTAAATCCCCTGGTGGAACAGAGAAACCATCAAAAGAGCCAAATTGCCTCAAGAGTACCTTTCAAAAATCAATGTCACTAAAACAGTCCACTGTGGCATGCAAGCAGAGTTTTCTGGGCATAACTTCATCTCAGATGGAGAGAGTTAAGTGGTGGTAAACACGTTTCATGGTCACAATAAATCCCCCCAGTTGTGTGCTACGATCACATAAATCAGTGGCTATAATAGTTTTTTGAATAAAAAAAAGAAGCTTTAAACAAACAAAAAGAAATACCAGACATTTAATCAACAAATTCCAAAGTAAAATAATTTATACTATTCAGCCAGTGATCTTAAATTAGAGTATTTATAAGTGTATTGACCTTTAGTAATAATTGCATTAGTGCCTAAAAGAGAAAAATATTTTTTTAGAAAATTAGTTAGGACTTTCAAATAAATAAAAGAAAAATCATGTCATACTAACTGTAGATTAACATTTATTTTGATCAACTGATTTAAACCAAATGCATTTAAACATGTATTTTTATTTTCTGTTTAGGATTCATCTTCCTATAAAAAATAGAAACCTTATGAGGATTGTGTCCTTTTCTTTGGCTTGTTTGATGTTTTGTGTGTTTATGTTTGTGTGTGTGTTTGTGTTTTTGTGGTTCATGTTCTGTCAGTGCATTTAGGCGTCTGGGTTCTTGTCATTTGCTGTTTGTCACCAGTGTTGTTTCTTCCTTCATTAGAAGTTCAAGCTGACAGTTTGTTGTTTTAAGCAGCAATGGGCAGATAAAGTTTCATGAAGCATCAAAGCCTTTTATCCAATTGATTCACTCAAGGTGCGGTGCTTCATAAAGCTTCATTTTATTTGATTTGATTTGATTTGAAATGGTTTATTTCAAGCAATCAAATGAGAATACACAAAAACAATACAATCATCAGTTACACATACATACAATGACAAATCAAACTTAGGATAATTAGACATATTAATAAATATTGCTCTAGCAGGACAGCTTGTGGATGCAAAAAATATCAGCTAAATTTGAAGTGCAGCATTTTGATAAAGTTTACAAAACAAGTACATTGCCATGTACTAGTGATGGGTAGATGAAACCTCATGAAGCGTTTTGGCCCAATACCCAAACCATCCTGTTTTCAGTCCTACTAGACTGAAAACATCATTGCCAGCAACCAAGTTGAAAAACTCCACTCACATACAGGTTAAATAAACTAATGTATACACAATATTTGTCATTGTATAATAATATATGTATAATGTCATTATATCATATCTTAATCTAAGAGAAAAATATGTGACATATAAAATGTACAATAAAATAACGTAAATGTGTGTTATAATAATACAAAGCTCACTCCGTGCCAACAGTCTTGCCCACAACTCAGAGGTGAATTTCTAATGAACTCATGTCACTCTGCAGAAATATGAAATTATGAAAAGAGTTTAAATATTGCTTAAAACCTTGTTTGTGTTAATGCTAAAATGAATTTTCTGTAATAACATTACGTTTTTCATCTGTAACATTTGTCACCCAATATTTCTTTTTTTACTTTGGTGTTCAATCATGCAGAATAACATTTATACATTTCTAATGAGAAATACAAGTTTTTGCTCCAAGGTGATTTTTCTTGGGAGAAACTTATGAAGGTGCAGCTTCAGGAGCTCCTTGAACCCTTAATTTCCAACAGTGATGAGTGGCTGACAGTCTCTGATCATCCTCACCACTGCAAGAACTGCAAACTAAAAATAAATATTCAGTGTAAAGCTTGCTAAAGATCTTCAGTTTCTACAAACAATGTTGCAAAGTCACAAAAAGCATGTTGTGTGTGATAAACTATTTGTAAAAACATTGAGATACTCACATGAGGATATGCATAATTTTCATTGCCATGTTGAGCTCTCTGCCTTAGTATTGACAAAGTGCTCTTATTGATTTAAGATAGCTCTGTGGAGTTAAAACTACACTTAAGCCTACAATCAAATAAAGTTCCTTTATCTGAAAACAATTAAAACTTCTTCCAAAAAAGAATAGACACATATTTCATTCAAAAACTAAAAGTAAATAATGCCCAAAGGAGAAAAGATTAACTGTATTTGCCTTCAAAAGATTAAGGTGATTCCAGACTGGGAAAAACCTTTTGTAACAATCCATGAAGTCAGAAGCTGAACACAGTGTCATTCAACAGTCTGTGCAGGCCTTGTCCTTCTTATTTTGCAATTCAAGCGCTAAAAAAGAAAAAAACTATGAAGATTATCCTGTGTCTCTCAGGCTCAATGCGGATGAACCAGGAGTAAAAAACTATAAACATAAGTATAAAGGTTAGCAAATGAAAAGTTACCGTTAGCAGATTTAAATGTAAGAATGGTTCTCTTAACAGCTTGTATAATTCTCCTGGGCTGTGTTATTGACTTGTATAAAGGGAAAGCTGAACACACTCTGTGTTTCCATTGACTAAATGCGCAAAACTCTCAAAATACTAGAGAAACACAATTTTGTGTTTCCATTCAATCGTAATTATGTAAATAAATTGCTGTCTGTGTATATGTCATTACAATACATGGAAAACATGGAGGATGTTTAGAGATTCAATTTATTTATTTGAAAAAAAAAAAAAAAAAAAAAAAAACCTCTGCAAACCTATCCGGTCAAGAAAATTGATGCAAACTGTCTACATGTGCAGAGTTGCTGGTTGCGTGACTCATTTAATTAGAACAAAGTGTCTCCATTGCTGTTTTGCTTAATATGTCCATTTTGATGCTCCTCACAAACCACCTCCTCCAAGCGTAAAGACTTTGTTTTCAATAATCGCATAGTTCAAGAGGCAGAGGTGTGAAAAGAGGTGGGAATTAACAAAAAGGTCATTCCTGTTCGGTGAAAATAGTTCCATAGATACGATGACTCAGAGCGACTTGGACCAATCACTGTCAACTGGTTTTAACATGACGGCGCCCGTATCAGCAAGCAATGGGGAGAGTTTTGGCATGATTTTGCGAGAGCTGGAGGTAAGGCATTTGTTACGGGTGATGTCACTACTCAATCCGTCCATTATTTTTAAACTCGCTAAAGTAGCGACACAACCACAGTTTAGTGTAGCATTCCTAAACGACACCCATTCTGTTTTAGTCACATTACTTTTTCTTAAAGCGATACACTCACTGATACATGTTGTCACATTTGTGGGGTTGACACAGTGCTGATGCACCAGTGTTGCTCGTTCCATCACTAATTTTTTGTTTTCCATCACTTTGTTAATCTTGGGTAACCATGACAATCTGAAGTCATCACAGCTCTCCTATTATATTTTTGAAAATGCTGAATCAGATGCTTGTTTGCCGTATTACCTCATTTTCTTGCATTTTTCTGTGTAATTGTCAATCCAATAACAATATTTAAAGTAAGTATTATGATGAATCAGTCTAAGATATATTAACACAGACCTATTTTCCATTTCTTTTGTCAAATTGGCTTCATTGCATTCCTGTTAGTTTGTTTTGGTGGTTTACATAACGTTGAAGCCATAAAACCTGAATGAATTTTGGGATTGCATCATCACTGTAAGCCTCCTTGCAAAGAAGCACTCATTTATAAAAGAAACAACAAGCTCCAATTCACCATCTTTGCTGTGTCTGTGTGTGTGCCCTTGTATGTCTTTCTCTATGCATACTCTTGTGCTCAGCCATCCCAGATTTGCAGCACATCCCCTCATTCATCATGAGAGGGGAGATCAGGAGAAAGGGGAAAATAGTTTGTGCTCTGCAGTCTCTTTGTCTCTGATCTGAGCACATGGAGCCATGCATTACATTCACTTTATAACAAACGTGCTTATAGTCTTCCAGGAAGTCCTTTGTTTCCCTTGTGGGAGGTTATAAAGAGTGAAATGCCTAAAAAGGGAAAGAAAAAGCAAACGTCCAGGAACTGACATGGATAAAAAAATATAAATTGTTATTGAACAGTTATTTTTTTAGATTTTGTTAACCTTTGTAGAAATGGCCACTATTTGTCTAGACTTATTAATATTATTATTATTTTAAGTTTCGGAAAGTTTTTATTTTATTATTAGTTCCTTTATTTCTAATGTCTTTTCTAATCCTATAGCACCCCCAACACACACACAGACACACACACTGCAGACAATACACTAAACCAAGAGGCATTAAAACCTTTACTATTCCTCCATAATGCACACAAGTCAGATAACAAAGTAACATGACGTTAAAGGTCTGATTTATTACCATAGTGGTGGTTGATTAGTTTAAACTTGTACTCCTATTTCATGTCTTGTTGTTTAAAGGCAACATTCTTAAAGTATAATTGCAAATCTACTGCAGCAGGATCTTATTTGACACAGGATGTATGTTACCTGCTGTCAAATGTATTATAATAGAAATAAGACACTATTACAGTAAAAATATTCTAAATATTTAAGAGATATACTTTATAAATGAATAATTCATGAATAATTCACAAATAAACTTTTATTTTTTAAATGTTGAGGTGCGAATTTGCTGCTCTATCTGGGTTTTGGTCAGTAGAAAAGGATCAAATTTCTTGTTTCCTTGTGGAGGGCTCACCACAGGTATTTTGTTTTGTGTGGAGGTATGGCAGGCAGAGCTCCCCTCTGCGCTTCCCCTATGTCAGTTCGGGAGCACTTTTGTGGCTTTGGGGGGTGTCTCCCTTGTCTGGTCATTTTTCCGGCCTATCGGGTTTTCAGTGTGTAAATATCCACCGCTACACCTCCCTGGGACTAGGTTTGAGTTAGCCAGCTTTGGGTTGGGCAGTTAGCAGGACACCTGCCTCTGGTATCAGGATTATGGTTAATTGTGCCTGTCTTGCATGTCTAATAACAGTATAGTTGAGGATTGTATTGAGTGCCTCCAGGGAAATGGGAGGGAACCCAAGAGCTGCAGAAGCAGGAAAACCAGAGGAGGAGTTCCTCTTCTAGAGCTTCTAAGGCGGAGCTTTGATTTGAGTCATCTTACTCCCAAAACAGCTCCAGGCGGCAGAAAACACACCAACATGGGCCCAGAGCAGCAGCATTCAGGAAAGTGTTTTTTTTTTTAAACTGTAACACATTTTTTTGACAATGCAATAGTCAGTCAAGAGCAGGATGGCTGACCCATGGTCTTCCAGAAATACTACCAGATTCTCTCTATCAGGTTTGTTGATTCAGATTCGGAAGTTACCTGATCAAGCCGATGAGCAGCAAATGATGCGAGAACAGCTGGAAAATGAGAAGGTTGATGCTTTTCCAGGACTTGGCTTGAGAAATCCAAAATACAACATCTGTAAGCTTATTAAAAGAGCTCATAAATGATACAAACGTTCTCCAGATCATTCTTTCACACAAGGTTTAAAGAGTTTGAGTTTTTATAAACATGAGAGACTCCAAATAAAAGTGGAAAGCACCTAAATTCCCTGCAGCTAAGTATGTATGAGCCATGCTCAAGATGCACTTGACCAGGTTTATGCATGTCTCTGTAGCACCTTTTTCTAGCTACCTTTCATTTTGTTTCACATACACACAAAAGCACAGCCCTCTTTTCACCATGCTGTGTGCCTGCATGCGAGGCAGACCGGCGGTATTGCAGTTGGCTGTGTTATTGATTGACCGGTTCCCCAGGGGCATGTGATGCAGGCTGGCCAAGTGGATTTTCCACCTCATGCACACACCAACACTGATACATAATTTCACTTCAGGAGTCACGGACACAGCGGTACAGAATCGAGGGAAGGGGTACGCTGAAACACACCTACACTGTGACTGTAAGGTGGAGCATTGTCTTGTCACTGATGACAGAAATGTGACTTTAAGATATTTCGGAAGTTTAACAACTCCATGATGTGTAGAAATCGCCGGCACACAGATGCACATGCACCCATATTTATTATGCAAATTTAAACTTATCAGTAAAAACAAAACCCTGACATGAAAAAATAGAACTACAATATTGAAGAATTGCACACCAAAATTCACTGAAATACTGTAAAGTCTTATTTATTTATTTATTTTTAATAACAAGTGGGACTGCTACCCATACTCCAAAAACGGAGTCATTTCAGCAGGCCTCAATGACAGAGATGGGAGTTTTACATTTGTTTGACAAAATTTTGGATCACTTTCATCATTAAGTTGTAAAACTACGTTCACACCAAATGGGATTCAAGGGTCAGGGGTGTCCAGTTTTAATGTTGATCCAATGTACAGACACGATCAGAGGTCATGCGGTGCGTTACCGCAATTAAGGTGCTCCGTCTGAAATGCACCTTGTTTTGCGCGGGGAGTCCGTCTCACAACCGTGTGAGTTTACTTTGTCTCGATTGCATCTCCGATCCGTTCCTTCCCTGGCTCCCGGGAGAGTGGTTTGCTCTGCCATCCCTCTATCTAGAACTTCATCCAAAACTCTGACAGTAAGACCAGTTTTGTGTCACAAACGATGTTTTTGTACTATCAAAATTAAACATGTGGTAGTCCATGGCAAAAATGGATAACTGTGTTATCTGTGGTGTTAATGTGTGTCATCACGTGGGCACGTCACTTTAAATTTAAAACAAAGGTTTATACATTATTTTTAAAAGCATAGCGGGAGTTTTTATCTTGAAACTTGGACCATTTTTTTATGGCTCTGGCTTTTTGGCACAACATTGACGCATGAACGGACTGGAAATAGAACTCCTGTGCAAAGCTTGGATTGCTTTGTGGAGGGACGGCTGTCAGCTGCAGACATGACAGAGGCGGTGTAATTATTCTGATTGATTAATGAATGTTTGGATACGTTTTGCAGATGGTAGACGTACTAGTGTAAATCAGCCTTTAGAGCATCGCGACGTGTCCAGAGTGTAAATATCTGAACTTTACCAAAGAATTCATGTGAGGTCAACAAGACTCTGCTTTGGCCCATGACATGTTGATTTAATCAGCAGGTGGAGTCCAAAAGCAACATGGATGGGAAGCTAATCGTTGTCAGTTGTTCTCCTACTGAACTTTATCATTTTATTTGGTCAGACAAGATCAGGCCAAGTAGACTTTCCCAAAAATCTCAGGGGAGTTTATGTTCTCTCTTTGCACATCTGTTTCCTTCGCTTATTACAGTTTTCAAAGTTTGTTTTTATCGATCTAACGCCTTACTGGACTTGTAGCCTGTCTGGAGCGTAACACACTTAGGCTCCAGAGTAATTAGGTGACCTCAGAACACATGGAACCTCACATGTGAGAAATTAAACAGTATTTTTGTAAAGACGTTCAGCTAAATGGTATTTGAAGTTCTATTAGAATTGACTGCTTTGCTGACGGCCTGTTTGGTCTGTCAGTGTGTTATAAAAAGTCTGGCTCCACTCAGCTTTAAGTCACTGAAGTCATCAGGTTTATGTGCAGTTATTGTGCCAGAATCTGCTGGACCTCAAATTCTATTATTCATTTGGCTTGCATCGAAGCCTTCAAAGGGACCTCAAAGTCATATTCAGGTTGTAAGAATATCTGGTTAAGTGAGATGATATTGAATTGTATTGATTTCAGTGGAGTCATTTCAGGAAGATCAAGAAACTTAATATAAAATCAAGACATCATGAGAGGCTTTCAGACAAGTTTTTTTTTTCTTTTTTTTTTTTTTTCACAAAGATAAAATTATACTTTACTTTCTGCTTTATGTTTATCAGAAAGATTCAAATAACATTAAATGTCTATTTTTTATTTTTTCTTGCCTCATATCTATTTTATGGTCAGTCACAAAACTTTAGAGGTATCAAAAGGGTCTGCTGAGCCCCAAATATGCTGCAGAGGCTCAATCTGTATGCTTTTCCACATCCACTCTCACCTATTAGTATGACTGTCCCTTTTCTTTTAATCAAAACATATAAACACTTCAATATGTTGTTTTGCTTTTCCTTGGAAAGTCCAAAAGGTACATTGAATTATATTTACAAAACATATGATTAAAAAAGTTGAACTTTTTTCTGACTGAATTGATTAGAAAATATATTTATATACTATATTTATATAGGATATTTATAAGTTCCAGTTCTCTAGATGGGCTACAAGATGCCAGAAATCCCATCTGGTAGGAAGTGGATCTTGTTAAATATGACTTAGAAAAAACTCTACCTGAATTTCAATACCGTTTCATTGTAATAAAATTGTCAAATTTAGTTTATTTAATGATCAAAATGTTAAGCACTGCAAGTGTATCTCATATATAAGTTGCTTCCACCCAGGTAAATTTGTAGTGCTTTTATTTTGGTAACTTCAAATACATAAAGGGAACAGTCAGCATTGTCTGACTTCCACAACAAAATCAATTTCAGTATATGAACAAAAAAATGGAATGTATGTGCCTTAACCAATGAGGTTGTAAAAGTATGATTGATTGAAATAAGAGCACTTCTTATTTTCAATATTGCTTAATGTAGCTTCTCCAGTACTTTAAAACAATTAAGGCAGATCACTAATGTGGCATGAGTGAGGGGTCAGAAGATTTTGTATGGTTTTCCTCTGGGAAATCTGTGTTGGCTTCAAAGAAATTAAAAACAGACTGAGTGTAAAATAGTTAAATAAGAAAATAATGAATTTCCAATTGAAAAACCAGATTTGTTTGTTAACTTTTCATAGGCTCTGCAATAAAGTTCACCTGGAGTTCGAATATGAGTTTATTTTCAGAGACTCAGCAATACAATACTTTTCTTCCATCTTCTGCAATCAGTATCACTGTACTGTAGTTTCAAAAGTGTCTTTTTCTGCACATATTGAAAGTTGATGCAGTTTCTTGCTGGGTCCTTCCCACATGGAGTTTGCATGCTCTTCCTGTTGGTTTGCTCTGGGGACTCCAGACTTTATAGGCTAAACTGGTCTGTCTGTGTGGCCCTGCAATGGAGGGGCAAATGGTACCTCTGCCCTGAATTATCTGGGGTGGACTCCCGCATCCCCATCCACAGATGCTGCACAGGATTACGAGGTTATAGAAGATAGATGGATTCTACTAAAAGACAGATGCAATATGAGGGTATAGCAGGCTTTTGGGCATTTAAAGAGACATTTTAAAAGCAAAGAGACAATAAGTGACGGTGCACACTTTTTTTTTTAAACTCTTCTTTATTCCTTTACACAGTACATTAGGGCAGAGTGACATTTCCCACTGGTTTTCCACTTGTCAGCTTTTTAAGCAAGTGAATGCTTTGTCTGTGTTCATTTCATGTTGGGATTTGTAGAGAGAGAGAGAGAAAAAAAAAACAGCCTGGAATTAACTTCATATCCATCATATCCCATTGTGCTATTTCACACAAAATATAGAAAACACACAGGTAGACAGATTGGAATTCCATAATAAGCAACCCAATTTTCTAACATTTCCCTTCAGGCTGAACCTGTTCATGCAAATGTGCTCTTTTTTATTAACTCAAAAATAATGAAAGCTATTTCATTTGTAGCTGTTCTGACAGAAGGAAATAAATGAAAACACGATCATTAGGGTTCCTGGAGTTTTAATTTACATGATAAAACATTTGTACCGTCTTATCAGGGATCAATTTACACAATCCTGGATTCACTCAACATGATTCTGCGATTAATCCCACCCAACATGTTTCACAGAGATTTTACAGTCTAACTTCAGGTGGAAAGTAATTATTTCTGAGATTAAGAAAAGATCACTATATCCAAAAAAAAAGCAACACAAACAAAACAAAACAGGAATGTGTCCTTCTCCATCCTCATTCAGTTCTCATTAAGATCATTGCGTCATGCATTATGCTGTAGGGTTGAAAGCAAACACGTATTTGTAAAAATTTTAGCAGAGCATTACATTTCAATAAGTCTTACAAAAAAGCTTCTCAACAACAAAGCTGTTATATCTAGATTTTTCTTTTCTTTTTTTTTTTTCTTTACTAATGCACATCAGACACAAAATCTTAATAGTAAATAAGGGACATCTTTGATTACTTTTTTCAGATTTTGTACAAACTATTCCATATGCAATTTTTTGTGCTGCTGAGAAAAACATTAAGGCATACCAAATGTTTTTTAAACTTAATGACTGTTTCAGTTTAAGTTTAATCAGGGTCAAAATAAAAATGGCCATCTGGGCTCATTTGGAGGTCATAGGGTGAGAGTCCAGTGACAGGGTGACAGGCGGGTGGCAGAAAGGCAGCAGCACAATAATTCACTGATAGAAGGGTCTCCATGCAAGGTCCCAAAATCATCTTATTATCACCTATTTCAGACTGCCCCCCCCCCCTGCCTACGTGCTGCTGTCTCACAGCCACCGTCCAATTGTTACAAGTCATACAATCGCAGCGTGGGCGCACGATAAGGGC
The DNA here is from genome assembly GCA_023969325.1 of Oryzias curvinotus. Taxonomy (NCBI): domain Eukaryota; kingdom Metazoa; phylum Chordata; class Actinopteri; order Beloniformes; family Adrianichthyidae; genus Oryzias; species Oryzias curvinotus. The sequence continues at coordinate 29,230,580 of CM043715.1, read as the reverse complement.
TGTTGACATGGTCCGTGAGCCCGGCGATTATCAGACGCCAATTTGACGATCCCGTCCACTGTGGGTCTTGCATGCAAATGGGGAGATGACATTGATGCTGCTAAAAACTTGTGGCATTGATAGCACCACAGTGACTCAGAGACCTGCTTCTTGATCAACTGCAGTTGATGCTGAGAAGAATACGAAGAAGGCAGAGTATTGTGCTCGCTCTATACTACAAAAAGAAGAATTTCATAATGGAATCATTCCCACCTGGCCTACGGTCACCGCCTACATTCATGACCATGCCAACAAATTTTAAAAAATCTGCCATTGCCCTCCCATCGCACGGTGGCAGTTATATTTATGACCATAGGGGCGGCCGTGGTGCAGAGGTAGGGCGGTCGTCCCATGATCGTAAGATTGCAGGTTCGATTCCCCCCTTTCACGCCCATGAGTCAAAGTGTCCTTGGGCAAGACACCGAACCCCACCTTGCCTCTGGTGGTAGGCGGGCGCCTGTGTTTGGCAGCGGAGCCGCCATCATTGTGTGAACGTGCGTGTGACTGGGTGAATGGGTCTGTGACTGTAAAGCGCTTTGTCCTTGTAGGAAGAAAGGCGCTATATCAGTATACGCCATTTACCATTTACCATAGCATAACCAGTACACTTGTGAAAAATGTGTTTTGTGATATTTAATGATCTCTCACGTTTCTTGAAAATGTGATCCTGTAATATGACCATTCTATCCGGAAAATGAGGGAAATGCTGGAAGTAACCAGTCATTTAATCTTCTTTTTTTAAGAAATGTATCAGTTTCTGCTGTGCACTGTGAATTTGAAGCTGCATCCCTGTTTTTAGCTAAAATCTGATCGGAAAACCACACAAAGAAATGAGCCTTTGGTCTTAGAACCCATGTGTGGCGTTTGCGGTTTCTTGACTCCTGCAGATACGGTATCTGATCACCCTCAAAGGTCAGCAGCCAGATCCAGTCACATCCATTTGCATTGTATGCATGTCTATTAACACCTCACCTTTCCATGCAGCCTTACCAGGTGAAGAAGGTGACAAAATCAAATGATATAGAAATTCCTAAGGCAATGACTTTCAGCAGTACACAGCAGAAATAAAGATAGTATGTATCATACATTTACAGGAAAGCTTCGTGAAAAAGTAGAATAGTCCTACAGTACAGTAGCTCTAATTAACTTCCAAGTGTTACGTGAACAGTTATGTGGATGTGACTGATCATGCATGCTTATGTCAAACTGTGTGTTATCGTCTGAAATCACAAAGTCTTCATCAGTGGTTAAAACACACTCATTAAGTCTGAGCAGAGACATGCACAGGAAAGCGGATTTACATGCAATGCAGGAACTGGGGAGGGCATCGGCTCGCACACGCGTGCCGCAGCCTACACGCAGAGTGACTCATTAACGCTACATTATACTCAGCACATTCTGCTGTAATGGAACACGATGGAAAGCTAACAGTTCCTCGTCTCTCCCCACTAAATGATAAATGACAGTGTAAGTTGAACACTGGAATGATGAATGAGGGATCAAATCACTGGTTTCATTCTAAATTAGGGAACTCAAAGCGCTATTTTTAAAAGCAACTGACAAATAACAAAAACATGGCAAGCACTCTAAAAGCAAAGGCATTCATATACCCTATTTTCTGCACTATGGGGCGCACCGGATAGTGAGCCGTACCGTCAAATGGTCTATTTTGAACTATAAAGTGAGACAAGTCAGAGATGAGTCGGTCAGACTGTATTTACTGTGTTTACAGTAACTCTAGAACTTGTTTGTGACGTGATATCCACATTAGAAGCATTTGCAACATGTAAAACAAGAAAAAAACCTTTATGTCACTATTCTAATTTCCAAACGTGTTAGTAACATGTAAAAAAAATAAAAAATAAAAAAAAATCTGTATCACTAGATACTAGCCATATTGGCTTTTTTCACAATAACACCCAACCAAGCATTTTTTACCTCTTAAAATTGCTTTGACATAAAAAAAACAGAACCAGAATGACTCATTATATACAAAAAAAAGTGTGTTAATAAGGTGGGTGTTGGGCCTCTTCTTTAAAGACAAGTAAAACATTTATAAACCAATGAAGGAGTCAATGCAGCAGTATTTAAAAGTGGTGTAATTAATTGCTGGTTAATTGCTGTCGGTGCAGTTGGAATGGACTTCAGCAGGCATTCTGCCAAAACCAGGGAAGTGTGTGAGACATGGAACGACGAGATGATCTGTGATAACTGAGTGCTGCAGGTACGCAATGCGCTCTGAATAAAATGTTAAAACTGAGAGGGTCTTTTCAATTAGTTGGTCTTTTTTTCTCTCAGTCCAGATCTTAACTTGTTTTGTGTTTTGAACTTGGCAGTGTTGCAGATTGCAATCCTTCAACTGTTATCTCCATCTGGTAGGGCACCACCCATTAAGACCTGATAGAGCTCCACTCGCATGGAACAAGCAAACTGATGCACGATGAAAGGATTTCAGCCTGAAAAGTTTTGTTTTTTTTTCCCCTAATGGTGTTGCCTACTCTGTTTATGCTGGTGAGTTGATATAAAACCTGTTTAAGTTCAAGAAAACATCATCAAAAAAGGTATTGTAGAAAGATTTTAAACTGTAATGCCTTGGTTTTATTCTTATTACTAAAAGTTAAGTGTAGTATTTACATTCATTGTAATAGATTACGAATATACTTTACTTTTTTTTCTGTTGGTAGGAAACTTTTCTTGAAGAGGAAAAAAGAAGAAAATATTTAAATTATTCAACAGTCAACCAGCCTGGGAACCATAAAGATTTAGTTTTCAATCGGTTCATTTATTGAGAGCTTGCTTCTTATTGGACTCAGTACTGTCCCACTTTAGCAAAAAGAATCCCTCTGTTAATAAAAATGCATTAGGCAGACCTAGACGAGAGTCTGCTCTGCTCCCTAAACTCTATTTACTAAATGAATGTGCAGAAATTCATCCATTTATCTATTTTCAATACCTTCTCCATTCGTTTCAGAACTGCGTGCAATGCCTGTAGGTGAATGAAATAAATGAATAATTTAAGATTAAAAAATCTAATGTTCATCATTCAGAAATGCAAAAGATGCCCCAGAAACGGCTTTTTCAGCGTCCACTTTTACTCCCTGCAGGGTCGCATTTAGCTTGCCTGTAGCAGTGACAAAACGGATTTGATAAATACGTACAAAAATCTACATTGCAATGCAACAACAAGGCAGTGCACCACTAAGGAGGACGGTTGGGGTATAAATCTGGTACATGTGAGATGTGGTTTACACAGGATTGGTGTTTAAAATGTAGGGCAGCTTGAACCAGCTGACTTCCACAACTTATCTAAAGTTTCAATGTGTGGCGCATTCACTTTCTGGTTCAAAACCACTGCCAACAAATAATTCTTCTGCTCCACTTTCCTTATTTTCCCATATATTTTTTTTCTTTTTTTTCCCCTTTTTTTCCCATATAAAAACTGGTATTTAATGGTTTTTGCTCAGCAACTAATTGCAAGTTGTACTGTCGCTACTGTATAAAGTACGTATTTATAATCAATATAGTCATATTATTAAAACTTGTTAGAATAATGCCAGAATATCATCAGACTTTTAGACTACAGTAATTCCTCCTTTTTCTGAAGAAGTGAAATTCAACCATTCAGGGGAGGTGGTTTGTATGCATGGATGCTCCACTGATTATCTGCTGACAGTTCTCAACATCTGTTGTGATGAGAAGCCATGGCAGCGGAAGAGCTGTTTACACACAGGAGCAAATGATTGAGTTTTCCAAAGAGCTCACGGCTGCGTTCACATCCCAAATCCCACACAAGTTAAAAGGAGACATGGCTGATGTATGGTTAAAAAGAAAGTTGAAACATCTTCTTTTTTTTTCCATGATGCTCATGGGGAATGTGAGATCACTGACATGAAAAATGAGCAAAATTGGAAATGTAGGATTGTGTTTTTAACAGGAAAATAAACGCAGGAACTTTTTGCCAGGCTGTTCGAAGATCTTTAAGTAACTCAGAACCTTAGCAAATGAATATAACTTATAGTTTGGGACAACAATGATGCAAATATTACTAAACTCAATAAATAAAAATGCACCAACAAGTCTTTTCAGTTTTGTTTCCAAAAGAAATGGTCAGACCTGTCATGCACCATCACATTTGGGAAGATGACCTTGTGTGGACTTCCTGCACCAGCTGTTTTCTATTTATTACACTATTAAAACACTTAAAAGTTAGTCCCTTTTAAACTATGGTGTTAGGTTAACAATAACACAAGTAGGTTATTTTTACCTATTGAGTTTTTAGTGTGTATTATCAAGGATCATGCCACACACCGGTTCTGTCAGGTTTTTAAGGTTTCCTTTAATGATGTTTCTCTCTCAGATGATTGTTGATTACTCATTCTAGGCTTTTTGTCATGTTGATTACCTCAGCATCCTATCTGACAATGTGTTGTTTTGCCTAAATCATTCTTCTTATCATTACACATGAAGGAATAATAGTCCATCCTCTTGGGGAAAAAAAAAGACTTTAAAAGACATCTTTGGATTTGTTTCTGTTGTGTCTGGTGACTCTTCAGTTCTGTCTACCCACATCCCAGCAAGCTTGCTCTCAGAGCATCACAGCGATAACCTTTTACTTTAAGATTCCTCTAGGATACCTGGCTCTAAAACTTGGATTTCCCTTAGTAAAATATATCAATTTCGTTCATAAAGCTTATTTTCTCTCCCATTCAACTAACGGCATGAAAGCTACAAAGGGAGGTTAACAGGAATCCAAAGTACAGAAACTTTCATTTTCTCAGTATTTGTTCAGTTTTTACTCTCGCCTAACAATTACGATGTTGATTTCCAAGGCCACAGTTTAATTTCATCAAACCCAGCAGGAAATAACTTTCTATAGTTTTGGTCTTGATTTATTAAGACCATTTGTTCTGTTTGTTGCTGTTACTTTTTTTTTTCATTTGGTCGTTAGCTGAGATTAAGGTTTTGCCAAGTAAGTGCAGCCGAGTCGCTTACCTCTGATTTCTTTGTCCCCTGCTTCTTAATAATACTGAATTTCAAATGACTAGAACGAGAACATTAGACATTGGCAGACGTTGTTGCTCTAAAATAATGGAGAGTTTATAAAACAGACTCATATCTCAGGTATGACATGGATATTCAGCTTTGTTGTTCCCTATAAGTATGATAATTATAATTATTATTTTAATAATGGGTTGGATTTTCTGCGCTTTTACAGACTCTCGAAGTGCTTATGTGTATCCATTATTCATTCACTTAATATATGTTTATGAAATTGTGCAGAGCTTTACCTTGATTTGCCTAATATGATCTTATATAATAACGTTAAATGCTAATGTACTTTTATGCCATTGCAAACTTTTCATTTCTTCACATAGAACAAAGAATAAAGAAAAAGTTTGTTTGACAAAAGCCTTATCAACATTTAAAACTTGGTTTATTTTAAAATGTTACATACTGTATATGTAGCAATATATGCAAAATATATGTAAAATGTTAGATATATGTAATAGTATACTATTCACAATGAATGCTCATCGTAGCCTAAATTTAAATCTTGTGAACTGGAAAATAACACAAATAGCTGTCTAATTTTGATGTCAGAAACAAATAAGTCTGATCCTCTCATTTGGGCTGTAAGGCTAGAGAACAAGGATCCACAGGTTGTAGTTTACACTTTACTCTTTACAAGAGTTTACAAGGGATTTGGCTAGTCACAATGAAGTAATATTACAGTTTTTAGAATGTGATAGGAGACCACATGTTACTGCTTTTATGACAGGAGCCTGCATTTGGGCCAAAAACTGGACTTTGGACATGCCCGATGTAAGCATATCAAAATTATGCTTTTTTTTTTTTTTTTTTTCTAATAACTAAAAGGAGTGTAAAATCTTTCGAACATTACATGAGTTGAGTTTGGCATTGTTTACAAGGAACCTCAAATTTTGCCTGTAAACATTTTGATATCTAAAATATGCAAAGCAGTGCAAAGAATAAGAGCCAAATGTAAATTCCAAACCAAATGCGGACGTTGTGTCAGATGGGACTCTTAAATCGGAGAATATTGTTGAAAATATATAATAATATGATACAAATCTTAATCTGAGAGATTAGCATCCATGAAATGACGATTCTAATCGTATTTCGGGCGATAACTCGTAGCAGTGTTTACAGCTTACCCTAGGGCGGTTCAGTCAATTAACGCACCTGCTCAGCGTCCTATTTAAGCCCAGGTGCGCAGGCGTTCATTCTCTTTTTTACCTTCAGCGCTCATTCTTCGCCCCACCCTCCTCCCCGGCTTCCACCTGTGGGCTCCGTAAAGGGGGGTTTTTGTTACCCGAAAGTTTTATGGAAATCTCTCATGGAATTGAACGGAGCCTTATGCCAAACCAAAAGATGTGAATGCCAACTAAAGTATGTGGAAAATGTCAAATAAATATTTCTTACTGCAAGAGTTGTCTGACTGAAATCCCTCCAAATGGAAAATTATGGGTACTAAAATGAATTTCTATTGTTTCTTTGAAATGTTCAAAACCCTAGCTGTTGTCCAGCCTGTATGTTCAGATTGAGCAGAGAGGCTGTACCAGATATCACACGCATGCACGCACACACTGTAGAGTTCTGTGTAACCATGAAGCAAAAACATAATTTCTCATAGTGTATCACAAATTTCAACTGCTGGAGTAATTTCTTTGACAGCAATATTGCAAATAATTTTAAGTTATTTCAAAATTTAAATAATTAAATATTTTTGACTAAATTCAAAACTAATATTACTGAAGTCCTGTAAATGAAAGAAGATATTGGTTAGCACATACAATCTTACTGGCACGTCACTGCAGAACGTATTGCTACTTTGGCAAGCATTTCTAAACTGATCAGTCAGCGCCTCAGCACCAAAGCAGAAGGGAGCATTAGTGCTATTTGTCTAAGACAAAACACCCACTTAAAGTTGTCATAGTTTGATAAATCACTAACACAGAAGTAGCGCACAAGCCTGCAGTGATCTAAAAGTGAGAAGGGCTAAAGAAAATGTTGCACACAACTGTCTTTAAAATTATAATTATGTGAAATTGGAACTTATTTATGCAAGATCAGCACAAGTCTGGAAACTCGTCTCAGCAGGTTAGAGTTTGGTGCAAGATCATGATAATGCCAAGCACCTCTATTAAAATGTACCCACAAAGACTGCAACAGTGTAGCACAATATAAAAATAGCTTTTTTGCTACAAAGAGGGAATTCCTCATATTGGTAAAGTAGCTGGCAAGCAAGCAAAAAGCTGAGCATGTAATTTCATTGTCAGCTAAAATAGAACCTAGATCATAAATCTTGCAGCAACAATTCACAGAGGTGGTCTTCGTGGATTGCTGACATCTTTTTGAGACAGCGGTACAAAGGCTCATGGAAGCTTTTCTCTCCTCTACAAAAGTTATCCAAAACTTTAGAACTGAACTCTGGACACATTTCATATCCCACTAATGTTCTGCAAAGGTCTGAACCACCTAAAGGCAAAACAGTCAGAAACCTGAGAAACCACAGCTTGTGGTACCAGAGGATTTCCCCGACCAACTGATTAAGAAGCTAAAGCATCTGCTAAATGCTAAAAACATCTAATCCATCCATGAAAATAGTGGAGCCTTTTAGGCAACTTGAAGGTGAGGTACACTCTGGACAATTTGCCTGATCATCACTAAGCCATTACTTATAATTCACTAATTAAGGACAATAATTCATAGATCAAACCATGATTAATATATTGTGTTTCAATGGTTGATACAAGTATGTTTTTTTACTGGATGTTAGGACATTTTTCAACTAGTTTTACTTTGCAAATAAGAGCCTTCACCCTTTACTTGAAGATTAATATACTGCATATTACAGTAGTGCATTCGGTTTACTTATAATCTAAACTTATTCTGCAATTTTAGAGTGATAATTAAACCAATACTATTTTGCAAAACTATACAGAGGACATGAGATATCATTGTAACCTTTATTGTGGCCAGTTTGTACCAAGTCCAGGGGAGTTTGTGAGCATTAAAGGGATTTTATATAACATAAAGCATTGTAACATTAGAAGGACAAGTATTAGTACCTTTTTTATTTCACAAAGTAATGGTAGCCATGAAAAGGGCCATCAGGGAAACCAACTACAGCTAAAAGCTTCAAAGGTTGAAACAGGTTAAGCTTGATGGAAAGAAGAAGCCATGAGCTAAAAGCAACTGTGCTCAAACAATCTCTGCTAGAACTGTAGCCTCAGCAGAAGAAGAAACTAAAATTTCAGGAACACTATTGACAACATTCAGAAGGGATGTGTAATAGAACAGCTGTCAAACTGTAAGATGTCTGAAGGATAAGTGATCAACCACAATGAAGAAGATTGTTAGCTTTCACAAAAAAAGGAAGTGACAGCACAAGACATGGTCAAGATGATCTGCTGCAGTTCAAACAGAGCATCACAATGGGAAAGAAAGAGGATTTAGGTGTCTTTGAAATGACATGGTTGTTGGTGCCAGATGGGCTGGTCTGAGTATGTCAGAAACTGCTGATTTACTGGGATTTTCACCCACAACCATTTCTAGGGTGGTTGTGGCAGGATGGACATAAGGCAGGATCCACCCTGCCTTGTATTAACAGTTGAGACTGGTGGTGTAATAGTGTGGGGTATATTTTCTTGGCACTCTTTGGGCCCCTTAGTACTTATTGAGCATGTTTACAATGCCTACCTGAGTGATGCTGACCATATGTCATAAAGCTGGAATCATCTCAGACTGGTTTCTGGAACATGACAATGCGTTCACTGGACTCAAATGGCCTCCACAGTCACCAGATCTCAACCCAGTAGATCACCATTGGGGTGTGGTGGAACAGGAGATTGGCATCATGGATGTCCAGCAGACAAATCTGCAGCAACTGCATGATTATGTCATGTCAATGTCGATTAAACTCTCTGAGGAATGTTTCCCTTGTTAAATCTTTGCCATGAAGGATTGAGGCAGTTCTGAAGGCAAAAGGGGATCCAAACTGGTGTTAGCATGGTGGATCCAATGAAGTGGTCAGCAAACGAATGTACCTGTATTGAGCCCATATTCAATCTGACTTTAGACTTGAGTTTAACCGTATTTTAATCATGTTCTCAGTGTTCCAGGAGCTTAAATGATTTCCCAACAGTTTCCTTATTTTGCTAAGTACAAACTAATAAGTGACTAGACGGTTAGAAAAAGACTTAAAAAATGAGACTTTTTTCCCTCTCATGTTCTAGTATACAGTAACATATGGGCACTATAATGTTGGCATGTCCCCCTCCAGCAGTTGTCAATCAGATCAAGATAATTAAAGTAAGAGTGCCAATGGGACAGCTGTAAATGTCTCCCCCTTGGCTTTCAAGTATCAAAACAAGGTTTAATTTAACAGCTAGTATGATCAACATATGGTTGGAGTTGTTCTTTTGAGACAAATTAAACCTGATTACTCCTAGCTGACAGTTTACTATTTGAACTACATTCGGTTAACGGTTGCTTGGAAAAGGGGTTCAGTATAGTGCCATGCTCAATACAGGAAATAATGAGGATAAAGGCTTTATAGTACACTAACTGAGAATAGCATATTTTTCTGCCATGTCCAGCAATCTCTGCAAACATACTAAACAGTGCATGTGGTAAACCTTAGCTTTGCAATTACATGCATATATATATATATATATATATATATATATATACATATATATATATATATATTCTTTTATGATAAGGATGTGAGAAATGGAAGGAGTTGGTCGACCCGGGGAAAACCTTTGATGTTGCATCTTGTCAACCTGGTTGTTGTCAGCTTGAAGATTTTTAATGTCAAAGCAAAAGCGGAGAAAGCAACTGAAATATATGTGACACAGCCTGGAGCATGCAGTATGGGTAATGAGGTCAGAACTGCAGGGTGCAGGCAGGCTCATGGTTTACTTAAAGCAAGCTATTGCCTTCTGTGTACTCTGGTCAGTGATTTATAGCATCTGTTTTTCTTCCACTTCAACGCAAAATCAATGCATAATGAAAAAAGCTGTAGAAATGTGCAGAAGTCCAAACTGGTGTAGTGAAAGCGAGTAATGGTAAATGCTATCAGATTGAACTGTTTTTTCATTTTCTCAAAGGGTAAAGTTCTGATGGCAACACAGCAATTGCAGATTCGCATTTGTGTTTTTACTTTAAACCTCGCACACACATCTGTACCATGCTAAACACGTTTGTGTGTCAGTGTTGTGATTATTACTGCAGGAACCGGCTTCCTCACACCCCTACTGTGACCCAGAATTGCTACGAGGTGTCAGTAAATGGGAAATGAGAAGATGGTTGTTTTTATCAGAACGCTGTTTATTTATTCCTTCAGTGACGGATTTGCGAAACAAAGCACCCTGTGGCAGATGGTGCAATAATCAACCACTGCAATGCAAGGAAATTATGCACAAGATTTTCCTTTGCAGAAGAGTTGAAAGTTTTTTTTTTTAGGATTTACAAAATAGAGGGACAATGATTCACAAGCAAGTTTATCTTTCATGATTAAAAAATGTGATTTGTTCTAAAAATAACCCTCAGTTCTCTCAAGAGACTTGCATTTTCCCCATGAAGCTGCAGCCAATAAATTCTTGGCTGAAACTAAGAACAAGGAATTGCTTAATCTCCAAAATAGAACCATTCTTTCTAGCAGCACCTTTCATCGTGCTTGCTGTTCTCATTTGTGCGTCTGTGCCAATAAAATCCTTGATTCAGTTTCAAAGAGAAACATGTTCAACAGAGGCAAGGAAGCCATAGAAAAACCTCGAACGTGATTCTTTTTGCAGTCGTCTTTTCATTAACAATACACACCTGCTGGTTTGATCTATCTCAATAACACAGGAGATGTCACTGGCAATACCTAAATAACACACACTCTTTGACATACCGTAACTCCTCCGATATTCACATGATAAACGTGACTCGGTTTATTCTGATGTGAAAATAATGGCTTTCATTGGTATGCAACATGTTACTAATGTTTAGTGTTGCATAACGGTGGCTTTTCTCGAATCAGTTTACTTTGTGTCAATTGTGTAAACACTTTTTTTACTATGCAGTTTTGCACATCTTTCTTCTGCTTCAGAAACAGCTGGAATTACATTAAATGCAAGAGTTACGGTAGTGGAAAGAGTGTAAACATTGGAGCTTGTTAAAGGGTTAACTTATGGGTCTCCCTTATCTCTTTCATTTCAACACAGGCAGGCCTGTGTGTGAGGATATTGGCCTTGGTTTCTTTTTGTTTTATTATATAATTACTTGTGGTTCCTTTTTTCAGTGTGCTTTATATTTACTTTTTCTCCTATAAAGGTTCTGTTATCACCTTAACTGTTCAGCTCTTAATTTGCTGACACCTGGCTTGCTAATTAGTTGCTTTGTCAGAATTTCTTTGACTTTTGAGTTCACCCCAGTCTGATCATTTTATCATTTTCTGTTTTATGCTGTTTTTCATCTTTTTATGTTCTTCTAGGCTAACACTTTTTTATTCTTGGATGGTCTGCATGTTTGGCAGATGAAATACTACTTAAACTCTACAGTCAGTAGTCTACTGATATCCCCCCTCGAGTCTTCTGTATACTTGATGCTGACTTTAGTAGTGATAAATATGACAAAGGTTCAACAAAAACCAGCCTAACTGACCATTTGATCCTCACTGGCTGTATCTTTATTTCTGTTGAGCTCTGATAGGTTGACAGAACTTTCCGTCTGTGAAATAGTAAATGGCTAACAAGTTTAGCCGAACATTTTCATACGTAACGTTGTAAAAAGAGAAAGCACAAACAAAACTGTCCAAATTAGGAACATTTGATGTATTTTATAGCTTTATTAACAATGAATCTTAATGATTTCTTCCAGTCTGGTATCAAAAAAATGTCCATAGCTAAACTTATTTGCAAAAACTATTAAAAATTACATGGCTTACACAGACATTCTCATAATGAAACAGATCCCCTTTTATATATTGTCTTATGACAATAAATATTTTTTATTTTTTTTGCCTGTATTTCATGGACACTTAGAAAAATAAGCCAAGCAATTTGGGATTAATTTTTAATACCAAATTTCATGTTTTCAACAGTCATGTTCATGAAACCCAAACAGTGACAAATATATACAATATTTTCTTTTTTTGTTATATTGCATCACTATCCAATGTTTATGTTCAGAACAAGAGCTATTGAGTTGATCCCTGCAGCCAGTCACACAATCCTCAACAGAACACAAGACGTTTCTGATGAGACGAACAGCAGATACAGCAAAAAAAAAAAAAAAAAAAAAAACTTTTGGAGAACAGTTTTAAATTTAGAACTGTTTGTTGAATGTCTCTTCAATAAAAGTTTCTAATCTTTGGTCATTTTTTCCCCCACCATTTTCCTTTATCACCCACAATCTGTGAAAATGGAGGCAGCCAAGCACATCACACATTTTTCTGTCTAGCCTCATCATACTCAAAAAAAAAAAAAAAAAAAAAAAAGGCCTCTTTCACCCACTAGCATGCAGTCATGCACACTGACTCTGACTCCCAAACACACCCACAGTTTGATATTTTCTCCTTAGTGAATTGTAAAAGACAGTTCTGCTTGGTTCTATTTAATGACTCACAGTTTCTGGGGGCTGCAACAATCCAGGCCACTGCCATGTGTGCATCTGTGTGTTTTTGAAACCAACTTTTTTTGTCCTCAATCATGCATGTGCTTGTCCCAAATGTTGTCATGTGTCCTACTCTGACAATTATCTGGAGGGAAGTCATAGTTTTAGAAAACTACTTTCCCTTTATGTCATCTAAGTCAGTGTTTTTCAACTAGTGTGCCTGTGCGGAGATGGTCAGGTGTGCCGTGCAAAATTACCCATTCACTGATTTAAAAGCATTTCCCATCTCCAGGATGTCAGCTCTGTGTTCATCCAAAAAGGGCCTGATAAAACACTGAGTAGTTAGGAATATGACAGATCGTAAAATACTTTTTTCTTTGTGTTTATTTGATTCTGTTAAATACATTTTGATTGACGGTATTGCGATTTAGCCGCAGCTTCAGCTCTGTTTTCGGAAAAGTCCCGCCCCTTCAACTCTCCCTGCCAATCATTCTTTGACCCCTAATCATATGTCACCAATCAGAAGTAGTCAAAGTCTTCATTTCCTTGTTCCGATTTAGCTCATAAAGTTCCAACAAAATTAACAGTTAAAGGTCGTTTTTAGCGGTGTAGCTTTCTGCGGGATCCGGTATCAGACCGTGGAAAAAGTGAACAAAATAATAAAGCTCAGAGACGCGAATCTTTCTGGCTTCTGCGTCACATCTCCCATAATGCATTGGGTTTAAGTGAGCGTCTCAGCGTAAAATGAGTCTTCCCTGTTAAACGTCTTGAAACAACAACAAACATGCATCAAACAATTTTTAAATCTTCTTGATAAAATCAGAGGTCAACAGTTTAACATCCAAACATCCCAGAGTTTGGTCCAAGTCATCATTCTAACTGAAACACTTTTCTAATAACGTCTGGATTGAAGGACAAATTCGTTTTCAGACCTCAGTCACTTTTGAAAAATGGAATGTTAAACTTAAGTAGAAGTATCAACAACATTTAAAAACAGGATTAAGGTGAAGTGGCCAACAGACAAGGGTAAACTAAATTGAAACAATTTATTAATCTAAAAAGAAATAAAACATTTTTGTTTTCAAAGACTTCATCTTTGATTAAGACAAAAGAAAAAATAAGAAAACTTCAACATGCTTACTTTTTGTGTAACTACAGAAAATATAAATATAAAGTTAGTCTTTTTGTGCAAAATGAATCAAACATATTGTGATCATATAATTGTTCAGAAATTACAGCTACCTTTGCACCAACATTGAAAAAATCTAATAAAAAATAGATCACGATTTAGAAAGAATTTTTTGGGGTTTTGTGAGGTTATATGAAATTGCCTGTTAATAAACTAGAGGAAAAAAACAACTACTAGGGTAAAATTTCAAATAATTTAGTTGAAAATTAATACTGAAAACTATCTTAACTCTTATTACAACTTTTAGAAAAAAACAGCTGCAACTTCCAGCTTTTTCTGCCACCATGATCATAAAAATCCATGTGAGATTGTGGAGGGACTGTACATCAATACAGACTATAGAGTTTGTCCTTTTTTACATTTTTGGATGCTGGTGTGCTGCAGGATTTTTGTCAAGGATAAAGTGTGCCTTGGCTCAAAAGAGGTTGAAAAACACTGATCTAAGTATTGGACGACCCATGAAGAGCCAAATTTGACTCAAAGCATATTAAGCTACTGAATTCTAACTTGTTTCCACCCTTGTCTTACTTATTTTTCCTGCAGCAACAAAATAATTTTACTTAAAAAAACATTAAAAGTTGATTCAAACTTAAAGGAGACGTTTGAAAAGAAGTATAGACTTTTGTTTGGCATTCAACTAAAAGACAATGGATGAAAATAAACAAAATAAATTAAATGAAGAAGAAAAAGATAAATAATAAGTCAAAGAAGAAGTCATATGATGAAAAATGAATGGCATACACCTAATACTGAGGTGAAAAAGTTTACCATGCTGGAGAGGGCGTGAGAAATGATCGCCAACATTCCAGTCAATGGCTAAACCAAACAGGACTTTCCAAGCAAATAGTTGTTCTTTCTTTTGGGATTGTTTAAAGGCCACGCACAAACACAAACTCACACACACAGCGTTGTGTATATGTATGACTCACTCATAGCTGAACTGCCTTTCTAAATATAGTGTCCCCGTTTCTTTAGATAAGCTTGGAATACTGGCATAAAAGTGCAGCAAATAATGTAAAATGTTGCATAAACTAGTTAAAAGTATTTTAAAAGGCAAAGGAAACAAAATGATCCATTTTCAAAATTCTGTTTATATAGTTGTGTACCAATATCTTTTCCGGTATAACATATATAAATAAATAAAAAAGAAATGGCTGTTCAGTCATCCGTCAAATTCTCAGCTACCTCTGTTGTTAACCACTATAACTACCTGCTCAACAAAATGGTTGGACGCATTTGAAAAACTTCCTTTTTAAAACTATTATTAAGAAACTTTATAACTGTATAACTTTATAACTCAGGCTAGTAGATAATAAAAAGAAAATAAAAATCATTGCTTTTTCTTGTCTTTCTTTTTTTTCTTTGCCTTGGTGGCGTTATTGTAATGGAATAATACATGTTTGCCATGGATTTCTTTGCCTCCCAAATAAATTAATAATATTATAGAATAATAATTTGGGAATAAATATGTGACAGATTCTAACCATAACATTTCTTAAAATCTATTTAACTGCGTTTCTTAAAAATCCAAGACTTTTTTCAAATTATCTATAGTAACACAAATACTCATGTGTAATTAAATGAAAACTTGCATATTGGTGCATGAACGCTGGTTTTGAAGTCCATCTCGAGCTCTATGTACAAAACGCTCTGCCATTGAAAGTGCAGCACAGGTTAAATGACAAACTTTGACTAATCACCTCTGCTTTCAGAGAGACATAAGTAGTGTATTTTTCAAAACATGGAAGTGATAACCGCAAATAATACTTGCCATTTATGTCCTGCTGGAGTTAAATGACACCATGTTTTTCATGGCAGAATAGAGCTGTGAAAGAAAAAGCCTGAAACAAGATTTGCCCCGCTTTGTTATTTAGCACCAAGCCTCTACCAACTGCGGGTACATGCGGCTAGGGGCAGACCTGTGTGAACACCATATGCTAAAAGCGTGTTCAAGAACCCACCATCCTTGAACACACATGTGTAGATAGCACAAGATTCCATCACTGGTTTGTTTAGCAGAAGTCTGGTCAGCTTGAGAAGCATGAAACTTAAACAACCATTGCATGTGTGAGTTTACTGGTTATTCTAAATATACATTTTTAGAGGCACAGAGAAGGTTGCATCATTATTACCTCAATCTACCTCAAACTTTTCCAGCTATTTGGATAAAATTGACAGTGATAGTTTGACAGCCTTTCATAAGGTTGCTTCAACCTTTTTTTAGAAGCAGATGGAGAGACATGCCATTTTGTACAGAATTTACGACTCCCCATAAAACAAAACCTCTAAAACAGGCAGGGCTCGTGCTACAATTCGAGCAGCAGGTAAAATATGATTGCATGATTGTCAAAGATTCATATTTAACAAAGTGCAATGCAGGTCAGACTCTACTATTCTGCAGAATCCAATGATGGTTGCTTGTCATTTTTATGCTATTTAATTTGGCATCCAGATATCCAAATGTGCCTTTTTTTTCCTTTCTTTTATGTGGAAGAGCTAATTTTAATTTACAAAAAGCAACAAGAAATCTCTGACTAAAAAAGTAATAGGATTTAATTAATGATTAATAAAGTCTGCCTTAACTGATCCCATTTAAAGGGAATTCTCTAGTAAATTTTCACGTAAGTTACCTTACATGTTTTGGCGGAATCACTTCCGCCTACGTCAGAGTCGTCATCAGATGGTGGTAGTGTGTGACGTCTTTAAAAACAGATGATTGTGACTAAGGCGGAGTCACCTGTCAGACTTTGACAAGTGACTACGCCCCTTGATGTCCGTTTTTTGCTGGAAGATGTTGCTCCAGCAATTTTTATAGTTTAATTTTGATCATAGCTTCACATTTATCATTCATTAATTAACTGTAGGGACTGAAGCTCGGATCCAGAGATTCTAATTCTATTTTACCTTCTGGTGGGATAACAAAGATCTTTGAATTCACGAGCCAAAAAAACCTTTGTTTTAGGTTTTGCATGTATGAAGTTGAAAAAAGGAGAGTTTCCCCCTAGACTAACCCTAACACCAAATGTGTTTCTCGCATCAGTGGCGGGCAGTTTTAATGTTAAGTCAATGTAGAGACGCCATCCGAGGTCCTGCGGTGCGATTTCAGACAGAAGCGTCAGGCAGCAGCCTCTTTTTGGTGTTGAAGCACATTTTAGATGTGCATGGCACTGTTTTCAGTAATCAAATATCTCAAATTTGGCAAAGAATTTGCGTCATGTGGATCAATCAGGAACTTAGGTTTCGCCCGTGACGTCTTGATCCTCGGTGGGTGGAGTCTGCATGTAGCAAAGAGGCAAAACTTTTGACGGTAGCTCCTCCCACACGTCAGGAGCATCAACACATTTTTTGACAAGTGTTGACCAGCAGATCTGTTGCGTGAATTATGTTAGGTGCGAATGAGCATCAGAGTCATAGCACACATTAAGTAAGGAACTGCTCAGGCTTGTTTTAGGTTTTGCTGACATCACACATTTGGATAATTTACAGCAAAATGTATTTTGTATTTTTTTTTTTATTGTGTGTGTGTGTGTTTTTTTTTTTTTTTGTTTTGTTTTTTTTTAAACCCAGGAAATCATCCACATGTTACACACTTAAACAACATTGAACAGATTTTATGGGCCCTGAAATTCTCCTTTGTTTTAATTAATTTGTAAGACCAAAATATCAAATTAGTCATTTCCTCTCCTTTGGTTTTTTTGCTATAAATGATAGTAAAACGACTTGGGCTAGTCCTTGGCTGATGCACTAATGAAGCAACGGTTTGCCCCATCAGCAAAGACTCCATACTCCATCACCTCAGACAGAAATACATTAGGACCTATGACTTGGAGAGGTTCAAAACTATGATTACCTCGATTATGCTTCGATTTTAGCAGCTCCTGGCCTAAACTACTGGGATTTGATCTCCTCTACAGAGCAGTTCCTTTTTTTTTTTTTTTTTTTTTTGTCCTTACAGAGAACTGAAGAGTTCTGGAAATAATCATGAGGCAGAAGCCTTTGCTGTGGTGTCAAGAACTTTGGTAATAAAACTCCTCTTTTTAATGAGAATGCACCAGTTATGTCTTCCCTCCTTTGAACTGCTGATCATTAAGACTTATCTTGGCAGTTTAACTGTCAATTTCCTTGCTACTTTTCTTCTTTATTTCATTTTTTAATGCAACATGTGCTTACAGTTCTATTTCAATTAAAGAATTAAAAAGACATTCCAAAAGATAGATCATTTCTGTCATGTTTTAAGACACTACATGTCTATGCGTTCTGTCAGGATATCTTCCATTTCACATATTTTGTCAACTGTTGCTTGTGTTTTACATTAGAATTCTAAATAGATGAAAAGCTAGTAAATGCGCATTAGAAAGAAAAAAAAAACATTTTAATGTTTCATTCCTTTACTCCAATCTGTTTGAAACAGATTAACACTGTGCACGTAAAAGAAGTATCTTCACATGGTGGTACTGTCTCAAACTTTAGAGCATAATTTACGACATTGCTTGATAGTGTAAGGATCTTTATTTGCTTAGAGGTGAACCCTCCTGCAGTTAAACACTGTGTAAAAATGAGAAGTATCACATACAGGTTAGAAAATATCAAAAGGTGGTTGAAGGTTTTAAACATGTGGCCGCAAAACTTCTTAAAGTTTTTCTCCGGGCCACAACTGGTTTTGGGTAGGACTGCCTTCAAACATGCAGCTGTTAGAACTGCAATATTTTAGATTCCCTAATGTTTTGGTTTTTCTCTTTAAAGTGACTTAAATCAGGTATGCCTTTTCTTAAAGGGCCTAATAATTAATGAATGATTCAGTTAATTTCTCACAAAACACAACCCCAAAGTGGAATTATATGTGGATATAGTTTAAGAAAAGCCTGATATAGACCCTTTAATTGATTACATTGAACTAAAAGCCAGGAAACAAACTTAAAGATGGTCTTTATCGTTGCTGTTGTGGTGACGGCCACACTCGGTTTATTGTACATAACTTGTGCACTATAAAATAAGTTCATCAATATACCATTGTCCCAATATGTTGATATTCAGATTTATTTTCAAACATCATTTGGAAATTCCAGCAGATATTGCCTTTGACTGGACGTACTTTAACCCTTTAACACCAGAGCTATCGCCAGTAACAGCAAAACAACACACACTCTTTGAACTACCGTAACTCTTCGACCATTTACACGATGACTTCCAATTGACTCTGACACAACGCTTTGTGTGGTGTCAGAATCCTCTGGTTAAACATACATTCCCAGTTAAAGATAAAGTGTTCTATATCAGCGCAAAGCTGCTTATCTCATCTTTAGTTAGAATTGAATTAATTGCATTAATTAGAGTTACAGCGTGACCAAACACAATAGAAACCGGTTCTGAACACTAACATGAGTGTCAGACAGGTTTAAAACCGCTCATATTTGACTTTCACCATGTCCTCCACTCCAAAAAGACTGTTATGGAAAAAACACAGCATTTGGATGAGGAGAACTCCCTTCTTGGATATTGAGCAGTCAGCAGTGGATATTCATCTTTATGATTCCAAACAAAGTTGTGAGTTATTGCTTTCTGACCTCTGACTTTTTATCTTGGCCCCTTTGGCCAGCTGATTAATGACTTCCTGGCTCTGTGCATTAAGTTTGCTGCTTTAGCAGAATCAAATTCTGCTGGTGTTACATGAACAGCAGTATTGTTCACCCTAAGTGGACCTGCAGATTTTAGCCTCCTTTTAGAGGTGTGTTGGCCTTTGAAAATCATCATGTTTGCATGAAGCAGTTGGAGATTAGACATTAAATGTATTAGTCAATAGTGCTGAACAATTTAGTATTTTGGAGACTTAATTTTTCATGAATAAGTATTTGCCTAATTGCGGCAACAGGACATTTAGTCAATATTTATGATGACATTGGTTTCATTGTTTTTCCTGTAGGAAACTGTTTACCTTCATTATTTTCCCTTCCAAAGTAACTGTCATCCATACAATCACAAACAATGGATACAGCTTTTGTATTCATGAATTTGTAGGTATTTTTTACTTTTGTTTCTATAGATTATTTGCCTTTCTTCAAAATGAATCCTTTATTGTTGCTGTTTCTTACTTGTTTTTCACTTTTGAAGCCTAGTTAGCTGTTAAATCCAACTAAATCTATTTATCTTCTGGGTTGCCTTTAGGTATGCAATTTTTCCCAAAATTTGGTATAAATCTTCTGTTGGTTTAATATATGATTTCTGTAATACAACAACAAACAAACTAAGAATTTACAAAAACAAAAAAAAAAAAAATCAACTTTTTTTGCAGTTGTTAAAAGCAAGTAACAATGGAGAAAAACCTTTAATTTGGCTTAAACTAAGCCTGGTGTAATGTAATAACATGATAAAAGCTAAATCCTTCAATTTATCAAAATCGTTTAGCACTTTTAAGATAAATGCCCTGGTAAGGAGTAGAGGTGAAATTTACTCTTCCCATGATTCAGTTTAATGGTGTAAAATACAGTTCAGGTTTGGATCTGGAGTAGTTGTCACTGGCGGGCATGACCTGAATCAAAAAACAGACCTTCAGGGTTTTTCTTTTCCTGTTTCTTTTTGGTTTTACAGCGGGTACATAATAATAAAAAATAAATAAATAAAGGCTTATCATGCAGATGCAAATAAAGTATTAGGGCTTATAAATAAGAGGTTGAATAGTCCTATTACCAGATATATAAAATGTATGTGCTGATCTTTATTTTTCTTTTAAATGAGACGTTTTTTTTTAAGTTTGTTTTTAAAGACAATTGGATAAATCATCATCTTTAACTGTCTTCTATAGCAGTGTTCACAGAGACTGTGTTATAGTTTCTTATCAGAGTTTATTTTCCTGAAAACAATGTTCTCAGTAGGTCTGGTGGGCAAAGATAACACAGACATCCGGTAAGTTCCTTCTTGGTGGTATCCACAGGAGATCAATGAAAAGAACTGCTGCTGTAATTGTTAGGATCATGTTAGAGATATCTTGCAAAGTGGCTCATGTGGCTTTAGCCCACCTTCCAATTGCTGCTGACTGGTAGCTAATCGTAAAATAAAGGCAATCTCTTGAATTAAGTCCTTCACTCAAATAGTTTGGAAAATGATTATTCTATACTATATATTTATAGTTTTGCAGTTTGATTAATGTACAAACATGAACTCATTTATAATTAATTTTTGAATCTTAGTGTAATGGTGAACTCACAAGAAATATCCCTTGAAACACATTTTTAGTTGTTTAAAAAACATTTTGTTCCTACTTGCACGTTCCAAGGACACAACAGCTCATAGAGGAACAGTGGAAAATATTAACAGCAGCTTCTAATAGGAGAGGCAACATTAACGAAATCAGAGAATGGCAACACAACTTTCATAACAAGCCTGATTGTTACAACGACCCCTGAGTGGATTTTAAGTGGAACCACTAAAATTGCTCAGACTTTGATTATTCCTTCAGCACTACAATCTGGGATCCAGAAACACTGTTATTATCCAGCCTTCAAGGACGTGTCTATTATACAGCCTGATACTGTCATTTCTCACAAATTGGCTATTAAGGCTCAGCTACAAGCAAAGACAGACGGAAACTTGACTTCATTGTGGTGCTATGCATAAAAATTACATAGAAACATCACACAGATGAATCATCCACAACAGTTTTTTTTTACTGTGTAGCACAATAATTTGAGACGGTATTGGTGACTGCTGCCCTTCTTTGTTTACATGAATACTCCCTTTTATACTTCAATAAAACATGCATATGATTGATTCATGCTACAAATCCTCTCTAATGGGGGTGAACGATAGTGTGGATTTGGGTACCGATCCAATACCAAGTAATTACAGGGCTAGTATTGCAGATATCGATTCTGATAATGTTTGATCATAGAATTATTTCAGAAATACAATTTTTTTTTGTTTAGTGTATAATAAAACACAAGGCAGAGACTTTAGCAAATAAAAATGCTTAATGAATTACAACAATCTGAACGTGCATCAAATATACATGTATATTAATGATGGCATCATAAATTAATAAGAAAAACATCCTTATTGTCAAAATGAAAAGGTAAAAATGTAACAAAAAGGCTAGTATGACAGCTCCACAAACAAAATTTTACAAAAGGGCAGTAATAAAATATCAAAGTCACTATTGAAATCACTGGATGAATTAAAGTGTGGATTTCCAAAAAACCTTGACAGGATTACAAAGAATTGATACTTGTCACCTAAAGAATGAAGACCATTTCTTTTGTAGCAAATCAATCAATTAATAAATCAATCAGCAGTTCAATCAATAGTTATAAAGAACTTATAAAAACCAAAGCAGACAAAGTTCTGTCATGTATGCAAAATATAACAACAAAATAAAACAAATGAAAACTATCAATAAAATGCATTGAAAAAAGGTGACAGTGAAGTAAACAATCAAACAATATTTATTGGGGAATAATTATGTAATATTTATTTATGTTAATTACATACAATTTGGAGCATACCCGAATGAAAAAGAAAATAAATAAACAATGACATTTTGCGAAAAAAAAACTACGTGCTTACAAAAATCCATCTTATTTTACACATTTTTTTTAATGAACTATGCAGTGGTACCCTTTTCTATAAAATTTTGATTTTTGTTTTGTTTTAGTGAGGATTGTGAGGAACAGAGAAAAGAGTGAACATGTTGATGTCTGCCTAAGAAAATTTTAGATAGTGTAGCTTACAGACTTAAAACATTTAGATCTACATTTCACCCATTGTTATATTTTATTAGAAAAATGTTCATAGACATTGTGTAAATGGAACACATTTATTTTTCTATCTCTGAACAACAAGTCTAACATTGAACAAACAAATATATTGTTTTCATACATAAAGTGTACAGCACCAGGAGAAAAATGAGAAGAAATTTTTAAGCTACAGACTGAAATATACCTGTTAACAAACAACAACAGAACAATGACTTTGCAGAAGCCAACCCGGTGCTTTAGCAGTAGAGAAATGCTGTCTTGAACTCTGAATTCCAGTATAAACAGCTACCCAGCCGAGTGAAAAATCAACAATTTTCTCTACGACACCAAACCGCCGGGCTGAAAATGGGAACTCCTGCTATGGAGTGAGGCTGCGTTGGTGTATTCTCTGCGTGATTACTCACACTGACCAGTCAGGTTTGCACCGTCAGGAACAAGATGAATGTGTGTGTTGTTTCCCACCTACTGAACACTGAGTAACAATATCAAGGCAAACAAACCAAAGCCTCTTGTGTAGAAGCGTTCTGAAGTTAATAAGACATAGATGCAGCAAAAATGCCTATGGTGGACCTTTTTTTGGTGGCAGATATGTAAAACATAATGGTGTGATTAATGTCCTAAGCACTTAAGTGGAGTACAGGAAGCAATTAACATGTTCAGTTTGGTCTGTCTCAATTTAGCATCTTAAGTCAGAGAAGGGCTAAAATAAGGAGAGCAAAAAGAACATTTTGGTCAGACTGTTCTCTCCGTTTATGAGGTCAACGAGATGGAAGGAAACTCCGCCAGTGGATTTTTCATATCTCTCCCTTTGATTTTGAATCCCATCTCTCAAATATAGTCCTCTTCAGGTAGTAATCATAAAAAATGAGGGGGAAAAACATGACATTGAATGAGAAAATGTTAAGCAGAGAAGGCTGACAAGTTCTTCCTTTATTCTGAGCCGCTCTCAGTTGGGGATGATAGTAGGAGTTTGACAGAACAAGTAAGAACTGATTTACGGAAGCAACACAAGGATGAAATGTCATGCTTTTTTTTCTGCAGATTACCTGTTGTGATGTCTTCTGAGTTTCTCCTGAGATTTTTTTTTATTATGTCTTCTGTTGAAAAATGTTTCTGGGGAGTGGTGGAAAAGCCTTTTTTTTTTTCAACCATATCATTGCTTTTCTGAGATTCACCTGCTGAGAATCAAACCTAAAGTGCCTGCAGAAGCTCAAAGTATTCCAATAAGTTTTCATGGGGGGGGGGGGTACTTTGGTTTATTAATACAGCCTTTGTACTTGTCAGATGATGGAAGTATATTCACTCTGCAGGGGTCAATAGTTTTGCCACATTGGGCTGTTTTGATTCCAACTTTGCGGACTAAAATTACTTTGGGCGATTGGACATGATTTGAGTGGGTTTTGTAGTCAGTTTGGCAATCAGGGATGCGTGGTCAGGGGAGGCAGGTGATGTAGTACCAACCTATCAAAATCCTCACCTGCTGTCAGACGTCAGAGCTTTGTCTCTCTCGCTGATCATCAGGGGGAAACAATTTCCAGAGTTGTAACCACACTACATCTCCCAGCAACCCCAGGGCACACTTCCTGGATGCTGCATACTCTCATTTATTCAGTTAACCACAACATACTTAAACACTGCATTGAGTGAAGCTCAGTGTAAAAATATTGTTTGTGCCACACTGGCTACATGAACGAGCATTGTATTTGGATCTGATCTTCTGTTTCCTGACCTTGTTTCTGGCTCTGTTTGCCTGCCTCCTGCCCCAACACACACCTGGATCCTGACTACCCCTGTCTCTTCTCTGATGCTCTCATGCCTGTTATTGACCCCTGCCTGCCTGACCCCGATTTAGCTTTTTGGACTTTTAGCAGAGCTAATAAACCTACTGCAATTGGATCCGATTGTCTGCCTGTTCTTGTGACACCTGTCATCATGACATGCACAGCCCACTAAACTAAATATTGTCCTATATTTTGTCCGTTTAATGTAGTTTTTATGTATGATTCTAATCATTTTAACCACATTTAGTCACAGAATCTCTGTCTTTTGTGTATTTCCTGTTTACTTCATAGGCTTTGAGATAAGGCACTGGAGATTATGCAATCCCATGCAAAATGGGTCAATCGTCCAATTAGTTTACTCATTTTATGCTGATGATGTAATGCTTTCTTCTTTTTTTATATATACATTCTTGACATTTCTATCACATGTCCTCAATTTCCAGTTAATAGGTGATGAATTTCATGCCATAAATTTTATGTTTGGATCTGACAAAGACACACAGAAAACAAATAAGGTGAGGCAAGTGGAAAAACAACTTCTGAAAGATTAATGTAGAAAAAATATATCATTTGTTTTATGAATGCATACAGATTTTATGGAGAAATGCTTTAGAAACGGTGACGCGGTGCACCAGAAATTGCACCAGATCAAATGGTAAACGATACTCTCTGTATTACCAAAAAGGTTTCAGCATTCAGGACACTCAAAGACAAGAGTAAGCAGAACATCCTGCGCTTTTATAACAGCTCTCATCTTTGGAAAACCAATTCCATTTTTATCAACACTTTTTTTGTTCTTTTTTTTTTCAGGAGTTTTTCACAATCAGAGCACATCGGCGCGGAAGGAACTTGAGAGACTCCATTAGCTTTATGCGCAGCCTGTCAGAGGTAATTTGACGATTAATGATGTGGAATTTTTGGCCTAATTACATGTTAATTGAACATCCTAAGCAAAAGTATTAACTGTTGTCAAGATCATGTGATTTATCTGTGTTGATAAAGTTTTGGACAGGATTGGTTAACTCAATGAAACAAATGATCGAAACTAAAAAAAAGGCAAAAACTAAAATTATCTAGAAGTGTTTGGCAGCACAAAAGAAGAAAATAAAAATGATGTAGTTCATTATGTTGGACAGTGTTCTTGGTTTTTAGGAGATTTTTTTTTTTTTTTTTATATTACTTGTCATGTCCAGCAGAGGAAACAGGTTGATGGAGGTTTATCTTTGATACTGTCAAATGTAGAGGCTAGTCAGAAGGCTGACCTCAGACACACTCATCCAGATACTCAAATATGACAACATATCTGCTGGCTCCAGATACCTTCACATACATACGTGTCAACACGTACACAATACAAGGACAGTGCACATTCATATATGTATGTATACAGTCAGGAACATGCCAGGTATATATCATGCATACTATTTGTGTAAACGTGAGCTGCTACTTGTCCTCAGGTGAGTGTCTGTGTTCTAGTGTGGTCGATTATGGGATGTAAGAAAGAAAAAAAAGGGGGGGTGGGGGGAGTGCCCGATCACCACAAACCAAGACCCCCATTGAGTGCGAGGTAGCAGTGGTATAGCTTAGGCCCCCCTGACATCCATGCGGAAAAGCAGAGAAACCAGCCAACATCAACCAGCTAGACCAGGGCCAGAAGGACCACCACAGGGGGCCTCCAGCACCAGTGAATACAGGAGTGCAGAAGCATGGAGAGCGCAAACCCCAGCCCAGCAAGAGTAAAGGGCTGTTTCCCGGAGAAACACCCCACCCCCAATTACGTCAGCCGTCAGCTCTGCGGCAAACTAGCCCCCCCACCCCCGATTGACTGTCCCTCCACTGCCCCCACATGGTGCCACAGGGCCCCAGCCCCCAAACCCTGCAGAAAGACCAGGGGTGGGATTGACCAGGAAACCCACTACCTAAGTCATGAAGTAAGCTATGGGGGACCAGAGAGACTAAATTCTTCCAAGTAGAACTGTGGGCTGACAATTTTTCCAAACTGTGTCATCATTACAATGCTCACAAATGTGGGAATCTCTGCGCCTCATCTTCAACATCCTCTGTCCAGTATAGTAAATTCTGTGTAGAGGTACTATCAGACAAGACATGCTATCTATGAAAAGCTATGACTGGGAATGGTGCAAAGCATTAATCAGCATCTAGCTGATTAAAATAACAACAACCTAATATTGCCTGACATTGGATTATAATCATAAATCAGGATTTGATATCACCTCAATTTTGTTATCCAGTCAGTATGTAAAATAAGTGTAACAACAGAAGCCAGCCATTTAGATTTGATGTTCTCTAATGTGATTAGAAAAGATTAAAATGAGTGCACTTTACAAGTGAAATGAGCAATTCAAAACATTTGTCATCTCTGACTTTACCAGCGTGTGTTCCAACTTTGACAGTTAAATTTGTCTTTCTTTTAGCGACTAGAAAAAAGTTCTATTTTAGAACCCCAAGGAATGCAAATATGGAAAAATTAACTTTATTTATTGTTGCTTAACCCTTATGCTCTCCTAGGCACTTTGACATTGGGAGTTGGGTCATCTAGACCCCACAAGACAATGCGCTGAACTTTTTTCTTCAGTGATTTGTGAACTCCATTGGTTTCCATGGATTACATGAAATCCTCTCCAACTTTATCCACCTTTGTCATGGTAGGGATAACACATCAATGGTCATCTTGACCCTATAGGATAGCACAAGAGCTATGTGTCGTTGGACCAAAACTGGAATTAGATAAGAGTCTACGTTATTGTCCCTCCACATGTGGGAATAACACATTTTGGAGTAACGTCTCCCTGGGCTTCTCCCAGATGAATGTCACCTCATCCTATATGTCTGAGGTAGACTCCAGCATACTGCTCAGAAAGTTCATTAAAGCGGCTTGTATCAGTGATTTTATAGTATTGTTTACCACCTACAGTTTGCGACTGTTGATGGACCAGTAAATTGCCTTGTCTTTTTGCCAGGCTTAAAGACAAGGCAATTTACCACACAGAGCCCACATCGATCTGTCTGTGCATCTTCATGCAAAAATCAAAGATATTAAACTTTTTCCTCATTAAGGGAGTTGCAGCATTTTTAAAAACTGAGCCTTCCATACTTTAAGCTGGGAACCATGGCCTTAGACCTGGGGGTGTTTATTCCCATCCCAGCAGCGTCACACACTCCTGCAAATTGTTCCACTGAGACGGGAAGGTCATGGATCGATAATGCCAACAGCATTGAACTAAAAAAAGGATTCCAGGGGCCACAAAAACTAAAATAGTAACCACTAAATGATTATACACAGGGATGCTGAGTAGCAAACAAAATGTATTTATTTATTTTTCTTTTGGGTGGGGATGAATAGTAACTTGTGCTTGCAGCTTGAAAATAGTTCTAGGTAACTGTTGGCTTTTTTCTTTTATTAGATTGTTTCTCAAGGGCTGAATCACATGCACCCTTACGGATACAGCAGGTTTTTTAGTTGTCCAGGCACGTGGAGGGTCATAAAGAGCAGCCGACACATCTGAAAGGGAGGGCAGGTGTGTCTTGCCGTTCCCTTGAGGATCGTACCATTGTCGTTCCCATGGGAAGTATATCATGAAGCAGTTGCAAAGCTAATATGATGTACAGGTAATGCTGTTATATGGTAAACTTAGGCCACATTCTAGTCAATAGTATGGTACGTGTACTGGCCTCCTATTTAATGACAAAGCTGCATTCACAGAGTGTGCAGCACCTGTAAGATGTCCACACAAACTAGGCTCTGATTGTCTAATTTCCTTAATTCTTACAGTCAGGTTGCACACAAGAGAATGCAAGGAGCATACGTGAAGAGCATTAAGGGGCTCCTTGTGCACTCTGGAGGATTTGGGGAGGTCTAAACATTGAAAAAAAAATGAAATACCTGTGTCTCGCCTACTTTACTTGTAATTATAAGGGGGGTAAAGAATTACTGTAACGACTCAATTCATATTAAGATTTGTGGTTGACCATCCGATTCATAGTAGATAATGGTTGACTTTGAATGATCCGAATCACTGACCTAAAATAAACATATATAAATGGCGTATATTTTTATAGCGCTTTTTTAACTTCCTCAAAGACTCAAAGCGCTTTACAGTCACAAACTCATTCACCCATGCACACACCTTCACACGCTGGTGGCAGCTCCGCTGCCGAACACTAGCGCTAACCTTCCACCAGATGTAAGGTGTGGTTCGCTGTCTTGCCCAAGGACACTTCGACACATAGGTGGGCAAGGCGGGAATCGAACCTACAATCTTCCGATCAGAGGTCGACCCCCCTGCTGCTTGCCCACGGCCGCCCCATAAACTAACAACAATTTGCCGATTTGTGTGTGTACGATTTATAGTCCATATTGGTTCATTTTGAACGATCTGATTCACTGCCCTAAAATGGATCCAGGACATCTTTAGCCAAAACTTCAACCAGTGTGACTCAGAGATAAATAGCTGATACTGAACAGTGCAGGTTACGTTTTCCCCATTCCTTGTATTTATGGCAAGATAACCAAGGTTCAATTTAATATGCATACAAACAAACAAGTAAACAAGAATTAATGACAAATCCATTCACATTTTAATTTCCTAAAGTTCAGCCCACTGTTGTTTTTCCACATCCAAAGAATCCAGAGGGATCATTATTAGAATATTCTAGTACACTGTACGGTCACATGACTTTGCTAAATTCAAAGTGTTTGGACTGGAATGATGGTTGATCAGTTTTCACTGTCATCATGTGTGTTGTCCGCTGTGATGCACTTTATCATTTTTACGTTAAGTAAAATAAATCTACTGTGCCTCAATCCAATTTGTATTTCCCATTTCGATTATAATGCATTTATGTAATACCGAAATGATTTTATAATAGTTAGATTTGATTTGATTGAAAAACTTGCCTCAGACAGATCAATCCGATTGGATCGCAGAAATACAAATTTATTCATCAATAAAGTTAACTAACTTGTCGCCCACATTATACCCATCAAAAATTGACATTTGCACTCTACAGACTTCGAGTGGTCCTTGATATTTCCTACGGACCACCTGTGTGCTTTGTGCATTTTTACCCATTTTTTGCCTGCAGACAGCCCGTATCCACCCGTATGGGCACTTGTGACAAAGACTTAGGTAAGTATTGGACAAAGCATCTTTCATTATGTTCTAGGATCCACTTCTTCACAGAAAATGTGCTCTATTAAGTGGTTCCACAGAGCTCAAAAAACAATTTCTTCCTTTACACTTGAGTAATTAAAACTTTGGCAGCTGTACATTGATCCTCCTGTGTCTGTAAGCCCCTGTGTACACCTAACAGCTAATGAATGATCGAATCCCATCATTTTAAAGACCACATCCTCGTGTGTTTGGCCCTGGGCAACAACTGCCATCATTTATATGTCAGTGGAGTGTTGTGAAACCGCTCCTGTAGAGATCATTCTTAGAGTAATTACATGTCCGATGATTTTTCAATATCTGTAAAACTTCAGCTTTGCCTAACAGCTAATCATTAAAAATCTGAATCACTGCGAAGAACAAGTGCCGAGTGCTGTAAATGTCTATTTTTTCATACCAGCGGTCATTCATAAACTAAGGAAGTTTTAGATATAGCTGCTTTTGAAATAACTTGTTCTAAAGTCATCACGCAGGCACCGTTCCATCAGTTCTTCTAATCCTTCACGCTTAGCTTGTGCCTAATGAATGAATAAATTGGATTGCATTCAGGCCCACGGTGCATCTTTTCATGACATCTGGTTCTGTGAAATTTCTTATTTCCATTTTATGACAACACTGTTATTTTCAAAGTGAAGACGAGGTCAGAGTGTTTCATGAAAATGAACTTGGACTGCATCACATGAGGTGTTTTGGATTTCTTCAATTTAACATTTTGAGGTTGCTCCCTAATTAAAAACTTTGAAAACATTTAAAAGTAGCAAAAAAAATCTAATGAAAAGTAAGATTGTTCATTTTAAGTTAAATGAACACCTAACTGGAATTACAGAAAAAGACAAACAACTTTGGTAAAAACACATTTTTCTTCCCCAACCTTCAATTACGGCCCTGCTCCTCCAAGCTGTTGTTCAGCTGAAAAGTCTCCATGTTTACGTTCCCTATTAGTGGGCGTACATTCCAACGCTTGATAAAATCTGCTTCTCAATGATAGAAAAAAACAACTTTGATGGACCAAAAGCCGATATGAACGCTCGGCTGCCACAAGCTAGTCATCACTGTGGTGACTTTTCAGACACATAAAGTCAGAGGGATTGTGCCACTGCAAGTTATATTTGTAGTGGCGCAAATATAACTTCATAATGTCTAAAGTATTTATCATGTTCAAGTCAATACGAATGTGTTTTGCGTATTTAACATTTAAACTTAACATTTCCCCTTTGCATTTTAACATAAGTATTTACATGTATATTGCATTTATGTTTATATATATATATATATATGTATAGCATTTAACTCAAAATGAATAACCCCGTTATGCCGGATTTTCTTCCCATTTATATAAATGAAAAATATTTTTTTGTTTTTTTGTTTAGGGTGATGTTAAATGAAGTTAAGTCCTTTATTAAATGGTACATTGTGAATGAGTGATATATGGCATGAAGTGGTTGATTTACATGCATTTTAGAATGCAATAATATCTGATTTTAAATCTGAAGAAAAGGTTGTAAATATGAGGAAATTTGGCTGAATCTAAAAAAAAAAGGAATCTAATTTTAACTAGCTGAACTTTTACATTCAGCACTGGTGTGAACTGAATGTTAGGATTGCTTTTCTGTGGTCCTTGAAAGCACTCACCGTTTGTTTTCCAGCTGTTTCTGCTACACTCCACTGATGAAAAGCTCCAGGTGGTTACTGACTGATAGACCGGCCCCACTGGATCCTCGTAATCCACTACAAGTCTTAGATATTCAACATATAGATAGGAGTTTGAAGCAAGCTTGACATCTTGACTTTGAGACTTGTAAGTAGTACTGCAGCAGTTGCCAGGGAAGCATTTTCTATGTTTGAAATTTTGGTCATCCATGTGTGATATACATAATTCATAAGTGTGTCTTGTGTTTATCATTCACCGGTGTGCACAGATGTTCATCGAGGGTTTCAGCCGACAGGTCTTTACGTGGATTCAGTTTTGAGCTGTTCAAAATTTTAGGTCGGTTGAGATTTATGCAGTCTAAGCGTATTTTACATAGTTTATACGCAATTTTTACATAAATCGTATACAATTGTGCGTGATTTGTGTGAGATGCATACGCAAATTTGCGGCTTTCCACGTCCATTCCGCGTATGAATAATGGACTTTTCACGCATGTAACACTGATGTAAAACTTTTATATTGCGTATATGATGCACATATCATGTTAAAATTACGTAATTGATGCACAAATCACTAATGTAAACAGCACAATAATCACACACGGTTCATGTTCTATGTTGATTTGCATGTTCGTTCCGTGGTTTATTCGCACTAATTAAGTGCTTCTAACTTGGTGAATTCTTTATACATTTGTGATGATTTCAAGTGAAGACCGCAATCTTTCTCACATTTTTCCCGTATGACCAATTTTCATCCATGCAACATGCACAAGACGTACGCAGTGGCTTTGTGACATTGCTTTGAAGTTTGCGTCGCTGGAAAATATTACTTTCATTTTTTTGCTAAAGATCTTTTTTGATTTTTTGTCAAGCATGGCAAACATTCTACAGTGTGAAGCACCATTATCCTTTCTTTGTCACTGAACCCTGTTTTACAGCAGTAGTCTTAAAGGAATTGTTTTGGCTTTTGGCTGCTCCCATTAGGAGTTGTCACAGAAAATCCCCTGCCCTTATAAAATTACTATAAAGGATGGCAATCTAAAATATAAATACAATCTCATGATCATTTATTCCTATTTATTTGATGTGTTTTCAGGAATCAATTGTTATCAACAGGTTATCTGATTCTCTGTTCTTACGAGCAGATTGTTTTCTCCTCCACAGATCCACAGGTCTTCCATCACACAGCAGGATGAGGTTTTTAGCACATCCTTAAAGCATCCTTTCGGCCGGTGTTAGGCATTCACTTTTGTTCTCCAGCTGTGACGTTTCTGGGCACCGAGTGTGCCTCCTGCTCTCATTAGACAAACTGAAAAAGATCCGTTGGCATAGTTAACACCTCGCAGAATCTGAGGCAGGGGTGGAACCCATGGTGATGCCAGTGCTTATGAACCCCATGCTGTTCGATGAGCCGGGGAGTTGTTCTCAATGTGCTGATGCAGCAGCATCTAATGTGCTTTGGGGCGGGTGTGTGCTGGTTTTACAGCTAACATTACAAATGCACAAGCGTTCACACAGGCTTTAGCCGCTTGTTGAGCATCTCAGATGGGGGAATTGATGTGTAGTTATTTTGTAAAATTGGAAAGCAGTGTTTGTGGAGAAATGAGACGTTTGAAATTAGATGGGTTTTTTTTGGCAAGATGGGGCTTGGCAGAATCAAGAATGTGAACTAGAAAGAGATAATAAGGAATACATAAAACAGTAGCACATGAATAGGTTAGCAGGCAGCTCTTTGCCTCAGAATAAACAATTAGCAAAAACTGAGCCTTCTGAGGTTTACATCTGAAACGTTGTAAGCTGATTTAATTATTATATCAATCACAGTTTTTCTACCTGTAGAATGATTTGGCCGACAGCAGCTTGCTTCTGGGCTTCTGCCGTGAACACCAAAAAAGCACAGCACCTCAGCCATGGGACTGCCTTTCATAGCATAATTCCTGCTCTGCGACTTTCATCACAGAATCCATAGGAGCACACAAGAAAGAAATGAGGCCTGGGAGAGGCTTTGGTGTGGACTGCTGCTGAATGTGAAGTGTATCACACTTGGTTGGATTAGTTATCTATAGTTTCTGCCAGATCACTTCATAATATAGAACCAAAGCCCATCAACAACATGTTACAAAGACCTAAATCATGTCTTTGCTGTCCCGGCAGATGGATAGATTAAGGGCCTATATTATTCTTTTCTTAAGCCCTTCAGAGTAAATTATATCTATATCTATGATACTATATTACATTTTGCACTCTTAAAAAAATGTTTTTTATGAAATACGAGCTATTTCCACAGCAATGTTCTACTCGAAAAATGTGGGTGCCACCCATTTTCATGCCATCAACCTAGAGTCGGCCTCAGCAGCGTGTCTGTGTTTCACCCATGGAAACAAACAAGATCCAAACTTTTGCAAAGATGGATGTGGATTTTGTGCGTATAAAATGAAAGCCTGTTGCTGATCACTCCTAGCTCCACGGAGAAAGTGGGTGTGTGATTTAGCCTGGGGGCAGTCCTGTCGGCGCAGACTCTTCCTGGAAGGGGCTGTTCCTAACTCAGAGATGTGTGAATGGATCAAAATACTGCTTTGAGTGTGTTTTTGGTCAGGAATAATCATTATAATACACTTCAAAGCTAAAAGAAAAAAGTTGTTCTTGCCTGATATACGTTAAAGAAATGATGGATCATTTTGTTTGAACTGTATGTGGTGAAAACTGAGCAAAGGTGATGTGTGAGAAATGTAAATAGGATACAATGTTTAAAAGGGAGCAGATAATTATAAGAATTGTATTCTTCAATTCTTCTCCCTTCTAATCATGAAAATGTTCAATGTGTAAGACAAACATGTAAACATTTGGACATCAATTTTCATGAAGGAACAAATAAATAAATGAAATGAAAAATAAAAATAGTATCCTATAATCATATAACTAACGAGCCAAGCATATTGGTTTTCCACACAAAAAAAGTTATTTATTTGTGTTTTATTTATAATATATTTATAACACTTTATTTTATGTATAGCAAAATAATGAATCTACTTTAGGTCTAATTTGAAGGCACTCTCATCTTTGCCCTAGACCAGACCTGGGCAAACTACGGCCCGCGGGCAACATCCGGCCCTTTGAACGCCTCTGTCCGGCCCGCAAGAGGCCGATCATAAAGAACATAGATCAAACAAACATCTGCCGTCCTTTTGCTTTTATTTTGAAATGTGGACTTTTGTTTTGAAAAGCTTTGCTTTACGACAGTTGCGCATACGTGAGTGAATGTCAAAAGCAACAAGTGATGCGGGCCAGCTCACCCTCAAGATGTCATCACACTCTAAGAAAAGAAAAATTGATAAGGAATGTCGTGTTTTCAAAAAGACATGGGCCGCTAAATATTTCTTCACAGAAGTTAAAGGTGAAGCAGTGTGCTTAATCTGTGGTGCAAAGGTCGCTGTGTTTAAAGATTATAATTGGAATCGACACTACACGACTAAGCACGAAGAGAAATACAGAAATCTGTCTGATGAAGAGCGTGCAAAGGAGTCTGAGGCTTTGCTCCAAAAACTCCAAACACAACAGGGACTTTTGACAAAACTTCACGCACCCAGAAATGCAGCCGTCAGGACAAGTTTTGTAATTTCTCACAAAATTGCCCGGAGCAGTAAGCCGTTTTCTGATGGAGAGTTTGTAAAGGAGTGTTTACTGGACTCTGTTGCGCTGATATGCCCGGAGAAAAAGAGCGCGTTTGAGAACATTTCACTGTCCCGACGCACGGTAGCGAGGCGGATTGAGGACATCGCGGGAAATTTGGAGCTTCAGCTGAAGAGCAGAGCGGCTGACTTTGACTGTTTCTCTCTGGCGTTGGATGAGAGCTGCGATATACGTGACACCGCCCAGCTACTCGTCTTCTTACGTGGGATAACTGCAGAGTTTCAAATCACGGAGGAGCTGGCAGCCATGCGATCAATGAAAGGGACAACCACTGGACACGACTTGTTCAGAGAGGTAAATGCATGTTTGGACATGTTGGAACTGAAATGGGACAAACTTGTAGGTGTGACAACAGATGGTTGTCCAAATCTGACTGGAAAAAATGTTGGACTTTTAAAGAGAATGCAGGATAAAATGACAGAAATTAACCCTGTGCAGAAGTTGACATTTTTGCATTGTATTATACATCAAGAGGTGCTGTGTAAGACAGTGTTAAAAATGAAACATGTTGTTGATGTTGTCACCAAAACAGTTAACTTCATCAGAGCGAGAGCATTAAATCACAGACAATTTGTTGCATTTTTGGAGGAAAATGAGATTGAACATGGTGACATAAGATATCACTGCACTGTTAGGTGGCTCAGCCTTGGCAAGGTGCTGAAAAGTGTCTGGGACCTGAGAGGCCAGATTCAGGATTTCTGTGTTGACAAAGGTCATGACGTCCCAGAACTTTCAGATGAAGACTGGGTGGCAGACCTTGGATTCGCTGTTGATGTGACTGCACTAATGAACCAACTAAATGTCAAACTGCAGTCAAAGGGGCTTTTTGTGCATGAGATGTACAGTGCAGTGACAGCTTTTATGAGAAAGTTGCAGTTTCTCTCAAGCCAAGTGAAGGTCAATAATCTGACACATTTGCCAACACTAAAGGAAGCCAAAAGACCAGAGGGTCACCTCCAAAAGTACTCAACCATGCTAGAAGCACTGCATGCAGAGTTTTCAAGGCGATTTCAAGATTTCAAAACTCTTGAGAGTGAAATGCATGTGGTTTCTTCTCCCTTCAACTGTATTGTGGATGATGCACCAAGTGAAGTTCAGATGGAACTCATTGAGCTGCAGTCTGATATGCTCCTGGCAGAGCGCTTCAGGTCTGTGTCACTGCTGGACTTCTACTCCTCCCTTAAAAAGGAGAACTTTCCACACCTGAGGAGGCATGCTCAGAAGATCTTAGTCCTCTTTGGATCTACCTACCATTGTGAACAGGCATTTTCAGTTATGAAGTTCAACAAATCCAAACACAGATCCTCTGTGACTGATGACCACCTCTCAGCTGTTCTTCGCATTGCCACTTCAGACATTCAGCCAGATTTTAGTGCCCTTGTTCAAGCCCAGAACAGACTGGATTATTCTCACTGAAGAGGTAACATGGATGGAAAACATTAAAAGTTATCGTTTGTTCCACAATACATATCAATACTGATGTATTGCTCTATTTCTATAAATTTGTTAAGTTTGTTGTTGTTCATTTTTTGGGGAGATTAACAAGTTAAAAACTGATTACTGTGATGGTATGTTCCCCCTCTCAGGTTGCTATGTTTCATTTTCAAGTCAAGCCCCATCTAGTCAAGTCAGTTCTTAGCTTTGTCCAGTCTTATAGTTCATGTTTCTGCTTTGGTTTTGCTTGTCATGCCCTGCAGTGCCTTTTGTTTATTTAAATAAAGCTTTAGTTTTTTGGAACCACCTGCCTCCTGTGGCATTTGTACAGATTCAATCATTGTTTTTGTATTCCTTTTTGACC
The DNA here is from genome assembly GCA_023969325.1 of Oryzias curvinotus. Taxonomy (NCBI): domain Eukaryota; kingdom Metazoa; phylum Chordata; class Actinopteri; order Beloniformes; family Adrianichthyidae; genus Oryzias; species Oryzias curvinotus. The sequence continues at coordinate 29,193,864 of CM043715.1, read as the reverse complement.
TATACACCACAATTTTACATACCCTGATATAAACATTTACACTTTACAGAGTGCATTATTCTTCTGAATATCAGTAACAGCTAATAAAAATATTGACTTTAAAAGCATTTTACAACGGAAGAAAGTTAGTGGCCCTCTTGCACAATTCAGGTTTCTGATGTGGCCCCCGGCAAAAATTAATTGCCCACCCCTGCCCTAGACCCTATCACCAACAATGATGAGAGTGCCCACAGAGCTGAGGATATCAATGACAACAAGGAGTCAGGAAATAACCTCTTTCCTAACCTCTTCAGCAAAACAAAAGAGATGATTGTGGACTTTAGGAGACAGCATGTAGACCATCAATACTTATCGACATCAACAGCCAAAAAGCACTACAGAAGATGGTGTGAGTAGAAGAGGACATCACTGGCAGCGGCTTTCCCTCCATCCAGGACATTTACTGCAGCAGGAGTCTGCACCAGGCCTGCAGCATCACAAAGGATCATCCTCATCTAGCAATAGGACTCTTCCGTTTGTTACTTTCTGATAGGCAAGACAGGAGCCTGCCTACATGCACAAAAAGAGTCAAGAGACTGGTACTAGTCCCAAGCTGTCAGAACTCCTGATAGTATCTTCAATAATCAAAGGTGGATATGTGCAATAGTATCCACCAGAACTCTTTTTTGTGTTTAATTCTACCCGCACCTTGTACTCTAACCCTACTTATCTCCTGTATTCTATTATTATGCACTCACATCTCTATATTTTTGCAAGGTACAACCACTGGCTGCTACGAGAACCTCTCGATTATTTTTAGCAATTCAAACTGTTCTACTAATCCCAAACCTTTCATAGCATTATTGACTTTGTGCAGATTCTCCATATGACAAATAAAGCTTCATTCATTGAATCTGAGAATAGAAGGAAGGACTTTGGAGGTTATTGTACTTTTTAGTTTAACCCTTTAGCTTAATTAAGTTGCAAATGAAACATTGTATTGCATTATCTTGTTTTGATGTTGCTCTGTCATACATCTAAAAGCGGCAACCACAGAAGTGTTATTTTTGTCATATTTACTTAAAAAAAGTATTTCAAGTAAGGTTATTGATTTGGGAATACGGAAATAATATTAAAGACAAATATAAATACCCACTTAAATGAAAATTGTGTTTTCAGCATTTCTAACATGTTCCTGTGGCATTTTTCTCTTAATAGAGGACATGAGAGGCTGTAAGCTAACCTGAGAGCATGTAAACAGAGAGCTCTCAGCTGACAACTCTGAGGCAAATTTCTTTTTTTTTTTCTTTTTTTTGAGGCAAATTTCTGATGAACTCTTGCTACTCTGCAGAAACAATTTCTATAGAAAACTTTTTTTTTTTTTTTTGCTTAAAAGCAGTATAATGATAACTATTGGGAACATTTTGACAATGGATCAATAAATAATTGAATTGGGTCTTTGATAAAATGCAACCAGAGTAAACTTTTTATGTATTGCAACATCCACTACACAGCTACTGATTAATTAAAAGCAAAATTAGTATTAGCCTGTTTTGCTGGTCTTGCTTCACTTGAAGCTCCCACTAATTGTTGGCAAAAATTGAAAATAACCTGATTTTGTTTTATTTTTTAGTTTAATTGAGAAGAAATGTTCATTCTTCATTCCAGCTACTGGCAGATTCAAAGAAACACTTAAAAAAGGAACCCTTGTGCCATCTTTTTGGACCTACAGTAATACTAAAGTCTGAGTGCAGTGCTGTGTTTTTTGGAAATCTAATAAGACAAATGGGATTCACAGAAACAAGTTTGGATCTTGGCTTTTTTTTTTCTTTTTTCCTGAAATCACTCCACTTGATTTACTTTGAAGAATTTTTAAAATCAATTTTCCTACAAAAAGTCTGTTCCAACATGAAAGTCACACTGGGAAATGTCCTGCAAAAAAGCCCTTTAGGTATATAATGTTTTTTTCCTGTAAATTGGGGAGGGCTACACTTCAACTTCTGAGGAAAATTCAGAGATTGGATCAATCAAAAGTCCAATCATTTCTCCTGCTCTCTCCTCACCAGCCTGCAGTAAGACATGCCATCATCTCCCTGTCTCCATCTTCCTCACAGGAAAGGCTATTAGTTTTGATATGATTGAAACTTTCCCCATAAAAACCTCCAGGGACATTTGCCACCAAAATGGGATGCGGACGAGAGCTGAGCTTCAACAGGTCCAGATACTTCAGGCACTCCAATATCAAGAGTTCTGTCATCTTTCATCCCGCCAACTTTAGGCCTTTGTGGTGGCGTTCCATCATTCCTCAGTCTGCAGCCAGAGCAGTGGAGATGAACTGCCCTGCACATGGCAAACCTTCTATCAAGTGACTTAATTTCTCATCAGCTGGAAGGTGTGATGGGATGTTAATTGAAATCTGGTGGGAAATTGAAGAAATAAGATTAGTTCATATGATGATTTTAACATCAGACAACCTTTTTTAAATCTACAATTTCAAAAGAAAATGTGTGGCTCCGGAACTGATGGGAAAATTGGTTTAAGTGCAACTGACACTTAAAAGTAAAAACAGATATCTGACCACTACAAACACAGGTAGATGCAGCCACTTTTAGGCCTCCAATCGAGTCAAAGCTCCAGTGAAAACGGAGAACCAAAAAAAGAAAAATGCACCAGCAGAGTGTTTCAGAAGCATTTAGGGCATTTCTTTGCGCTCCATAAATTTTTAGGAATCCTGGACATGTAGTCAAGCTGGCACTTCAAGCTGTTATCGATTCTGAGTGACAAATGTCTCTCATACAAGCGGATCTATAGTTATTTACATCTGTGTGTTTCCTCGGCTGAATTGGCTACTGTGGTATTTAGCTCTGCTGTCATGCTGGGATACAGCGAACCAGTATATTATGGCCTCTGAATCAGCACTTCTGCAGCCAAAAGCTGCTGCTTTACACAAATCCTAAAGATAGTGCACCTAACATACCTTTTCTAGGATCTTAGCACCAGAATCATCCAAACACCATCTTGGTGGTTTTCATAACCTTTAAAACTTGGTATAAAAGACAAAAAATGTTGTATAAAGTTAGTGTTTTGTAAATAAACATTTAACAAAAAGAATAAAATATTAATTATAACTGTATTATTGCATATAAAACATTAAAATACACAGAATGTGCAGAATTTCTGTAAACATTTTTACCCAAGTTTTCAAAGATATTTTCAATATTGTCTCTTTTGTAGCTATTTCAGGCATTTTGTTTATACTTCTTTACAATTTGCTCTCATAATTTGTCTTTAAAACATTTTTTGTGTGTGGCATCCATCGACTTTTAGTAGAAATCCAGCTTCTTTTTCAAACATTTATTTTTAGTATTTTGCATAGTAAATACACAATAAACCTAAAACTGTCTAAAAAACTCCATGCTGAGTAGATTTTTTTTTCTTTTAAATTGAAATTAAACAAAGATTAAACATCTTGAAACAAAATAAGAATACGTAAATCTAAAAAGAAAGCAAAGACAAGGTAGAAAAATGTGGGAAAAAAAGCCTGAATTCTGTTGGAAACAGGAAGTTGGCTATTATTGGAATGCTCCAGAGTCACTGTGATGCGGTCTATTTTCTTTACAAACTTCCTGGTTTTGTCCTCCTTACACCTCATCCTACTCAGTCCTGATGAAAATAGTGTTTTTAACATATTCTTGTGGCATTTTTGTGATGATAGAAAACATATAAAAAAAAATAATCAAGCTTTAACATTCTTTTCTTAGTATTTTGTTATTCAAATTGTGAATCAGGAACAGACGGAAAAAAAAAAAATTTGAAAAGGCTTGTAGTTGTGAGGTAGAAGCTACAATCAGCAGGTCACAAGCTCCCTGGCCTGATGCATCTACTTGTTGACAAATAAATCCATGTACGTCTTGGTTTTCTTGTCCAAGCTGGCATCTGGCTCAGAAATGCACAGCTGGATTGCTACATTATTGCTCGTCATCTTTGTTGCACCTTCAATCTTTAGTTCGGGGGGGGCATGGGCTATAAGCTAGTGGGGGAGACTGTAAACAGATGGAAGTGTGGGTGGAGTTGCACCGTGCCTATGGTCCTGCCCACAACTAAGGAGTGAATTTCTAATGAACTTCTGCAAAATCTAACTTCTATAAAACCACACAAGGTTTTGGATTTTGGCTAAAAATAGCAGAAACATACTTAAAAAATTAGTGGGAACGCTTTTAAAATAGATAAAAAAGATAATCATAGTTGCACTTTAACATTTAAAGGAGCAGAGTGAGATTTACAAAGATGTTTTAAATGCATAACTAAAGCTAATAGTACTATAACAGTCCGTGCTGTGTGCATCACAATCCATAAAGAGTGTGTTTGAGTTTCCTCAGTGTCATCAGCTTGTGTGCTCTTTTGGTTATCTGTGCCAAACACAAGCCCTTTAATCTTTCTGATACATTGACATTTTAAAACTGACTCCAAGGCTAACTCTTGTTAAAGAAGGGGGGGGGGGGGGGGGGGGGGGGGGGGGGCTCTTTCACATTCCCATTTAAAGTCCCTGGTTGTGTACTCTCAAGTTAAAGTGTACTTTACTTGAAGTGTCTAATAACATACTCTTCACCGACAAATATCTAAATAGGTTTGATTTTGGGGGATTTATCCCTCATCGTATCACCTGCACCCTTCCCTCACCCTTCCCTCATTGTCTTGACACACAAAATCCTCTTTGTTTTGTTTTTTTTGCTTCTGAGCCTATCTTGGACCTAATTTTCCCCTGCCCTCAGATAGAAGCACGTGTTACGCCTCCTCTGTAATTTGACTGGGCACTAAAGTAAAAACTAAAGTTATCAGTGAGTCAGAGATGAGCGCTGAATACAGAGGAGATGTTATGCAGCAGGCCAGGGGATGGATAGAGAAGCTCAGTGCATTCAGCAGACAGGCATGAGAGCAGATACTTACAGAGTATTTACACAGAGAGGACAGGCGCATTTATCACCGGGTGAATTGAGCTGAGGATGGAGGGAGGAAGAAACCAGAGGGCGGAGAGTCACAAACTGGCCCGAAAATGATATTTTATTCAGAGTCCAGAGACACAGAGAGGAGAATCTGAGCGAAATGAAGTACATTTAATCAATCAAACTGTATTTGTAAAGCAGTGACCATTTTTACAATCATTGATATTAATATTTAGCACACTAATACATCTATAATTGAAAATAAATGAAATGCACTCAAAATGATCATTGTAGAACAAAAAAAAACTACTTTTAAAATACAGATTTTAATTGCAAAAATAAAAAAAGGTATATATCTTTTATTGCAGTTTTCTATCATTAATTATAATGACTTATAAAAAAAAGTGTATGTCATAAGGAAAAGTAATTTTATAGATATAGAAAAAGTCTGTGCATCTGTTGACAAATAAGAGAGCAGGAGAGTGTCTGAGGCTGTGATTGTGTTGGCTGCCGGCCATCTTTGCTGATCCTGAGTCATTGTTGGCAAACTCACTCTTCAGCCTGACAGCTTCTTTGAGTTGGCTTCTGACCAGGCAGTATTAATCTCTGTTTCCCTTCCTGTGAACCTGCATCTTGAATTTCCCGTGGGTCCCACCCTCCACAATAAAACTGTGCTTGCAGCTTTTTTTTTTTTTTTTTCAAAATACTACCATTTGCTTTTGAAGCCAAAGACGCATATGGGTTGCAGGAGTTACAGAGAAGATTTTTAAGCATTTCTAGCTGCTTGCCTGAAAAGTGTGAACCAAAACTTTTAAATCTTTTTCTCTACATTTTTCAGATTTAGTTACAATATACTGGAATTTTTGACATAATCCCCACTGTTAAAGACCACACATGTGTAAGGCCTTATTAGAAAAAGAGAAGAAAATCTCCCTATTTCGTTTCTCACAATGAAAAATAAAATGTTAAGTTCATCTTTATTATTATGTGTTTTTCAAAAAGAGTTGTTACTTTCTAATATTGACCGATGCGCACACTGTAAAAACAGCCCCCCTAGAAATATGTCAAAAATTCTTACAATTTAAAACATTCCTTTAAATAAAAAAAAATTTAAAAAAAGTGCAAAGAGGTCACCGACTTTCTGCACAGTCAATTGCTGCAGAACTCAAAACTTCCTGTGACCTTTAGACCGGATGCAGTGGTGTAAAGCACACCGCCGCTGGACTCCAGAGCAATGGCGACGCCTACTCTGGAGTGATGAATCAAGCTTTTTCATCTGGCAATCTGATGGAGGAGTCTGGGTCTGGAGGTTGCCAGGAGAACGGTACATTTCGGACCGCAGTTCGCCGAGTGGGACATTTGGTGAAGAGAGAATTATGGTGTGGGCTTGTTTTTCAGGACTTGGTTCCTGTGAAAGGAACTCTTAATGCTTCAGGATACCAAAACATTTTGGACAATTCCATGCTCCCAACCTTGTGGGAACAGTTTGGAGCAGGCCCCTTTCTCTTCCAACATGACTGTGCACCAGAGCACAAAGCAAGATCCATAAAGACATGGATGAACATGACTGCCCTGCACAGAGGTCTGACCTGAACCCTATACAACACATTTAGGATGAGTTAGAGCCAGGCCACTAACATCAATGAGTGACCTCATCAATATACTTTTGGAAGAATGGTCCAAACACACTCCTCTACCATGTGGACAGCCTTTCCAAAAGAGTCAAAGCTGTAATAGCTGCAGAAGGTGGACCGAGATCATATTGTACTCTATGGGTTAGGAATGGGATGGGACTTCAGATCGAACATGAGTCAAGGCAGGTGAGCCAATACTTTTGGAAATATAGTGTATGTAGCCACAAGGGAGCCTGAGTCTGGGTCCCCAGCCCAGATAAAATACAAAATTGTGTCGGGAGGGGACTTTGGCGTAAAAATCTCTGCCAAACCACCTGTGTGAATCAGAGAAGGTTAATTTGCTATGGCGACCCCTGAGGGGATGTTCCAAAAGGTGAACAACAACAAGTATAGTTAATCCCTACACTGTCTTTTAGATGCTCCATTATGCTTAGTAACATCTCAATAAAATTATTATTTTAAGTGTAATAAAGGAAGAGGTTGCATTCTGGGATTTGTTTATCTCTGACTTTTATGATGGTGCATGAATTTCTGCATGTTGTGCTACAAGATCATGGAAGTTTTGAACTTCATTTTTGCAGAAATGAATCAAATGTCCAACATACTCCACCCCAACTTGATGCAGATTAAGTAAGTACGTAAGATTTATTTATATAGCACCTTTCTTAGACAGAAGTCACAAGGTGCTACAAAAGTTTAAAAAAAGAACCTAAACAAAAAAGACATGTAACACATAAAATAATCTCCCCAAGACCAAATAAAAACAGTTTCAGCTCAAATGCTTGGAAAATAGAAAGTTTTGAGTTGGCTTTTAAAATAATTCACAGAGATTAAAAAGAACGGGTGCCTCCAGTTTCAGCACATAAATTATACTGACAGATTATGTCTCAGGCTGTGCAGGGATACGTCCATTGACAAAAAAAAAAGACACCTTCTTTTGTTTTTGCTTTATTAGTGTTACTCCAGCAGGCAATCAAGGCTTTTTACAGCATCCAGAATGCATGAAATTGCTTGTTATTGTAGAATACATGGGGGAATAAGAATAATTTTGATTTTTAATGTGGACAAAGTTATTCTTGTATAACAAAGACACATTTTGCCAAATCTACCTTATTGACAGACATTATTTATGAATAAATATAAGCTCTAATTCGTAGAAGTTTATAATTCTTTTGAAGTGAGGTCTACATATTTTTTCCCCTGTAAATAAATTGTTGTCAGTCACCAAGTGCCTGTCGAATGACCTTTTCATTGGGGCTTTCTCTCAGTCCAGTCTTTTTATTTTTTTATTTATTTTTAGTTTAAGTACAGTCTCTTTCTTCTCTTGTCTTATCCACTTCTCCCCACAATATGGAGTTATTTCAGTGCCTGTCATCCAGCCTGAAGGACAACAAAAGAGCCCAGGAGCCTGAAATCGATTAGGCTTTCAGGCGGAGAGTGCAGACACCCTCTGTGTGGGAATAACTCTCTTCCATTCCTGACAATACTCTTTGTCTTCTTTTCTCTCTCTAACTGTGTTAGGCTATCCTGATACCATCTGTTTTCATCCCATCTTTCTTATTACTCCACTCTAAACAAGTATTTTTTTTCTCAGAGAACTGTCGCTATGCAGTGCTTGGTAATGAGATCAATTTTCATATCATGTGAGTGCCACTTTTTAGCTGCAAGACTTTCATGACATCTTTGGTTTAGCTAAAAAAGGAGGCTTGCACCTATTAGATACCTTCTTATAACTCTGACAATTTGAAGCTGAAGAGAGACGATGCTGGAAACGAAAACTGATTTGATTAGCTTACAGCAGAACAGCAGGTATCTTCAGCCTAATGCATTAATGTCCTATTATAAACACGTTGTCATGCTCTATAATGCATGAGCCGCTTGACAAGTTGGTGAAAACATTGTGCAGAGTCAGTGGTTCATAACTTATAACAGCTTTGTATATAAATGCAAATGCGGTCGCAGGAGGAAGATTAGTAATGGCCACGAGAGAAGAGAGAGACCGCCTCATCACTATGAATGAATCCATGTTAACAAATACTCTAGTCGTGTTTTAAACTCATTCTGAACTGTTTAAAAAAGGAAATCCGATGCATATGAACTAATATGGTACTAATTTATCTGCCAATTGTTTTCAGTAAAAAAAAAAAAAGTATATGAAAATAAACATAAATTGAAAATTCATATAAAGATCTAAAAAATACCCGCAATAGACAAAATCTGCAGAGGTCAACTTTAATTTTCTCACAATAGTTATTTTCCGAGTTCATCAAATAATTGGTTTATATTCTTACAACCCAACCAGATCGATCTACCATATAAACCTGTGGCATTATAAAACGGTTTCAAAATGAAATCGATTATATCCATATTGGCATAAAAAAAGGCTTGAGACACGGTAGGTTAATTTTACTCTACTGTAAAAAAAAAAAAACAAGTGCATTACAACGGACAACACACGCGTGTTGGCAGCAAAAAATGGTCACACAGTGTGGTAGAATGTTCTAACAATGTTCCCTTTGAATTCTTTGAATGTGGAAAAACATCAGTGGCCTGAACTTTAGGAAACTAAAATGTGAATGGGTTTGACTTTCATTCTTGTTGACTTGTTTGTTTGTACACATATTTAATTTACACTTGATTATTTTGCAAGGAATCTGGAAAACTTCACCTGCACTGTTCTGTATCAGGTATTTATATCTGAGTCACACTGGTTGAAGTTTTGGCTAAAGATGGATCGATTTTAGGGCAGTGAATTGGACTGTTCAAAATGAACCAATATTGACTATAAATTGATTCGTCAACCACAAATTATGATATTGATTAAAAGTTAGTTTAGTTTATTTATTTCAGACATAAAAACAACAAGTGTTAAATGCATTCACTTAATGATACCTGAAGTCAGTCATTGAAAAAGGTCTATTTTTGATAGAACTTAAGAATGATAAACATGTTTGAAATGGAGCCAGACAGAAGCTGTAGCTTATTTAAGTCTGCTCCCTTTTACTGATTCATCTTTGACAAAAAAAAAAAAAAATTAAACAACCCATACGTTGTTACACTACTTATAATTGTACATGTTTTAAGGCTGTAAAATACATTTTCTACACATCTTATACCATTTTTTCGGACTGAAATTAACATTTTAAGTCTTTTTTTATCGTGTTTTAACTCTGTCAAAGGTAATATTGAATAAAAACAGATCTGAAAGTGATCAAAGATTAATGTGTTGTGTTACCCATTTTACATTTTCAGGTCTTCCTCCAGAAAATTCCTTGTTGGTCATTACTTGACTTGTTCTTTACAGAAAACTGTTGGGATTTAAAGAAAGTTGGTGCGGCTGAGAAACTTCAAGAATCCTTTAGAGCCAAGGGCCACCACCCAGGAGAAATGTTTGCAGCTTCTCGCCACGAGCTTGTTTCAGGCCATGATTTGTTTGCTTCTTGCCCAAATTAATCAGCAACATATTGGAATAAAAAGCTGGATTTCTTGGATACATTTTCTTCTAGTAAAAAAAATATCCTACACTGTATGACATTGCTTTTTTAATATCAGAATGATCTTCTTTACCTTGACTCCAAACCTTCTCTCTCTATATATATAGAGAGAGAGCGAGTGTAAAGATTTATTGTCATATGTACAGCTTGCGCTCTATGTGTGTGTGTGTGTATATATATATATATATATATATATATATATATATATATACACACATATATATATATATATACACACATATATATATATATATATATATATATATATATATATATATATATATATATATATATATATATCTAACTTTGTTTTGCAAGCCGACAGAGCAAAATGAGAAAATTATACTCTGAGCATCCCTCACAAACATGAAGCCCCAGAAATTGTTAGTCTCTATCACAATGGTTGCCATGGGTGGTGTTTGGCTGTCACTTTCTATTTGTCAGTCTGTCACCTGTCTGTCTACAGGTGTGAAATTACTGCCAACAACACCCTTTGTCACATTCCTGACACAAACACGCTGCAGCTCAACACTCACAACACAGGTTTGCTTTCATCTCCTCCTTCTAGACTGTGGAATCAGATACATTTTAGTACGAACTGAATACAGCTGAGCTCCAAGTCATGTCCATGGACTTCTGAGAGTTCCATCGAGAACAGTCAGTGCTTTAGGCTGTCACACAACATAAAATCCAGAAAAACGGCTTCTTACGTGAAGATGTTTTAAAGGTTACAGTGCTTTTCTCTCCAATTTCACCTGTCCATCTCCAACCGCCCACACTCTACAGAAGACCATGCTTACATTTGATGTGTCTCTGTTGTGACCATGATACCCAAGATGAAGAGGATGGGGAAGACAAATTGACAAAAAAATTCAGTTTCAAAAAAGGATATATTTGTTGTCATCAATATAATAATATCAGAGTCACACGCTGAAAACACTATTTCTATCATTTTACTTTTCTGTTCATCAGAAGATGTGGCATCATTCATCCAGATGATAAGAAATTGGATTTAACAAGGATCTTTTTTCTGTTGTAGTAGTTGATCAAATAAATGAAATACTTCACAAGATTGTTCTTTCACAATCTTGCAAGGTTGATATTTTCTCTCTTTCAAATGCTTTAAAGATATTGTGGTATTTAAAATTCTAGTAAATGCCTTCCACGGCAACACCTGCAGGGCAGGGAAGAAGACAGAAAACAGATTGTACAAAGCAGTGAATGTTGTTGTGGGGGAAATGGAGGTCTTATACTGCTTTCAAAAATCAAAATTAAACAAATCAACCCTGTACATGCCTATGGTTTTGACGTGTACCCCTCATCATAGACCCATTGAAGCATAATGTGCCCCTTTTGAGAACTATGATTGGTTTTCTGGAATGGTTCAAGGGTAAGAATATGAATTTCTATTTCGCATTTAGAGTTTTAAAGGTGTCTGAAAGATTTTTTTAAGGAGGTGCCGTAGTGACTTGGGACTAGCCATTTCTTCACCCTTAGGGTGAAATGTATTTCTTCACAAGGGTGTGCTTTGAAGCACAGAAGTTTACTACTGTATTTTCTGAGCGCTGGCAGCTATCCCCTAATGTAGATAACCAACGACTAGATCAAAAATCATTGAGTGGTAGTAACGTCGGAATTAGAAGACGCCATTTTTTCCATATCTCTTTGTCTGGCATGGTAAATTATTGGGTTAGGGAGAAGCTGTAGGGGAAGGGAATCAAATCAGATTCAGCCTTACTGGTTTTTGTTGTTGTTAGTGTTTTGTCAGATGTAATGATGTTGTTAAGCAGGTTCAGCAAAAGTGACCCAACCATTACTGTGTGATAAAAGTAGAAAACCCAGGTTTTGAACTCTACTTTCCCATTCTGTTTGGTCGGATGCTGTGGCAGAAATGGTCTACAATGGTTAATCGATTATAAAGAAATGCAATAAACATTAGAAACCAGCCTACCTGGTGCAATCAAACACTTTAATCTCAAGTGTGAAATTAAGCAGTAAAAAGCCCATCTGGACATGGTTTTGAAAGTTAGTGTGATATCAGCAAAATCTATTTAGTTTGTAATTGAAAACCACACAGATATATGGGAATAAAAGTCTGTGAAACCCTCGGTAGCACTAACATCACCTACTAGAAAGTATGCCTGGTGTAGGTATACAGGGTTTTTAATGTGTTTATCTGTTATGGTAAATGGTAAATGGCGTATACTTATATAGCGCTTTCTACCCTCTTACAAAGGCCCAAAGCGCTTTACAGTCACAGTCCCATCCACCCATGCACACACACATTCACACACTGGTGGTGGCTCCGCTGCCGAACACTGGCGCCAACCTCCCACCAGAGGCAAGGTGGGGTTCAGTGTCTTGCCCAAGGACACTTCAACACATGGGCGTGCAAGGCGGGAATCGAACCTGCAATCTTACGATCATGAGTCGACCGCCCTACCACTGCACCACGGCCGCCCAGAATTAATGTTAATTATTAATACTGTTAATTATTGTTCTGATGTGATCCAACTAACCTTACAGGATGTTCATTTGCTGTTTCTGACATATTTTAAGCAGCAACAGTCTGAGTGTTTTGTTTGACTTTTCCTTAAAAAAAAATAAATAAACAACACAAACAAATAAAAAAACTATGAGCAATAAACTGTAAAGATGCGTCTATGGCAAAAATACTAATGAACAAAAAATTGTGTCTAAAAAAATTAGTTTAAGAATGCAATTATTCAGATGAGGCCCATGTGTGTTCCAAAATGTGTTTTTGTAACATTTGTGACATGTCATTAAATAATGGCTGTGTTTTTTTTTTTGTACTGCACAAGTCATATAACAGCTCTGTTTGCTGAAAGCTGAACAGTTAACATTTCCGTGTTGGCGCAGTCTTAGCCTACAAATAAAAATATATAAGCGTAAACATGCTTTACAAAATGAACAGGAAAATGGATAGAAAAGTAAATGTAATTTCCCCCCCAATTTAGAATCTGAGTGCAGGATAATTTCAAGTAACTTAAAACAACCGGGTTTGCATTTTTAACTGAAAAATAATGACCTTTTTTTAACTATTTTTACTTACCTCTTTCCTGTGAAGCTGCACAGATTACTTTAATATATATACACACATACATACTCCATTCATTTGAATGGAAAGGTGCCAGTGTCATGTCGCTTGAGGCGTGAGGACCCAGATGCTGAAACCCCGAAGGATGACAGGTGAGTGTTTTTGGAGAGGAAACGTTAGTGTTTCTCCAAGGATGGTGGTAGTAGTAGTTGAGGGAGGTCCGGACTTGATGACGGCTGGTGGCGTGGCTGGAGGGCTTAGTGCGGTAAATGTGAGCTGTGAAGTCTTCAGGTTTCCCAGAGCAGCAGGAGGGATGGTCACGCTGACGTCACTCGTGAGGTGTTGGTTGTCCTGAGACAAAGAGTAAGAATTAGTTTCGAGGCTTAGAGCGAGGCTTAGAGCGAGGCAAGAGCATAAAGAGCATAAACTGAGGACCAGGCTTAGTCACCATAAGGGGCAACAAACTGGCGTTGAACTTAGGCTTTGGCTCTCCTTTTAAGCAGCAGTGCAGATGAGGTGAGTGAAGTCAGTTGGCAATCAGGCAGAGCTGGAGGGGGAGGAGTTTGACAGGCACCGTGACACCCAGACCACTATTGGGCAAAGGATATCCTGGACAGGCCGCCAATCTGTCACAGGGCCACAATCAGACACCCGTGCAGACTCACATTTACACCCTAGGGACAACTTAGAGTAACCAATTAACCTTCGAAACATGAAAGGTCCCCCATTGGTGTTCTGTTTCAGGTCCCTGGTTCAAATCGCAGGACTTGAACGATTGTGGAAAGCCACAAATTTCATTAATTCATTTTTTAAATTCCTTTTCTTCCGTTTTGTCCCTTACAGGGTCACTGTGCTGCCGGAGCCTATCCTGGCCACTTACGGGCGAAGGCAGGGGACATCCTGGGCCTAGTTCACAATCTGTCACAGGCAGTGACGTGCGGTGAGGTCAGTGACTAGTGAGGCACTGAATCCTCTGGAGTCAGATTTACAATGAAATAACTAAATGTTTCACCATTCATCCAAAGGCAGCTAACATCTTATAAAATACACACAGGAACATATTTGTCCTACAGAGAATATTTCTTTTATAGATAGATAGAACACTCTTCCTGTGTAAATTATTCATATATACTGTAAACAAATGAAAGTATACATATGTGTTCCGTGCACATTTGACCCTCAGTAACTATTTCTGGTAATTTTCCAACTTAAAATTCTAATCAGTTAATATCAAATGTTGTCTGAGAATGATCATAAATTAAAATAAATGATTTCACTTACATTTTTTCCACTTGCTCCCAAGTTATTTTCAAAAAACAAACATTGAAAAACATGTTTGTCCTTACTTTTTGAGTCCATGTGTTGATCCTTCTCCACAAAATGCTCTATGATCTGTTTCCAAGCATTCGCTATTTTCCTTTAGTTTATGAGTTTCTCCTCTCAATGGAGAAGACGTTCCTAGTCTGTTTCTACGGCACCAGTGTAGCTACAAAGCAGCGTTCAGCTCACGTCTGCCCCCTAGTGAGGCATGCCTCACCTGAAGCCTATTATGCTGGCCTATAGCAGTTTTTTTCAGCGCACGTCTGTGTTAACATTGAGCCCTACCGACAGAGGTGAGGTACAGCGCTGCCGAGCCTCACCCGGAGATTCAGCTCCGTCTGTGATCGCGCAACTCTCAAATTTGGCGATTTTAACCTCAGAAATTCTGGAAAACGTGACTAGTTGACTGAAAAAAGTATATTTAACACAGATCAGTGAAAATAATATTTACTTCATTTAACTTTTTATATTTTATCACCATTATGACAACTGAGGCTCTGCCTCACTTGCCTCACCTGACTGCGCGTCACTGGTCACAGGGCCACAATCACACACCCTTTCATTCTCACACTCATGATTGACTGTGTGACACTGCCATATTCAGTGTTTGATTTCTCCTAATGTGTACTGTTATCATGTTATGTATTGTGTTTCTGTGTTAAAATTGGTACTTTTTTTTCTTGTATTTACACATGGTACGCACTGTAGAGATCCTGCTTTTTATCTTTTTAACAATATTCTGAGACTTACCCTTTCTTGTAACCCATCTACGCCCATGCAACCAACGAAGTCCCTTTTACAGCTGCAGCCACAGGTCAACCTTGAACTGTATGCATGATTCAGTTGTATCTCTGTCTCCTTAGGGTTTTTACTGAAACCAATTTCAATATTGGATGTGAATCTATCCTCTGTGATATTAATATAACTCTATTCTATTTTATTAATTCAGGTCCATTTCGTTCAAATATTTACAATAATCTAAGCATAGTCTAGGATAAAATTTTACAATCATAAATATGTCATCAAAATATATTTTCATCCATCTTTTCAATGCACTGAATCCCTTTTGGGGTCATTGGCTGCTGGAGCCTATCCCAGCTACTGTTGGGTGCAGGCAGGGTTCACTCTGAGCAGGTTGCCTGTCAATTGCTGGATCATACAATCACACGTATATGCAAAATAAAGGGAGGACACATTAGAATAACCAGTTAACCTATGAAGCATGTTTTTTGGACTGTGGGAGGAAACCAGTCCCCGGAGAAAGCCCACGCATGCATACTGCACACAGAAGGTTCCCACCCAGGATTTGAACAAGGGTCTTCCCACTATGAAGCAAGAGTGCTAACAACTTGACAACTTCGTAGCCTACATATAATTGTATTTATTTTAAATTATACAGGAATAATTTCTGACTTGTGGATCTAAATTCTAAAAAAAAGTATGTGAGATCAAAAATAGTGCTGCAGTTTTATCATAATCTGTGTTTTGTGGAGAAAGGCTGAGACTCCCACAGACAGGTTACTGGATAAAAGTTGGAATACTTTATTTCAATTGGATTTTTTCCCCTTTAAGTTGAACAAAAGTACCATAGAACTATCTTCATTTCTTCCAGTCACCTTTTGATTCATTCGGTGCATGAATGAATCATTTGCTTCTCCTCACAGACTGCATTGACTTTCTTCACTCTGATGAATTTTTGGGTTTCTCTTAATCACAAGGCTGAGTGTGCATGCAGAGCGTGAAAATGGATTTTATCCAGTTCACTTCCCTTTGGTTGTGAAGTAACTTGCATCTCCACTGACGCATGAAACCATATTTTGGTGTAATCCCCAGAAGGTCACCTGCTAATTTCTTAGCAGCCCGGTCTATTAGAGGTCCCACTGCACAAAAAGGCAAGCAGCCGATTTAAAGGTTTTACATATGAAGACATAATGAAGAAAGAAGAAAAACTGTCTGCCTCTTCCTTGAGGCTTTTATAAATTTGACTTGGTGGCATAATGAGGTAACGGCAGGTGCTGCAGAATTTGCCTAAAGCTTTGCTCCATTTATATGTCCTGACTCTCACCATCCAATGTCTTCTACTTTTCTCTTTACTCAGTTCATCTTGTTAAGGCCCAATATAAAAATTAAAAATATTTTGTTGAAATGTAAACACCAATACATTTATTTACTGGCAGCAATGATCAATTAAACCTAAAGTGCCTAAGAGAAATCTTTGACACGTTGCTTGGAGACATCTAATTAAGTTAGTAAAAGAAAGACACATAAATGACAGAACTTTATTTATGTACCAGGTATAGAGGCATAACAACAATTCAGTGTCACTACAGGAGAGCAGTGATATTTAGACATCCACTCCAATGAAAACTGTGTTTTTGGTGTTTTTAATGTGATCTTGTTGCATTTTTTTCTAGTGATGGAGGACACATAAAAAGATGAATGATGGGAAGGGGGGTGGGAGTTGCTCTGCGCTAACAGTCTCAACCACAACTCAGATTGAAATTAATAATGAACTTCCATTGCTCTGCAGACACAATGTTCTAGAAAACATCAATACCCACCCTTCCCTGATATGACAGTTTATAGTACATAGAGTTCATAATAGAAACAAATTGCAGACATTTTAAACTGGAAAACATGAGAAAAAATGGCAAATATGTTTTAGATGAGTGGAAAAAGCTCTCCTAAATGTTGAGCATGTTATAACATGCAATCAAAAAATATTTCTACATATAAGAATGAAGTTGTAAAACTATGAGAAATATTCATATCTTTTCAAGAGTAAAGTTGTAAAAGGATGAGAAAAAAGTTGAATTCTTACGAAAATAAAAGTTGTGCAAAACTGAGAAAAAAGAACAATTTAGTAGAGAGAAATTATTAATTTATTATTTGAAAACTTTTATTTTTACAAGGAAAAAGTAAATCATTCTAGTACTGCATTCAAGTAATGAAACACAATCGACAAAAGTAATGCATTAAAAAAAGATTCAGTGAGATTCTTGAGCAGTTGATGTCCATCGTATTTCATGAATTAACAGGTGTCGTTCAACTGTCTTTGTTTAAACATGTTCGAAACTAACGTAACATTTTATTTTCGTAAAAACAGGACTCCGTCTATGTGAAATTAAGACTTTTATAAGCCTAAATTTACTTCTTTATTCTTGTAAATTATTGATTTTTTTCATAATTGTACATCTTTTTTTAATTGTATGACTTCATTCTAAAATATTTTTTCACTGTAATTTTACAATTTTATTCTCATATATTTGTGTATTTCTCTACTTTAGTGTGCCCCTAATGCTTTGTTGTAGTAAGAGAATGTAGAGACAAAGGAAGATTGGTCCAATCGTTAAGTTCCTCAGTCAGCACAGAAGGCATTTTTCCCAGAAAAGTGAAAACAATGTACTAAAAGGTCAAGTAAGATTTAATAGCCATCCTGAATGCCACTAGATGTAATTTCCCCAATGGTTAGAGTCATGACTCAGAAAAATTAAATGCAGATTCCATTCAATTCAATTTTATTTATCTAACCCAATTTTATAACAATTGTTGTCTTAATGGGCTTTATACCGGTAATTGTATAATGAACATGAAATCATAATGAACATAAGGTCATAGAATTCAATAGGTAATGGCTAAACTAAACAGACTGAGCTAAACTGGGCATCATTGCCTTCTCTCCAACTAAAAACAAAAATGTGGACACCAGCACTAGCAGAATGCATAAAAACAAGTGATGGATTAAAGAGTTGCACTGACACTGGGCTTTGCTGTGCTCACCATGCTTTTTCAGCTTCATCCACTAATGTTGATATTTGATTTAAAGTGACAAATAAAGGCGCTTCCTGTATATTCAGTCCTACATGTTCTATGGTACTTCAGGACCCGTTTTTCCCTGTGGCCAGTATGGTCATAGAGCCAGAGAACAAGAGACCCTTTGTGTGCTGCACTGTCTTCCCATCCGGATCACCTCAATAACTTA